>JANAVB010033620.1:17885247-18557747 GCA_029216955.1 Iris pallida
CGTATTTCGGTTTTTGTCATGGCTCGGTTTTAATTGGTTTTCGTTTGTTATGGCATTGGAACCCTTAGCCTAGCTTCACCCTCACACACACCTCCCACCCTCTTTAAAACTCCACCAACTTTTTCTCTCTCCTATAAACCTCCATTAATTTCTTCTTTCTCCTTCCTCTACACAACACTCTTCTCCTTCCTCTCATACACCCCCATAGGCAAGTGCACCTTGCCACCACATGAACCCTCTTTTATTGTCCATTTGCTAGATTAGGACATGGTGATCAACATTAAAACTGGTATTTTGTGATTTGGAGTCCCATTTTCTAGATCTAAGTTTTCCCCATTTGCGGTTTTACATGGTTTTTATCTATTTAAGTTGGATTTTATGGGTTTGATGTTTCCATGTGGAAGAGAGTTCAATTCCACCTGGTTGGAACTTTGGAAATCCGAATTTGGAGTTCGGATGGCCAAGTGGTGATGCCTTGAAGTTTTGGAGCCATGAGAGCTTCTTCTCAAGCCATGGAGAAGAAGACCCTTTCCTGCGTGCTTGTTTTTCCGCGTACGCAGCTCCCTGCGTGCGGTTTTTACGCGTACGCAGCTCTCCTGCGTGCGTAACTTTTCACGTACGCCGCTCTCCTGCATGCGTGACTTTGCGTACGCAGCTCTCCTGCGTGCATGACTTTTGCGTACGCCCCTCTCCTGCATGCGTGACTTTTCGCGTACCCGTTCTCCTGTGGCGTGTCTTTCGCGTACCAGCTCTCCTGCGTTCGTGACTTTTCGCGTACGCAGCTCTCCTGCGTGCGTGCTTTTGTGCGTACGCTGTGCGTGCCCCTGTGCGTACGCTGCACCTGAACCCCTTGCTTAACCCATTGGCTCTTGGAGTTTTGGTCTTTTTCTTTAAGCTTGGCTCTTCTATAGCCCTGTATATTGATATTTATTAGATTTTACGCCATTTTATATCCTTACGCCTTTTGTCATGAACTTGATTTAATTATTGTTGGAATGACTATGTACATGGCATGGTATGACAAGAAACTATCAGAATACGACAGTGACCCTAGTGGTGCACTCCTGAACCAACCTGACATGATAGGGCCCGTCGTGGCGTACTCCCGACAAATACCCTGACATGATTTATCTTGATAACTAACTTGACCTGCCTTGACACCGTAGGTAGTTCTTTCTTGCTTCTTGTCAAATCCACTTGTCCTGTCTTGCATCATGGCTGGGATGGGACTTCCTGAGTACCACGGTCAGGAGCACCTACTAAAATGGATAAGGTTAATAACTAGAATAACTCAGTAGTCATGAAAGATGACACAGCTACAGGCAATCCCGTTACCTGGGCGCTCTTGGGATCTGTAGCCTGCCGTCGAGTAGGGCACCTTTCCAACACCCGTCGCGTGTTGCACCCTCTAAGTCACCTAAGGGTACATTGTCTCCCGGGCGATGTACCCACCAGAATTCAATCCCTAACTTTCGACCTGGATAACCTGGATGGTCTGCAGGGCTTGTGGCTGTGTGGATAACTCACTGCATCTTGTTAGTAATTAGGCCTGTGATAACCCTAGCTAGTTAAAGTAGTAAGTCAGTAGTATCTACTTGGCGTAGTTGAATAAGAGGTATAACCAGTCAAGCCATGTCTTGATTCAGTACAAGATTGCTCCCTGTCTTGATTCTTGTATTATTATCTTGCCAATAAATGGTGGGAAACCAAGTTTCTGTTCATACGAAGGTTACCCCCGGGTCCTTGTTTGGTTTACGGGTTGTAACCTGGCTATCGAATAGTTCTATGGTTATCTCGTCGTATTCATCCTGACATATTTTCATAAATTCTAGTGTTAATATTAGTTTCTTGTGCTGATTGCTGGCTTTTGTTCTTATTTCGTTGCCCCCTTGTGGCACTTGCTCTTTCTAGGGTTGACCCAGCTGGTTTTGTGTGGCTAGATTCGGAGCAGCTTCCGAGGATCTACCAAGCTTCCAGCCCAATGGCGGCGACTAGAAGGAACCGGGCTATGAGTGGGTTTTTCTATTTGTTTCGCTCACTCTATTGTAAAATTATTCTTTGAGACGTTTAGGACCGACCACCTGTTAGCTCGATGCACTTTACTTACTGTCTGCTACCTGGGCGTAAATATGATTACAAATCCTAGGGTTGATCATGTATGACTTAACTCTTGCTAGTCCCGCATTTGTACGACTAGCTTCATGATCAGCTGAATATGTAATATTGGGACGCCTTATTATGTTATTTAATGATCATACACTTGCGACCTTACTTACTTGCTTGTGATTGAGACATTAGGCTTGTTCATGACATAAGAGACTGTTGGCTTGTAGTAAATCCTCATATTTCTAGACAGCCGTGACCGATATCGAGGTGGTTCCATTTCATATACGTAGCTGGCTATGTCTGCCCCTGCTCTCAGTATTCGGTTCTGGGCGTGACAAGTTTTAGGCCCAAATGTGTCTAAATACATTCAAAGTCGTACAAGTCATATTGGACTTGATTCATGACTTTGGGTCCCGTATCTGAACTTCGGTTCAATTTCGTATATGTGGACAAAATACTAAATAATTATTTATTTATTTTCCAGGATTTGTAACTTGCTATTTTTGAATTTATATATATATTAATTGCTGTAAAAATTTAGAAAAAATTGTATTTTACTACTATATTAATTTGGCTAATTTAATATTATTTGTCCAGCATTTAATAATTAATTTGGCATTTTATAAAAATAGGAAAACAGAACTCATTTTCAGGGTACTTATGTTTACTGATTTTAATAAATATCTATGAGGGTTATAAATTCCAGAAAAATTAGTATAAATTTTTATAATTAACAAGGATCATTTTGGTACTTTATTTTATATATAATTGAGCTTTTTGCCTATCTTAAAATTGTTGGAACACAGTGTACAGCCTGATTTATTTATTGAATAATTACGACTTGTGATGTATTGTGTGATTTTGGGTTATTGTAGTATTGGACCTCACCATACCATAAGGTAAGGGCCCTAGAAAGTTGGTTTAGGTATTGTGTCACCCCACAGTGGTCTCCTATGCTAAAGTCATCATTTGGCTAGGTGTCCAGTCAGAAAGTCGTGTCGTACAACTAGTGTCCTAGTGTTTAACTTCGTATGAAAACTAAGTTTATGTATTATTTTTACAGTGACGAGACACCAGACATCTATAGCATTTTCTTCACTACCTTGCTTTTCTAGAGGCAAGTACCTCTACAAACTTTATTTACTGCATATGATGAATTATGTAAAAACCATGTTAAATACTGATACCTAAACTGTAAGTCATATCTCTCCATGTTTCACATGCTTTATACTGCTCTCAGTATCCACCATGCTTTATACTATTCTCGTATCACCCACATGTTACAAAACGGATTATGGAAAAACTGTTAGTAGAGTACGTGATTATGCCCCCTTCTCCGTATGTATTTACCGTACACTGTTACATTCTATATGCAACTTTGTCATATGTCTGATCCCGCATTTGTGTATGGATATACACCGATGCTGTTAAGTGTACGTATATGCACTTCAGAAAATTGATATGTACCACTGTACATCCTATTTACCTATTGACCGATCACGTACATACTACAGTTTTAAACTTTAAAACAAACATATATTGCCATGATAGATTGTGATATGCCTTGATTCCTATTTATTACAATTCAGTTCATGCTTCGTATATTTAGTTTGTTAGAATCAGTACTTTCTCTCCCGTCCTGACAAGATAACGTTGTAGGTATACTTACCGAGAAGGAGTTGCTTTGCGATTCTTATTATGGGGTTGCCATCGAGGATCAGACTTTACCTTACGAGGATGTACCTGCGGGAAAACTCGTCTAGTTTGTGTAGTTTCTCAGGAATTTTGCTAGTAGTCATGTTGTTAGACTATGTATTTTGATACTAGTCCAGTATCCAGTTTTATGTCTCGACTTTGTATTTCGGAACATATTTATATACGAGGACTTTTTGGAACATTTTTGACTCATTATGACATATAGAACTATTAGCACACTTTGATCATATATTGTTTGTCTTTAGAACAGTTTACTAAGATTTACCTCAAGCGTAGGCTGGACATGACTCGGCCTGGCCCAACAATTTGGATAGCGGATCGTGACATTATCGATGTCAAGTGTCGTATAAGAATAACATGTGCAACTTACCATACTTACCGTACAATCTTTCCTGTTCAAGGTAAACCAAGTTAGCCAACATATTAAATGTAAGGACTTAACAAATTGTATAAGCAATCAAGAGTGTCAATGACGTATTCCTGCCTCAGGTGGACGAAGTATTTAAGTTCGTTAAGTTATATTATTGTCACCCCCAGTTTTCAGAAACATGGGTATTTTTGTCATTTTATATTTTTAAATATTTTAAAATTTATTTTATTATTTATGATATTATTTTGGGGGTTGAAATTTATTTTATTATTTATGATATTGTTTTGGGGTTATTTGAGTCGGGTTCGAATTTCAACTCAATCCGACTTGAAACGGGGACCCGGGGGTAGTTTGACTCTAGTGGGACCCACACACTAGTTAGACATGGCCCACATGATATTAATTTTAGTCCACATGATAGAAATATTTTAGTTAGAGGTTAGACTAATTATTATGGATAAGGTTAGTGTGATTAGAGACTTTAGAATGACTAATTTAGCCCCAACCAATTAGCCCTTTCCTAATACTCATAGAATAGGTTAGTGGAGGCATTTTGGACCTTACCATAATAGGACAAATAGCCCCATATGGCCAGCCACTTTGGGAGAGGATAGGCTCAAGTTCTTTTCATTATTCTTATCCACACTCTCTCTCTTGTTCTTCCCCAAATTCCTAGAGAGCAATCCCTAGCAATTTATCCACCAAATCCTTCCATTTCGCCACCAAATCTTCTTCTTTCCTTCTCCTAGCCAAGGAGGAAGCTACCCAAGTTTGGGAGGATTCGGAGCTCGTTCGTGTCCTTTTGGAATCTCTACGTGTCGGTGTCGCTCCGGGAAGGCTTTTCTTCGATTCGATCTACCGGGAGGTATAAATCCCTTTTCTTTTTCATTTCCTCAAGCATATAGGTCTATTTTGAACCCATAGGAATGACCCCCATGGTTGTATCTCCATTTGTGTCTATTTCGTGTCCATTTGGAGGTCATAGGAGTGTCATTTGTGTTGTGGTTGTGTCCATATGGGAAAACCCCAAATTTGGACATACTATGTGTTGTTGTTATGTATGAATGAATTATTACATGTTTAATCTCATATTTTTGTATTGGAGATGTGGTCTATAGTGTCTCATATATATATATTAGTGTAGAGAGTGAGTTCTTGAAATATTATGTTATATACTTGTGTTCTTTTGTCTCAAACTACCCAAATCCGTCATGATTTTTATCCACGTTTTTAATTTCAGTCCTAACTTAGAAATGTCATAACTTCTAGCTCAAAGCTCGGTTTAATCTTCCATTTTTTTAAAAAGAAGCATATTGAAGTTAGCTTTCAAAAAACATATATTAATAGGCCTAATTCTTTCTGTAACTTTTTAAAGAATTATTTGAGTGTTAGCTGTAAGAAAGATAAACGTGTTCTCGGTGTTTTCGCGATTCCGGGAGTTTTCGGAAACGAAAATGCGATCCGTTTGAAGTTTCGGAAAGCTAACACATAGATCTATAACATAATTTAATCCTAGATTTTAATTCATGCTGAGATGGTATAGTATTGATTATTAGTAGGAGTTACTATTCGACATATGCATTTTGTGCACCCTTGTGTGTAATATAATGTTCTATTTGATTTTAACCCATGTTAATGTATATATATTATGTAATTAAATAGAGAATGCAAGCATGAGTAAATGTTTAAATAAATGATGTATGAGGTGTAAGTATCCTATCTAATATAAGCATATATAAGTATGGCTTGTAATGAATATGTAGGTTCCATAGTATATAATGTATGGTGCATATAGTAGTGCAAGAGAATAAATGAATGATGAATGAATGCAAGCATGAATGTAATGTAATAATAGATGTAATGTATGCAATATATAAGTTAATGAGATGTAATGTTCTATGTTAACACAAATCCTATATTACCTCATGTACCCCTTACACTATGTAGACACTATCACACTTGACACTTTGTTCACTTATACTTTGACACTCTTTGATATGTATACAATATGTATGCCCATTTAACCCTCACTTGTCCCTTTGTCATGTTCACATACACACACATAGCCTCTTAAATAAGTATTTATGAATACAGTTAACATAGCTATGTATGTATATTATATATATGTTAGCATATTGTGTTATAATATATAAGTTTATATAACCATTTGAAATGCCATGATTATAGACCTAATGTTGAATACCAATATATGCATGTGTATATATGTGTAGACATATATAGTTTAAAGTAATAGATTACCTAGTGTATATCCAATGTGAATTCTTGCCTATTTGAGTATTGAATAATTGCATGCTATATAGAGTTGGGTGTATGTTGGCTTGTATAGCCTTGTATTGATGTGTGCTTGCTAGGATAGTCTTGGTTAGGCCTAGTAAGACTTGCTGGGTTAGGACATAACCTAGTTTGACTAGTGCAGTTGACCAGAGTTGACCAAGGGTTGACTTTGGCCTAGTTTGACCTAGATTCATGTAGAATGTATTATAGTACTTTATATTACCCTTCTGGACATGTTATGACTTGTGCTGTTCTAATTAGAAGCCAGACACCTCTCCTCGGACAGTATCTTTACCTTGGATATTCAGATATCAGGCGAGTACATTCTCTGATCATTTCATAACTTGTTTAGAATTATATTCCTGCTCTTGTTTACCTTATTTGATGTTGTCACGATATTATCACGAATTGGTACTATATGGATCCCTACATTGAGATGTTATCCCCCTCGGGAGCATCGGATACATTATGTCATGTGTTTCATGTACATCATGTATTCCTCGCTCTCATGTTATTCATGTTTCTTATGTGCTTTATGCTCGTTCATGCATGCTCGTGTACTCTCATGTGCTCTCATGAATCGGTCATGTTTTCCATGTATCTCATGTATAACCTATATTTCATGTGCACTCATTTATGAGCCTTCATGTGAATTTCATGTGCACCCATTTATGGGCCCCCATGTGAACTTCATGTGCACTCATGTATTAGCTCTCATGTATACTTCATGTGCACCCATTTATGGGCTTCATGTGAAACCATGTACGTAACATAACTTATTTGGATCCTTGTGTATTGATTGGGGTATGGGGGAGTATAAATAGTCATGTGAACAATTCCAAAGTAGTATAGCCATGTGCGCGTCTTTAGTATAGTCATGTGCAAATCCAGCCGTTCACATGTCGACTTTGTACTCTAAATCACTTGTCACTGGTAGCTCTCTACTTATAGTAGATATTTCTATTACAGTTCTCTCTGTTTATGTTATGTACTTTCTTTCAGTTTCATGTATCGTACTCTCCTGCATGTTTATATTCTCTAACCTGTTATGATCTGCGTGAGATGTATTGTACTCGCTCCAGTCCTGACTGGACCAGTTGATAAATTTTACAGATAGCCTGGAGGTTGCCTGCTAGCCTAGAGGAGACACAGTAGAGGTTGTATAGATAGTTAGGGTTTGATTATAGATTATTTTAAGTTGTTTTGAGTTGTATTTATTTTATGGATTACTGTATTTGAGCTTTGGGATATATTTTTGGATTGGTGTATCTTAGACACTTAGACTTCTATCTGCTGTATCTCTTTTGGATTTCATGTTCTATCTATCTTCCATTATGCTCTACCTTAGATGTGATTGAGTTTATATTCTGCTATGTCACCCCCATTCGGGGAGTATAAACTGTTTAGCCTTATACTGTTAGATGCATGAGACCTAGGACAGCGTTCTACCGCCGACACTGCGGCGTAGGCTGGGCGTTGTTACGTACTCGTACCCTCACGGTGGGTGCAGGTCGTGACACGTTTTTAGTGGTGGCCCATGCAGGTCGAGTTTATGTAGTGGTATTCGAACTAGAGTACCACTACAGCCTGCAGTAGGAATAGGATATATTTTGAAGGTACTCAATCACGGTTAGGATTCCTTGAGAGATTCCTGGGATGACCCTTGAGAATCTTATTTTAACTTCGATTTGAAATCTGTTTTTTCCTGATTTGATTTACCTTTACTTCCTGTTATTGAACTTGGTTTTGATGGATTATTGTTGAATTTTGAATCTTGATGTTAGTGGTTGAATTTGAGTCTGTATTTTTATGATTTTTGATAGATTATTGTTGAATTTTTAATCTTGATGATAGTGGTTGAATTTGAGTCTGTATTTTTATGATTTTTGATGGATTATTGTTAAATTTTGAATCTTGATGTTAGTTGTTGAATTTGAGTTTATATTTATATGTATATGTACATTTTTTTGGAATTAAGGTATAACCTGATAACATACTTGATAAGGACAGTGAGAAAGGTAAAAGTCTACTTTATTATGGAATTTAGAATTTATTGCAGTCATATTTGCTAGCATGACAAGGACGTAGAGCCTGATATAGCTATACTTATCTTAGTTATGAAATCTGGATTTTCTTGCAGCCATACCGGGTGGCGTGGTAAAAATTCTAGATAACATGATTATAGGGTGTATGCCTTATTATGGACTCTATCGTTTATTGCAGCTATGCTTATTGGCGTGGCAGAATTCTGACAACATAATTTCAAGAAGACGCATATGATTATCAGATTGTACCTTAAATATTTTTGAACATGTTTTTTCTACTTTTGTTTCAGTCCTTCAAAAAAAAAAGAAAAAAGAAAGAAAGAGAGAATTGTTATTTGTTTATTTTGTTTTGTTTCTCATTTATTTAACTTAGGAGTAGCTTTAGCTGTTTTTATAAACTTTGTGTAACTTCTTACTATGAAATTCTTCTTAATACAATGAATCGATAATTTTGCTAGACTTTATCTTGGATTTAAAAATTTAGCTCTGGGTTTCAAAATGGTTTTTTTCTTTTAAACAGATAAGCAAAAACAGATTTTATCGTTATTTCTTTCTTGCTATTATTCTTGTATTAAATAATAATAATAATGCTGTCTTGATTACGTCAATCACCTGCTTGTAACCTTGGTAGGAATCTAATTGTTGGTCTTAACGTAGAATTAAAATTTTATATTGGGACATGAGAATATATATGAATATATATAGTGGACACTTTCCTGACACTTATGCATGCTACACTTGATTTCCACCTATCTGAATACATATTAATATGTCGTTAATGTTTAAATTTTCAAAACCCCAATATTTTCGATTCTCAGCTTTTCCTAGCTTAACTCGTAATTTAAATATAAAATTTCATGATAATAGTTTTATTTATATCCCTGCACATGTATGTTATACGTAGGGTTTCAATTCAAAAAAAAAATTTTGGTTGAGTTTTGTGTTTAAATTTGTCAAATCTGAGACTGTGTGCATATTAACCCTTAATACGGGATTTTAAATGTTAGTTCAAATTGATTGTTTTAAATGTAATATTTAGAGCTGTGTACATTGTTGTTGTAGGGATATAAATTTAGGTTCCATATACTTACATGTTAGGTTGTGATAAACATTGAGTTGGTTTTGATGTACAAATTCTCCAAAATCCTGAAAACTGAATACATATTAACATTTTTATATTGATTTCCATGTTTAGTTCAATTTCAGATTTAACATGTAATATTGAACTGTATGCGTAGATAAATGTATTGATAGTATATTAGGGTTTCATTTCTATCATGTTAGGATGTATTGGGAGCATTGAGATTAGTTGTGATGTTTCAAACTCCTAAATTTTGAAATTGCATTATTTTAATATTGCACTGGTTTAAATGTTAGCTTATTTTCAGATTTTGTATGTGAATGCTGAACTAAAACTGGGTTTAACCTTTCAATACTAAGCTATAACCATGTACAAGGATACACACACACCCTAACTTAGTATACCCTGTCATGTAACCTAACTCTTCCTCTCTATGTCATGATTATATATCTATATAGATATATATAGAGCTTAGGCATACATGTTATAATGTATATACATACATAACTAAATCTCTACCTCTTTATATATACATATATACATGGTTAGCAATGCATGTTATGAGCAAATGAGTTGTGTATTGTAGATTGTTTAACCAATATGCCATGATTAGTGTAACTTAATAGTTATTGTTTGAAACCCCAAATCCTCCTATGCACTTTCATGTATATTTCACATGCACACACGCCTATTATCTAACCATATGAACATGTCCACATACACCCATACACACACGAACTACATAACTTGTACATAATGCTAGCTTTTCCCTCTCTAACGCTATATATATAAATATATTGTGATTGGATTTCCATGCACTTGGCTTTCATTCTTTAACTTTTGATTTTGATTTTCTTGAATAGTACCCCTTATTAGATAAATGATAGTTAACTTTATTTTATTTTGATAAGTACCAGTTTCATATAGGATGGTAGACTGCCTTACAGTCTTGATGATTGTTATTTCTGTATCTTTTCTAGTTTAGCACCCTAGATTGCTTGTGTATTTTGATACCATATGACCGTTTTGGTTTAGCATGACTAGTATACCTAGATGAGACTTCACTACCACAGTATGCCATGACCCTGTATGTCATCCTTTTAAATCGTATGATTGTTTAAGTTCTGAGACTTTGATTGTGGGGGGTTTGACCTAGAAGGAGTATGAACATTTTAATTTCGAGGATAAAATTTTTCTAAGGTGGGTAGACTTGTAACACCCAGTTCTCTAAAATGAGGGTAATTTTAAAATTTTATAATTTTAATCATTTATTGATTTGACATTTAAATCATGATATGATTTTTGGTAATTTTTAAATTATTTTAAAACTATTTAAAATCATGACTTGTGATTTTGATGTTTTGCTAGTGAAACCCTAGAGACTGTTTGACCTAGAGCCTAACCATGTGATTAGAATATTTTAATGTCATTTCTGGCCTAAGGATATTTTGTATTTGACTCTTTGAATTATTTTGATATTTATTGCGTTGGTGATTGTTGATTTTGACCTTTGATATGTGTGATTTTGTGATGTTTTGTGTCCGTATCGGACACGTATCAGTTTTTATTTACAAATGTTTGATGTGCCTCAAAGAGATTTTTTTTTATTGCTGATTATTTTTTTTTGAAAAGTATTTGAATGAGATTGTTTTCTGCATGTGTTTCCTGTGATTGCTTTGTTTTAATTTCGAGGACGAAATTTTTTTTAAGGTGGATAGATTTGTCACCCCTAGTTTTCAGAAACATGGGTATTTTTGTCATTTTACATTTTTGAATATTTTTAAAATTTATTTTATTATTTATGATATTATTTTGGGGGTTGAAATTTATTTTATTATTTATGATATTGTTTTGGGGTTATTTGAGTCGGGTTCGAATTTCAACTCAATCCGACTTGAAACGGGGACCCGGGGGTAGTTTGACTCTAGTGGAACCCACACACTAGTTAGGCATGGCCCACATGATATTAATTTTAGTCCACATGATAGAAATATTTTAGTTAGAGGTTAGACTAATTATTATGGATAAGGTTAGTGTGATTAGAGACTTTAGAATGACTAATTTAGCCCCAACCAATTAGCCCTTTCCTAATACTCATAGAATAGGTTAGTGGGGGCATTTTGGACCTTACCATAATAGGACAAATAGCCCCATATGGCCAGCCACTTTGGGAGAGGATAGGCTCAAGTTCTTTTCATTATTCTCATCCACACACTCTCTCTTGTTCTTCCCCAAATTCCTAGAGAGCAATCCCTAGCAATTTCTCTACCAAATCCTTCCATTTCGCCACCAAATCTTCTTCTTTCCTTCTCCATTCTAGCCAAGGAGGAAGCTACCCAAGTTTGGGAGGATTCGGAGCTCGTTCGTGTCCTTTTGGAATCTCTACGTGTCGGTGTCGCTCTGGGAAGGCTTTTCTTCGATTCGATCTACCGGGAGGTATAAATCCCTTCTCCTTTTCATTTCCTCATGCATATAGGTCTATTTTGAACCATAGGAATGACCCCCATGGTTGTATCTCCATTTGTGTCTATTTCGTGTCCATTTGGAGGTCATAGGAGTGTCATTTGTGTTGTGGTTGTGTCCATGTGGGAAAACCCCAAATTTGGACATACTATGTGTTGTTGTTATGTATGAATGAATTATTACATGTTTAATCTCATATTTTTGTATTGGAGATGTGTTCTATAGTGTCTCATATATATATATATATATATATATTAGTGTAGAGAGTGAGTTCTTGATATATTATGTTATATACTTGTGTTCTTTTGTCTCAAACTACCCAAATCCGTCATGATTTTTTTCCACGTTTTTAATTTCAGCCCTAACTTAGAAATGTCATAACTTCTAGCTCAAAGCTCGGTTTAATCTCCCATTTTTTTTAAAAGAAGCGTATTGAAGTTAGCTTTCCAAAAACATATATTACTAGGCCTAATTCTTTGTGTAACTTTCTGGAGAATTATTTGAGTGTCAGCTGTACGAAAGACAAATGCGTTCTCGGTGTTTTCGCGATTCCGGGAGTTTCCAGAAACGAAAATGCGATCGGTTTGAAGTTTCGGAAAGCTAACACATAGATCTATAACATACTTTAATCCTAGATTTTAATTCATGTTGAGATGGTACAGTATTGATTATTAGTAGGAGTTACTATTCGGCATATGCATTTTGTGCACCCTTGTGTGTAATATAATATTCTATTTGATTTTAACCCATGTTAATGTATATACATTATGTAATTAAATAGAGAATGCAAGCATGAGTAAATGTTTAAATAAATGATGTATGAGGTGTAAGTATCCTATCTAATATAAGCATATATAAGTATGGCTTGTAATGAATATGTAGGTTCCATAGTATGTAATGTATGGTGCATATAGTAGTGCAAGAGAATAAATGAATGATGAATGAATGCAAGCATGAATGTAATGTAATAATAGATGTAATGTATGCAATATACAAGTTAATGAGATGTAATGTTCTATGTTAACACAAATCCTATATTACCTCATGTACCCCTTACACTATGTAGACACTATCACACTTGACACTTTGTTCACTTATACTTTGACATTCTTTGATATGTATACAATATGTATGCCCATTTAACCCTCACTTGCCCCTTTGCCATGTTCACATACACACACATAGCCTCTTAAATAAGTATTTATGAATACAGTTAACTTAGCTATGTATGTATATTATATATGTTAGCATATTGTGTTGTAATATATAAGTTTATATAACCATTTGAAATGCCATGATTATAGACCTAATATTGAATACCAATATATGCATGTGTATATATGTGTAGACATATATAGTTTAAAGTAATAGATTACCTAGTGTATATCCAATGTGAATTCTTGCCTATTTAAGTATTGAATAATTGCATGCTATATAGAGTTGGGTGTATGTTGGCTTGTATAGCCTTGTATTGATGTGTGCTTGCTAGGATAGTCTTGGTTAGGCCTAGTAAGACTTGCTGGGTTAGGACATGACCTAGTTTGACCTAGTTTGACTAGTGCAGTTGACCAGAGTTGACCAAGGGTTGACTTTGGCCTAGTTTGACCTAGATTCATGTAGAATGTATTGTAGTGCTTTATATTACCCTTCTGGATATGTTGTGACTTGTGCTGTTCTAATTAGGAGCCAGACACCTCTCCTCGGACAGTATCTTTACCTTGGACATTCAGATATCAGGCGAGTACATTCTCTGATTATTTCATAACTTGTTTAGAATTACATTCCTGCTCTAGTTTATCTTATTTGATGCTGTCACGATATTATCATGAATTGGTACTATATGGATCCCTACATTAAGATGTTATCCCCCTCGGGAGCATCGGATACATTATATCATGTGTTTCGTGTACATCATGTATTTCTTGCTCTCATGTTATTCATGTTTCTCATGTGCTTCATGATCGTTCATGCATGCTCGTGTACCCTCATGTGCTCTCATGAATCGGTCATGTTTCCCATGTATCTCATGTATAACCTATATTTCATGTGCACTCATTTATGAGCCTTCATGTGAATTTCATGTGCACCCATTTATGGGCCCCCATGTGAACTTCATGTGCACTCATGTATGAGCTCTCATGTATACTTCATGTGTACCCATTTATGGGCTTCATGTGAAAACCATGTACGTAACATAACTTGTTTGGATCCTTGTGTATTGATTGGGGTATGGGAGAGTATAAATAGTTATGTGAACAATTCCAAAGTAGTATAGCCATGTGCGCCTCTTTAGTATAGTCATGTACAAATCCAGCCGTTCACATGTCGACTTTGTACTCTAAATCACTAGTCACTGGTAGCTCTCTACTTATAGTAGATATTTCTATTACAGTTCTCTCTCTGTTTATGTCATGTACTTTCTTTCAGTTTATGTATCGTACTCTCCTGCATGTTTATATTCTCTAACCTGTTATGATCTGCGTGAGATGTATTGTGCTCGCTCCTGTCCTGACTGGACCTGTTGATAAATTTTACAGATAGCCTGGGGGTTGCCTGCTAGCCTAGAGGAGATAAAGTAGAGGTTGTATAGATAGTTAGGGTTTGATTATAGATTATTTTCAGTTGTTTTGAGTTGTATTTATTTTATAGATTACTATATTTGAGCTTTGAGATGTATTTTTGGGTTGGTGTATCTTAGACACTTAGACTTATATCTGATGTATCTCTTTGGATTTCATGTTCTATCTATCTTCCATTATGCTCTATCTTAGATGTGATTGAGTTTACATTCTGCTATGTCACCCCCATTCGGGGAGTATAAACTGTTTAGCCTTATACTGTTAGATGCATGAGACCTAGGACAGCGTTCTACCGCCGACACTGCGGCGTAGGCTGGGCGTTGTTACGTACTCGTACCCTCACGGTGGGTGCGGGTTGTGACAATTATACTCTAAGAGCTTTGTTCCGATGTTCATGTTCACTCAGTTGTTCAGCTTACTCAAGTTGTCAGGATATGTTATACTCAGGCGTTATACAGATACATTTCATTTAGGTACTCATATTTTGTCAATATGTTTTGTTCTCAAATTTATTGAACATGTTTCGTTCAGTTACTTAGTTGTTCAGATCTCACAAATTACTTATTTTAATGCAAGGTCTCGTATGCGGATTTACCGTAATCGAGCTAACTTAATCTATATGTACGGGTCGTTGGCACCACAAGCCATTTTGAACTATCCACCTTGGTATCGTGGTTCCCTATCAGCCGGTGATGGATAGTACATCCTGATAGGCCACACAATACCTGACTTACGCCTCTTGGGTGGCCGGGCCCGCACCCAAGCCGTCCGTAAGCCATGATTCCGCCTACACCAACCACGATGTCGTTGATCGTTGCCTTGAAATTCTTATTCATTTGTTTTCCTCGTGTACTGAGTTGTCCGCGACCATTTCGTATTGTCTTGTTATTTTTAACTTAACGGGCTATCTTTGAGCCATAGGCTGTCTTTAAGCCATAATCGATTACCGACTAGGTTGACGGAGGTGTTCGTGCAGCACGGGTAGTGAGTCCCGTTGCACATCTCTTTCATACCTGTTGCTAATCATTCTTCTCTTCTTATCTTTCTTTCTTTCGTTCATTCTTATCTCTTCTTTCTTTCACTTGTTCATTCATTCGTTCACTTATTCATTCATTTATTCGTTGATTCATTCATTTGTTCATTCGTTCATTCATTCATTATGTAGCTCATTATATGGAAACTGCCTTGGCGACCCAACTATGCTGAAGCCTTTCGATGTTTCTATACTCTGTCGGAACGACGATGTTGATAGTCTTCCTGCCTCATTTTAGTGAACCATTTATTGTTTTGTGCTTCAATTTGTAGTATGATATAAGTGACAAGTATTTCGTTCATAAGTTAACACATGGACAATTCTACTCAAGAGCAAGCTGTGCCTTGGCACGAGCGTGGACTTGTGGTGCGAGGTTCAAGTAACATTCCATGTTCTACACAAGCATACAAGATGGAATTATTCATTTAGCTAGGTGCGTTGAGTCATTTTATTAGCATGCACGGTGTTATCACCTAGCGATCTAGCAATATTGTCCGTATTATTATGTGTCTAGGCTAAGCAAAGACAGGTTTATCAGAGCCACCCACCTTAGCGATGATCGCATCGGCCGAGCGAGAATCCGAGCATGCCTTTGAAAATCTAAGTCTTGATTCTTCTTGAAGGGACAACTTATCACTTGCATCGATTCACATCGATACTTTATCGGGCCGACGCAACTCTTCGAGTCAACGATTCATTTGAGTCGTAGCGCATGCCATTTGAATCGGCATTCCGCTAGGGCGGATCGGGTCGTTACAAAAACCCCCATCCCCGAGACCCTTCGACGCTCTAGGATGCCTCCGCCTCCGACGCTCCAACCCTCCTCCACCTACAATCCTCCTACCCTCTCTGGTCGGCCCCCTCCTCCGTCAACCCCCCATCTTGATAAACCTCCCTCTCTCTCTCTCTTCCTCTTTCTCTCGTAGCACAGACACGGGACTCATGGACATGGGACACATGGACATACCCGAGCACAGAGACTTGGACATACATGCTGACATGGGACACTAGGACACACCCGAGCACAGAGAATTGGACACGCTGACATAGGACACACACAATGAGACCTGGACCTGCTAATAAGGGACACGCACACAATGACATACTAACACAGGACAGTAGTTGTAGAATTTTGTTCACTTTGATCATTTAGTTAATTTTTAGAATATATTTAGGAATTATGTTCTATTTTGATACATAATTAGGAATTGGTTATGTATTTGAGATTATAGTGACATGGACACACAAATCAGATACTGACATAGACACACTAATTTTCTTGTCAATGAGTATGTATATATGTGTATGGATTGTATTCTAAATTTTGCATAAGTTTAATTAATAACAAATTGATATTAGATATAGGACACAACATAGATACATAAATGGGTTAGTATGGATACATGTTAGTATGGTACCGTGAAATGATTATAGGATATTTCCTTGTTTACGGTGTGAATATTGGCTTGTGTCACATCTCCTACCAATGTATATACTAAAAATAAAATATGTTATAGTATATCGGAAAAGAATAAGTTGAAACTGACCTACATGTTGGAACTAGTTTTGTGATATTCTAAGAAAGGTTATATGTGTATGGCGGGTCCTAAATTTAGGCTATCTAAGGAAGGTTGTATCCTAATATTTTGATATCAGATACAAAATATATATATCCATCTAAGTATATATGTATCTATATTTATATTTTGATACTAAGATACTTGATGTCACTTATATCCTTAAATTAGAGTTTTTTATATGTATACTAGGTTTAGAGATAGATAGATACAATATAAGGGTATAGAAATATACAGTAATAGAAGTAGGTAGAAATATTTGTGAGTGTCAAGAGTGAGTGGCCTAGAGTGTA
Source organism: Iris pallida (assembly GCA_029216955.1). Classification (NCBI taxonomy): domain Eukaryota; kingdom Viridiplantae; phylum Streptophyta; class Magnoliopsida; order Asparagales; family Iridaceae; genus Iris; species Iris pallida. The sequence continues at coordinate 17,902,806 of JANAVB010033620.1, forward strand.
TGTTGGTACCAAGTTACCAATTGTCAAGTATGTTGGTACCAAGATGCCAAATACCTAGAGAAGGCGTCAACACCTATGTTTAAATTGGAGTCGAGAGGGTCAAGTGTTATCAACACTTGTGTTTATATTGGACATTTTGAGGTCAAGTGTTCCTTGTGGGCTCACAAGGAACACATGATGACAGAGATATTATTTTTTCTTATGTTAAGTGTCTGTTTCAGTCCGAAGTCAAGTGTCCATGTCAGCCCTTTTCTGAAAAAGTAATTTACATTTGTAAGTCTTTTTGACACTTTTAGAGTTATATCACTTTCCAAAAATAGAAGAAAAGATAAACAACAAAAGGAGTAAAAAATCATAAAAAAATTAAGAACGAAAAATCCTAAAAAAAATTATAATACTTGGCCTTTTCTAGTATTTTCAAAAATGCAATATAAATCTGAAAGCCTTAAAAGGTTTGCAAAAGTAAATTATCTTTGAAGAGAAGGGCTGGCATTGAACACGTGATGACACTTATTTAATAGGGTTTGAAATCAGAGTTGTCCATATATCTACTAGTTTTCGAATAGTCATGAATTATAAAACAGATAGTTATGAATCATGATATGGATACTCACGTATCACAACTCGGATAATCATGCATCAAGAAGAGTTGTTACTTTTGTTAAATATGTGCATCCATCTTTGCGACCATTTGGACAATATATTCGAATAATGTGGACAATATACGTAAATAATGTGTATCCATCTTTCTATAATTATCTTCAAATGGATATGCATTACTACCTGCATCATCGTTTGTGGATGTATAATCGTCATCCTGATGATATGTGCAGTATGTAGGATGAATTTATACATGAGTTCATGCTATCCCAGATGCGTTACTCCTCCTCCTGATCAACCGTAGTACTTCGTTGGACAGTTTTTATTTGTTTGTTTGTGTGTTGGCCCATTCTTGGTCTTATTTATTTATTTCAGACTTATAGTTACATTATTTTATTGTTGTACTTGATGTGATGTGTTGGCCCATTATTGGGACTTTATTGGATAGTATTTGTTGTGTAGTGTTGAGATGATTCATTCTTGGGTCTTATATACTTACATTCTATTCTATTTTTTAATGTAGTACAAATTTATGTGCTTTATTTTTATGAATTCCTTCTATATCCTATTCCGATGTTGAGTGTTCCACCGAAGGGGTCGGCGAACCCTGAAATTCAACGGAGGGTTGCTCTGGGTCTAGTTTTCATAAACTGTGATTTAATAAATACAGGAAGATTTTGGATAGAAAACAAACTGATTTTTTTTTGCAGTTTAGCGACAATCAACGACGGCCAATGACAAAAGATTACATCGCTAAATGTGTATCCGAACGCCGCTAAGTTGTATCGGTGCCGTCACTAAACGTCAGTACACATCACTACCTTGCCGACATGGCAAAGTCTTGCCATATCAGCATTGTCATAGCAAAACATCAGTAATTCCGTCGCTCAACGTCGCTATTTGACCCAACATAGAAATGCATGCCACGTCAGCATCGGCGTAGCAAAATGTCGCTTTATTTGTCGCTAAATCGGCAACGCTTAGCAACGAAGTTAGTTGTCGCTGATTAGCAATGGTATGTCACTATGCGTCGCTAATTCAACGACGTTACTTCGTCACTGAGTGACGTTGATACAGCGACGAATAGTGACATTTTTTATGTCACTGACCATCGATTACATGACGTCAAAAATTCATCATTAAAACGTCGCTAATTTTTTAGCGACATTTTTTGGCATATTAGCGACGTTTTACTTATTCTGGCAGTGTGAAGGAGAAGGAGTTCTGCCACAGACTGGCTGAGTTCGATCCAAATTCAGTCATATCGAGTTTGGTTCAAACTTGACCCAATCCTAACTTAATATTTTTAACCTTGGCCAAATAAATTCGATCTAAACATATTTAAGTTTGGACAAAACATTTTGCAGTAGCTAAATCGAACTCAGACCGAGTTCGATTTTGCCGGGTTGTGTGAGGTTTTGGAGTATTTTATGCACATTGGATTAAATCAATGGTCCAGATTGACTGCGAAAATGAGGGGTTATATATTGGAATTTCCTAAACCCTAAAAAGGGACATATCTAGTCTATCAGAAAGGAGATTAAAGCTTTGCAACTTTTGAGAGAGAAAGGGGATCGAAGACTATTTCTAAGAGAAGATTGTTTCAGATAATTCTTTTAGTCATCTTTGTTATTTGGGAGTCTGATCGAGTTTTCTTCTTTAAGTAGTTGTGGTTACTCGTTTGGATCGGTGAGAAGTCTTTAATGAGTCGGTGTACTTTCTTATTATATTAGTTGGAGCTTTTCAGGGTTTGACTTCGATCAACCTGTAGTTTTTCTTACAATATTTTTCCATGTCAAAATTATTGTGTTTGCATTGTTTTGCTCTCATGATGGGATAGCTATACTTCACAATACAGTATTTCGGATAATACAAACCTTGAATTTTTTTTGTAATCTTATTGTGTTAAATTTTCATTTGGGCTTATTATGAAATAGTTTAATTGAAGGATTAAATTATTCAAAATTCAATTAGGCTAAAAAACAATTTTTAAATAAGCTATTAGGTTTATTTTGTAAATTGCATAAATAACATGGACACCTCATGAACCAATGTGTCAACATGCATGTATAGAAAGAGCACATTTGGTTTTTCACATTAAATCTCTAATGATGAGGTTGGGGATAATCTTGGTTAAAAAAAGTGTACAAATAAAGAGAGGATGAGAGAGGCAACACATCTCTAGCTCTCACCCGCTACCACTCTCTCCCTCTCGGCTCCATCTCTCCTCACCTAGCCGTCTCTCCCACTCCCTCCCTCTTGGACCTCACTGCAACTCCACTTTTCCTGAATACAAAATTCTAGTATTTTCTATATAATTCTTATTAGAATTTAATTTAAGATTTAAATATTTTAACTAATCACTAATTATTATTATTGATTTTATAAATTAATTTTCCATTTAATAACTAATTTTCCTAGATTTTATTTAAACTTATTGATGGAATTTTTCCTTAATTAATCTTTTAATTATTTCAGCCAACATGGGCTAGTACAACCCAGCTGAGCCCAATATCACTTTCGTTTCGGGGCGGATCCACATTGGATCTGGATCCAAACCGCCCACCCTTCGTCCGAATCCGCTAGCCGTTGATTTAAACTCAACGTTCAAATCTCATTCTTTTTCCCAAATTTATTTCCCTCCTCTGATGCTGAGAGACGAGACGAGACGACGACGATGACGACGCCAAGAAGAATCCAACCTCCTATAGAAGTTTCTCCATAATGGCCTAACTACTTCCTAACCACCTCGCATGCCCGCCTAACCACTGATCGCTGCCCGCCCAACTGTCTGACCGCGACCACTGTGCCTATTTATAGGACCAGCCTCCTCCTTTTTCTTCATTTATTTCGTATGGCGAAGCTCTGCTCCATTTTCCACTGACCGCTCCTCCTTCTTCTTCTCTATGCTTCTAGAGATTCGGCCATGGCAGTACTGAAGTGGTTGAGTGAAGACTGTGGCCATGGTGATAGCCAGAGGCTGCTGTGAAGACGAGACACAGAAGACCATTGATCGCAGTAACTTCAAGTCCTCGTCGGCAAACAATTAGTGAGTCAACCATTCAATTTTCCTTTGTTCATCTTCTCCTCCGAGTCCTTCTAATCTATTGAGTTCATGAATAATGGGCGATTGAATTTATGTAATTAGCAAATTTTTGATTCAATTTTGATGAATAGATTCTTGATTGAATCTCTGATTCTTGGATTTCACTTGAGAGTTGTGTTGGTGAGTCTTCTTGATCTGATCCTTGTGAATTCTCCAATTTTGGAGTCAAAGCAATTCAAATTGAACTTATGAAATTTCATTCCTATTTGTGCACACCTTCTGTTCAACGAAATGTTTAAGTGAAGCTTGTCATCAACTGTGGACTCGAAGACACCTGTATCGGACACGCTGGGAGCACGTCTAGTTTACTTTATAGCTGCAGGTATCTTCTACACTTCTCTTTGATGATTTTTAGGTAGCCATAAGTGTGGGGATTCTGTGTCGAGACAGTATCAGATATGGTAGAATAGAGGATACAGAGTGCTGCTGCATAGCTGTGGATTAATATGAGAAGAGTTTGAACGGTCACTGTTTAGTGACCGTTGGGCCAATTAGGGTTGAATGGGTTGTCCTGTTATATGTAGTATGGTTTCCTTGGTGATCTTAGCTCTGGGCTCAGTATCATTGTGAAGCTCGTCTGGCCTTACATATGGGTCAGTAGCAGACTGGTTCTTAGTGAATCAAGAACCTGAGTTGCCAATTGGGCCAGTCCCATAGATAAGTAATAAAATGTCTTATAACAGAGCCATAGGGATATTGGTTTTAGTTAGGCCTAGGTTAGTTATTAAGCGCAGACAGTATATCGAATTCTTTTAGAAATGATTGGTCAACTTTGTGATTAGGATGTGAAGACTAGAGACCAATAGGTCCAGTGTATGGTTGTTAAGTGAGTAGCCAGTCCAGTCCTTGGTTGCATAATTAAATTGGTAGAGGTTAAGTCTAGGGGTTAGACCAATAAATTTTAAAACCTTGTTCTCTATTCCTAGGTGAACTGGAAGACTTGGACAAAACTCCAAAATTAAGTCAAGTGCATGTACTCAGTACTACCATCATTGCATGCATTGCACTCACACCATTCTTGTGTCATTATTATATTTTTCCTATCTTTCTTGCGTGCATTATTTCTCGTGTCGGGTGGGGGACGTTCTAGAAACATATGATTGACTAATATTGGATAAATATTGTCTGATAGCATACACCGTATGCCTATGTCCATTTCGTGCGTGACTGATAGCATTGTCGTCAGACACGCCTGATTATTGCGTGACTGAAAGCATTATCGTCAGACATGCCTGATTTTTGATTGACTGATAGCATATTCTATATGCCTGATTACATATTATTCTCCACATGTTGATAACGTCCAATTACACATGTACACATAGCTCGTGCATATTTTATAGTCATCTTGTTCCTTGTCTTTCAGTTATATTTTGATATACCGTTCCATTGATCTTCATGGTGAGTTTTATTGAGTTACATTGTGCTTTGCTCCTTTCCTGATTGGATCGTTGATTACAGGTGAGATGGATCTTTAGATTGTCATGACTGGCATTGGAGCTCAGTTGACATTGAGATATTTAGTTTCATGTATCGGGATTGATTGAGTGTATTTGATTATATGTTGCTGTTGTATTATTTATCTTTTACCAGCTTTATACCCGGACATTCATGTATAAGTTGTAATAATTATATAGTGGATTGCTGTGATGGTTAGTATAGATTTCGTGATTAGATGCTGTGATGAGATTATTTTGTTATTGATGACGAGATATCTCACTACCGTTGTCAACGACAGTGTAGGCCGGGCATGCATCGACCCGTACCTGATTATTCGAGAGCGGGGCATGATATGTTTTTGTGGTGGCCCATGTAGGTCACTATCTAATGGTACTTAGGATTAGAGTGCCATTAGAAGCCTACGGAAATAGGAAACTCATCACAACATAGGACCGTTATCATATTGCTTATTTTTTGTCTTTTATATATCATGTTAACACACACAGTACACCTACGAGACACTGATGGTTCTCCTCTTACAATTCCAGAGATGGCCAAAGGAATGAAGGAACCTCATCCGCGAGGCCGCACTCCGAGTGTAGCCCATTCCGAGAGAGGATCATCAGCCCTACCTATGGTAGACTGTCACTCCCGTTTCCCGTTATACGTATTTTTGTATGCGTATACGAGATTTCTGGTATTTATCAGGTGGATCGTAGTTAGACTTGTCTTGCTTAGCCTAGTCTTGGTTTGACCTTTACTTGGTTTATTTGATTGGTTTGGTTTAATTTGACTTGGTTTGACTTGGCTTGGCTTGGTTTGAGATGGAGAGGGTTGATATATAACCCAACTACTTTTCTCTCTCTCTCCTCATTCACTTCTTCATTTACTTCTTCATCTTCTTCATTTACTCCTCCCACTACCAAGTCCTAGGCAAGTGCAACTTGCTTCATGGAGGAACTCTATTTTTGTTGTTCCATTATCTTTGTCACAAGATTCTAAGACACTTTAGTACTTAGCCTTTTTAATTTCCATAGTTTATTTTTTGTAGATCTAAGTTGGTTGTATTTTCAATTTTCTTGGGTTTTGATCTACCAAACTTTATTATTTTTAAGTTTTGATTGTTCTATGCTGTAGAGAATTCAATTTTACACGAAATGGACCTTTAAAAAATTAAATTTTGACTTATTTTGAGGAAGTTATGGCCAAAATAAGATTTGAGCATTTTCTAGTTCATCTGTGCTGAATCTGGCAGGGACGATGAATAGTGCCGTATAGTGCTGTCTGCCGTATAGTACAGCCTGCCGCATAGTACAGACTGCCGCATAGTACAACCTGCCACATAGTGTCGCATGGTGATACAGCCTACCGTATAGTACAGCCTGTCGCATAGTGCCGTATTGTGATGCAGCCTGCCGCATAGTACATCCTGTCGCATAGTGCAGCCTGCCGTATAGTGCAGCCTGCCGCATAGTACCGTAGGAGGCTGCATAGTGCCGCAGAAGGCTATTTAGTGCCGCAGAAGACTGTATAGTACCGCATAAGGCCACATAGTACCGCAGAAGGCTGCATAGTACCGCAGAATGCTGCATAGTTCCTATTTTGGCCGTTTTTGGCTGTTTTATGTCCTATTTGGCTGAATTGTGGCCATAATTTCTTCTAACTCCTAACATGAAAGTTGTAGATCTTTTCCTTGGCATCAAGAATATGTTACTAGCTATTTTTATGCATGTTTCTCTCACTCATGATAATATAAGGATAGAACACGATAGTGGCCTGTTAAGGCGTACTTTTACCAAGTAACAAGTAACTTGACATGATGATTCTTGATAGTGACCCGTCGTGGTGCACTCTTGACAAGTAATATGACATGATAGTGGCCCGTCGTGGCACACTCTTGATAAGTAAACCCAACATGATAATCTTGATATGCTGTTGTGACGGCTATCTTGACTTGCTAAATAACTTTTGTCTTGACACCATGGGTGTTTGTGCTTGTATAAGCTACATGTCTCATCTTGCATCATGTCTAGGACATGAATTTCTGGTTACCAAGGTCAGTAATTCATACTGAATCTGACTACGATAAAGACTAGATTGATCATGTAGTTCATGAAGAGATTTCCCAGCTACAGGCAGTCCCGTTATTTGGGCGCTCTAATTGGACTTGTAGCCTGCCGTCGAGTAGGGCACATTTCTAGCACACTGTCATGTGTTGTACCCCCAAGTCACCTAATCCATCTCTCTCAACTTGTGATCGGATAACCTGGATTAAGTCTGTAGGGCTTGTTGCTGTTGGAACATCTCATTGCATCTTGTTAGTAATTAGGCTTGTGATAACCCTAGTTAGTTAAAGTATCAAGCCGTACTCATTGCTTGGCCGTGATTGATGGATGGAGTCCAGTCTAGTCTTGCCTAGGCAAGACCACTACATGGTTATTTCTGCACATTACTGTTATACTTTACTCTTGTCGATAATTGGTTGGAGACTAAGCTCTGTTCAGGTGAAGGGTTACAACCCCGGTCCTTGTTTGGTTTACGGGTTATAACTTGGCTACCAGAGTAGTCCCTTAGTTGTCTTATCGTTTATCACCTTGTTTTCTCTAATTCATGTCTTTTATTATCCTTTATGTCTCATATGGTAATATGCTGGTTTTAGTTCTTAAGTGAAGCCTCCCTTGTGGCACTTGCTCTTTCTGGGGTCTGACCCAGCTGGTTTTGTATGGCCAGATTTCAGAGTAGCATCCGAGGATCTTCCAGCCTTCCAGCTAGATGGTGAACACTAGGTGCAACCTTGGCAACGAGTGGGTTTTATTTTGCTCTCCCACTCTATTGTAGATTATTTTTTTGAGGCATTTAGCCACCGAGCAAGTGTTAGCTCGTGTTTAGTTTACATTTCTGTTTGCCTAAGGGCTGTAAGATGATTGACAAATCCTAGGGTTGATCATGTATGACCTAAACTCTTGCTAGTCTTCGTATTTTGTATGACTAGCTTCATGATCATCTGAATATGTAATGTTTGGGATGCCTTACCTTGTATGTCTGATGATCTACCATCTTGTTACATTTACTTGCTTGCTTGAGATTGAGACACTAGGCTTGTTCTTGACCCTATGAGACTAATGGCTTGTAGTAACCCTCATGCATCTAGACAGCCGTGACCGTATTACGAGGTGGGATTCACTTTAATGTACGTAGCTGGCTGTATCTGCCCCCCGCTCTCCAGTATTCTGGTTATGGGCGTGACACGGTTTAAGTGGTGGCCCATGCAGGTCTTGTAAATCAAGATGTGTGAGGGTTTCTCAGAATAGATGTCTCAATCAGCACTCGTCCTTGATCTCTACTCGTATCTTCTAATCTTTTCTAAATCTTGGCCTGATCACATGTTTATATCCTCAATCTATCATGGTCCTTCCTTATTGTTCTCCATGTCGTTTCTTCAGCGATATTGTTCCTGGTCCTACCGATCAGCAAGACAGAGAACCTCTAGTAGACCAGCAGCAACCTGGAGACCAAGCCCAGCACTCTGGAGCGGCCTTCCGAATCATGCATTCCGGGGATCAAGAGCCACCAGTTCGACCAGTCCAGCCTGCAGAGCGTGATGATGGCACCTTAGTGGATCTTATCAAACATTGCTTGCATCTCAAGATCATCGGGACGATGCCCTACACCAGGCAGTACAAGATGCTATGGGCAGAGTTGGTTACCAAGGGAACAACGCGGCCAACAGCTTCAAACGTCTGAACCCTCCTTTCTTTGACGGCACTAAAGATGCTATCACTGCTGATGTATGGCTTCAGGACACAGAGGTTATCCTGGAACCAGCTAGGATTCCTGAGGAAGAGAAGGTGGCCGTTGTGTGCCTACAGTTATTGGACTAAGCCCGCAGCTGGTGGGCGATGATAGCAGTTGGATTACTGATGCCTGTCTCATGGGCGGTATTCAGCAACAAGTTCCAGACCAAGTACTTCGACGCAGTAGCTTGGTATGATCTGCAGACGAGATTCACCAATCTTAAGCAGATAGACAGGACGGTCGATGGATATGCGGCTGAGTTTTTTAGACTCAGGCGGTTTGCTCCTACCTTGGTGGCAACCGAATTGGATCAAGCCCAGCGATTCCAGTAGGGGCTCCATCTAGAGATTATCATATCTGTAGAGCAGTTTGAGCACCAGACGTTTGATGCCGTCTTGCAAACAGCGAAGAGGCATGAGTATACTTCGCAGAGGATTGTAGATAGAAGCGAAGGATGGAAGAGGTCTCATGGACAGATGTCCCAGTCTTCAGCACCAGCCCCGGCAGCTAGGGCTTTGACTATTGGAGCTTCTAGGATGGCGACCACAGTTTTGTCGGTTCAGCACTCGACGCCGGCGTATCCTCAGCAATAGAAGCAGAAGCAGTCTTTCGCAATAGGCTGCACTCATTGTGGGAAGCCAGGACATGTAGTATCAGAGTGTTGTAGGGCACAGGGATTGTGCTTGGCTTGTGGGGCACTGGATCACAAGATAGGGTCCTGTCCGAATAGAACTAGTTCATCGTCATCAAACCTAACCAGTCCATCGGTTAGGGGTCCAGCACCTGTGCAGCAGCAGTACCAGCCTCCGAGGCCATTGCCACCTCAGGCTCAGCAGTATGTCCAAGCTCAGATTCAGAACCAGCAGAGAGGTCACCAGCAGAGGGGACCAGCACCAAGAAGGCAAGGTCAGGCTATGGCTTTGATCGTGGAGGAAGAGTTAGCTTCAGGTGAGGTGGTGGCAGGTACCATTCTCGTCAACTCTTTTTCAACATCAGTATTATTTGATTAGGGTGCATCACATTCATTTACGTCTGCATGATTCGCTACATGGATAGGAATGGAGCCCGAGTCATTATCAGTAAGGCTCAATATACTTACTAGTAACGGTCTTGTGGGAGTAGATAGAGTATTTTCCTCGTGTCAAATCGTAGTTAGCGGTAAAGAGTTTCCCGCTAGGTTGATAGAATTTTCGATGACCGATTATAATGTGGTCCTAGGAATGGATTGGTTGAAGGAGCAATACGCAAGAATAGACTGCCATATTGGCAGGATTATTTTTGGTATTCCCGACGAACCAGAGTTTTCATTTTCCAGGGCGAAGTAGAACCTTCTCCTCCAGTACTGCGGATGGCAGTAGCAGTGGCAGTTCAGTTTCCCAGAGTCATTGAAGAGTTTCCAGACGTATTCCCCGAAGAGCTTCCAGGCATGCCCCCAGAGAGAGAGATAAAGTTCACCATTGATTTGCTTCCAGGGACGGCACCAGTGTTAGGGGGAGTCTACAGGATGGCACCTTCAGAGTTAGAGATCTTGTACAAGATGATTGAAGAACTCAGAACCAAAGGATTCATTCGTGCTAGTAGATCACCTTGGGGAGCCCTGATACTTCTTGTGAAAAAGAAGGATGGTACGTCAAGATTATGTGTTGATTATCGCACCTTGAACTTTGTAACGGTCAAGAACAGATATCCTCTACCAAGGATAGATGATTTATTTGATCAACTCAAAGAAGCGGCAGTATTCTCGAAGATTGACTTACGATCAGGGTACCATCAGATCAGAGTTAGAGAGCAAGACATCCCAAAGACAGCATTCAGATCCAGATATGGTCATTGGGAGTTCCTTATTATGCCATTTGGAGCGACCAATGCACCAGCCATATTTATGAACCTCATGAATTGTATCTTCATGCCTTATTTAGACCAGTTGGTGATAGTGTTTATAGACGACATCTTAGTCTATTGCAAGAAATAAGGCAGATCATGAGCAACATCTTCGTGTAGTTCTTCAGATTCTTAGAGATCACCAGTTGTACACAAAGTTCAGTAAGTGCAAGTTTTGGCTGGATTGTATCTCGTACTTAGGTCATATTATCACCAGAGGTGGAGTGGAAGTGGACCCCCAGAAGATAGTGGCTATAGAGACATGGCCAGTTCCCAGTACCGTCGCAGAAGTTTGGAGTTTCCTAGGATTGGCTGGCTATTACCGGCCGTTTGTGTCAGACTTTGCTCGGATTTCAGCGCCATTGACGCAGTTGACCCGTAAGGATATACAGTTTTCTTGGACAACAAAGTGTCAGAGTTCATTTAAGAAGTTGAAGCAGAGATTGATGACGGCGCCCATTCTCACACTTCCAGGTGGGACTGGAGGATTTTCAGTCTATTGTGACGCTTCCGGCAGAGGATTGGGATGTGTCTTGATGTAGCATGCTAAGGTAGTAGCTTATGCATCACGTCAGCTTCGTGATTATGAGAGGAATTACCCAACCCATGACTTGGAGTTAGCAGCAGTAGCTTTTGTACTTAAGTTATGGAGGCACTATTTGTATGGAGATCGGGTGGAGAATTTCACCGACCACAAGAGTCTTAAGTATGTATTTACCCAGAAGGATCTTAATACGCGTTAGAGAAGATGGCTAGAGCTACTTGTGGATTATGACATCAATTTGCAGTATCATCCTGGGAAGACCAACGTTGTTACAGATCCATTGAGCAGAAGAGTTGGAGTTTATTTCCTAACAGCACAGCTAGAGTTATTAGCAGATCTTCAGAAGATGGGTATTGAGATAGTTCTCCCTACCAATGTGGCATTGATGGCCGGCATGCAAGTTCAGTCCAGCATTGTTGAGAGGGTCAAGATGGCACAATCAGCAGATTCCAAGCTTCAGCGACTTAGAGCAGAGTGTGAAGCAGGACGGAGAGTAGAGTTAAGTATTCACGAAGATGGTACTCTCCGATATGGGAGACGTCTTTGTGTACCCAGTGGTGATATCAGACAGGAGATCATGGCAGAGGCTCACAGTTTTCAATATTCAATTCATCCCGGTGGTACGAAGATGTACCGAGACATCCGTCAGCATTTCTGGTGGAATGGTATGAAGAGGGAGATAGTCCGGTTTGTCTCTCGTTGTTTAGTTTGCCAACAAGTTTAGGCTGAACATCAGAGACCAGCTGGACTTCTTCAACCTTTACCGGTCCCAGAATGAAAATGAGAGCACATCATAGATTTTGTAACTGGGTTACCTAAATCCCCTGCAGGAAAAGATGCTACCTGGGTTATAGTTGACAGACTCACCAAGGTAGCTCATTTTCTCCCCTTTAGAATTGGTCAATCGACGGATCAGCTTGCAAAGATGTACCTCAGGCAGATTGTATGGAGTGCCAGTTAGTATCATATCAGACATAGATTTAAGATTTATATTGCACTTTTGGCGGAATCTTCAAGAGAGCTTGGGGACTCATCTTAAGTTCAGTTCAGCTTATCATCCGCAGACAGATGGTCAGTCAGAACGTATGATCTAGACTCTTAATGATATATTACGGTCATGTACACTCGATTTTGGTGGTTCGTAGGAAGATCACCTGCATCTCGTGGAGTTCTCCTATAACAACAGTTTCCAGGCCAGTCTCCAGATGGCACCCTTTGAAGCATAGTATGGCAGGAAGTACAGATCACCTTTAGCTTGGGATGATGTTGGCGAGACACAGATACTTGGTCCAGAGATGGTTCTGCAGACAATCGAGGTGGTCAGACAAGTCAGAGATCATCTTCGAGTTGCCCAAGATCGACAATGCCATTGGACCGATTCTCATTGGCGTCCCCTAGAGTTTTCAGTTGGCGACCCCGTATTCCTTAGGATCTCGCCTACCCGTGGCGTCATTCGATTCGACGTGCAGGGAAAGCTTAGTCCTAGGTACATAGGGCCGTTCGATATTCTAGAGCGAGTAGGTGATGTGTCATATCGTCTCGCTCTTTCGCCGTCGTTACATGAGGTGCATGATGTCTTCCATGTATCCCAATTACGACGATATATCCCAATCCGAGTCATGTCCTTGATCATTCAGAATTGGTTGTTGGTACCAACCTTTTGTATGAGGAAAGACCCGTATCCATATTGGATCGAAGAGAGAAGGTACTCAAGAATAAGACTATTAGTTTAGTCCGTGTTGCTTGGGGTCACCAATCTTTGGGCAAGTCAACGTGGGAGCGTGAGGATGATATCCGCTCGCGATATCTACACCTGTTTGACTCATAAGGTATAATGTCTTCCTTATGCCTTATGCTTTTAATTTCTTGCTTGCATGAATGATTGCTTGATTGACTGCTAGTCGTAGCTTGCTTATGATTAATATAGCTTGTCCTGACCTCTTAAGCCTCTTGATTAAATTCCGAGGATGGAATTCCTTTAAGGTGGGTAGAGTTGTTACTTCCGTTTTTTGTTATACATTTTTTCGTATGCGTATACAAGATTTCTGATATTTATCAGGTGGACCGTAGTTAGGCTTGTCTTGCTTAGCCTAGTCTTGGTTTGATCTTGACTTGGTTTATTTGATTGGTTTGGTTCAATTTGACTTGGTTTGACTTGGCTTGGCATGGTTTGAGATGGAGAGGGTTGATATATAACCCAACTACTTTTCTCTCTCTCCTCATTCACTTTTTCATTTACTTCTTTATCTTCTTCATTTACTCCTCCCACCTACCAAGTCCTAGGCAAGTGCAACTTGCTTCAAGAAGGAACTCTATTTTTGTTGTTCCATTGTCTTCCTCACGAGATTCTAAGACACTTTAATACTTAGTTTTTTCAATTTTCATGGTTTATTTCTTGTAGATCTAAGTTGGTTGTATTTTTCGTTTTCTTAGGTTTTGATCTACCAAACTTCATTATTTTTAAGTTTTGATTGTTCTATGCTGTAGAGAATTCAATTTTACACAAAATAGACCTTTGAAAAGTTAGATTTCGACTTGTTTTGAGGAAGTTATGGCCAAAATAAGATTTGATCATTTTCTAGTTCATCTGTGTTGAATCTGGCAGGGACGATGAATAGTACCATATAGTGCGGCCTGCTGCATAGTACAGCCTGCCGCATAGTGCCGCCTGCCGTATAGTGTAGCCTGCCGTATAGTGCTGCCTGCCGCATAGCACAGCCTGCCTGTAAAACCCCTAAATTTCTACTATTTTTTTAAAATTAAATTTGGTACTGATTTAAAATTTTGTATTGTACATCGCGTAGTCATATTGTACGTCGCGCACGAAATTATTTTTTTTCTTGCTCGACGAGTGCGAATATGTGCGAGCGTACATATTTTTGAAAAATATTTTCTTCTATTTTCATAGTTTCAAAATAATATAGATAATAATTATTTCTAGCTATCATTTTCAAGTTTATGATTTTAATTATGAAAAGCCTTCATTTATACAGTTATTATAATAAATAATATTCTTAGTGCATACATATATTTCATAAATATTTTACTAGTTTATTTTTAAATAAAAATATACTTTTCGAAATTTATTAATATTAATATCTTATTATTCAAAAAGATATTTAAAAATATTTATTATTTTCGAAATTATTATTATTGATATTTTTGAAAAATATACTTGGAAATTTTTGTGGCCATTTTAAATCTCGATTTGATTTTATGGATTTAATTTAAATAGTATAAAGGTAGAATTTATACATTTAAATTGGAATTGAATTTAAATTTAGAATTAATTTCATTGATTTAAATTTAATAATTATCTAATTGGGTTTAAATTATTCATAATCCTTATCCAACTGGGAATTTTCACATCCTATAAATAGGCAGGTACTCCTCCATAAATTCCAACTCCAAAAATTTTACAACCAAACGTGCGTGCATCGTGTCCGTGTTCCCCGTCCAATTCTTATTTCATCCTTTACAAATACATTATTTAACTCTCCTTCGTGTCGGACACACCCCCGACACAAACCAAAATTTCCAAAACCTAAACCTAATCTAGCCATCCCCGGCTGCCCACTTCTTTCTCGCCTCGGCTATCACCACAACCATCCCGACTATCCCCACACGACCGACCACCAATGTCGACTTCCCCATCATCCAACACCCTGCGGAAGCTAGCCCGTCTTCCCCGACTCGGCCGCCTCCATCGGCCATCAAACCACCACCACAGATACTGCCGTCATCTCCACCTGCATCTCAGCCCCGGCCAAACCCCGTTCACCGCGTCCAACGCCACAACCAACCGACCTATTCCCGTTCCGCCACCGTCATCAACGACGACCACCAAACGCATCCCCAACTCCTCACCGCCACCACCATCCTTCGTCAAACTCCTCGACTTCGGCCAACCACCACACCACAACACCAGAGTAGAGAAGGGAAATTAAAACCCTAATCCTAGACTCACCTTCGCCTCGCCGCACGCAGAGATTCGCCGCGACCCATCACTGTTGTCGCCGTCAAGGTGAGCGAGCATCTCCTCCTGGACCTCCGACACCGCTGCCCCTTGTCGTCCCGACGACCGCCCCTACACCGTCTGTGAAAACCTTCTTCGCGCCGCTCCGCTTCTTCTGCCGTCACCCGCTTCTCCCCTTCGCCTCCTTTCCTCTCCGGGCCGTCATGCACCCCGAGCGGCGTCCCCGGTGACCACACCCCGTGCCCGATGACCTCAGAACCGGCCGCCGCCTCTACAACTCTTGCAGCCAGCGCCGCTGTTCCCGCGCCCCGCTCCAGCGAAGGCAGCACCGCTGCCGGTAGCCGCCCTCTCCGGTCGCGGTGAGCATCGCACCTCCATGAGTCTCCGTCTACCTCAGATGGAGCCGTCCCAGTTTGAAACACCTTCTTTCCCGACCTGACCCACGACGAACTCCCGCCGGCGAGCGCGCCACTCCGCCGCACCCGCCCGGCCATCAGCGCCGTGCCGCCTCCCCTCTTTTCACATCTCTGTCGCACGCATCGCCTCTTTTCCGACCAATCGCCTACGACCCTCCGCTCACCTCTCTCTCTCCCTCTCGTTCTCCCCCTCTTCCCTCTCACAAATTTCCTCTTCTCTCTCCTTTCTTAAAACTTTGTTTCTTTTTTTTCTTCTTTCTCAGCTGCTCTTTCGAATGGAGAGCAGCTCAATACAAATTTTTTTATTATTATTTTATTTATTTATTTTTTTCTTTTTGTTTGTTTGTTTGTATTGTTTTCATTTCTTTCTACTATTGGCTTAGTGGAGAACCTATAGGTTTGTTTATAATTATCATAGTATTACTTATACTGCCAATGTATACAGTAGGTATATGCCTATATGTATACAATATATATTATGATTATTATTATTGTGGGTGTTGTTATTACTATTTTTATGTCTTACTAGTATTATTGTTAATTATAAAAATCTATATATATATTTCAAATTCTTTTTTTATGTACAGTATAAATATAGAATTGGGCTTGGACCCATATTATTTCAAATTTGGCTTAAACCCTAAAAGTAAAATTTTCTAGATTAATCATTAATTACTAGAAATATTTTGACCCACAAGAAGAATACTTTCCAAATAATAAAATAATTTTCTAAATTATCTTTTATCTAAATATTTTATTTTTAAAATTAGTTTTTTTTGCCTAAAAATATTCTAGATTTTTAATATTTATCCAAAAATATTTTGACCATAGAAATATAGTTCCCAAATTATAAAACCATTTTTCTAACATTTCCAAAATAATTGTCTAAACTATTTTACCAATAAAATATAGCTTTCTAGCTGAACACCCTATAAACTTAAAGTTTTTGCAAGTAAGTTTTTTTTAAATATTTAACTAAAACAAAAAATATTTTTACTAATACATATTTTACAAGTATTATAAATAGTTTTCTAAAAATCATATAAATATATTATTGGACTTCCTACGATTTTCTCCATCTCATGATTCAGTCCATCTCTCCTATTCCTTTACCAAATCTATACTACCTTATGTCCACCCTAACTAATTCGACCCATCTGGACCCAATGGAACTGTCCGTGCCATCATCAGAGGTCACCTTTTATAGTTGTTACCGAAGTCAAACTTTGTGCCATATTGATCATCGTACCATACCAGGCAGCTCACCAGGCGTCACAACAGGCAAGTATACCTTGCTAATTAACTGTCAAATTATTTTATGTATTATTTACTTTATTTTATATTATTAGTTTTCTTTGTTATAAACTGTGCGTCCAAGCCACACTTGGGTGCAAACGACTCTATTAGTCGTTTTACTTTATTATATGCATGTTAACTTAGTGTTAGCGGACTACCTTCTTGTTGGAGGATATCCTTATAACTCTTTTTGCTGTAACACTCACACTATACGGTTTGAGACATGTTTCTAGGGGCTCGACTTATGGACTGGCCCTCTCTAAAGTCGTATGATGGATAGATGATCGTAACTGCTATGACTAGGGTTTTAGAGACTCAAGCAGTTACAAAACTGGACGAGCCAAGGACATGACTTGAACAGTATTGGAAATATTAGGGGAGGACAGTCGCTAGTGCGTATGGGAATCCAAACAGGTAAACCACAGTCTCCGGATGGAACTGTGGTAATTTATTTGCAGATGCCCTCTGACGTTTTGGACGTTACGGACGGATACAGATGACTGGATGCCAGTTACGTACACATAACCTAAAATCCCACCCATGCGCATAAAAGTTGTCCTCTAAATTGCACATTAGGCGGTTAGAATCTCCTTTGCATATTTGTGTCTAGAATAGTCTTTTATATATTATTTTATTCTGACAGTTCATATTAACATGTTCTTCCTATATCACTACTAAAATCTGTCAATTCAGCGACGCGTAAAGACGTCGCTAAAAAGGAAAAATACGTCGCTAATTTCTATTAGCGACGTATTTAGCGACATTTTCAAGTAGTCGGGATTAACCTAGTCGCTAAACAAGAAAACGTCGCTATTGCGACTAGCTTTAGCGACGTGTCCACGTCGCTAATTTAGCGACTGCCAGCGACATAAAATGTCATAATTTACCGACGTAATCTAGCGACGTTGAGCGACTTGACATGCATCGATGCTGACCTGGCTTGAGTGCCATATGGCGACGGTCTGCGACTTTTCTACGTCGCTACAGTACCAACGTTTAGTGACGATCAGCGACGATATTCCTCACAGTTAGCGACGTTGATAGCGACATTTTTTTCGTCGCTGAACGTCGGTAATCGTCGCTGAACGTCGGTAATCGTCGCTGAACGTCGCTAATATTAAAAAAATAAAAAAAATATAGCATTTGCAGCATTCCCTGCAGCATTTGTAGCATCCTCCACACCATTTGTTACAGCAACAACGGTGTGTATCACGAATACAGTATCAAACAACACAGATACACACAATCACGAACACGTTTGAAACACAATCTCATCAATCAACACAGATATATGAAAATTTGTAACAACAATGTCAAACATAATGGTCCACAACTTAATTGCCAAGTATGGGAACGAATGGCTCAGAACACAACCTAAAATTCATTCTAGCATACATTAGTGTGAATCATCTATGTTCTGTACATATGGTGTAGTATATGTTCTTATCGTATGTAGTATCTGAAGAATGTAACAGAATCAAGATGAACTCACATAATGTAATACTAAGACGTCATCTACTACTATATATATAAGATATAGTGATAGGTTGTCGTATCATCATTATCGATAGATGAGGGTCGGAGGACAGTCAACTTTATCTACGGCTACATAGTTTCTGCCTCGCCAGTCGAATGGCTGCAGGGACCATGTCCTGATCACGATGTCGTACCATAGATTAATGCAAATGGAGCTGGAGCCAAAATACAGAAACCAAAATATGATATCCACCTGAAGTGTAGAGTCGGGGGAGAAGAACTTTTCCACCCTCTTTCTCTCTCGCGCTATCAACGTCACAACTTTTCCACCTCAAGTTCTGATCAAGCATCTTCCTTCTCCTCTCCTCCACCATGGCTCTGAACCCATCTGCTTCTCCCTACTTCCCTTCTTCTTATTTGACTCTCTCAGCCACATATGATATCCAGCTCAAGTGTAGAGTCGGGGGAGAAGAAGTGGACAGGAAGAGGAGGGGGAAGCAGCACAGCCAGCGGCATGACCCGGAGGAAGTACAGAGGTTTTTTTCAACATACGTAGGAGAACTATAAGGATATATCTTTTCACAACATATCACCTTGTCAAAGACCCTTAATGTGATATCCATGTTACCGCGGTATCGGAAGACTAACATGTCATAATTTTCTAAGCCGTGTGTTTTGACATATCCTCCAACCGGATTTCAGTTCTATGTAATAATGCAAGATTACTACATAGGAGGAAAGAGTTGGGAGGATTATGTCAAAACACACGGCTTAGAAAATTATGACATATTAGTCTTCCGATACCGCGGTAACATGGTTGTCACATTAAGGGTCTTTGACAAGATGACATATTGTTAAAAGATATATATAGTTCTCCTACGGATTTGAAGAAAACATCTGTACTTCCTCCGGGTCATGCCGCCGGCTGTGCTGCTTTCCCCTCTTCTTCCTGTCCACTTCTTCTTCCCCGACTCTACACTTGAGCTGGATATCATATGCGGCTGAGAGAGTCAAATAAGAAGAAGGGAAGTAGGGAGGAGCAGATGGGTTCAGAGCCATGGTGGAGGAGAGGAGAAGGAAGGTCATGCTTGATCAGAACGGATGGCTCAGAACACAACCCAAAATTTATTCTAGCATACATTAGTGTGAATCATCTATATTCTGTACATATGGTGTAGTATATGTTCTTATCGAATGTAGTATCTGAAGAATGTAACAGAATCAAGATGAACTCACATAATGTAATACTAAAACGTCATCTACTACTATATAAGATATAGTGATAGGTTGTCGTATCATTATTGCCGAGGAGGAGCCACTTCCCCCGGCTCTACAGAATCAATACCATCCAAGGAAGGCAAAACTGAATCAGCATTGTCTTTCGGATCGTCCTCATCAAGGCATAACGGGCTGCTCAGCGTGCCCAGCTTTTTCAACTTCTCGCTGGCTGCATAGTCGAAATGGGAATGGGTCTTCTTTGCCGGCCCGGAGCTCTGACTCGCACTCGTCGCCTCGCTACCGGTTTCCTATCCTCCTCTGACGCGGGTCATAAGAAAAGAAATTCCGTACCTCTTCTTCACATAAACATCATTGCCGCCTTGTACTCGAGCCTCCTCGTCTGTGACGCTATCCAACTTCTCGATACCTACAATGTAGACACCGAGAAGTTGGATAGCGTCACAGACGAGGAGGCTCGAGTACAAGACAGCAATGATGTTTATGTGAAGAAGAGGTACGAAATTTCTTTTCTTATGACCCGCGTTAGAGGAGGAGAGGAAACCGGTAGCGAGGCGACGAGTGCGAGTCAGAGCTTCGGGCCGGCAAAGAGGACCCATTCCCATTTTGACTCTGCAGCCAGCGAGAAGTTGAAAAAGCTGGACACGCTGAGCAGCCAGTTATGCCTTGATGAGGACGATCCGGAAGACAATGCTGATTCAGTTTTGCCTTCCTCGGATGGCATTGATTCTGTAGATCCGTGTATAAAGAGGAAGAGATTGGGAGTAGAGTGGACCCGAAGGGAAATAAGAGATGAAGGATGGCTCAGGGAAGGGGACAGATGAAGGATGGCTCAGAACACAACCTAAAATTCATTCTAGCATACATTAGTGTGAATCATCTATGTTCCGTACATATGGTGTAGTATATGTTCTTATCGTATGTAGTATCTGAAGAATGTAACAGAATCAAGATGAACTCACATAATGTAATACTAAGACATCATCTACTACTATATATATAAGATATAGTGATAGGTTGTCGTATCATCATTGCCGAGGGATGAGGGTCGGAGGACAATCAACTTTATCTACGGCTACATAGTTTCTGCCTCGCTAGTCGAATGGCTGCAGGGACCATGTCGTACCGTAGATTAATGTAAATGGAGCTGGAGCCAAAATACAGAAACCAAAATACAAAATCAAATTCCTGGTTTCCCCGAAAATACAAAACACAGTTCTAATTAATATGTATTTTAAGTGTAAGAACGGATGGCTCAGAACACAACCCAACCTGAGAGGATACTCTGCAGATCCATCTGAGTAGGACGTATACTCTGAGAGATCACCTTTACAAGAATGATATCAGTAGTGGGATTGAGTGTGTACGTCCTACTCAGATGGGTCTCTCACCGTTACTATTTTTTTTGACAGCATGGTGGATGTGCTCCGTCAACAGATTCTTGCTCCGAGCCAAAACTTTATCCCGGAGCTCAAGTGGACATCCTTGGTGTAGAGCTCGAGTGAGAGGTTTCTGACAGCATGGTGGTCTCCTTTGTCAAAGTATCCGTGCTCATCACACATTGGTTGTGGGATGAGCACGGATACTTTGACAAAGAAGACCACCATGCTGTCAGGAACCTCTCACTCGAGCTCTACACCAAGGATGTCCACTTGAGCTCCGGGGCAAAGTTTTGGCTCGGAGCAAGAATCTGTTAACGGAGCACATCCACCATGTTGTCAGAAAAAAATAGTAATAGTGAGAGACCCATCTGAGTAGGACGTACACACTCAATCCCACTACTGATATCATACTTGTAAAGGTGATCTCTCAGAGTATACGTCCTACTCAGATAGATCTCTCAGAGTATCCTCTTCGGTTGGTAGTCGTATCATCATTGCCTAGGAATGAGAGTCGTAGTACCAATACAATCCAGAGATTGACATAGTACTAATTCATATATGTAGTCCAATACAAATAGTCTAATACAAAAATAACCCAATACAAATAGTCCAATACAAATAAGTACTAATAGCTAATGAGAACCACGCTGCTCACGCAAACACTCAGTGATACGTTCACGCAACCACCTCGAAAAAGCAAGATTTTTGGCGCGAGGAGAGCTGTCGTCCCTTGCAAGGATTGCATGAAGAGTCCTCTCGGTCTCACTAGCTATCGGTGCTGGATGAATAGAACTCCCGGTCTCACTAGCAACCGGTGCCACTTCCTCCTTAACTGTAGGAGGAGCCACCTCAGCATTCACTGTTTCCCTCAAACGACGTGCCGCTCCTCAGGTCATGGGTGCCATCTGGTAAGCAAGCTAATATAATTGTAACATAAGCAAGCTAACTAAAGGAACCATCATGTAATTTGAGTACATTTTCGAAAGCAGATAAAGTACAATAAATTCGATTTTTTGCCAAGAAGCAGAACGGATGGCTCAAAACACAACCCTAAAATTCATTCTAGCATACATTAGTGTGAATCATCTATGTTCTGTACATATGGTGTAGTATATGTTCTTATCGTATGTAGTATCTGAAGAATGTAACAGAATCAAGATGAACTCACATAATGTAATACTAAGACGTCATCTACTACTATATATATAAGATATAGTGATAGGTTATCGTATCATCATTGCCGAGGGATAAGGGTCGGAGGATAGTCAACTTTATCTACGGCTACATAGTTTCTGCCTCGCCAGTCGAATGGCTGCAGGGACTATGTCCTGATCACGATATCGTACCGTAGATTTAGGATTTAAAATATGGTATTCAGGTCAACTTAATTCGGTCAAAGGGTACTGAACAGAAAGTCTAATTATCCTATATTTCAGTAATGTCAGTGAGCTAAATCATACTCAACTGTCGAGAATACTTAGGAGAAAACTCATTCACAGGATTAGTATATCCATCCTTCGTGACATAGCTGAAATTTTATAGGGCTCGATAATAATTATTAGTCAATTTATTCATCATTTCAAAACCCTGAAAATGCCTAAAAAAACTCCCAATATCAGTAAATAGGGCTCGAACCCTAAATTAGAATTTGAATCCAAGCAAAACATCAAATTGACAGTTGATATGCCCAAAAAAACGAGATTTTTTAGTATATAGGTGTCACACTGTGAATCTCGTGTCCACACAGTAGGACACGACGTGTCCAAACCAACAAAATAGGTGTCACACGAACTAGAAGTGAGTCCACACTCTCGTGTCCCCCACAGCAAGTCCACTGTCAGTCTCGTGTCCCCCGCAGCGAGTCCACGCTCTCGTGGACACGAACTAGAAGCGAGAGAGAGAGCTAGAAGACGAGAAGAAACTGGGGAGGAGCTACCAGAGAAAGGAGGAGGAGGAGAAGGAGGAGCTACCTGAGGAAGGAGAAGGAGGAGGAGGAGAAGGAGGAGGCCGAAGGAGGGAGATCGCCGGAGGAGCACCGTGGAGGAGGAGGGAAATCGCTGGAGGAGTGTCGCGGAGGAGGAGCGCGCCCAAAATTGGGGGGAAAAAATTGTGAAATGATCGAAAAAGAAACCCCCGCTAGCTAGATGAAACGTTTAGCGACGTCCGCATAGGACGTCGCTGATATATAATAAATAGCGACGCAACTTAAATTACGTCGCAAAATGTCGCTATATCAGCGACGAGTACCAACGAACTTGCGACACACTACCCCATTTAACAAAATGTAGACGCTAGACGTCGCTATTAGTCGCTGTTGGCGACAAACAGCGACGTCTTATATTAACGTCGCTAAAACCCCAAACATTAGCGACGAAATTTCACGGAGTCGCTAAATACGTCGCTGATTTGACTTATTTTGGTAGTGTATCTTGCTACGTCCGTCTGAGGACATGGTTCTTTTCCAGGTATGTGCTTTCATGATTCACTGCAGGTGTTCTAGCCAAGGCCGTGGTCTTCTCTATTCCTTCGAAGACGATTGTGCTTGGTTCATCTTGCCATTTTTATCGCTCGATTTCTTGTATATTTCTTTCATTGAGATAGTTGGTAGTGGACTTTGTCTCTGCCCAACAATTGTATCATAAATATTCAACTTGATTTTTATATTATTATTCTTTTCATTGTGGATGAGATTTAGTTTGTCTTAGATTACTATATTTTACAGCTTATGTATCCATACGAGGCCTATGTACTTCGTATGTATACAGCTGGCATGTCTACGTACTTGGTCCTACGTATTTTAGGACTGGGGCGTTACACTGCCGCATAGTGCATACTGCCGCATAGTGCCGGAGGAGGCTGCATAGTGCCGTAGAAGGCTGCATAATACCGTATAAGGCTGTATAGTACCGCATAAGGCCGCATAGTGCTGCAGAAGGCTGCATAGTGCCGCAGAATGTCCCATAGTGTCTATTTTGGCTGTTTTGGCTGTTTTATGTCATATTTGGCTGAATTATGGCCATAATTTCTTTCAACTCCCAACATGGAAGTTGTAGATCTTTTCCCTGGCTTGAAGAATATGTTACTAGCTATTTTTATGCAAGTTTCTCTCACTCAAGATAATATAAGGATAGAACACGATAGTGGCCTGTTAAGGCGCACTCTTACCAAGTAACAAGTAACTTGACATCATGATTCTTGATAGTGACCCATCGTGGTGCACTCTTGACAAGTAACATGACATGATAGTGGCCCGTCGTGGCGCACTCTTGATAAGTAAGCCTAACATGATAATCTTGATATGCTGTTGTGACGGCTATCTTGACTTGCTAAGTAACTTTTGTCTTGACACCGTGGGTGTTTGTGCTTGTATAAGCTACATGTCTCGTCTTGCATCATGTCTAGGACATAAATTCCTGGTTACCACGGTCAGGGATTCGTACTGAATATGACTAGGATAAAGACTAGATTGATCATGTAGTTCATGAAGAGATTTCCCAGCTATAGGTAGTCTCATTTTCTGGGCGCTCTAATTGAACTTGTAGCCTGCAGTCGAGTAGGGCACATTTCCAGTACACTATCATGTGTTGTACCCCTAAGTCACCTAATCTAACTCTCTCAACTTGTGACCGGATAACCTGGATTAAGTCTGCAGGGCTTGTGGCTGTTGGAACATCTCATTGCATCTTGTTAGTAATTAGGCTTGTGATAATCCTAGTTAGTTAAAGTATCAAGCCGTACTCATTGCTTGGCCGTGATTGATAGATGGAGTCCAGTCTAGTCTTGCCTAGGCAAGACCACTACATGGTTATTTCTGCACATTACTGTTATGCTTTACTCTTGTCGATAATTGGTTAGAGACTAAGCTCTGTTCAGGTGAAGGATTACAACCCCGGTCCTTGTTTGGTTTATGGGTTGTAACTTGGCTACCAGAATAGTCCCTTAGTTGTCATATTGTTTATCATCTTATTTTCTCTAACTCATGTCTTTTATTATCCTTTATGTCTCATGTGGTAATATGCTGGTTTTAGTTCTTAAGTAAAGCCTCCCTTGTGGCACTTGCTCTTTCTAGGGTCTGACCCAGCTAGTTTTGTATGGCCAGATTTTGGAGTAGCACCCGAGGATCTTTCAGCCTTCCAGCCAGATAGTGAACACTAGGTGCAACCCTGACAACGAGTGGGTTTTATTTTGCTCTCCCACTCTATTATAAATTATTCTTTTGAGGCGTTTAGCTGCCGAACAAGTGTTAGCTCGTATTGAATTTACATTCTTAACTACCTAAGGGATGTAACATGATTGACAAATCCTAGGGTTGATCATGTATGACCTAAACTCTTGCTAGTCTTCGTATTTTGTATGACTAGCTTCATAATCATCTGAATATGTAATGTTTGGGACGCCTTACCTTGTATGTCTGATGATCTACCATCTTGTTACATTTACTTGCTTGCTTGAGATTGAGACACTAGGCTTGTTCTTGACCCTAAGAGACTAATGGCTTGTAGTAAACCCTCATGCATCTAGACAGCCGTGATCGTATTGCGAGGTGGGATTCACTTCAATGTACGTAGCTGGTTGTGTCTGTCCCCCGCTCTACAGTATTCTGGTTCTGGGGCGTGACATAGACCCAGAGCGCTTCCGTACCCACGTATCACCCGTCACGAGAGCTTCTTTACGACATTCCATTAGTCCCATGAGGGGCACCCAGATGCATGAGCTAGTCCATGGGCTATTGGAGGCCCAGAGAGCCCAGACCCAGAGTTTGTTGGATGCTCAGAGAGAGCAGACCACTATATTACGGGAGGGTATTGAGAGATTAGTTAGCCCACTCCTACCACCACCACCTCCACTTCCCCAGACTACTACCGCTCCACCTACATCTCATATTCCACCTCCACCGACTACCATACTGACCCATCATACATCCCACATCTGCCATACACTCCACATCTTTCACATATTCCACCTCCACTACCCACCCAGGCTCCTATACAGCCAAATACCACCACTTTTGTTCAGCCTGAGCCTATTTCTTTCATTCCGCCTCCCATCCATACTCATGCTTCTCCTACTTATACTCAGACTACTCCCACCTACCATCAGAGAGAGGGTTCTATCCTGGATTTCAAAAGGATGGCACCTAGAGAGTTTCTTGGGACTGAGGGTATACTCTACGCTGATGAGTGGCTAGAGGATATAGAGAGGGTGATGCGACTATCTAGACTTCCGAAAGACCTTAAGGTGGAGGCAGCCGGCGTGCAGATGCATGATCTGGCACGTACCTGGTTTTGGAGCGAGCCTCAGCTTACAGTACCTGGATTGACTTGGGAGCAGTTTGTGGGAATCTTCAAAGAGAAGTTTTTCCCAGCGGTAGCTAGAGAGCTTTGGAGCGCCAGTTTTAGACTCTTGAGCAGGGGACTCGCTCGGTTGATGAGTACGCAACAGAGTTCGGGTGACTTAGTCGGTTTATAGAGGGCAGAGCCAGAGATCCAGTTATGAGAGCCACGAGATTCAGAATGGTTTTGAGCCATGAGCTTCGTTAGTTAATTACGGCTAACGGAGCGACTACTTATGCTGGGATGTTCATCGTTGCTCAGAGGTTAGAGATTGATATGAGTCTCCGACCCAAGAGAGATCGTGACATCAGTGGAGGAGGTAGCCACTCTGTATCGGACACGCTGGGAGCACGTCTAGTTCACTTCATAGCTGCAGATATCTTTTACACTTCTCCTTGATGATTTTTAGGTAGCCATAAGTGTGGGGATTCTGTGTCGAGACAGTATTAGACATGGTAGAACAGAGGACACAGAGTGCTGCTGCATAGCTGTGGATTAATGTGAGAAGAGTTTGAACGGTCACTGTTTAGTGACCGTTGGGCCAATTAGGGTTGAATGGGTTGTCCTGTTATGTGTAGTATGGTTTCCTTGGTGATCTTAGCTCTGGGCTCAGTATCATTATGAAGCTCATCTGGGCTTACATATGGGTCAGTAGCAGACTGGTTCTTAGTGAATCAAGAACCTGAGTTGCCAATTGGGCCACATTGGGCCAGTCCCATAGATAAATAATAAATTGTCTTATAACAAAGCCATGGGGATATTGGTTTTAGTTAGGCCTAGGTTAGTTATTAAGTGCAGACAGTATATCGAATTCCTTTAGAAATGATTGGTCAACTTTGTGATTAGGATGTGAAGACTAGAGACCAATAGGTCTAGTATATGGTTGTTAAGTGAGTAGCCAGTCAAGTCCTTGGTTGCATAATTAAATTGGTGGAGGTTAAGTCTAGGGGTTAGATCAATAAATTCTAAAACCTTTTTCTTTATTCCTAGGTGAACTGGAAGACTTGGACAAAACCCCGAAATCAAGGCAAGTACATGTACTCAGTATTACCTTCATTGCATGTATTGCACTCACACTATTCTTGTGTCATTATTGTATTTTTTTATCTTTTTTGCGTGTATTGTTTCTCGTGTCGGGTGGGGGACGTTCTAGAAACATGTAATTGACTAATATTGGACAAATATTGCCTGATAGCATACAAAGTATGCCTGATGTCCATTTCGTGCGTGACTGATAGCATTGTCGTCAGACATGCCTGATTATTGCGTGACTGAAAGCATTATCGTCAGACATGCCTGATTATTGATTGACTGATAGCATATTCTATATGCCTGATTACATATTATTCTCCACATGTTGATAACGTCCAATTACACATGTACACATAGCTCGTGCATATTTTATACTCATCTTGTTCCTTGTCTTTCAGTTATATTTTGATATACCGTTCCATTGATCTTCATGGTGAGTTTTATTGAGTTACATTGTGCTTTGCTCCTTTCTTGACTGGATCATTGATTACAGGTGAGATAAATCTTTAGATTGTCATGACTGGCATTGGAGCTCACTTGACATTGAGATATTTAGTTTCATGTATAGGGATTGATTGAGTGTATTTGATTATATGTTGCTGTTGTATTATTTATCTTTTACCGGCTTTGTACCCGGATATTCATGTATAAGTTATAATAATTGTATAGTGGATTGCTGTGATTGTTAGTATAGATTCCGTGATTAGATGCTGTGATGAGATTATTTTGTTATTGATGACTAAATGGCTCACTACCGCTGTCAACGACAGTATAGGCCGAGCATGCATCGGCCCGTACCCGATTATTCGGGAGCGGGGCATGACAGACCTCACCGTCGGCCTCCCTAGCAGCAGCCGCCATCAACACCACCACCACCAACATCATCATCACCGCCGTCATTGCTCATCATCCATCACAAACATCAACACCACCACCGACAGTAGATATCAGTACCGCTGGCCACCATAGCCATGCCGACCGCGGGCCAGCCCCTCCTCGGCTCCAATCTATTCTTCTTTTCCTTCACACTCTAAGTATAACCCTTTTTCCTCTAATTTTCTTTCTATTTCTAAACCTAAGTCAGATTCTAAATTTCTGAAAAAGAAAATTATAGGAAGCAATAAGGATCGATTTGGGATTTGAAAAGGGATTCTAGGTTTTGCTCAAATCAAGGCAAACCCTCTATTTCTTCATTTAAATTATTTAAAATTTCTCTTCAAAATTGTTATTTAACCTATAAATTCTTATAATCATTTAGTATGCATATCGTTCTAATGGGATTTTGGGTTGATACTTATGTGTTTTGTTTTACAAAGTATAGAAAATTGTTTAAAACTTTAGAATATTTATAGATTATAATACGGACACAGATGTTAGAAGCAGTACTGAGACGTTGATACAATTTATTAGGGATATCAACTTGGACACACGAATCATATACGATGCGGACGCAACAATATGATTTAAACTTGGAATTACAACATGGACACGTGTATCAGTGATAATTCGGATACACCGACACATTATTAGGACACGGGTTGGACACAACGATAATAGTTGGTGTCGATATTAGTATTGATTTGGTGTTATGATTTGAAAATTATAATTGCAAGGATGGAAATTATTCATAGACATAAGCATATGAGTATATGTAATATATACATATATATAGTTATATAAATATATTATGTCAAACTCGGTACCGTAGAAATTGAGAAATGGTATATTAATTTTTTAGAAAGGATTGTGGATAGTGATTTGCATATTTGTTTAGTGCTGAAACCTAATATATATACATATAAGCCATGTCTGATACCGCATTATATCTTTTGTGTGTTGTGGACATACACAAAAAAGAAGAAGAAATGTTGTCTTTTCTTATTGGCGCAAGGCACCACAAATCGAGTATGCCTGAGAGATCCTGTGCTGAGGATCCCCGAGTACAAAATAAATTCTGGAGAATGGGACGATGGAGATCGAGCGGCAATTGCTCCTCTACTCCGTTGACACTCCGATTACAAAAGTAGAAGAAAACCTAAGAAAATTGCTTACTCTCGGCTCACTGGCAAGAAGGACAGCAATTTGGCTCTTGAAATGCTCTCCGTTCTGTCTATCTATGGAGAGGGGGACGCCCTCTATTTATAGTCGTTTTGGTACTGAAATTGACTGTTGTGCGCCCATAGGTAGAAAATATACTGATTTTACTGTAGGCACATAACACTCCTTTGGGCGCATAGGGTGTAGGCGCATGGATACTGGATGATCGTGGGTAGATCATGGGGTTGACGTAGAGTTGACGTGACCGTATGCTTCGGTGCATGATTACTCGTGGAGACTGACGTGGTCGCATGCTTCGGTGCACGATTGATCGTGGAGTTTGACTGAGTCGCAGGGATCTGCTGTCTTAGGCACATAGAGCGGGAGTGAGTTTATGTGCCCACACTTGGGTGCATGTTTGATCTGCACGAAAACAATGTGGGCGCATAGACCCTCTTTGATCATGTGGGCACATAGCTCCTCATTGATCATGTGGGCGCATAGCCCCCTTTTGGTTGTGTAGGCGCATAGCTTCTTTTGTCTTCTTCATGTGGAATACGTAATCTTGTATTTTCATGCTTCTACAAGACCCCCTTCAAAGTTTTTGAGACTCGAACGAGTGTTAAAATACTTTGAAAGAAGCATGGGCAAAACTGTTTTCACCAGCTTCATGGGCGTATGATAGAAACGACCCCTTTGGACGTATGGGTCTCTGCCAGGCTGTCGAAATATGGCTGTTGAGGAGAAGAAAGCTACTTTCCAGGCGAGGAAGGAGGCTCTGGCTAAAGAGATCAGCGAGCTGGCTAATCAGTATGAACAGTTTGATGCTGCCGGTAGGGCTCGTATTGCCTCGAAGAATAAGCTGGCCATCCAGATCGCTGAAAAGTACAACCATATTATGCAGCTTCACGAAGAGATTGCTCAGCTCGAGGCTGACTTACGAATAGTTTCATCTGAGCAGGAAGACTACGTGGTTCAGGCTGCTGCGACTGCCACAACTTCAGACCAATTGAAGGCTCAGCTGGTGAAGTTGGAAGAAGAGCATATAAAACTGATTCCTTTTAAGGATGAAGCTGTTCGGCTGGAGGAACAACGTCGTCGTGCCACTGTCAAATCTCAAGCTGAAATCAAGGCTCTGAGGGATAACATCATTCGATTGTGTATCCTTTAAGTCTTTTGTTTGTAACTTTTTTTTAGCCGTCAAGACTCTTGTATCTTTCTCTTTTTCTCCGTCTTCTGATAGACATTTTTAATAAAGAATCTTTTGGCTTTCAAAACTCATGAATGAAGCTTGTGAAATATCAGAACTAGAGGTAATGTAGACGTTGTAAGAATATTTCTGGTTGGTATTCCGCTGGGGAATTTGATGTGGACTTATTATCCATTTTATATTCAAGGTTCTTGAATATAGATAATAAGTTGAAAGAAGCTGCTAATAGAGGTAATATGGACGTAATAGCAGAGGATGTTCTATATCTTACCAGAGGTAATATGGACGTGGAAGGATATATAACATTAGGTAGGAGTGGATAATTTAGAGGTAATATGGACGTGATTATCCTTGATGAATGCTTTGCGCAGAGGTTATATGGACGTGGAAAAACGTTTCTTAATTATCCCACTGGGGAAATAATTATCGAAAAATAATTCAGAGGTAATATGGACGTGACTTGTTTTTGATAGACCAAGTTTGGGCAGAGTCCAAAACAAAAATAATTCTACTGGAGAATCTTTTTAGAGGACCTATTTTTCATGGCGCATTCAAGACTCTTGAAATACGGTAATAGTTAAATGATGATTTTTTTGAATCACATAAATATTGTACTATATATTTACATGACTGAAACAGGGTATATGTGAACACTATTCATGAAGGTTACACATAATATTTTTTCAGGAACTTGCCGTTGATCGGCATCATGGGCAAGTCACCATCAGGCTTGTTAGTCGATACGCACCGTTAGAATACACTGACTCTATAACAAAATGAGCTTCCCATTTAGGCTGGAATTTTTCTTTTGTCTTGTGCGTCATGACCATTGGTCTTCTCACTGCTAAGACCAGATCACCAACTTAAAATATTCTTTCCTTCACCTTTTTATTAAAGGCTCTGAAAAGGCGTGCTTGGTATAGCTCAATACGCTGTTGAGCTAATAAGCATTTTTCGTCTAGCGATTCCAGCTCTTGTAGTCGTAGACGGTAACTTTCTTCGGCAGTCAACTCACTGGCTAAGGCTACTCGAAGAGAGGGAATCTGGATTTCTAGGGAAAGAACTGCTTCGCTGCCATAAACCAGACAGAATGGCGTACTGCCTGTTGAAGTCCGGACCGTTGTACGATAGGCCCAGAGACATTCATCGAGCTTCTCATTCCAATCGTGCTTGTTTGAAGACACAAACTTCTTGAGAAGTTTAATGATTGCCTTATTGAAGTCTTCTGCTAACTCATTAGCTGCTGGATTGTAAGAAGTAGAGGCTACATTCTGGATTAGATTCTTATTGTAGAACCGATAGAATGCATAGCTCACGAATTGTGGACCATTATCATAGATGATCCTGCGATGTAGGCTGAAGCGATAGATAACATGATGTTTGATGAAACTGATTACGTTCAATGTCTTTACTTTGGTGAGCGGTATGGCTTATGTCCATTTGGAGAAGTAATCGGTTATAGCTTGGATGAACCGATGTCCTTTGGAGGATGGCGGGCTGATTTGGCCTATGACGTCCATACCCCAGGCTTCCAAAGGCCAATATGCCGCTATCCGGTATAGAAACTCTGAAGGTTGATGAATGTAGTCGACGTAGAACTGACAAGCCCTACACTTCTTTACATATTCAGCAGCATCTGCTATCATCGTGGGCCAATAATAACCCATTCGTCTGAAACGATCTTGTAATTTGGGGCCTGGTTGATGTGCACCACAAATTCTGTCGTGAGCCTCACGGAGTGCATGTTTGGCTTCTGTATCTGATAAACATCGTAATAGTAGCCCATCGTAAGAGCGTCGGTATAATATTTTGGAAGCCATATCATAGTAAAATATGAGGGATCGCCTTTGGACAGATACTGCTTTCTTTGGGTCCTCAGGAAGGATCCCGTAGAAGGCATAGTCTATGAAAGAAAATCTCCAGTCTTTAATGTTGATGCTTGTTTCTGTTCATAACTGTGATGAATATGTAAGGCATCTTTCACACAGAATAGCTCTCGACCAGACACTGTAATCGAATGCTGAGTATTGGTAGGGACAGTCAAGGAAGCAGCAAGATCGGATAAAGCATCTGTTTCTATATTCTGTAATCGAGGTACGTGCTCGATGAAGAATCCGATGAAAGTAGAAGCCAATTCGATTGTCTCTTTGTGATATGGATGAGGTCTTCGTGACGAACTTCATAATCCCCTCGGACCTGACTAACTATTAGCTTAGAATCGTCGTATGCTTCTAGATAGTCAACTACCAGTTGTTTTGCCAGA
Organism: Iris pallida; assembly: GCA_029216955.1. Taxonomy (NCBI): domain Eukaryota; kingdom Viridiplantae; phylum Streptophyta; class Magnoliopsida; order Asparagales; family Iridaceae; genus Iris; species Iris pallida. Next base: position 17,935,829 of record JANAVB010033620.1, read on the forward strand.
TGCAGGCTGATCAGTAGGGCATTATATTCGGCCACATTGTTAGTACAGGTCCACGAGAGAATATGTACGGTGTATAACCAGATGGTCAGGTGACACAAGTACGATGCCTACTCCGGCCACGATATTTCCTTTAGGTCCTGTTCTTGATGCACCGTCAAAGAACATTCGCCAAATGGTAATTTTCTCAGTTGCGGTGTTAGACTCCAATACTTCATCCAGGATTTCATCGTAGAGTTTGGAAGATTCTGGCACCGGATGAGCTGCTAGGAAATCAGCTAACGTTTGGCCTTTTACTACCTTCTGAGGGATGAACAACATATCGTATGGAGTCAACAGCATTGCCCATATAGCTTAAATGGGAATTAAGAGAACCCAATTTAGTCATGAGTATTCTGAGAGGATTGACTTTAGATATAATATGGATAGTCTGCCCAGACACATAGTGGCGTATCTTCTGGATAGCAAATACCAGTATGAGACATTCCTTTTCTACAGGTGTGTATCTGTGCTCGACATCCACCATCGTGCGGCTGAGGTAGTAGATTGCATGTTCATGGCCGCCTTCATTCTTCTGAGCTAATAGAGCACCAAAGGAATGGTCCATAGTACGGATATATAATAAGAAGGGCTTTCCCATTATTAGAGCCACCAATACGGAGGGCTTGTGAGATACTTCTTGATGTCCTCAAATGTGCATTGACATTGTTCAGTCCAGACGAAAGATACTCATTTCTTTATGAGCTGAGTAAACGGTTGACACCTTCCAGAAAGATTTGAAATGAATCGTCTGATGTAGGCTAGACTTCCTTGAAGTCCACGTAGCTCTTTAAGATTTCTAGGAGGATTCATATCGAGGATAGCTTTCACTTTCTCTGGGTCAAGATATATACTTTTTGAAGTGATAACAAAACCAAGGAACTTGCCGCTGGAGACTCCTAGAAAAGACTTGGTTGGATTCATCTTGAGTTGGTGTGCACGCATTAGTTCGAATACTGTTTTCAAATCTTGGAGGTGGTTGCCCTTGAGATGACTTTTAACTATGATATCGTCTACGTAGCATTCTACTGTTTTACGTAAATGATCGCAAAAAATTGTGTTCATAGCTCGCTGGTATGTCGCTCCTTCATTTTTTAATCCGAAGAGCATCACCGTATAGTAGTATACCCCAATGATGTTCGAAAAGATGTGTATTTGTCATCGTCGGGTAACATCTTGATCTGGTTGTAGCCTGAGAACCCATCCATGAAGGATATCCGCTCGAAGTCGCAAGTATTGTCGATCATTACGTCGGTGATCGGTAGAGAGAACTCATCTTTCGGGCATACAGATTTCAAATTGCGGTAATCGAGACAGACTCAAACTTTACCATTTTTTTCATAACTGGCACAATGTTAGCGACCCAGTCAGGGTATTGTTCTTCGTGAATGAACCCGCTTGAAATAAGCTTCTTGACTTCACTCTCGATGGCCGCCATGGTATCTGGTCGAAATCATCGTTGCTGCTGCTTCACTGGCTTAGCTTTGGATGAGATATTTTGGCGGTGCATAGCAACTTTAGGTTCCAAGCCTGACATGTCTTCATAGCTCCATACAAAGACATCAATGTATTCACTTATAAGCTATATAAGAGATTATCGTTCTTCGCCAGACAGACTTTTGCTGATGAAGATTGGTTTAAGAGATGATTCATCTTCTAAATTAAGTTGGACGACTTCGTATTCAGTAGGTGGTTCATGTTGTTCGAAATGTAACTCCTACCTAGTATCCATCTTTTGAGCCCATTGTTCAAGCTCGATCGATTGGACATCGTCTACAATTTGGTCAACTAACACCATGTTAACGGACAAAGTTACTTTGAACATGTCTCCAATGTTGGAGTCTGAATCCCAGAGGCAGGAATCAGAAGAATAAGAACAACGATCCTCTTCGACGTTTGATCCTTCAAGAGTTGTTTTAGGAGTAACGTAACCCAAACCAACACCATTTTGTTGATAATTGTTCTCGGGTTTACCAGGAGGAGCAAAGTAACGTATTGGCAATCGTCGTCCCTTACCGTAGTTTAGCCCCTGGTCACTTTTTATATCATATCCCATGTTCTGGATGATATTTTTGGTCTGCCAACTATATCGATAAAGTCATATTTTTCCAGAATCATAGTCAGCTTCAGTGTTGTGATTGGAAGAAGTAGAGTCCAGAACGAACTTTCTTTCGCCAATTATTCGACCGAAGATGATCAATTCTTCACCCTTCTTTCTAGCTAGAACGATGAAGTAGTGGATATTTTTTGGCCAATCTTTTTCCCGCAGACGAGGCATTGTGACCGGCATGCAGAGATGTGGTCCTATGCCGTGCTCTAGGGCGTATATCGTATCTATGTACTAGTTTACAGATTGGTAGACATCGGAGTAATTCAAAGATAAACCCTTACTTAGAAAATATTTTGAGTATTGATATATTCATTGAGGGAATCATTGTCTGGAACATGAGCCACAAACTTGGCCAAGTTTGCCACATAGGGTAACTCTTCAGGATTGGGAGGACGGACTTTAGCAGGTTCTACCTGAGGTGTTTTGCGGAGAGTGATGGTCAATAGCTTTGACCTTATCAGGATTCTTCTTTTTAACCCAGATTGTGAGAGGCTTTGGAGTACTTTTTGGAGTAGTACGTCCTTTGACTCAGATAATCAAGGGACCATCACTGGTGGATGAACTCACTTTAGCTTCATCGTCAGCTTCGTTGTAGTCATCCTTGGAGGGTTGAGATTGGTAAAGTACCGAATCTCCATAGTAGGCTTTAATACCCTTAAAAGGATCGACATTGGTAAACTTCGTCTTCACGATGCCATCGCTGTTGACGTACTTGAAGTACTGGTGAAGGGTAGGAGGAATGATCATGTTCTCGTATATCCATGGACATCCTAACAAGACGTTGTAGGACATGTTGGCGTCGATTACATAGCAAGAAACCTCAGTTCGGAGATCACCAATCTGGCACTTGAGATGGATCCTACCCAGCGGGTGGCTTCTCGCAACATTGAAAGCCATGATAGTTGTATTGGTTGCAGATAGCTTGTGCAAAGGGATCCCTAGAATTTGGAGTAAGCTTCTAAGAATGATGCTGAGGGAGGAACCTGGATCGATATGCATCTGATCCACCTTAATCGTCCTGATATACCCTGTATAGTACAGAGGTCTATCATGACGATTGTTTTTGAGTAGCATGTCCTCCTATGAAAAGGTGATGTTGGACACCACTTCCATAGTGCTGTGACAGTGAGGACAAGAGACGGGATCTTCAGCGGGGGCTTTGACTTCAGCGAGATAAGAGTCGGCATGTAGTAATGTCTCACTTAAAGACTTTCGCGTCTCTTTGGAGAGTCGCAATAGATCAAACAAAGACAACCTAGAATGTGTATTGGCCAGCTGTGCCAGTATGTCAAAGTTGTAAGACCGATCCATGCCTTTGGGAGTTGGTGCCCTCAGAGACTTGTCAAATCGTGCCTCCTTCTGTTTAGCTTTGTCGATAGTTGAGGGCTTAGATGGACCGGCTTCTAAACTTGTGGGGGGCAGCAGGAGCTTGAGAAGGTACTACATCTTCTTGTACGGGGTCATAAGTCCGTAGGTAAGCTTCCCAGATCGCGTTTCGCCAGATAGAACTTCGTAAATGGGAGAAGACACCATATGGCATGATTTGTATTTCTTGCCACATTTTACTTTGGAAGATACCACCCCCTACGTCATTTCTTGCACAAGGTCTGGATGGACCCACATGATCTCACCACGTTCTGTCGTGAGGGGCACCAAGGTTGAGTTGCGAGCTGGCGGCAGGTTAACGACTTCTATTATTGCCTTAGGGATTGGGACTACATCGTCTGGGACTTCTGTAGGAAGAAAGTCACCAAATTGAAGAAAGGTTATGTTAGAAGATACAACCTTGTCTTCAGCTTCGAGGTTGTTCACTTGGTTGTCGATAAATTGTTGTATCTTCTTTTTCTGGACGATGCAATCCTTGGTAGAGTGGTGCACGTACTGATGATAAAGACAGTACTTGGGATCGTTGAGTTGGTTCGCCTCCGTAGGACATCGTGGTGGAGGTAATATCAGTTTATTACCCTTCATTAATGTGTAAAAAATGGTAATAACATCATCTTCGTCAAAGGAGAAAGTCTCCTTAGGTTTGTCAGGAGCACCCTGAGAATTGGAAGGTCCCTTGGAAGTATCGACCTTCAAGACTTCTTTTCCTTTACCCCTACGGATAGGGATAGTTTGAGGGTGCTTGCCTTTGTCTTCAGATTTGGGTGTCTTCAACCCTAGTAATTCCATATTAGAGATGTCATTTTCAGCAGCATCAGCGACCCCAATAAAAGCAGGCTATGTATCATACTTATGTATACCCAGAAAGAACTTTACTGTAGGAAGGAAGTTATGTCGACAAGTATCCATAAGTTTTGAGTCTGGTATACCAAAGGGCATCTTCAATGTTAGTCGTCTGAAGCGTTCGATGAGAGAAATAACAGACTCAGTCTTCCTTTGCTTGGTCTTGATGAGGGTGGACATACTAACATGCATGCCACTCTCATAAAACCTGTTGAGGAATAACCTCTCCAAATCTTTAAAAAAATTAATACAACCGTCAGACAGACGCAGAACCATTCAAAAGCTACCCCCTGTAAGGTGCTCATAAATAGCTTTGACAAGAACGGATCATCCCTGGGTAAGTGTAGAGTCTGCGTGTTGAAGTATCTCACGTGTTGGCGAGGAGAAGTCATCCCGTCAAATGAATTTAGCGTTAGTGGCTTGTAGTTAGGAGGGCAAGTAGCATTCTCCCATTCAGGAGGATAAGGTTGAGCTATCCCCATCTTCTGAAGCTCGACTTTGTGTGAGATGGTATAGAGATAGGCAACAAGAGAATCAATTGTATCATGTTGATTGAGAAGATGTTGAGAAATGACAGCTATATGGTTGTCCGATGTCGTTGGTGAAGGACCACCCCCAACATTTATAAGATTTGGAAGATGCACAACGGAATGATACTCCTTCTGGACTAACATGTGCTGAGACATTTGGTTGAGATGGAGGAACAGCCCCAGCAGTTTGGACTGCCATGATACAGGTAAGCATGTCAGTAATCTTGGCAAATGCTGTTTCAAGACTCTCTAGCCACTTGTTGGTCTGCTCACTGGCTTCTTCAGGTCTCTCTCCATCCGCCATGTATGTAGATAAAATATGAGGATGAATAGAGGAGACAGTACAACTAGTGCTGATACTGTCTATCTTTGAGTTGAAAAGTCCTTTGTCTTCAGGTAAGGGAGGTAGATAGTCACCGTCATACTCGAAGAGATTATCGTTGTCTGGAAGGCTACCCCCGGTGTGAAGGTCATCTGCTTCAGATTCTGAAGGAATACTACCCCCAGCTGAAGGATCATCACCTCCAGCTTGGGAGTTCTCGTCATCTATACGGAATCTCGTCCTTGACCGAGTACCCATATAGACTCCTTCAGATGTAACAGCTCGCTGGCTATATGTTGGCAGACTTCTTCTTCTTCTATTCGCAGAACTGAAAGGAAAAGTTAGGTTCGTGGTCCAACTTTTTTGATTGGGGCTCCCGTAAGGAGGACCCCATGAAGCCATGTTGGATGAAACACATAGCGGCTTTTCATCATCAGAGCAATGCAGTTGTCGAAACACAGACTGCCTCTGAGGCACTCTCGTTACCTTGGAGCAACAACAGTTGATGACAATACTGGTACACGGATGTACGCCATGAATAGCCGTATCCTCCCTCGCTTTACGCTTATGATTTATCATGTCGCATAAATTAGCAGAAGGGAGTTTTGCCTTAAAATCTATGTCACATGTATCGCCTAGCTTTGCATATGGGTTTGTAAGGGGAGTTGGCGCATCCGGACTTAGTTCACGTGCAGGGGCAACCCCCATACCTAAGTTCCGTAATGACCTTGAAGACAGCCCCGTGCTATACACGATGGGGTCTGTCTTTTTGCTGTGGACGCATAGCCTTGGGCGCATGCTTCCCTGAAGTCCTGGCAGCATGTCTAGCCCTCCTAGATGTGGGCGCATAGAATGGGTCATCAGAGCCTGGGCGTATAGACTTGGGTGCATGGCCCTGGTCTTATAGCCTATCGAAGATAGAAGTCCTTTGGTTAGAGTTATGCGCCCACATACTGCCTCGGTCGCATGACTCTGGGTGCATGCTTTGGAAAGTAGCGTTATTTTCTTCTAGTTTTGTCTTTTTCGTTTGTGAGCCTCGCTGGGTTTGTCCAGAGCGTTGAACACTTTAATTCTTGGCATCGTATTGTTTTTTTGCCAAGTTTCGAGTGTTAAACACTCTGTTGTTGGTTTCACAAAAGAGAAGTCGCTGGGCTAGTAGAGCCCGGAGCGGTATGCGCCTTCTTCATGTCAAGAGCCTCTATGGCAAAGCTATACGCCCACAGAGGAGCTCTATGTGCCCACGTGGAAGGCCTATGCGCCCACGTGACAGAGTTCTTCGGTTTCATATCTTCTATGACACTGACATGATATGTACCACGAGCCTTCGGAAGCCAAGTCTTGCGAGACTTGTTTGGCTTCGCTGATTTTGATGGAGTAGAGTCGTCCCTCGAGAGCATCTCTTCAAACGCCCGTTGATCGAATTTTACGATCAACATCTTCTGAGTGCTCCACACTTTATCGGTATCGAATTGCGTCACCACCTTCTCGTCAGAGGAAAAGGTAGTCCCCAGCAGATTTGCCATTTTTGTGGACACACACAAAAAAGAAGAAGAAACGATATCTTTTCTTATTGGCACAAGGAACCATAAATCGAGTATGCCTGAGAGATCCTGTGCTGAGGATCTCTGAGTACAAAAAGAATTATGGAGAATGTGATGATGGAGATCGAGCGGCAGTTGCTCCTTTACACTGTTGACACTCCAATTACAAAAGTGGGAGAAAACCTAAGAAAATTGCTAATTCTCGGCTCACTGGAAAGAAGGGCAGCAATTTGGCTCTTGAAATGCTCTCCATTTTGTCTGTCTTTGTAGAGGGGGACGTCCTTTATTTATAGTCGTTTTGGCACTGAAAATGACTGTTATGCACCCACAGGTGGAAAATACACTGATTTCACTGTGGGCGCATAACACTCCTCTGGGCGCATAGGGTGTAGGCGCTTGGATACTGGATGATCATGGGTAGATCATGGGGCTGACGTGGTCGCATGCTTTGGTGCATGATTGCTCGTGGAGACTGACGTGGTCGCATGCTTCAGTGCATGATTGATCGTGGAGTTTGATTGAGTCGTAGGGATCTGCTGTCTTGGGCGCATAGAGCGGGAGTGAGTTTATACGCCCACACTTGGGTGCATATTTGATCTGCACGAAAACAATGTGGACGCATAGACCCTCTTTGATCATGTAGGCGCATAGCTCCCCATTGATCATGTAGGAGCATAGCCCACTTTGGTTGTGTGGACGCATAGCTTCTTTTGTCTTCTTCATGTGGGATACATAATCTTGTATTTTTCATGCTTCTACATGTGTGTGTGTGTGTATATATATAATTTATATATATATATATAATATTTTATTTTATTTTATTTTTTTACTCAAACACTTCCATTTTATTCAAATCAAGGCACAAAATGCCAAAGCCTTTACAAGTAAGCGTGAAGTAAGAAGAAGAACAAAACAGAAGGCTTCCATAAACTTTACAAAAGATCAGGATAGTACGGATTGCCAGAAGTCCTCCAAGCCATGTTTACACTGCCTGCTAACTTTGTGGGTCTGTCGAAGAACCTCCCGGATGAGCATGTTTGATCTGGTTCAATTTGCTTCCAATCTCAATAAGGAGGGGGAGTGATCCGACTCGGTAGCGTTGAGGTGGAAGAGACTGGAGATGATCTCCAAATCCGACCACTTCGAGTTGATGGGGGCACACTCAAGGCGGGAGTATTGTCTTCGAGCGCCCTCCTACATACTACACTAGGTGAAAGCACTGCCGGTGAACTGGAAGGGGGACAGGTGCACGTTAAAGATGAAGCTGGTGAAGTCGTGAATGGCTCCCGGAGGAGGGGGCGGCCTCCCGACTTCTCCTCTCTGCAGGTAATCGTATTAAAATTGCCAACACAGAGCCAGAAAAGATCGATGTGGTGCAGGTGAGTGTTCATCAATTCTTTCCAAAGTTGTCTGCGCTCGAGGATGTCGCAGCTACCACGTACAATGGACAAGAGGGAGCGGGAATGGAGCATGGGATGTTCCACCCAATACGAGAGGGCCTGTCTCGAGTCAGGTATGATGTCGAACTTAACATCGGGCCTGAAGAGGATCTAAATATCTGACGACCGACGATAACTGAGGTGAAGCCAAGGTGCTGCTGGATGGACTTAAGTTTGTTTGGAGGAATTTCAGGTTCAATAATCCTGAGGATGTCGATTCTGTGAATTTTCTTGAGACAGTTTAATCTTCTCAAGGTAGGTTTATTGGCAAGGCCTTTAACATTCCAAGAGAGGATCTTAAGCATTGAGGTTGCTGGATGGAGGGGGGTTTGTTGAGTTTCGTGGCTGACCTATTGGTTCTGGCCGTGACCTCTGTAGCGCTTCCGTGGGTGCTTCCTTTGTTGGCTTTTCCCTTGATGGGGACAACCTTGTCGACCCCCTTTATAATTCTGTCTGTCTTCTTGTTTATGTGCATGTAAACCTCTCTGACAATCTCTACGACGGCTCCGAAGAATCTATTTGTGGTATTGGTCCCAGCGTTTAAGGCTTGTTGTATTCTGGCAACCGGTGCTTGGCCAATGTTGACTAAGGCTTATTCACGAATATTGGCGACCGCTTGGAATGTGGTAGGGTTGGTTGTATTAGGAGTTTGGGGGACCTCCTTGCCCGTTGAAGCTGGTGGGGATGTGGATTCGGGTAGAGTTTACCGAGGCGAGGACTCTGTTGAATCCGTGTCGGGAGCCTCAATGTTCTTTATCTCCTCACCCAGGATGTAGGACTCTGACTGTTCTCCAAAGGTGGAATGATCCTGGAAGGCGTCTGAAAGAGCCGATGCTAGAATGTCGAATTTGTTGGTAAGGTTGAGGACTGGGTATTTGTTGGGCACGCTGGCTCTTCCTGGGGTTTCGGGTTTCGCAGTGCTGGGATTGCCATCACTTGGTACAAATCGAATGTGGGAGTTAAGTAACGGGAGAAGAGGAGATTTTTGAAGGTGGAGGAGCTTCCTGTCGTTTTTAACAGGGGCACCCTTTCTAGCCTCTTTCTTCTTCAGTTCAGGGTGCGCGTGAAAGCAAAGCTTGGTGGAATGGCCGCACATATGACAATGGTTGCAGAAGATGATGTTATTTTCGGAAACGATTTACTGGGTGTGCATCCTGTTGCCGAGCGAGATTTGAATATCGTTGGGGGGTCTTTTTTAAGGTCAAGCTCCATACAAATTTTAGCGTAGTTTGCTTTGGAGAGGTTATTATTTTCTTCTGCTGCAGCCACATACATCCCAAAGGAGTTGGCAATGCACTTTAACGCAGCCGGAACAAAGCAAATGAGAGAAAGGTTGGGTAAGGTCACCCAAGTCGACACGATGGATGAGTCTTCTTTAGTGGTAAAATCCGGGGACCATCTGACGATTTTTATGAGGTGGGAGTCGACCCTGCTAGAACCTCTCGCCCAAACGTTCTTGTGATCCGTGAGGGAGAATAGGTGGAGGACGATGTGCTGGGGGTCCAAGGGGCCACTCTGTAAACTGCGGTGAGTCCCCATCCTGCGATTACTTCTTGGACTCGCTGAAGTTTAGGGCACCTAGTAGTGAACTTGAGGACGAAGGTGTGCGGGAAGGAAGCTGTCAGCGTTGTCATTTTAAGGGTTGAAAATGGCACGTGGACGAGAGACGACTCTGACGAGTAATCAACTTCAGGAAGGTCTACGTCATGGAAGAACAAGGGTTGCTTGTCTGATATGTCCGAGCGGAGCTTACCCGCATACGACGACTTCAGGCCGGAAGGCACCAAAGGAGGGGGTGCCCAATGTCAAGGGGCACAGATTGCGCAGGAAAGGAAAACGAGTGCGCCGCTGTGACGGGGGAGTGAGCCGGCATCGCAGAGCCGGTCACTGAGGAGTGAGCGGCAGGAGGGAACACCGTCGGTGCAGAGAGTTGGGTTTTAAATAAATCCTAATCCTATCCAAATAGGAATTCCCACATCCTATAAATAGGCAGGTACTCCTCCATAATTTTTATCAATTCACAAATTCCTCTAATTTCCACCGTAGAGTGCATCGTGTCGGTGTCCAACTCCAATAGATTATTTTTGTACAAATACATCAACCCTCCGTGTCCGACATGCCGGACACAAAACCTCCGACAAATCAAATACCTAATTCCTAAACCTAATCCTTCATAAACCCTAGCCCTAACCCTAACTCTAAACCCTGCCATCTGTCCGGCCTTGTCCCCACTGGTTCACCACCATCGCCATCGCCATCCTAGCATCCCGGCTTGCCTCGTCATAGCCAACCATCTTCCCCGACCCACAGCCTCTCCATCACTACACACATTTGACCTCCAGCTGCAGCCCCCTTCGGCTCCTCCCTGGATAAACCCAACACCACCCGTCGACTCCACGACCACCACCTCCACCAAAATCCCTATCGTCACCGCCAGCCTCCGTCTCCACTAACAAACCGCCACCAACCCCGCGGCCAACGACCACCGACAAACCCAAAACCCAAAAAACTAAAATCACCACCAGCACCGTTTACCTCCTTCCGCCCGGCGCCGCCCGTCCACCGTGTCCAGACCTCACGGGTCGCCATGGCCGCACATCCGCAGCTCTTGGCCGCGCCGCGCCTGGCCGAGACGCTGCCGTCATCCTCCGTCGCCACGCCGGAGTCGTCTGCCGATGGAAAAACCCTAACCTCTGGTACTTCGCTGTGTCACCGGAAACCCGCCTCGATCACCTCGCTGTGTCACCCACGGGAGCACGCCTCCGTGCGTGGAGCCGCCGTCGGTCAGATCGGCTGTGCCATCGGCATAGGGCCATCGCCTAGGGCCGCAGCCGTCGTCCGTCGGCCGGAACAGCCGTCGGCGTGCCTAGTCGTCGTGCTGCTTCCTCTTCACGCACGTGCGCGTCCGACCCCACAGCACCGCCGCGTCGAAGCCTCCGGCGCCCACCTCCGATCGGCATCCACCAGTGCCGCCTCCGCAGCCCTCATCCTCTCCCGACCTCCCGCTTCTTTCTCCCTCTTCCCTTCTCCTCCCATCATCCTCTCTCTCCTCTCTCCCTTCTTTCCCATCTTCTTAAAGTGTGTGTTAACATTTTCGGTTATGTTGTCCTTAAGTGTGTGTTTTCCTTTTTTTTTTTTTTTTTCTCTTTTTAAGGAGAACAGATAATTTTATATTATTATTATTAGTAGGATTAATAATAATATTATTATTGATTATTATTTCTTTTTTGTTTTGTATTATTACTAACATCATATTAAATATTTATTATTATTATTATTATTATTATTATTATTATCCTCGTATGGAGAGAGAGCAGCAGTTAGCTGTCTCAATAGTTTCAGTATTATTATTATAATTATTATTATTTTATTAAGTTGTCTTCAATAAGAGAAGGTTTAGTATTAATATTATTATTAATATTTTTTTGTTTGTTAATTATTATTATTTTTACTACTAGCATTAATATTATGGTTATAAACTTCTACTAGTTACATTAGTACTATCATAGTTAATTTCAAAATAAAGTTATATTAATAATTTCTAAATTGTACATATGCAAAAATATAGTATTTAGTTGGGCTAGATATAATTTCAAAACTAAATTCTGAAAGTTTTATAATATTACTATATTATTTTAGGGTTATTGGCCTACAGATCATATTTTTACAAAATAGTGTTGAGCCCTAAATAGTTTCTAGATTCATGGTATTTATAATAAATATTTTTTCTACAAATATTTTGACGTATGAAAACTAGTTTTAGGAATTTTAAATATTTTCTAACACTTGTATATATATATTTATCCATTATTCTTTGATTTTTCTTCTGTCCGTATCCAAGTCCTATTGTTCCTATTCCTTCGCCCATTTCGAGACTACCTTATGTCCACCCTAACTAATTTGACCGTTCTGAACCCAATAGAACTGTCCGTGCCATCAACAGAGGTCCCCTTATATAGTTGTTACACCGAAGTCGCAGTTCATGCCACCATGGTTATCGCAGCACACCAGACGTCCTACCAGGCAAGACACCTTGTCATTTGCTGTTTATTTATTTTAGCTCATATATCATGCATTAGTATTATTTTCATTATGCAAAAGAAACTGTGATACATGGCTTAACCTGTTAGAACTTACTGTTCATTTTTCCTGCTATGTATTATTTTTCTTACACATTAAACCTAGATTTAAGGGACCACCTTTGTGTGTTGCATTCATGGCCTTGACACGTTGTACCACGAAGATGTGTGTCGCATGTAGAACATAGAAGTGCGTGATTGGCTGGCCACCAGTACGAACAAGCCATGCGATAGGGATAACCGCTAATAGAGATTGCATGCTAGTTTGACTTAGCGGTTATAGTGGTTTGTGTTGTGGATACAACACAGTAGGCATTGGACGGGAAGGACAATTCCTTAGCGTATGGGCTTCGATGCACTTTCCTTTGTGACCTGGACTCTCCGCTGGAGATACGGGGTTGATGACCCATGATTACCGACGGCCACTGACGATTCTATGGAAACGTCATGCTCTTACTGATAGGGCCTTTGGTGCCCAAGGGGGGACTATGCCGAACCTATTCAGCGAGGGCCCATGCGTAGGAAGGATTGTTCTTAACTACATTTCACCTAGAATGGATAGGCACCTTTATCCGTTAGGTACAAGTACTTTTGGTTTGGGTACTTGTATCTGACCGTGGCTTGGAACAATAACTTATCGCGGATTAGTTCGTCACATCTTGTCCTTGTTTGGTTGTAGGTGTGACTTACTACTTCGATGAGAAGGTATTGAATCTTGTTGGGGTCCGGATACCATATTGGATTCATAGCATGGAAAGATACGCTACCATGAATTAGTTTACCATCTCCTGTCCTTGTTTGGTTGGGGGAATGGTACGCTCGTTCAGTAGGTGCGTATTGGACCATGTTATAATTCGATTGACTTATTTATTTGAGCAATATTTATTCAGTTTATATGGCATGATATTATGTGTCTTGTTACGTCCCTCTGAGGACCTGGTTATCTCTCCAGGTGTGTGCTATTGTCTTTCGCAGGTGTTCTAGCTCTAGCCGTTATCATTGCTATTTCTTCGAGGATGATTGCATTTGGATCGTCTTCACTTCGCTCGCCACTCATTTTATTTTTTATGTACTTTTCCTTATTTTGTTGGTAATGGTTTTGTCTCCGCCCAACATATTGTATCAAGACAAATTCATTCTCATTATATGATATCTTTTATTCAATTATTCTGTGTGGATGAGATTAGTTATGGTTCTACTGCATTTTACAGCTTATGTATTCATACGAGATTTCCATATATTGGAGTATACTTCGTATGTATACAGCTGGCATGTCTACGTTCCTAGTCCTACGTATTTTGGGACTGGGGCGTTACACTTGCCTGAACAGGCGCCGGGGAGAGAGGCAAGTGCGCGCCCAAACAGGTACCACTTGGGAGAGCGACAAGAATCGCGCCTAAACAGGCGCCACGTACGAGAGCGGAAAGGTGTGCGCCTAAGCAGGCGCTACCTGGAGGAAGCAACTCGAACGGAGCTGAGCGCCTGAACAGGCGCCACAACCAGCTTCGGCAGAGAGAGCGTGCGCCCTAACGAACGGGCCGGGTCCACCGACCTAGGGAGAGTCGTGTCTATCGAAAGATGGAGGAAAAATTTGAAAGTCTGACAGCCGACCTCAAAGAAAGGGAAAGTGGAGGGAGGACCGAGGCAGCAGCAAGAACGGTCCCCGAGTGGGGTAGGAGGGCGACAAAGGGCGAGATCTCCGAAAGGGGCGGAGCAGCTGAGACCACCACCGATGGGGGACCCTCGCCGGAGACGGAGGAGCAGGAGGCCAAGCCCAGGCTGGAAAAAGGCGAAGAAGGATGAGGAGAACCAGGGCGGGCCTGGCCGTTCTTCAGCAGGGAGACGGAGGGTGGAGGGAAGGAGGAATAGGCGAAGGGGGGGTCGGGAGGCAGCCCTAGCAAACCCAAAGTATCTGGCGGTCAGGGCGCCGCCCGCGGAGCGAATCGGAGGGGATCCATAGAACAACACAGGTGGAAGGGAGAGGAGGGAGGGGGAGCGGAGTGGCGGCCGCCGGGAGCAAAGGGCCTGCCCGAGGGCAGGACCTACAGCATGGGAGCCCGGAGCAGAACATGAGCCAATATATATATATATATATGTATATATATATATATATATATATATATATATATATATATATATATATATATATATATATATCCAAGCTGTTTATGATATTTTGATAATTATTGATTGTATTGGGTTCTTTGGACGTGTAGCAACTCTGGACTAGTGCTAATTGCTAGAATAGCTAATTGCTAAGGTAATGTCGCGCATTGGTTAGAAACTTCTCATTTATTTTATATATATATATATATATATATATATATATATATATATATATATATATATATATATATATATATATATATATATATAAAATACTTGTGTGTGTTCCGATGTTGAGTTATTCGACCTAAGGGGTCAGCGTACCCAAAGGAAGTCTAGGGAGGGTTGCTGTCGGTCTTTTATAAACTGTGAAAATCGGAGTCTGAAATACGATGGTGACTCTGTCAAAAATTTTAAGAATTTCTAAAGGTTGTCAATTTCGTAATATAGAATTGGTTATATATATATATATATATATATATATATATATATATATATATATATATATATATTATATATATATAAAAAAATATATATTATATATATAAAAAAAAAAAAATTATATATTATATATATATATATATATATATATATATATATATATATATATATATATATAACCCAGTTTATAGGAATTTTGAGTCAGTTTTCTTAGAGACGAACTTGTGTTTAATACTTAAATCATATTGGTCGATTTTCCTTTAGAACTTGTATCGCATAGGCCACAGGCACAAGTTACGCAAGCGAAACAAAATTCAAGTTTCTAGTATATCTGCTATGTATCAATTGAAAGAATTGTTACCACAATTGGTATGCTCATGTTACATCGAGGTTCGAGAATGAGGTAATATACTTGAATTCAATTCATGCTTGAAATCATGGAATTCATGATAAGATATGTACCTGAATCCTAGAATCTGAAATAAGATATTTACTTGAATCCTGGAATTCTAGACAAGACATGTTCTTGCATATAAAGATTTGAAATGAGATACATAGCAGAGCTAATACAAGATAATAGAATAAGGATTGTTTATAGCACTAGGTTAGTGCATTTGTCAGGATCCGCTCCTGAATAATCGGGTGCGAATCGAGTCATGGCCGGCCTATGCTGTCGTTGATAGCGGTAGTCAGCCGTCTGCTCCAGTCATCATCTAGTATAATCATGTATCTCATCACATCGTCTATCACGAGTCATCTACTTCTAATCTTTACAGATCACTATGCAATTATTACAGGCTTATACATGAATGACCGGGTACATAGCCGGTAGAAGATAAAGGCTATCTTACGATAATATATACTCAAATACATCCAATCAATCTTCTATACATGAATCTACATCTCAATATCCGGTGGACTCCGCTGCTAGCCATGACAATCTAAGGAATCAATCTCACCTGTATTCAATGATCCTGTCAGGAAAGAGCAAAGTACAAGTAGCTCAACCAATCACAGAATATCAAAGGAAAAAACAGAAATGAGTAAGTATAAAAAAATAACTGACAATGCACTAGCTACCTAAATATGCAATAGAATACCGTCAAGCATGTAGGGTTATCAAGTCAAGCGTATAGTACAATCGTATGCTATCAGTCAAGTATATAGTTAGGCATACCATGTACGGTACACTATTAGGAGTAAGGTATATAGCAACGATATGCTATCAGGCATGTCTATAGTAAACATACCATGTACTATATACTAGCAGTCAAGTAAACAAGCATGTAGTATAGGGCACCGATATACTAGCATGTAAGTACAGTATAAGGTATTTCGTGTAGTATAGGGCACGGATATACTAGTATGCAAGTACAATATAAGGTATTTCGTGTCTATACTCCAATCAAGTACACGCTCAGGCTTAGGTGACTACATGCCCTTTGGTGCTCTTCCCTCCCCTCTCCGACATGATACAAATGCAAGCAAGTGCAAAAAAAGCACAAGCAAGTCAAGTGCAATATGAATGCAAGCATGTAATGATTGAGTACAAGTACTTGTCTTTTCTCCGAGATTTGCCAATATCCTCTGTGGCACATAAAAAAGGGAAAAATAGATTTAGAAACTTCCTAGTAAATCTCCAACTCATCTAATATAATCCTTAGCTTAATCCATATTCACTTAGCAATTTACTAAATTAACTAACATCCTACACTCTATCAAAAATCCCCAAAAGCTCAGGGTGACGCATTCCTCATTCTTACTTATCACATCCCATCCCTGTCCAGGCCCAAGACTGGCCCAACCAAACCCTTAGGCTAAGAACACTTGCAAATAGACAGACTAACATCCTCTAATGAGCCCAAAACCAATAGCTAAACAGAAATCCTGAGCTCACTAACTCCACCTTGTAACTGTAACTTAAATAGTCCCTTCAAAAGAAACTAACAATCAAGAGCATTCAAATTTCTTACGAACTCAAACCTAGTCATAACCAACAGCTATAGCACAGTAAATATTCAAATATAACGGCTAGGTGCTAATTGAAACTTCTCGCTAACCACTGATACTCATGTTGCTTGCCTCAGACTGGTAACTTATGTCCAGTGTCGCTATGACACAGACACGATGATGCATCCCTAATCTCGGCCAATACTCTGCCACTACCCTTGTCGTAACACACACAATCATCCAACGAAAATGACACACAGGAAGAGATTTTACTGTGTTAAAGGCGTACCCGACTATGTTCGATACAATAGTTCATGCATCCAGAAATGCCAAGGAGACTGACATGGGCATTACATCAAACATCACATGGGCAAAAACAAAGAATTAGATTAGATAAGCTCCTCCAAATGTTTTGACTCCAGAATTACAAAAAGATTACAGGAGGACATCTCAGAGTAGATCACAAATTAGGGATCGACGAGTTCTTACCAAAATCTTTACCAAAATTGATCGCTCAAGATCCTGTCCCATGAATACGCGCCAACTTGTAGCCGATACTTCTGCTAACACCAGAAAAGGACTGTAGCAATTGTTACACTGAGTTTTTATTGAGCTATTCGATCGAAGCTGCGATCAGTCTTCAGGGATCAAGAGATCACACCATGGCCATAGCTCGATAGAGGAAGCATTCATGAGAATGATCAGAGAAGGAAGAAGACCAACACCGTGGCAGCATCGTTACCGGGAATCATGTCCAATCGCTATGGCCAGGCTCTAATCTTCGTAGAGGAAGAAGAAGGAGACAGCGTCCAATCCGACAGCACTTTGCTAGGCTTTGGGAGGTGGTGAAGACGAAGAGAAGGAGGTCCTATAAATAGGCAGAGATGGCCGGGGATCGGTTACAATCGAACAGCCAGGTTCTTGCCAGCCACTACAAAGAATCTGCTCAGACTTGATCTGAATCCCCGCGTTGAGAAGTCTGCAGCGACCTCATTTCCAATCCAGTCTCGGGCCCTTTCCCAATTCCAATCTCCCGAGCAATTCCACAGGTCACAGATAGTGCTGTTGTTTGGGGTTGCCGGTAACTAGGGGAGAAGATCATCTCCAGACCAGCGTTCGAAGAAGAGAGAAGATTCACCCGTTCCCAACTTGAGACGATAGATATATATATATAATATATATATATATATATATATATATATATATATATATATATATATATATATATATTGGGTGTCCGGCCATCCTCACACAAGCCCGTAACCACTGCCACCCAGCCAGCTTGTGCGGGATGGGGGCTCGATCCCAGGTTTTCCCGCCATCCTCACACAAGCCCGTGGTATATATATATATATATATATATATATATATATATATATATATATATATATATATATATATATTATTTTTTTTATTTTTTTTTGGCCGGACACCCAATATATATATATATATATATATATATATATATATATATATATATATATATATATATATATATATATATATATTGGGTGTCCGGCCAAAAAAAAATAAAAAAAATAATATATATATATATATATATATATATATATATATATATATATATATATATATATATTTGGTGTCCGGCCATCCTCACACAAGCCTGTGGCCACTGCCACCCAGCCGGCTTGTGCGGGATGGGGGCTCGATCCCAGGTCTTCCCGCCAAGAGCCCCCCTTCTGCCACTTACGCTATATATATATATATATATATATATATATATATATATATATATATATATATATATATATCGATCCCATGTCTTCCCCCTCCTGCCACTTACGCTAGGAGCGCCGGACATATATATATATATATATATATATATATATATATATATATATATATATATATATATATATATATATTATATGTATATATATATATATATATATATTATATGTATATAAAAAATATATATATAGTGCGGATATGCGGTTGGCGACGATCTTGGAGATAATTTTGTTGGTGAAGGTACACAGGCTGATGGGTCTGAAGTCTTTGAAGGTCTCCAGATTTTTCTTTTTTGTTATGAGAATAAGGTTTGCTCGGGAGATGGCTTTGGGGTAGCTCGCGCCCTGGAAGAAAGCGATCGTGACCTTATGAAAATTAGGTTTGATGATATCCTAACAGGTACGAAAGAAGACCCCGGAGAACCCGTCAGGTCCGGGCGCGCTGTGCGCGCCAAGAGAACATACTGCCGACTTGACCTCCTTCGCGGAAGGGGGATCAATAGCTGCTTATTCTCGTCCTCGTTGATCAGGTGGGGAACAGAGGCCAAGAAATCTTCATCCTTGACGACGACCTCTTTGGAGAATAGTTTGGTGTAGAAGTTAGCCGTCGTCGTCTGGATGTTTTGTTGTTCTTTGATTAAGAAGTCGTTGTCGTCGGAGATTTGGTGCAGATTAAGATGATGACGTCGTCCTTTGACTCAAGCATGGATGAAGGTAGAATTCTTGTCACCATCTGCGTCCCATGTCAATCTTGCTTTTTTTTTCCAGAATTCCATCTCGACTTTCAGCCGGAACTTGAGGAGAGCTTTGGTGAGGTTTAGAGGAGAGCGGGCCTCTGGAGATCTGTTCGAGGTGAAGAAGGTCTCAGCGCGATTGGCATCATCCTTTGCCGTCTTGATCGCTTGGAAAATGTTCCCGAACGCGAGCTTGCTCCAGGATGCGAGGGTGCTCCTGGTGGCTTTAAGCTAGGCTGCCACGCTCGCAAGGGGGTCGAGGTTGCTCGTTAAGCTCCAAGTGGAGGCCACGATGTTACAAAATTACGGGTGATGGCTCCAGAAGTCGAGGAAGCGGAAGGGTTTTTTTAATAAAGTTGGAGTTGCTGCTGATCTCGACTAGTAACGGGGAGTGATTCGATTCAGTGGTGTTAAGGTGAGAGAGGTTAGAGATGAGCTCCAAATCGGACCAGCGGGTGTTGACCAGGGCTCTATCCAGACGAAAGTATTGTCTTCGAGCACCATCCTGTATGTTACACCAGGTGAAAGCGTTGCCAGAGAACGGCAGGGGGGACAAGTAGGTATTGAATATGAAGGTGTTGAAGTCGTTCATGGCCGACTGGTGGGGGGTCTCCCTCCCGACTTCTCCTCTCTGTGGGAGATCGTGTTGAAGTCACCAATGCAGAGCCACGGGAGGTTGCTGAGGTTGATGTGGGTGGTAATCAGGGTGTCCCAGAGTAACTTACGATCGACGACATCATAGCTGCCGTGCACGACGGAGAGGAGGGATCGAGACGAGAGAAGGGGGTATTCTACCCAGCAGGATAGAGCCTGATTCAAGTCGTGGACGATGCCAAATTTGTATTCGGAGGTGAATAGGATCTAGATGTCATGACACCCGGCGACGGCGGACTGGAAGCCGAGTTGAAGCTGGATGGATTTGAGTTTTCTTTTCGAGATTTTGGGTTCGATGATCACTAATATGTCGAGCCGATAGATTTTTTTTGAGGCTGGTTATTCTCCTCAAGGTGGGTTTTTTGGCCAGCCCTCTAACATTCCACGAAAGGATGTTAAGCATTGGGGTAGTTGGGGGGTGAGTATTGAGCTTAGTGGCGGACCGAGTGGTCCTGGTCGTGGGCTCTTGGCTGTGTTTTTCTTTTGGGGGATTTTGGAAGCACGCTGGTTCGTATATGTGGTGTCTGCCTCCTATTCGATGGTGTCAAGGGCGCTGGGCCCGGAAGTCGGGGGAGGGATGTCTTATTTCCCAATGTTTGCTAAAATGTAAAGGGGGTTGTTGATGTCCAGGAAAATGGCTGTCCTGGCTTGTACCATCCTGTCCTCGGGGATGATGCCAATGGAAGCAAGGTTGAGCCCGAGATCTATGCCAGGGATAGGGGGAATTTCTGATGTGGCGAGTGTGGGGTGCACGATCAACGCCAGCCGATTCACCTCCTCGCAGACTGTGGAAACCCCGGTGGTCGGAGTCTGGCTAGGAGTGGGGCTCTCCCGTTCGACATCGAAAGAAGGGGGGAGGTGAGGATGTCGAACTGGTTTTGGAGGAGGATGGCCGATGGGTCAGCCGGGGCGATGGCTTTGGCTGGCGATGGGCTGGGAGAGCCATCGCTGTTAACGAAGTGGGAGTGGAAGTTGGGGAGGGGAAGAATTGGTTTCGATAAAATGGATTGGGTCATCTTTGGGAAATGTGGCTGGCGATGGGCTTTTTTCTTCAGCTCCAGGTGGACCCTGAAGCAATGCTCCATGAGGTGCCTGCGACAATGACAGTGTTTGCAGAATATAATGCTGTTGTCGTATACTAGCGCCTGAAAGAGAGATTGTCCTCCGAGCTCGAGCTGAATGAGGGTGGGAGGATCGGATGTCAGATCTAGCTCCACGCAAATTTTTGCGTAGTTGTCTTTGGTGAGATTACGGGTTTCCTCAGCGATTTCCACTAGGGTTTCGAAGGAGCTGGCGATATGCTTCAGAGCTGCGGGGGCGAAGCAGACCAGGGGCAAGTTTGGGAGTGTGATCCACGTCGAGATTATCGATGAGTTCGCTTTGGGTTAGAACTGGGGGACCATTTGGCGATCTTGACATGGTGATTGCTGATAATGGTGGTGCTCTTAGCGCAGACTAAGGAGTAGTCGGAGTCGGAGGATAGGTAGAGTAGTATGTTTTTGGGGTCTAGCGGGGTGACCTTGTATGCTGACGAGAGACCCATCCAACAATGGCTTCTTAGACAGTGGTGAGCTTAGGGCACCCGGACGTGAATTTCAACACGAACATCCTCGTAAAGCTCGCCAATAGTGAGGAAACTTCTTCGGCCAAAAACGGGACCCGGATGGTTCCGTCGTCGGGCGGGCTCGGGAGAACTATGTCTGGCAGAGCGGGGCTATCAAACAGGGCAGGAAGCTGCATCCTGCGATCTGGCCTCAAAATTCTCAAAGAAAGAAGGTGCCTTCGGCTGGTTTGCTGCGCTCGAGGATGGAGAAGTAGAGGGCGCATAGCCTCCGACCACTGGATGGCCCGGCACATAAGATCCAATGAAGTGTGGTACTGGGGTAGCACTGCGGGAGGCGGTCAAAGGCGCATGCTTAACGGGATACGGTGTGGGCGCATGACTACCCGCCGGAGGAAGTGAGGCAAGGTCGAGGGGGGGGCGCGAGTACCACCGCAGGCACATGGCCACCCTTCGGGGATGATGTCAGGGAGGTAGGCGCATAGTCCCCTGCGATAGGTGGGGGCACATAGCCGGACAGGGGCGTCGGGCCAATAGTGGGCGCATGACCACCCCCCGAAGACGAGGCTGGAAGTAAGCTCGCGTCCGACGGTGCAATACGTGCGGCCCCTAGGATGGGTGCATAGCCATTTACACTGTGCGTGGGCGTAGGGGCGGTCGGGGGCGTCGAGCCAACAGTGGGCGCATGGCCATCCCGCGACGAAGAGGGCACATGGCCAGACTCTCCCGCGGGCGCATAGCAGGTGACCCCCCTACCTTCACCACTTAGTGGGGGGAAATTCAAAATTTGAATTTGGGAGCTGCTACGTCGGGCAGGAAAGTCCTAGACCCGAGGGGGCGAATGCAGCTAGAGTCCGATCGGCCGAACAGAGCGGGAAAGGAGCAACGAGGGGGGCTGACGGCGAGCAAGGCCACCGGAGGGGTGGTATGACACAGGAAGGGGGAGGCTCCTTACCACCTGCGGACTGAGAGGGCTGGAGGCGGAGGGGAGTCGCGGTGGCTCGGGGGCTAGTAGCGGGGGCCAGAGGTGGCCATCGGAGCCGCGGTGCCACCCTGGAGGTGCCGAGGCCGACGATAGCCAACTGCTCAGGTGACCAATGTCTCGGGCGGGGGGCTTCCGAGGTCACGGTGCAGCAATCCGTAGGGCCGGGGCCAGGGTGCCGGGCAGATCGGCGACGGAGGAAGAAGATGTGGGGTGGCCAGCAGGCTGCCGGCACAGTGTGGCCCTTGCGTCGGGAACGAGAGAGGGGGAGTCATGCGGCCATGGGGAGCAGAGGGAGCTGAAGAAGATCAATTTATTATTATATATATTTGTTATATATATATGTATATATATATATATATATATATATAGACTTAGGCAACGATGAGCCTAGCTTGTGCGATGCGAGGCATCCACAACGTCGGAGGACTGACGAAAAATGGCCACGATTTGAGCTGACGTGAGACATAATGGGGCGCTCCGTGCCTGAAAACTCAACGGCTAGGGGTACCTTACGGGCGATCGAGGACCGACACCATTCTACCACAGGTATAAACGACGGTCGACCACGCGGCCTGTCGTACGGCACCCAGTGGGCGTCGGAAAGATGTCCTAAGTGCATCGTGTGCATAGAACGGGTGACTGGGCGGCATCGGCTGTCGTAGGCGTCGTGAAGACGTTGGGGGCGCCTTTGGCGTCATGGGCGAAGCGAGGCGTTGAGTTGCCAGCGTCGAAAGACGTCGGCCTTCCCATGAGGCTCGGGAGCGGGCAGAGTGTGCGAGGCGTACGTGTAGGGCGATGATAAAAAAGCCAGTGAGGACAAGATTTTCACGAAGAGTCCGAAGTGACATGACAACCGGCTAAAAGTCATGTGCAGGGAGACACACGATTTAACCGAGCCCGCACGTGTTGGATAAAAAAAGAAAAAAAGAAAAAATATATATAGACTTTAACGTAAAAGAAGACTCTGCGATTGTCTCCGCGTGGGTTACCCTTCCGAACCTGCCTATTATTTGCTTCACCCCCGCAGCGCTGCGGAGGATAGCCAGCTCTTTCGGCATATTTGTTGCATCGACAAAAGAAACCCGCAACCTTTCTAATGGGAACTATGCTAAAATCTGCATAGAATTGGACCTATCGAAGGATCTTCCTAACCACATCCAGATCTCTCTCGGTGGTAAGACTCACACCCAATAAATCATATACGACAATAACATCATCTTCTGCAAACACTGTCGTATGCATGGCCGCTCCACATAACATTGCTTCCATGTGCACCCAGAACTAAAGTGGAAGGGGATCCGAAAGGTAGTACCTACTCGTTCGCCCAAGAAACCTCATTAATCACCCATCTTACCTCTACCCAACTCCTATATTTGGTTCGAAGCCAGCAACGACAACTGTCATACACAAAAACAAGCTTTCCAGGGAAGAGCCATCATCCCGTACAATCCGTCAGGCATAAACCTTGCCAACAAAT
This sequence comes from Iris pallida, assembly GCA_029216955.1. Taxonomy (NCBI): domain Eukaryota; kingdom Viridiplantae; phylum Streptophyta; class Magnoliopsida; order Asparagales; family Iridaceae; genus Iris; species Iris pallida. The sequence continues at coordinate 17,959,774 of JANAVB010033620.1, forward strand.
TTGATATTCTTGCTATTGAGTCCACAGAGGACCGCCTAAGCCCGAAGATAGGTACGAACAGCAAGGAAGAGGAAACAGAGAATTGTAGAGACATAGCTACATAAATCGGATCTGATATGAAACCCAAAACTTCAAAGATCCCTCTGGCTTCAATAAACATAGAGGACCCGCAAACCATTAAAATAGCTACCTACAATACCTCCCATAATATGGCCAACATACGAGCGGATGCTTTGGCCAACATTGGCCAAGCAATAGTTGCCAGGTTACAACAAGGCTTGAACGCTAGAATCACTGGCACGGGTAGCTACTTCGAAGCCATGGCAGAAATAGCCAGAGAGGTCTACATACATCCGACATAGCAAACTGACATAACCAGAAAGGTGGTCGGACAGGCTGCATCCACAAAGAAAAAATCCAACAAAGGAAGTGCTATTTAGGTCATGGCCAGGACCACTAGGTCAGCCGTGAAACTCAACAAACCCCTTCCACCCAGCAAGCTTAATGCTTAACATCCTACCTTAGAATGTTAGGGGCCTTGCCAACAAACCCACCTCGAGAAGACTAAACAGTCTAAAGAAAATTCTCAAAATTGACATCCTCGTGATTATAGAACCTAAAATTCTACCCAAAAAGCTCAAGTCCATCCAGTTGCAATTAGGATACCCCTTGGCTATTGCCGGCTGTCATGATATCTGGATCCTTTACACCACTGACGTTAAGATGGGCACCATCCAAGACTAGAGACAAGCCCTCTCTGTTTGCCATAAAAAATCAAAGACAGGTATTACAGAATACTAAAATTGATTGTAAACTCGCTTGTACAAAGGAAAGCCTAGAAAGAAATCCTAGGAAACAATCTAAGTACAATTGTTTAGTTTTAATTCGGGGGGGTAACGGTAGAGGCTCGGGAAAGTGCTATCAACTCTGCCTTACTCTGTGGTCTATCTGATACAGTCTCTAGCTCATGAAGAAATTGCTTTTCTCTTGAAGGTTGCCAGCCTTTTGTAGGGGTGTGGCACCGTGCTATTTATAATAGGATGTATTTTGAGCCGCATAGACGGCTTACGGCCACGTGGCTGATTAGCACGCGAAGACCCGCTCTTTGGCTGCCATTTGTCGATTTGTTGGGATTTTGTTGCAGTAAATCTAGGTAGTTAAGGACTTGGTCAGATTGCCATGTATCCTGTTGTGTATAGTTTTTTCAGCGTTCGATCATGTCGGGTCGCATAAGACTCATGCGGCTTGGATCATAATTGCTCTTGGCTGCAAGAAGTTTGGAGACTTTTGCGGCCGTATAAGTCTGAGACGTATAAGGTTCATGCGGCTTAGATGACACTCTTCTAGCCGTATGGAGGCGTACGAATCCTTCCTTTGGGCGACGTCTCACGTCTTATCTTTCTTGTCAAAGTGTCAGAACTGTCATGTTTTGCCAGGACTTGTCAGCTTTATCAGTCGAACTTCTCCTCTTAGCCATATATCTTCCTTCAACAGCTGTTTGTCGATGGGCACATATGTCTTTGAATTGTCATGCAGCTTTCCTTCATGCAGACCTGTTTGGCCTAAAGTACCTATGCGGTAATTTGTAATCCGCATGAACCCCATATTTTTTATGCTTCTATAAGACCCCCTTTAAAGTTTTCAAATTGCAAATTTGGAATACTTTGAATAAGAAGCATAAAAATATGTCAAGTCGTAGGGAGTCTTCAATTTGCCGAAAGCTTTTCGAACTGCAGAGTGATCTTGAGTCGCAGTGAGATCCTTCTTCTCTTTCATCTTCATCTTCCTGTCTTCAATGGCTTCCAAAGATTCCAAGTCGACTGCGGCCAAAGGAAAGGGGCTTGCTTCTCCATCGAGAGCGGCAGACTCTTCTTCCACTCACTCCAACGTGCACCCTCCCATTAAAGGTAAGGACAGTGGGAAGACGATGGCCATGTCATATATTTTTATGCGCAGGCCAGTGCTATATCGCTTTCTGTACAATAAGCTTGGTCGATGCGTACCCTATCTCAGTTGAGCCACATGTGTTCTGTATGATAGGGCCGTATGAGCTGAGTTGCATAAGCGTTGCATAAATGACCCAGGACTGACTTGCATAAATACTACATAGTTGTGCCGCATAAGTGTCTCCTGATTGAGCCGCATGGGTGTTTCATATCTCGAGCCGCAGGAGCACTTCGAGTCCCAGCTGCATAAGTACCTCATTACTGAGTCGCATGAACACTTTGTGACTGAGTCGCATAGGTGTCTCATGACTGAGCCGCATGAGCACCTTTTTTGATTGAGCAGCCTAAGTGTCCCCCGACTACGTCGCATGAGCATATGACTTAATCGGATGCATCTCATGCCGCATAGGTCTTATTTTGGCTAGGTTGAAAGGATGAACCTCTAACTTTTACTTCTTCTCTGTCTTCTACAGTGGACTTGCCCTTAGCTCCCTCGGGGAAACTTTTGATAGGATATGCTCAATCTGCATTGGGTGTAAATTTTGACCAGATAGTCGAACATGTGTTAACTCAGATTAACCGAAATCAACCTGAAGACCGGTTGAGGGAGATCAGAAACCAGTCTTTCTTTTTCTTACTTAGTATGATGAACTCCGGGAAACTGAATGGCATTCATCCGAAGCCTATGTTTTTATTCGGGGATGCCCTGGCTGTTTCAGATCAGAGCATCATAGAGACTCTTGAGAGTTGGGACTTCTATTTTCAGGGGGAGGCAATTCACGTACCCTTGATGGAGGGCCACTTTCCCTTATTCGGTTTCAATATGGTACCTTTTGAGAGGAAGATGTCAAGCTCTCTAACCCTGGATCAGCAGAAGATCTTTGTAGGCCATATCCATTTTAACAACCCTACGAGGTCGGTGGTCGCAGTAAAGGAATCAATGAGCTACTTCGTTATTGGGCTGGCCCCTGGCAGTCTCATCAACGAGCTGAAGCCCAATATGTTTTTCTCTGAAGCTGACACCTTTTTGAATCAGATTGCTCGCAAAGGGTCATACCCTACAGGGGAATTGTCCTTACTGAACTGGCAGCATCGTTTCCCTTCTTGGGTTAACCTGACTTCTTGGATCCTGGCGAAGTATGAGGGCATCTTACGACAGATTGGCCTCTATTACGCCATTAGGGGTTCCTGCTATGGCTTGTTTATGAACCTAAAACTATTTATGGCATTGCTTGAAATGTACAACTGCCAGACGGGGACCTTCTTCACTCCAGGTAGAGAGATGGGGCTTGCTCTTCACGAGATACATGGTGTGTCCAGATTGCCCTTGGGCGATGAAGCTTATGAGGAGTATACTCCGACAAACAAAGTATTCGAAGAACTAGAATGGCGGTATCCTGGGTTCCTAGCCGTATATTAGGAATTGCTCTGTCACCATAGCACCTGTCAACAAATATCCAAGAAGAAGGATGACAGTTTAGAAGGGAACCTTCCTCATATCATGGCTTGGATTGGCTATCTTTTTAAACTTAGCCCGTCCGGTCGTGTTGCTGTTAGGAGTTCCCAATCTCCGGAGTAGGTGGATTCTCAGGTGCAAAGTACTAAAAGGTTCTGTACTGCTGGTGACAGATTTGGGAGCCTGAGTGTTACTTTTACCTATTATTATTATGATACCCAACCTTTGTCTGCTAAGGCTATCTTGGTCGGATACCTGATGATATGGTTGAGGGTTTGTGTTATTTCGGCGGGTTCTGGTGCGATCAAAAGGATTAGCCACAACCCGATCCTTTCAGCGGTAAAAATGGTTTTTGGGTGCAAATTGGCTCTACTTCCTGCTATGGTATGCAGCATCCATATGGGTCTTCGTTCCTTTACGTCGAAAGTCATCGCTCGTGACCTTATGAAGCCCTTCAACAGAATCGAGCTACCGTATCATTATTTAATGGGGTGGTTGTTGATGCATTACCCTTCTCTGATGTGACCTAGTCCGGAAGGCAATGCGATAAGTGACGATGCCTTCATCTACCATTATCGCGACATGCCCTGGAATAGTACCAGCTTTTCTGATTGTCGAGTCGCTCTCGTACGGGTGGATAGATACTCTTTTTTTGTGTCGGTCCCGCCTTTTACCGAGGAGAAGATAGGATGCATTCACCTTGATAGTGCTGTTGCGCCTGAGTCTTTATCTGAAAAATTATTTTGCTGGTTGCAAAGTATTCATCCTTCCCATCAGGTGTACCACAACCGCAATATTGTATACCTAGAGCCATACCTACCTAGCCGGTATTTTCGACAATTTGGGTATAGCCAATTGTATTTGGATAGTCCTAACCCTTGCCTGGGTTTCGAGGGGAGCATCTTGGATGGTATCCGAGCCTGGCACTATTATTCGGTGATCAATATCCAAGCCAGCTTCATCTTACCTGATGCCGAGACTTCATGGCGTATCACATACATGGCGGCTCTTCATCACGTATCTGTGAATGTGCCTCCCAATAACTTTGATCCTCGTACCACATTTATTGTTGGTACGAAATTGGAGGAGCGACTGAGGGACTCTCGAAAACGGACAAGGAAGGGAAAAAGAAAAGCTTCTGATTCTGACTCTGACAGCACAGAGGAGGAGGAAGATGACTCTAAAGATCTTCGGCCCTCTACAAGTCCTTTGGCTATACGCGTGCCTTCAGCTGTGTCGAATCCCCCGTGTACACACGGCGGACCTGAACCTCTTGTCGCAGGTAGACCTCGATCTCAGAAGCGGATTACGGCTAGGTTCCGTAGGCTTGGCATCGAGGAAATGGGTAGTGGTACCGAAGTTGATATGGAGGTAAGTTCTTTCACGACAAGCCCCAACATTGTCCTTGGGATGTTATCTGAAGGTTCTCCTTTACAGGCATCGGAGGAGACAAACCTTTTATCACCAGATGTCGCCCATGCAGTTTCCCCTTTGGGTCCCTACCATAAAGTTGCAGGATCCTCACAGGCTGGCGCTGATGTTACTACGTCTGTACCTGGAGCAACAGGGGCAAAAAGGACAAGCCTTGATGGTTTAGGTGCCGCCGTTGACCTCGCTGGAGTTGGGAAAACGGTGGGAGGAGCTAAGACGACTCCGGCTGAGCCTCAGTCTTTGCCCTTCTCCTCTGGTAAGCTATATCGCTTTCTAACCAAATGAGGAGAGAGATTTTTTTTAACTCCATCTTCTTCGTGTCAAGCTGATTGCTGGTTGTGCTGGACCTACAGGACCTGCCTCGCCGTTACCGGTGGTAGATATGGCTGCGGAGGAGGAAATAGCCGAGGATCTAGGGGCTGACTTGGTACGAGCAAGGAACATTCCTTCTCTCCTACCAGCTCGAGTTGAGGAGCCTTCTACCATGTTAAGCACAGACATCCCTGCTCCTTCCACCTCTTTGGCGCATGCGGGATCGGTTGGAACTGCCTCTTTCCCAAAACTTGATCCTTCTGCCCTGCCCAACCTTCAGCTCCTTCGGGCTGCAGAAAAGAAGATTGTTGCTATACGAGAAACTCGTCGCTCAGAGTTTGTTTCTATTATAACAGGATCTTCGAGCTCAAGTGTACCTCCTTCCCAGAAGCCTTCAGCTTCCTTAGGCGCTATCCCGTCGACGTCGTCCTCTCTGAAGAATTTGGACGAGTCGTCAAGGGATATTGTCGAGAGCTTTTATCGTCATTTAAAACGGGGGGTCGAGGCTGCTTTGAGGAGAGGGACTTCATTTGCCGTGGCCCACCACTGTGCCAAAGGCCAGATTTTCCTGCTGAAGACGCTTCCAGGTGGAGAAGGGGTGGCCGTCCTTCTGGAGCACATGCTGACAGAGGCTAATCAGTGCCTAATCCAGTTGCAAAAACTGTGACAAGTCGATGTGTCTGCCATGGCAGAGAAGGAGCATACTTTTCTTGTATCAGCCATAGAAAAGGTAAAGGCTGTTCAAGAGACGATCAAGCCCACCTTGGAGAAGGACCTCCAGAAGCTGTCCCTTAAGTATGATAAGCTGAGCCGGGAGGGAGAGATTTACTTGACTCATGAGGAGACCATCACTCGTACTGTGGCCAAAACTTGCGAGCAGCTCCTCCAGCTCCAGGCTAGGCTAACATCTCTGGAGACTGAGCTCCATGCCACTCGTCAATCGAGTGAGAAGATCTGGAAGGAGACTAACAAAGTCACACGAGCCTCAGCTGCTTTAGAGGGAGCACTGAAGAAATTGAAAGAAAATTGGCAGGCTCATGCGCATCTGGAGGACGTCGAGAGGTTATCCCAGGAAGCTGAACGCCGAGTCAAACTGAGAATTGAGCGCTCAACTGCACATCTGAAGGGCAATTATGTGTTGCTGATGTGTAGCAGACTTTGCTCTCTTTTTTCTTTTTTTTTGATAGAGCAGAATACATTCACTCCTCTCTGATGAGCTTGTAATGGCATTTTGATGAAGAATATCCCCTGGGGGGACTTTTTGTGGACCTATTTCCCTTTGGTGCATTTTTGAAAATGCGAGCAAATAGATTTGAAAGATATTTTATGGACCTACTACTCTTTGATACACCGATGGTGCGAGTAATAGATTAGGACAATTTTTGGAAACTTATTACCATTTTTGTGTACTGGTGATGCGAGTACTGATAACAAGTGGAGAGAAGACCGACATATTTACTCAGAGGTAATGAGGACGTAGTAAATACGGGTCAAAACAAAGCCTCCCTACTCAGAGGTAATGAGGACATGGTAGGGGTAGGCATGTAGGGGTTCACAGAACAACTCAGAGGTTCTATCAACGTGGAGGTTCTATGCATTGGGTGATTTATTTGTGATGGATAGGAAAACAACTCAGAGGTAATATGGACGTGGTTGTTTTTCTCGTCGGGGGAATTTTGTAGACCTATTACCCTTTTTGTGCACTGATGGTGCGAGCAATAGATTAGGATAAGTTTTATGGACCTATTACCCTTCTGTGCACTGGTGGTGCGGGTAATAGATTTTGAAATGAAACCTAACAGGGGTGATATGGGCGTTATATATGGTAGTCGAAACATCAAAGCGAAAGTTCAGAGATATCAATATACATGACTTGTCACTTGTAGAGATGCAATGCGAGTCCCCTCGGGGGAGGGGGAAGAACAGAGTGTAAGTTCAGGGGTACCTGATGTACATAACTCGACACTCACTACCAAAATTTATCGTTTTAGCGACGGCCACATCCGTCGCTAAGACGACGGTAAATACAATTAGCGACCGAGTACCGACGGATATTGGTCAAAAACATCCGTCGGCAATCAGCTCGTCGCTAATAACCTTCCGTCGCTAAGTTGTCGTCACATGACGGACTAGCGACGGATACTCGACGTTACAATATGAAGCCTTAGCGACGGATGTCCGACGGACTGTCGTCCACTTCAGCTTTTAAGTACTGAACTGTGTAGGCTATAGCGACGTACATTTCCGTCGGTAACCCGTCGTAACAGCGTATCAGATTGTATCATTTCGTCGCTAATGCGTCGCAAGGCGTCGGTAATTAACGACCGCTTTCCGACGGATTCCTGACGGACTATCCGTCGAGCAGGTTCTAGAAAAGCTTAGCATTTCCAGCACCATGGCGACAGAATCGTAGTCGCTAGTCCGTCGAAGCTTATACCACCAGAACGTTACCGACGGATAATCCGTCGATAACCCGTCGCTGCCTAGAAACATTTTAAAAACTCCAGATTGCGACGGATTACCCGTCGACAACCCGTCGGAAACTGGGAGTATCCGTCGCTACACGGTCACTAGTCCGTCGCTAACTGGGTTTTTTGGGAAAAAAATTGCAGCACTTTTCCTGTTCACAAATATATGCATAAACCAAACCAATATATAATACACACCAATTATCCAACAATCACACAGACCAAATATATAATGCAGTCACATTATCCAAGAATCACATAGACCAAGTAATGCACATACGAATTTAATGCACACCAATTATCCAAGAATCATATAGACCAAACCAAATTAATATAAAATAGACATCAATTATCCGGAAGAGTAACCTAATATCCATCGTTATAATCCGATCATTGCACAAATATTCCAAAATTTTCACAAATATTCCAAAACACATAGAAAAGAGTTGTCCAGTTACAGTAACCTAATATCCAATCCTGGCGACCGATCATAACACAAATATTCCAAAATTTTCACAAATATTCTAAAACACATAGGAAAATCGACTTTCGCCTCAACAATGACCACAAGTCAGACGATGAATTCTCACAGCCAGGGATGATAGTTGCGTTGAGGCATGTACCATTCTATCAGCCACTTTGCATACGAAGGCTCAATCTGGTTGAGGTCTTCTGTAGGGACAGGAGGGTCGGTCCCGATGCTACTACTCTCTGACGGTGGCTCCTCCTTAGCTTCAAGCTTGGGCGCAATCTCTTCCCTGATGGTCATCGGTTCTTCCTTGACCTCGACCTTTGGTAACACCTTCTCCTTAACAGTCATCGGCTCTTGTTTGACGACGGAGACTTCCTCCGTGTCGACCTCCAAGGGTTTCTTGCCTCGACCCCTTCCTCGACTAGCAACACCACCTCGTCGAGTCCTAGGAGCCATCTTTCTGACAACAGAAATTTTCATATAGGGTAAAGAAATTTACTCAAGTTATAAAAGTTGTGACGTTGGTTTTTTGCGTTCATCATCATTAGAGGGAGCAGTACTGGAAAAGTTGTGACGTTGGTAGCATGAGTAAAAATCTGTATCACAAGACTAACAGAATTACTATGTAATCATGTACTCACCAATAACCGGATGTAACTGGAGTCGTTGGGCCTATCATGCAGTAATTTGTGGATCCGCTGGTATAGGCCAGATGTACTTAGTATCTAGTGTATCAAGCCTGTATCGGTCTATCGGATTGGTATAGGACGTATCATATTGGTATTGGCCTTAACAAATTGGTATCGTCCTATATCCGATATGTACATGTATCGGCCGTATAGCTAGGATTCATATTGGCCTTATCGATTTGGTATCGGTCATATCCGATATGTATCGGCCGTGTTGGATTATTATATACCATTTCGGATTAGTTTCATGGAAGGTTTAGTAACAACTGTACTTGGATTTCTCTCTTCTCGAGCTAGAATACTATTGCAAGAGAATCACCAGATCGTGATTAGCCAGTTACAGTAACATACATACTTCCTTTTCCATCAGGAAAAGCGAGATTGAAAAGGAAGTATGTATGTTCTGTAACTGGCCATTTACGCTCTCGTGACTCTCTTGCAATGGTAATCTAGCTCTAGAAGAGAGAAATCCAAGTACAGTTGTTACTAAACCTTCTACGAAACTAATCCAAAATGGTATATAATAATCCAACGCGGCCGATACCTATCGGATATGACAGATACCAAATCGATAAGGCCAATATGAATCCTAGCTATACGGCCGATACATATCGGATAGGACGATACCAATTCGCGAAGACCAATACCAACCGATACGGCCCATACCAAAACGATAGATCGATACTAATCCGATACGGTCAATACTTATAAGTACCTACGGTCCAGGAGGTTGATCCGCTATAGTACACTCATGTACGATCAACGAAGTAACGATCCATTTCAATTTGGATGTGAAAATCTGTATCGTAAGACAAACTAAACATAATCAGTTCTATTTCACATGCTTAATTGCCAAGTATGGGAACGAATGGCTCAGAACACAACCCAAAATTCATTCTAGCATACATTAGTGTGAATCATCTACGTTCTGTACATATAGTGTAGTATATGTTCTTATCGTATCTAGTATCTGAAAGATGTAACAGAATCAAGATGAACTCACATAGATTACAGGTGCCCCACATTTGAGTGCTACACCAAGTATGGGAACGAATGGCTCAGTTCTTTTTAGCGACATATCACATTGTCAAAGACCCTTAATGTGACAATCATGTTACCGCGGTGTCGGAAGACTAACATGTCAAGCGAGATTCTAAGCCGTGTGTTTTGACATAATCCTCAAAACTCTTTCCTGCTATGTAATAATGCAAGATTACTACAGAGGAGGAAAGAGTTGGAAAGATTATATCACACGGCTTAAAAACTTATGACATGTTAGTCTTCCGACACCGCGGTAACATGATATTCACATGAAGGGTCTTTGACAAGATGACATGTCGCTAAAAAGATATATCCTTATATTTCTCCTACGGCTGTTGAAGAAAACCTCTGTACTTCCTCCGGGTCATGCCGTCGGCTGTGCTGCTTCCCCTCCTCTTCCTGTCGACTTCTTCTCCCCCGACTCTACACTTGAGGTGAATGTCATATGTTGCTGAGAGAGTCAAATAAGAAGAAGGGAAGTAGAGGGAGGAGCAGATTTGTTCAGAGCCATGGTGGAGGACGAGGAGAAGGAAGATGCTTGATCAGAACGGACGGCTCAGAACAAAAGCCAAGATTCATTCTAGCATACAATAGTGTGAATCATCTATGTTCTGTACATATGGTGTAGTATATGTTTTATCGTATCTAGTATCTGAAGGACGTAACAGAATCAAGATGAACTCACTAATGTAATACTAAGACATCATCTACTACTATATAAGATATAGTGATAGGTTGTCGTATCATCATTGCCGAGGGATGAGGGTCGGAGGACAGTCAACTTTATCTAAGGCTACTTGCATAGTTTTTGCCTCGTCAGTCGAATGGCTGCAGGGCACTATGTCCTGATCACCATTAGTGTGAATTATCTATGTTCTGTACATATGGTGCAACACTTTTTCTGTTCACAAAAATATGCATAAACCAAACCAATATATAATGCACACCAATTATCCAAGAATCACATAGACCAAATATGCACATACGAATGGCTGCAAGGACTATGTCCTGATCACCATGTCGTATCGTAGATTAATACAAATGGAGCTGGAGCCAAAATACAGAAACCAAAATACAAAATACAGAAACCAAAATACAAAATATAGAATTCAAAATAGGACCCTCTATGAGAACGGATGGCTCAGAACACAACCAACCGGAGAGAACTCCCGGTCTCACTAGCAACCGGTGCCACTTCCTCCTTAACTGTAGGAGGAGCTACCTCAGCATTCACTGTTTTCCTCAAACGACGTGCCGCTCCTCGGGTCATGGGTGCCATCTGGTAAGATCGATAGTCACAAATAATATAATTGTAACAGAAGCAAGCTAACTAAAGGAACCGTCTTGTAATTTGAGTACATTTTCGAAAGCCGATAAAGTATAAAAAATTCGATTTTTTGCCAAGTGTGAGAACGGATGGCTCAGAAGACAACCCAAGATTCATTCAAGCATATATTAGTGTGAATCATCTATGTTCTATACATATGGTGTAGTATATGTTCTTATCGTATCTAGTATCTGAAGGACGTACGTAACAGAATCAAGATAAACTCACATAATGTAATACTAAGACATTATCTACTACTATATAAGATATAGTGATAGGTTGTCGTATCATCATTGCCGAGGGATGAGGGTCGGAAGACAGTCACTTTATCTACGGCTACATAGTTTTTGCCTCGCTAGTCGAATGGCTGCAGGTACTATGTCCTGATCACCATGTCGTACCGTAGATCAAATAGAGCTGGAACTGGAGCCAAAATACAGTACTACTTCACCATATCGTACCATTTTACTCTCTCCTCCTCCCCCCTCCGGCGCTCTCACTCTCTCTGGCGCTCACACACTTCTAATCCCTATGTGTTTTAAGTGTGAGAACGGATGGCTCAGAACACAACCCAAGATTCATTCTAGCATACATTAGTGTGAATCATCTATATTCTGTATACATATCATGTAGTATATGTTAACCTTATCGTATCTAGTATCTGAAGGACGTACGTAACAGAATCAAGATGAACTCACTAATATAATACTAAGACATCATCTACTACTATATAAGATATAGTGATAGGTCGTCGTATCATTATTGCCGAAGGATGAGGGTCGGAGGACAGGCAACTTTATCTACGGCAACATAGTTTCTGCCTCGCCAGTTGAATGGCTGCAGGGAATATCCGTCACAATGTCGTACCGTAGATTAATGCAATTAATGGAGCTGGAAATATCCGTCGCTAACCGGTAACTAGTCCGTCGCTAACTGAGATTGTCACATACACATATGTATATCACAGCTAGATGTATAGATATATACATCTATACAGAAGCACACAACTGATAGAACTCGCACTGTCCTTGAGACAGTGAACATATACACCATGAATCCAAACCCCATATATATTCATATTTACTAATCCAAACACCACCAAACTAATGGAACACCCAATATGGATAACACATTATTTAGCCAATATATAAACTCAGATGAATTTGAGAAGCAAAGCCACCCGCCGTCCCCGACCAAAGCCCGCCGCCCCAAGCCCGCCGCCCAGTAGTTCGGTTGCATATATATATATGAAGAGTGCTTATGGGTGTGCGTCGGTTGCAAATAGCCCCGACGCACCCGCCCCAAGCCAGCCGCTCAGCCCCCGACGCCGCCGCCCTAAGCCAGCCGCCCAGCCCCCAACCCAAGCCAGCCGCCCAGCCCCCGACGCCGTCGCCCTAAGCCAGCCGCCCAGCCCCCAACCTAAGCCAGCCGCCCAGCCCCCGACGCCCCCGCCCCAAGCCAGCCGCCCAGCCCCCGACGCCCCCGCCCCAAGCCAGCCGCCCAGCCCCCGACCCAAGCCAGCCGCCCAGCCCCCGACGCCCCAACCCCAAGCCCACCGCCCAGCCCGCCGTCCCAAGCCCACCCGCCTCCCAGACCCCGACGCCCCCGCCCCAAGCCCACCGCCCAGACCCCGACCCAAGCCAGCCGCCCAGCCCCCGACGCCCCAACCCCAAGCCAGCCTCCCAGACCCCGACGCCCCCGCCCAGCCCCCGACGCCCCAACCCCAAGCCTGCCTCCCAGACCCCGATGCCTCCGCCCCAAGCCCACCGCCCAGCCGCCAAGCCACGGACGGCCCATCCCCAATCGCGACGGACAGACCCTATAACCGAGAGAGAGAGAGAGAGATCGAGAGAGAGAGAGAGGGGGGGTTACCTTCGGGAGAGAGAGAGGAGAGGACGTCGACGCCGACGACGACACCGACGCCGATCACCGAAGCCGACGACGACACCAGAGAGAGAGAGAGAGAGAGGAGAGAGAGTGAATTTGGGGGAAATGCGAAAAGTTTCCCCTGTCGTTCTATTTAAAGTCTGGAACGTTTATTTAGTGACGGATGAGCGACTGATAAAACACCATCGCCAATCGGTCGCCTTTTTGGATAAGTGTCGACTTCACATCCGTCGCTAAGGCGTCGAAAATATGACCTGCCAATTTTCTACATAATTCCCGCCAAAATAATCGACTGTGTAGCGATGACTAAAACTCCGTCGCTAAACACCGACACTCTAGCGACGGATGTGCGACCTTTTCTCCCCCTAAAATTAAAATAAAAATGACAAAGAATTGTAGTCGGTAAGCAGTCGCTGAGCGGCCACGAAACCGTCGCTAATACCGACGGAATAAGTCCGTCGCTAATAATCTGTCGCTAAATAAGTGTATTTTGGTAGTGACACTAGGTAGTATTTTTTTTTTATCGGCAGCCTCTTATTGATGAGATAAGGAACTGTGTCCATGGGGATTACATCGTCAGAAGAGGCACCATCCGTCTGTGCCACTAGGTATTCGGCTAGTTCTACGTCCTCTTCGGCTACCCCCTACAATCCCAAAGGTTGGGATGCCGTCTTGGGCAACTTGACCACCAAGGGTCGGACTTGAAATATTGGCTTGCTTGAGTATGTCGGATCGGCATTTAGTTACTGGCTCGTCTTGGGAAGACGGGTGACAATTAGCTCGACAAGGAATTCAGTGTCTTCCGATGGTCTTTCGATGGATTTTGGTAATTGGATCAATATCGACCCTACGATAGGATTTGGCTCTTGAATTTGGGAGTCGGCTGACCATTTGTTCCGACTGCACAGCTTGAACGAGAGAACCAGACACCTCTTCACGCAAGGTTGCGACAAGGGGTACCGTTTTGCCTGATTTACGAGTCTGGAGGTGAATTATCTATGTTCTGTACATATGGTGCAACACTTTTCCTGTTCACAAAAATATGCATAAACCAAACCAATATATAATGCACACCAATTATCCAAGAATCACATAGACCAAATATGCACATACGAATGGCTGCAAGGACTATGTCCTGATCACCATGTCGTATCGTAGATTAATACAAATGGAGCTGGAGCCAAAATACAGAAACCAAAATACAAAATACAAAAACCAAAATACAAAATATAGAATTCAAAATAGGACCCTCTATGAGAACGGATGGCTCAGAACACAACCAACCGGAGAGAACTCCCGGTCTCACTAGCAACCGGTGCCACTTCCTCCTTAACTGTAGGAGGAGCTACCTCAGCATTCACTGTTTTCCTCAAACGACGTGCCGTTCCTCGGGTCATGGGTGCCATCTGGTAAGATCGATAGTCACAAATAATATAATTGTAACAGAAGCAAGCTAACTAAAGGAACCGTCTTGTAATTTAAGTACATTTTCGAAAGCCGATAAAGTATAAAAAATTCGATTTTTTGCCAAGTGTGAGAACGGATGGCTCAGAAGACAACCCAAGATTCATTCAAGCATATATTAGTGTGAATCATCTATGTTCTATACATATGGTGTAGTATATGTTCTTATCGTATCTAGTATCTGAAGGACGTACGTAACAGAATCAAGATGAACTCACATAATGTAATACTAAGACATTATCTACTACTATATAAGATATAGTGATAGGTTGTCGTATCATCATTGCCGAGGGATGAGGGTCGGAAGACAGTCACTTTATCTACGGCTACATAGTTTTTGCCTCGCTAGTCGAATGGCTGCAGGTACTATGTCCTGATCACCATGTCGTACCGTAGATCAAATAGAGCTGGAACTGGAGCCAAAATACAGTACTACTTCACCATGTCGTACCATTTTACTCTCTCCTCCTCCCCCCTCCGGCGCTCTCACTCTCTCTGGCGCTCACACACTTCTAATCCCTATGTGTTTTAAGTGTGAGAACGGATGGCTCAGAACACAACCCAAGATTCATTCTAGCATACATTAGTATGAATCATCTATATTCTGTATACATATCATGTAGTATATGTTAACCTTATCGTATCTAGTATCTGAAGGACGTACGTAACAGAATCAAGATGAACTCACTAATATAATACTAAGACATCATCTACTACTATATAAGATATAGTGATAGGTCGTCGTATCATTATTGCCGAAGGATGAGGGTCGGAGGACAGGCAACTTTATCTACGGCAACATAGTTTCTGCCTCGCCAGTTGAATGGCTGCAGGGAATATCCGTCACAATGTCGTACCGTAGATTAATGCAATTAATGGAGCTGGAAATATCCGTCGCTAACCGGTAACTAGTCCGTCGCTAACTGAGATTATCACATACACATATGTATATCACAGCTAGATGTATAGATATATACATCTATACAGAAGCACACAACTGATAGAACTCGCACTGTCCTTGAGACAGTGAACATATACACCATGAATACAAACCCCATATATATTCATATTTGCTAATCCAAACACCACCAAACTAATGGAACACCCAATATGGATAACACATTATTTAGCCAATATATAAACTCAGATGAATTTGAGAAGCAAAGCCACCCGCCGCCCCCGACCAAAGCCCGCCGCCCCAAGCCCGCCGCCCAGTAGTTCGGTTGCATATATATATATGAAGAGTGCTTATGGGTGTGCGTCGGTTGCAAATAGCCCCGATGCACCCGCCCCAAGCCAGCCGCTCAGCCCCCGACGCCGCCGCCCTAAGCCAGCCGCCCAGCCCCCAACCCAAGCCAGCCGCCCAGCCTCCGACGCCGTCGCCCTAAGCCAGCCGCCCAGCCCCCAACCTAAGCCAGCCGCCCAGCCCCCGACGCCCCCGCCCCAAGCCAGCCGCCCAGCCCCCGACGCCCCCGCCCCAAGCCAGCCGCCCAGCCCCCGACCCAAGCCAGCCGCCCAGCCCCCGACGCCCCAACCCCAAGCCCACCGCCCAGCCCGCCGTCCCAAGCCCACCCGCCTCCCAGACCCCGACGCCCCCGCCCCAAGCCCACCGCCCAGACCCCGACCCAAGCCAGCCGCCCAGCCCCCGACGCCCCAACCCCAAGCCAGCCTCCCAGACCCCGACGCCCCCGCCCAGCCCCCGACGCCCCAACCCCAAGCCTGCCTCCCAGACCCCGATGCCTCCGCCCCAAGCCCACCGCCCAGCCCCCGACCCAAGCCTGCCGCCAAGCCACGGACGGCCCATCCCCAATCGCGACGGACAGACCCTATAACCGAGAGAGAGAGAGAGAGAGATCGAAAGAGAGAGAGAGGGGGGGTTACCTTCGGAAGAGAGAGAGGAGAGGACGTCGACGCCGACGACGACACCGACGTCGATCACCGAAGCCGACAACGACACCAGAGAGAGAGAGAGAGAGAGAGAGGAGAGAGAGTGAATTTGGGGGGAATGCGAAAAGTTTCCCCCGCCGTTCTATTTAAAGTCTGGAACGTTTATTTAGTGACGGATGAGCGACTGATAAAACACCATCGCCAATCGGTCGCCTTTTTGGATAAGTGTCGACTTTACATCCGTCGCTAAGGCGTCGAAAATATGACCTGCCAATTTTCTACATAATTCCCGCCAAAATAATCGACTGTGTAGCGATGACTAAAACTCCGTCGCTAAACACCGACACTCTAGCGACGGATGTGCGACCTTTTTTCCCCCTAAAATTAAAATAAAAATGACAAAGAATTGTAGTCGGTAAGCAGTCGCTGAGCGGCCACAAAACCGTCGCTAATACCGATGGAATAAGTCCGTCGCTAATAATCTATCGCTAAATAAGTGTATTTTGGTAGTGACACTAGGTAGTATTTTTTTTTTATCGGCAGCCTCTTATTGATGAGATAAGGAACTGTGTCCATGGGGATTACATCGTCAGAAGAGGCACCATCCGTCTGTGCCACTAGGTATTCGGCTAGTTCTACGTCCTCTTCGGCTACCCCCTACAATCCCAAAGGTTGGGATGTCGTCTTGGGCAACTTGACCACCAAGGGTCGGACTTGAAATATTGGCTTGCTTGAGTATGTCGGATCGGCATTTAGTTACTGGCTCGTCTTGGGAAGACGGGTGACAATTAGCTCGACAAGGAATTCAGTGTCTTCCGATGGTCTTTCGATGGATTTTGGTAATTGGATCAATATCGACCCTACGATAGGATTTGGCTCTTGAATTTGGGAGTCGGCTGACCATTTGTTCCGACTGCACAGCTTGAACGAGAGAACCAGACACCTCTTCACGCAAGGTTGCGACAAGGGGTACCGTTTTGCCTGATTTATGAGTCTGGAGGTGAATTATCAAGGGTTCCTCTGGCCCTGTGATGGTCTCCAGTTTGTTACGGATGTACATCTTGGATTTTTCATATAAACAAGCCTCCGAAGAATAATAAGACTCAACCCCTTTGAAGGGATCGATGTCGACGAATTCGGTCCTCACGAAGTCGTGTCTATTGATATACTTGAAGCACTGGTGGAGGGTGGATGGCACAATCATATAGTCATGTATCTACTGACGCCCCAAGAGGATATTGTAAGGTGTGTCTACCTCTATGACGTAGTAGGTAACCTCCGTCTTTAAATCACCAATCTGTCACTTCAACCGGATCTTTCCTAGGGAATAGGTCCTCCCCGAGTTAAAATCTCTAATGGCAGTGTTGGTTGCCGCTAGCCGATGCATAGGGATGCCAAGAAGTTGGAGTAGGCTTTTCGGGATGATGCTTATTGACGAGCCAGGGTCGATATGCATCCGATCCACCTTGATGTCGCCTATGTATCTATTGTAGTACAAAGGGCGATCATGCAAATTAGACTTGATCAACATGTCCTACGGAGTAAATATAATGTAGGGCATTGCATCTATGCTATCGCCGCCCTGTAGATCTGCTGGCGGGTCTTCCGCTGGAGGCTTGACCTGAGCTAAGTAGGCATCAGCATTCTGAAGTGCTTCGCTTAATGCGACACGAAGATCCTTGGAGAGCCTTAGGATCTCGTATAGCGACAACTTTGCTGGCGTATTAGCCAATTGTGCTAATATGTCGAAGTTGTAAGGTCTCTCCAGTCCCTGAGGTACATCATTGCGGAGTGGCCTATCGAAGCGGGTTTTCTTTGTCTTGGATTTTTCCGCCAGTAGAGGCTGAGATGGCCTTGGAATATCAGAGGAAGGCAACATTGCCGGCTGAGGATCTTCGGCTGGACTATCCCATACGGGATAGACTTGTGCTCTAGACCGGGTAACAACATCTGCAGCTTCTTCAGCTTCGGCTGAAATTGTGTGGCAGGCTCTAGACTTCTTGCCCTTCTTCTTGTTGGTAGGAGATGACACCCCCTGGGTAACTTCGGGCACCAAGTCTGGATGCACCCACATGATCTCTCCTCGCGATGTGGTGAGAGGTACCAATCCAGATGTTTAGCTCTAGATGGGTGGAAGATTAGTAACCTACATCGTTGCCCGAGGGACAGGTATGACCCCGTCTGGAGTGCTTGTCGGTGGGAAGTCACCGAACTGAATAGATACCATATTCGTCGCCTCGGTAACCTCTTCAAAGTCTATCGACATCGATTTGGAGTCGATAAGACTCTGAATGTACCGTTTCAATTGGAAGCAATCATGAGTGGCATGATGGACATAGCGGTGGAAGTGATAATACTTTGGGCCTTCCATTTCTGATATTCGGGGCTCGCGTCTTGGTGGAGGGAGCTGGATTCTACCCCCTTGCAAGAGCATATCGAAGATAGGTTTGACATAACTATCTTCAAATGAGTAATTGACCTTGGGCCACGGACCTTTCGTATGTTTTTGTTCGGGCTTCTGAGTCGTATTAGTGACCATGGCCTGTTTGCCCTTGTTGTCCCGGTTAGTGGTGGCACCACTGTTGCTGTTACTGGAGGTGGACCCAGGACGTCTGCCCTTATCTTCCCCATCTGGGATGTGTAATCCCAACTGGTGAGCCTTCTTCAATTTCGCCTCTGCGTTGGTAGCACTTAAGATGAAGGTTGTCCAATCCCTGAACTAATCATCGCCCATCCAGAGGCTAATTACGGGAAGCAACTTTTTCTGTCAGATTTTAATCAAGGAGCTCTCGAGATTGCCTTGGGGCAATCTCATTACGGTTTGGCAAAACCGCTCGATGTAGTTCCTCATTAGCTCCCTCTCTCCCTGAACGACATCCATGAGAGACGACATCGTTAAGTCATGCCCCACCTCGTAAAACCTTTTCAGGAACATGTGTTTGAAGCCGTCAAAAGAGTGAATGCAGTTGTCGAGAAGGTTGCCGTACCAGTCGAACACGATCCCCTCCAATGCTCCGATGAATAGTCGCGTGAGGATGGCATCACTATACGACAAGTGGTCGGTTGTGACTTCAAAGTAAGTCATGTACCGACTAGCAGTGGTCTTCCCAATATAAGAATCGATATAGAATGGCTTGTACCACGGTAGAAAAGGCACATCTCTCCATGTAACGGTATATGGCTATCGTATTCTGAGATCCCGAGAGGAGTCTCGTGCATTGAACATTGCTCGAAGCTCCTGGACTTCCCTTCTTGCCTCCTTGGCTTTATCTGCAGCTGAGGGAACGGATGGTGCTACGGGATCATCACCCAAAGGAGGGGCGGTCGTGTTGGAGTCTGCGTTGACTGCGGGTCCCAAGCTTGTTTGACCGGGCGTCCTTGCTGGTTGAGTTGGCAAGGCAGTTTTGATCTCGTCCATGGACTTAACCAAGGACAGGAGCATGGCTTCCAGCACCACTAGCCGTCGTCGGTCGGAAGGCGCTTCATGATTGTCGTCAGTCATAAAGAATGTTCTCACATGGGTAGAGATGGAGGGGATTGTGGCAGAGGTACTCTCTTTACCGTACCCTTGTATAGAGAAATCGTCAAGGAATGTCGGAATATCATCTTCCTCTGACTTGGAAGGGGTGCTACCCCCTGTGCAGGAAGTCGCCTCGTCTTGGTGAGGGTGGTGGCCCTCAGGGAAATCCAATTCTATTGCAGAGTTCTGGAGGATCTCTACCTCCTATGTGTGCTCTTGGTACACCGGGTTGTCGCATACATTGAGGGGGCTGCTTCCCCTTGCTTCATCTACTCTCAAGGAGGCCAAAGGTGCACCCTCGGGTGTCAAAAGCTTCTTTTAGTATCGAGTGCCAAAATAGACACCCCCTGTGGTTGATGGGAACCCCCCAGATGAGGGTCTCCTTGCAATATTGGCCGAGATGGCCAGGCTGGAAGAGCCTGTCTTCTTTTCTCCCTTGCCAGGAGGAACTTTTTGAGTTGAATTATAGGAGGCGAAAGGAAACTCTTTGTCCCCTGGAATTTGGACCGGTGCTAGCTACTGTAGTCGCTGGAAAACTGACCGTCGATCTTCAGGTGCTGCTGATTTGTCGCAGCAGCAGTTAATGATGACTTGGGTGCAACGATGCCCCGAGAGGGACTTATTTCATGCCGACGCTGCCGTCTTACGTTTGTGAGTAATCACGTCACGTAAGTCAGTAGGAAGCTTCTCTACTTTTTTACCCAACTTGTGAACTCGGGAATCCCGAGCGCACAGGTGCTTAGGCATCATGTTTGCTTCCAGAACCGTAGCTAGTAAAAGCACTTGCTCTGGATCTTTAGAGGAAGACTTTAAAGGCCCACCCAGTCCGTTAGCCCTGGGGGACTGGACGCGGGCGGTTCTGTACAACTTTTCGTCAGGAGCCCGTGTAACAGTCAATGGGACCCACTGACAGTCAGAAACTTGGACAGTTGACTGTACTGGTTGGGCCTGTACTGCCCTAGACTTTTTTGACTTAGCACCCGAAGGTGCATAGTAAAAGGAGTCCAGATTGATACATCCCGCATCTTTAGTGAGCCGTATGGCATCGAGCCCGCATGAGAGGCGGTCGAACACAGAGCTTCTGACAAGGCCGCATGAGACGTCCTGTTTGAAGCCAGGATTGGTCGCCGCATGGACCATCTTCTTGTGGCTAGAGCTGGCTGCCGCATGAGTTGGCTGCCTGCGACCAGAGTTGGCTGCCGCTTGGATAGACTGTCGATCTCCTCTATGCGGCTCCTTCTTTGTCCGTATGGATTTCTTTTGTGCCCCCAAAAACTCAACATCGTAGTATTTTCCTCTGCTGGATTTGGGGATAGTGGGGTCCTCCGCGGTCGGAAACAAAGTCGCAGGAGAGTTTTGGTCACCGTCTTGGGTTGCAGAAGGAGCTTCTTCGAGAACTTGGTCGGGAGCAACAGTTTTGCGCACCGACGCCTTGCGAGTCCTCTTTAGGTTGGCTCGCTTCTGAGATAGGCTGGCGCTCCTTTCAGAGGACAATTCTCCGAAGGCTTGTTGGTTAAAACGAACCACAAGCATCTGCTGTGTAGAGCCGAGCTTGGACACGTCAGATTGCATCACCAACTTCTCATTGGAAGAGAAGGATGTCCCCAGCAAAGTTGCCATCGTATTTGCCATAAAAAATCAAAGACAGGTATTACAGAACACTGAAATTGATTACAAACTTGCTTGTACAAAGAAAAGCCTAGAAAGAAATCCTAGGAAACAATCTAAGTACAATTGTTTAGTTTTGATTCTGGAGGATGACGGTGGAGCTCGGAAAAGTGCTATCAACTCTGCCTTACTCCGTGGACTATCTGATGTAGTCTCTAGCTCGTAAAAAAATTGCTTTTCTTTTGAAGGTTGCCAGCCTTTTGCAGGGGTGTGGCACCCTGCTATTTATAATAGGATGTATTTTGAGCCGCATAGACGACTTGCGGCCACGTGGCTGATTAACACGCAAAGACCCGCTCTTTGGCTGCCATCTGTCGATTGTTGGGATTTTGTTGCAGCAAATCTGGGTAGTTAAGGACTTGGTCAGATTGCCACGTATCCTGTTGCGTATAGTTTTCTCAGCCTTCGATCATGTGGGGTCGCATGAGACTCTGCGGCTTGGATCATAGTTGCTCTTGGCTGCATGAAGTTTGAAGACTTTTGGGGCCGCATAAGTCTGAGCCGCATAAGGTTCATGCAGCCTAGATGACACTATTCTGGCCGTATGGAGGCGTACGAATCCTGCTTCTGGGCGACGTCTCACGTCTTATTTTTCTTGTCGAAGTGTCAGAACTGTCATGTTTTGCCAGGACTTGTCAGCTTTATCAGTCGAACTGCTCCTTTTGGCCGCATATCTTCCTTCTACAGCTGTTTGTCGACGGGCCGTATATGTCTTTGAAAAGTTAGGCGGCTTTCCTTCATGTGGACCTGTTTGGCCCAAAGTACCTATATGGCAATTTGTAATCCGTATGAACCCCATATTTTTCATGCTTCTACACTCTCGTGATGGGTAGAACATCCCTTGCTTCATTCCTGATCCCTCCTATCTGCCGTCCACTGTAGTTGCGACATCCCAGAACACCGACAACTATGTGATGACTTGTTAAATCAGAACCACGATAATCTTCCATAGCTTTGTGTTGGTGACTTCAACGCGATCACCAGCAGAGAAAAAAGTTGGGGGGTCACCCCCTCCACCGTCGGCCATTCACGACTTCACCAACTTCAATTTTAACGCCCATCTGACCCCTCTTCAGTTCTGCAAAAACGCCTTTACCTAGTGCAACATATAGGAAGGCATCAGAAAGCAATACTCTCGCCTTGATCCCCTCATTAATTCAAAGTGGATAGATTTGGAGATTATTTCTAGCCTCTTGTACCTCAACACAATTGAATCGGATCACTCCCCTCTCCTTATCGAGATTAGTAGCAAATCGAACCAAATCAAGAAAAGCTTTCACTTCCTTGACTTCTGGAGCTACCACCCCAAATTAAAGAATATCGTGGCCACCGCTTGGAGCAATTCAGACTCCCTTGACCCTTTTGTCCGTGTTACGAACAAACTGTCACGACCCGCACCCAGTGTAGGGGCACGAGAAGTAGGTACGTCCAGTCTACGCCGCAGTATCGACGGTAGAATGTTGTCCTAGGTCACATACATCTAACAATTATAAGGTACTTGTACAATGTATATGCTTCGAATGGAGGACAATATAGAAATGTATAACTCAATCACAGCTAAGGTAGAAAGTACGATAAGATAGATAGATATGAAAGTTGCCAAATGAAATACAATAAGAGGAGAAGTCTAAGAGTCTAAGATAGCATCTCCACAACATCCAGAATAACAAAATTCCCAAATAAGTACATAATGTATCCAAAACAAGACAAGACAATAAGTAAGATAACTAGTTTAGCTAACTAGCCAAGACTACTGGGGTAATATCCTCTGCAAGGGCTGGGTCCTCCTGGGAGTCCAGCTCACAGGTGTCATCTAGGCCTGCTCCATAGTATGTAGGACAGAACTCTTTAATGTCATCTGTAATATTTCATCAGGTCCAGTCAGGACAGGAACGAGCACAATACATCTCACGCAGTTCATAATATGACAAGATATGTAAATATGCTATAGAGTAAGATACATGAAATGATGGAGAATATATATGAAGTAAATGAGATGAGTGTAAAAAAATATCAACTATAAGTAAAGAGCTAACAGTGGCTAGTGATGTAGAGTACAAGATAGACATGTGAACGTCTTGAATTTATACATGATTATTCTAAGAGTTTGTACATGATTACACTACTTTGGAATTGTTCACATGACCATTTATACTCTCCCGTACCCCAATCAATACACAAGGATCCAGACAAGTTATGTTATTATACATGATTTCACATGGGGCCCATAAATAGGTGCACATGAAGTATACATGAGGGGCTCTGTGAACGTGAGAGTACATGAATCACAAGAGTGCACATGAATGGTGAAGGCACCGAAGTACATGATAAAAGTGAAACACACATGACATGACGTAACCCGATGCCCCCAAAGGGGATAACAACTCATGAAGGGATCCATATAGTACCAATCCGTGTTAACAATGTGACAGCATCAAGTAAAGTAATCTAGAGCATAAATATAAATCCTATCAAGTATGAAACGGTCAGAGAATGTACTCGCCTGGTAACCTGAGTATCCGATGAGTATATATGTCCAGACAGAGTCGATGAGTCCTATTTAGAGCAACACAGGTCACAAGATGTCCAAAATGGTAATATTAAACTTTATAATGCATTCCATATGAATTCTAGGTCATTCTAGACTAAAGTCAACTCTAGTCAACTTTACTAGTCAAACTAGGTCAACTAGGCCAATCCTAGTCCAATCAAGTCTTACTAAGCCTAACCAAGCCTAAGCTAGGACTCAAACACAATCAAAACCCTAACAAGTTATCACACACAAATACAAACTATGTATATTCATCCTTATACAATATATACATAGATATTCATATAGGCTAGTGCCTAATACATAAACAAGGCACAATCATGATATACATATATGTAAGTAGGGGGTGAGTGTGTGTGTCATCATTGTTAGTGAGATGAGGGTATGTGTGTATAGTCAGTGACATGTGTGTGTGAGTATCAACTGTGTGTGTGTTCAGTTGGGAGTGACAGGATGTGTGTGTGTGTATCAGTACACAGTGTGACAGGGTGTGTGTGTGTAAGATGAGAGTGATAGTGAGGGTGACAGGATGTGTGTGTGTGTGTGTTAGTTACATAGTGTGTGTGTGTGTGTGTGTGTTCAGGTTTCAGTCAAATATCAGTAAAATATGTGTGTGTGTGTGTGTCATGTACATTAGTGTATAGTGTTCCCAGGTTTCAATCAAATAGTAAAATATGTGTGTGTGTGTGTATTCTCAGATTGTGTGTCCAGCAGTGATAGGGTTATCTCAGGAAAAATGAATCATGTTACTCTCATTCAAAACAACACACTTTTATATATGCATAACCCAAGTCATTATCCTTTATTCAGTTCAAGTTTTCAGTGAATGATAGTTTCTTCGACAATCAACCCAATTGCAATGAAAACCAAACATACAACCTAAACATGAATCATTATATACCAGTCATGATAACTTATCTGAAATAAACATTGCATCTCAAATTCGAGTCTTAAAACTCAGTTAACAGCTATATACCCGATTCTCAGTTCAGCCCAATATCAAGATACCCAAATTTGAAATAAAATTCAAATAAATATTAAATTAGTGTGTGCACAGGTGTCACACAAATGCGTACGTGGCAGGGGAAAGGATTTCATGTACACATGATGGACACGAAGTGTCTAAATACAAGAAAAACATAACATCAGAACCTGTTCGTCCACGGGCTCGTACTGAGGTGTCGAGCCCTATAGGACACGACGCACTCCACATTGAGTCACGTACACATATCCAATAGGTAGCCCAGGTGTCAAGGTTCGTGTACATGTATCTGTACTGTGTTTACGACATATCCTTGTATGACACGAAGTACGTGTCAGTGGGGGATTTCCGCACGTAACAGTGCAGTATAATTTCAGTGCACTCGTAATTTCGTGTTCGACACGACATGACGTATCGTGAAACTCGAGGGGGGATCTGTCAGTAATGGCCCCACCTCTGTGCCAAGTGGCACGTGTCCACGTGGCCTACACAGGAAGAAATGGGGCTCGGGTAGCAGGGCATCCGAGCGGGGCTCGTGTCCAGTCCAGTTTTGGACACAGTAAGGATACGAAAAACAACTCAATCAAATACGAAATCAAACCACACCTATAGGACTACAAATCCGTTCAAATAGAATTCAAAAATAGCAATAAAAATCTCTCTTGGGCATTTCATCAAACACCTTAAAGTCTACACTGATACGTGTCAGATACGGACACCAAATCGATATGAATTTCCACCAAACTTTTCCTACAGCTAGGAGAAACCTAGATGGATGTATCTATGGAATAAAATCAGGAACTTAGGGTAATTTGTAGGGATTACCTATAGGGATCCAATCTCCAAGAAAAAGCCCCAAATAGTGAAGTCTCCTTCCTCAAGCTATGTCCCAATGAGCTCTCTTCCTTGCAAGCTAGCCTCCTTCTCCTTCTACTCTAGATTTGGATTCCAATACAAAAGATTGGGTTCAATTTGGTGGAGAAATGATGAAAGGGGAAAGAAATTAGGGTTTCCTAAAGGGAAGTTTCTAAAAGAGGCAAGTGGTTATGAGGAGACATTATATAGGCTGAAATTAGGTTTAGTATAGGATGTGGTGGTCGGCCATGTAGGGGATTAAGGTTAGGGTTTCATGTAAATGGGCTTGAGCCTAAGTTCATAAGCTAGCGAGCACAATCCCTTACCTATAAGTCGAAAATACATTACTCTTCCAATCCTCTCATGAACCCTAGCCACACTCAAGTCAACTAAGACTAACTTAAGTCACATTAGGGTCCCACACCATGCTAACTAAGTCACTAAAGTCAAAGTCAAACTCTAGGCTAGTCTCTAAAGTCACAACTAGCAAAAGTCAAAAATCACAACACTGATGCAATAATTAATAAAATAATTCACAGAAATCAAAATGACCAAAATAATGGAGCTGGGGATTCCCAGGACCCTTCCTTTGGTGTGCGTATTGATCGATAGAAAGTTAAACAGATCTAATACGTGTTCTAACCCTTCATAGGCGGAAACTAGGATTCACGAATTATACCTGCGGCGGATAGGAAAGAAGAAATTCTTGGCAATCTTGAGCGGACGACCCCAAGCTATTCTGTACGTATTCCTTCCTCGAGTTGGACGTCGTGTGGGCGACGATCTCCCAACCTTTTTCTTCTCCTTGGCAGCCCTCTCTTTCTCTCCTTACGTGAATCACAAATTTAGAGAAAATTTCAGATTTCTGATCTATGTTATGGCGGCCAAAGAATAGAGGATATATATAGGCTATGATAGGGACCATGAGGATAAATTAGGATTAGGCCTCCTAACGGATCTGGATATCCCGTGTTCAGCCCGAACACACAATCCAGGCCCATTAACAGTAGCTCGGTCCACTAATGAGCTATTGTTGCACTACCTCCCTAATCCCAAATTATGTTTGTGGGCTCCTTTTATTATATGCTCGTTTGGCTCCCCATGTTAAGATATCGTATGTCCGTCGATCAAATTAAGTTACTGACAACTATATTGATTCGACATCTATTATCCTTAAGTAGTACCGCTCAACTTTATTTGTCATGTCGGATATAATCCACCTGCAGGGTTTACATGACAATCCTTATGAGCTCCTTAAGGGGACATCATCAACCCGATGTATCGGGACATGGATTCCATTTATAATCAATAGCCCATCATACATACAATGTTATTACCCAATTCATAGAGGTTGTTGATCCATAATGAATCTCACTCTTTTATGAGTCAAAATAATGCACACTGCATATACATGTCCGTTATTATATCCGGGTTAAGAGCACAAGCATCCATAATAACTGAGGTGTTTGTTTTCTTATGTAGTCAGTACAAAGAGAACAACCTCAAGTGGTCCTGTTCAATACACACAAAGTGTACTAGTATAAACCTATAGTCAAGATAGACTAATACCAGATTACACTACAACCTTTCCAATAGATTGTCCAAGTCCATCTAGGTTGTGAACTATTTATATACTCCATAGGGAACTGATAATATGATCTTCTGTGTGACACCACACACCATATTATCTACAATATAGAATATCAAACATTTGCATTAACACTTGCAACAAATACAATATGCAAACATTTGCCCATATGATTCTCATTCAAAATTTAAGGAAATAAGGTTACTAAAAAGTGATGCTTTTAGTATATAACCCTAACAATCTCCCACTTATACTCAAAGCATTGCTTTTCAGTATACTGTTACAAATCTCCCACTTATACTTAAAGCTATGCTGCTACACATCTGACTCCCATTCCCTCAACATGACTATCAAAAGCCTTAGCTCGTAACCTCTTTGTAAAGGGATCAGCTAGGTTGTCGGCTGATGCTATCTTGATCACAGCAACTTTTTCTTTCTTTACGAAATCTCGTATCAGGTGGTACTTGCGCTCAATGTGTTTGCCAGTCTTATGGGCTCGTGGTTCCTTCGAGTTTGCAACTGCACCACTATTATCACAATAAAGTGTAATAGACTTAGGCAAACTAGGTACCACATCCAAGTCCAACAGGAAGTTTCTGAGCCAAACCGCTTCTTTGGCTGCCTCAGAGGCTGCCACATACTCGGCTTCCATGGTGGAATCAGCAATACATTTTTGCTTGATACTCCACCACATAATGGCTCCACCTCCCAAAGTAAACACATAACCTGAGGTAGATTTCCTGGAATCCCTATCTGACTGAAAATCTGAGTCTGTATACCCCAAGGGAACTAAACTATCTGCCTGGTAAACTAGTATATACTCTTTAGTCCTTTTCAGGTACTTCAAAATATGCTTTACGGCAGTCCAGTGCTCTTGTCCTTGGTTAGACTGATATCTGCTGACCATGCCTACGGCAAAACAGATGTCTGGTCTCGTACATAGTATTGCATACATTAAGCTTCCTACTGCTGAAGCATAAGGAACTTCCTTTATGTTCTCTATCTCTTTAGGTGTCCTCGGACACTGCTCCTTTGATAGAGCAATTCTATGTCTAAAAGGTAAGAAACCTTTCTTAGAATTTTGCATACTAAAACGAGTTAGTACAGTATTGATATAGGAAGCTTGGGATAAGCCCAACATCCTTTTCTTACAATCTCGTAGAACTTTGATCCCAAAGATGTGACCTACTTCTCCCAAGTCCTTTATATCAAACTGTTTGGATAACCATACCCTTACATCAGATAACACCTTCACATTGTTTCCAATAAGCAAGATGTCATCCACATAAAGTACTAGGAACACCACCACGTTTCTGTCACACTTTCTGTATACACATGATTCATCCTGACATTGATCAAATCCATAGGATTTTATCACCTGATCAAAACATATGTTCCAAGATCTGGAAGCGTGTTTAAGTCCATAAATGGACTTCTTGAGCTTACAAACAAGATGCTCCTGGCCCTTTTCAATGAACCCGTCTGGTTGCTTCATATAGATGTCTTCCTCAAGACTTCCATTAAGGAAATCTGTCTTGACATCCATTTGCCAAATCTCATAATCGAGATAAGCTGCAATAGATAAAAGAATCCGGATAGACTTAAGCATGGCTACAGGAGAAATGGTTTTCTCATAATCAACACCCTCTCTTTGAGTAAAACCTTTTGCTATAAGCCGAGCTTTAAAGGTTTCAACCTTACCGTCTGATCCTCTTTTTCTCTTATAGACCCACTTGCATCCAATGGCTTTTACACCAACGGGTGGTTCTACAAGCTCCCAGACCTGATTAGAATCCATAGATTTTATTTCAGATATCATTGCTTTTTGCCAAGACTCTGCATCTTTATCTTGGAGTGCTTCATTGTAGGTACAGGGATCATAATCTTGTTCCTCAGGGACGAAGTCTGACAACTCTCCCAAGAACATATATCTATCAGGTTGTATCACAACCCACCCATTACGACGAGGCACTATCGGTTGTGGTGTAACATTTGTGACACGTTGTACAGTTATTTGTGGTTCATCCTCTTGTTCTGTTGGTACTGAAGTACTTGGTGTCTCACGTCTTAGTTCTTCTATAACAACTCTACTTGTGGGTTTATGGTTCATCACATAATCTTCCTCTAAGAATCGGGCATTGGTGCTAACAATGACCTTCTGATCCTTAGGACTATAAAATAAACCTTCTTTCGTTCCTCTTGGATAGCCTACAAACTAGCGTACTTCTGTATGAGATTCCAACTTATCTGCTTTCCCATTCAGCACATGTGATGGACTACCCCAAATGCGAACATGTTTCAGACTAGGCTTACGCCCAATCCACAGCTCTGTGGGAGTAAGAGGTACTGACTTAGAAGGAACCAAGTTCAAAATATAAGCTGCAGTCTTTAAGGCATATCCCCAAAACGAATCTGGCAAATCCGAATAACTCATCATTGATCTAACCATCTCCATAAGAGTTCTATTCCTTCTTTCGGCTACACCATTCTGCTGGGCGTTCTAGGTGCAGTCAATTGGGATGCAATCCTAGCCTCTGATAAATAATCCCTAAACTCTCCAACGAGGTACTCGCCACCACGATCTGATCGTAATAACTTGATACATTTTTCATGACGTTTCTCCGTTTCAGTCTTGTACTCTTTGAATTTCTCAAAGCACTCAGACTTACGGTGCATCAAATAAATGTATCCATACCTTGAATAATCGTCAATAAATGTGACAAAATATTCAAAGCCACCTCTAGCTTGGATAGTCATGGGTCTACACAAATCAGAATGAACCAATTCCAACACATCTTTGGCCCTATACCCCTTTGCTGTAAAAGGTCTTTTGGTCATTTTACCTTCCAAGCAGGATACACAGACTGGTAGTGCCTCTACTTCCAATGAACTCAAAGGTCCATCTTCAACCAGTCTTTGAATCCTTCTTAGGTTAATATGCCCTAATCGCAAGTGCCAAAGATATGTTTGGTTCATACAAGAAGGTTCTTTTCTCTTATTTAAGTTAGATGACATATTATTCATTTTCGTTAGTTACATTGTGGGCGAAATAGGATTAATGACATACAAATTATCAACCAATGCACCAGAACAGATAAAATGTTTATTCTTTCTAATAACAATATTGTCATTAAAATAAACTGAATATCCATCCTTAACTAACATAGAAACAGAAACTAAATTCTTTCTAAGTGAAGGTGCATAAAGACAATCTCTCAATGTCAAAGACTTATTTCTACCAAAAGATAAAGTAATATCTCCTAATGCACCGACCGATACTTTTGTAGCATCACCCATGAACAAGCATATCTCTCTATCACTGAGCCGTCTGGTTTCCTGGAACCCCTGCAATGTATTGCAGACATGATTAGTGGCTCCTGTATCTACACACCAGGTGCCGGTAGATAACACCGCTAAATATGTTTCAACTACTAGTAAATGAGATATACCTTCTTTGTTCCCTTGTTTGAGAAGTGGACAATCAGTCTTCCAATGTCCTGACCCTTTGCACTTGAAACATTTGCCTTTCGGCTTTTTCACCGCGCTTTGAGGTCCCATACCCTTCTTTGCTGAGTTTGCCTGTTTCTGAATGTTATTCTTCTTCTTACCGCCTTTTGGCTTAGAAGTAGAAGCCTTTTCAGAAACAAAAACATGACCACTCTGTCTAAAGAGAGATTCAGCATCCTGTAGCTCTTTTGCAAGTTCTGCCAAACTATACAACCTTTTGTTCATGTTATAATTAAGGAAGAAATTGTCAAAACTTTTAGGCAGAGTCCCGAGAATGATATCGACCTGGGATTTCCCATCGATTTCAGTTCCAAGGATCTCCATCTCATTCAGATGACCCATCATCTTGAGAACATGATCCCTTACTGGTGTACCCTCAGCCATTTTTGTATTCATCAAATATTTTATAGCAAACTGCCTAGCTGCTCTACTCTGTTGTCCGAAGAGTTCCTTGAGGTTATACATCATGTCATAAGTTGTGGCTATGGCCTGATGCTGATGTTGCAGTACATTTGACATAGATGCCAGAATGTAACACCGCGCCATCTCATCTGCATTTTTCCACTTCTTATAAGCCTCTTTGACCTCTTCATCAGAGTTAGCATCAGGCTTAGGTGGGCATTCCTCAACAAGTACATATTTGTACTCCTCAGCAGTCAGAACAATGTCCAAATTACGTTTTCAGTCAATATAATTAGGTCCAGTAATTTGTTTTCTTTAAGAATCACCATAAGTGGACTTAAAGAACCCATTTTTGAAATCCTGAGAATCACATAAATAAAATTATGTAGGGCAAAAAAAACTTTTTGAATTAACTAAATATTGATTCCCTCAAAAGAATAATAAGAAATTCACCAACACCTTGAACACCATGAATTTAGCATGCCACGATAGTGTGGACATATACAAATTCAACTTTGTTCAAGTAGATTTTTCTTATTAATTTTACTATCATGTCAGTATAACTTTATGACAAATAAAATTAATATGCTGGTCTTGCTCTGGTCATACAAATAATAGCAGTGACTCCGATGGGGAGGATACCATAATTTGTATCTAAGTGTATACCATTACTTAATACTAAGTCCATTACCTTGTAATGAGTTCCTTCAGATGGAGAAGTGAACACATACTAGGTAACTTTCTACAATTATCCCTAAGAAAGTTTGTACTGGTGATCCATAATTATACTCATCCGATATGGAGGAAAGCACTAAAGCCAACATGCAAGTATAATTACATCACCTACAAACCAGTAATAGAGACCATAGGATTTATACTAAATAAAAATCCTCTCCTACTTAGTTATTTAACAATGAGGGTTTTTCTACTAGTTGATATTATGTCCATGTTGTCCATTATTAATGTAGGCTTGGTTTTTCAAAAAAACAACCACACAATAATAAACATGTATAATCAAAAAAAAAGCAAAATGACAAAAATAAGAGAAAATATCCAACTATTATGGTCACCTTTGCTGCTCCGTCTTCAACTATCTGAATCCAAAATCTGGCGCTGCGCAGATCTATTCGGGGTTCGACCTCTGGACTGTCAATTCCTTCATCGAAAATTATCTGTCGATTCCTTCATCGAAAATCACCTCTGGACAGTTTTGAGGGTTTTTTTTTTAGGTTTTGGCTGTCGATTCCTTCATCAAAAATCATCTGTCTGCCTCTGGACTGCTTAAAACCAGCATCTCGTCCGGCGTCAGAAACAGCCACCACCGCCATCACGATTGATCAAAAATAATTAAAATTACATCAATCCTATGCCTCCCGAAGGAGTTCACACATAATCTAGATTGAAAAATTAAAATAATAAGCATGATCAACCCTCGTGATTTTATTTACATCCACAGCAACAACAACATCAACGACATGTCCGTGGTTTAAACAACACAATAAAAAAACATGCATTGGACCATAATAGTTGGATCTAAGATGCCTGCAAAACCGAGTTAGAACAGATCTACATCTACCGACTATTACACAACACAGGTTTTATTGGACAATATGGACATATCAATCAATTCGTAGATCCAACCTGGCTCTGATACCAATTGATGGAGCACTAAAATATGGTAGTGATAAATCTACCCTCCTTAAAAGAATTTCATCCTCAAAATTGAAAGGCGCAACTGAACTGATGAGAAGGATAGACAATCATACCTCAAGATCCAAAAAGATATGGGTATCGCTCGCGCATCTCATCCTCCCACTCCTAGGTAGACTCTCCTGAAGAATGATGACTCCATGTGACACGAACCAAGGGTATCACCTGGTTTCTCAGAACCTTCTCTCATCGATCCAGAATCTCCACAGGCTGCTCTGGATAGCTAAGAGTAGGTCCTACCTCAATCACTAAGTGATTGAGTACATGGCTAGGATCTAGCACATACCGTCTCAGCTGTGACACGTGGAATACGTTATAGACTCCCACTAGTGTAGGTAGAAAGTCTAGCCTGTAAGCCACGTCACCGACTCTCTCGCTGATCATGAAAGGTCCGATAAAGCACGGGCTAAGCTTCCCACCTCCACTAAAACGTATCGTACCACGTGTCGGAGATATCCTCAAGAAAACTAGATCTCCAACCTAATCCCAAACAAGGTCTCAATTACTAATATATTCAAACATGATCAAGCTAAATCACAAACAAAATAACTCCTAATTCTAATCCTATCTCTAACATGTACCTCAAACTCCAAAGGTCTACGGTGGCTATCGGCCCAGTGCCGATGTCTGTCCTGCGCCATGCGAATCCGATCTCTGATGAGCTTCAAATTTTCGACTGCATCTACAAGCATCTTAGGTCCCAATAAATCTTGCTCTCCAACGTTATCCCAAGACAAGGGTGTACGATATCTGCGCCCGTACAGTGCCTCGAATGGTGACATCTTAATGCTGGCCTGAAAACTGTTATTGTATGCAAACTCCACTAAGTGCAGGTGATCCTCCCAGGATCCTCCAAAATCTAAAACACAAGTCCACAGCATGTCCTCGAGTGTCTGAATAGTCCTAACTGTCCGTCCATCTCAGGGTGGTATGCAGTACTAAACTTGAGCTGAGTGCCCAAACTAGTCTGCAGACTCTGCCAGAAATGGAAGGTAAAGCGACTATCCCGATCCAAAACAATGCTCAACGGAACTCCATAAATCCTGACAATCTACCGCATATACATCACTGCTAGCCTCTCAGTAGACGTACCCACTCTAAATGGAAAAAAGTGGGCCGATTTGGTCAACCTGTCTACGATAATCCAAATCACGTCTTTTCCTCCTGGTGTACGCGGTAATCTAGAAACAAAATCCATCGTGATGTGCTCCCACTTCCACTCTAGAATGGGCAATGGATGCAATAAACCTCCTGGCCTCTACCTCTCTGCCTTGACCAACTGACAAACCAAACAATTGGCTACGAAGCGAGCTACCTCCCGCTTCATCCCATACCACCAGACGTGCTCCTTCAGATCCCTATACATCATGTTGGCAACTGGATGTATAGAGTACTGAGATCGGTGGGCCTCCTGCTTGACCTGCTCCCGGAGCTCTCGACTGGGCACATACAGCCTGGAACCGTGCCACAATGCACCATCCTCTGTAAGAGTAAACTCATCATCCACCAACCTTGCTCGAACCTTCTCTCGGATACACCGCAGAGCAACATCCTCGAACTGTGTCGACTTGATCTTCTCTATCAAGTCTGACTGAATCTGGAGGCCCCACATCTGCATATAAACTCCTGGCACAACCACCTCGATCCCCAGGCTCTCCAAATCTGCTAGCAAGTGACGATCTATTGTCAAACACATGGCTGTCGGATACCTACTCAAGGCATCGGCAACCACGTTGGCCTTTCCTGGGTGATACTGCAGTGAAATGTCGAAGTCCTTCATCAACTCCAACCACCTGCGATGCCTCATGTTGAGCTCCTTCTGTGTAAACACATACTTTAAGCTCTTATGATTTGTAAAGATCTCCACCCGCTCTCCGTATAAGTAGTGTTTCCATAACTTCAAAGCAAACATAACTTCTGCCAACTACAAGTTATGGGTAGAGAAGTTCTTCTCATGGGGACGTAACTGCCTGGAAGCATACGCAATCACCTTCCCATGCTGCTGCAAGACACAACCCAAACCCTTTCCTGAGGCATCACTGTAGATAGTGAACCCTCCTGATCCTGATGGCAATGTCAGAATCGGAGCTATCGTCAGCCGCTTCTTTAGCTCATCAAAAGTGACTTGACACACCTCTCACCAGACAATCTTTGCATCCTTCCGGTCAGCCTAGTCAATGGCTCTGCAACCCGGGAGAAATCCTGCATGAACCTCCTATAATAGCCTGCCAATCCGAAGAAGCTTCTGATCTCTGCTACTAAACTCGATGCTGTCCAAGCCTCAACTGCCGTGATCTTCTTCTGGTCAAATGAGATCCCATCTCCAGTCACTACATGACCCAAGAAGTCAACTCTGTCCAGAAAGAATTTATACTTCGAAAGCTTGCCATAAAGCTAATCCCTCCTGAGAGTCTCCAGAACTACTCTTAAGTGCTCCTCATGCTCCTCCTCAGTCGTCGAGTACACTAGGTATCATCGATGAACACCACCACAAACTTGTTCAAGTACTGGTGGAACACCTTGTTCATTAGGTTCATGAATACCGCCGGGGCATTAGTCAACCCAAACGGCATCACCATGAACTCAAACTGGCCATATCGCATCCTGAATGCGGTCTTTGGAATATCCTTCTTCTTTACCTTCACTTGATGGTAACCTGACCTCAGATCAATCTTAGAAAATACCCTCGCCCCACTCAGTTGATCGAAGAGATCGTCGATCCTCGGCAACAGGTACTTGTTCTTGATCATGAGGTTGTTGAGTGCCCTGTAGTCGATACACATCCTAACCGACCCATCCTTTTTTGGTACAAAGAGTATCGATGCACCCCATGATGAAGAACTCGATCGGATGAAGCCCTTGTCCTGCAGCTCATCCACCTGCTTCTTCAACTCTACCAGCTCGCTGTTGTTTACCCTATAGACGTGCTGAGATATCTACTCTGCGCCGGGCACTAAGTCAATAGATAACTCCACGTATCTGTCTGGTTGTAGTCCTGGCAATTCCTCCAGAAAGACGTCCATGAACTCCACTATCAAAGGGTACGGCACTGCCTACTCCTCAACTGATACTCCATAGAAAACTCCGTTGCTCTGCTCCGCCTGCCTTCGGGTGAACTCGAACTCTGGCTCTCCGGATGCTCTGAAAAGAAATCTACCCCCACGGTAATCTATGACGGGGTGGTGCCTGCTCAACCAATCCATACCGAGTACGATATCGTAGTACAGCAATAGCATCATGAGCCGACTCACATCTAACTCTCGGCCTCACAAATCAACTCTCTGACGCTTGTAAATATCACTAACGAGGATAATACCACCTCCGGTCATGATCTTACAAGTCCTAGACAACGATTCAGATACAAGGTGGTGTCTAATAGCAAATGATACAGACTCGAAGCTGTGGGAAGCCCCCGAATCGAACAATAAAAAGTTGGAATGGAGTTAAGAAGAATAGAACCTGCGATCAGCTTCCCGGCATCCTCTGCGTCCTCAGCTGCCATGGCAAAAGCTCGCCCCTGCTCCCCTAGCCTGTTGCTGATGCTGAGCGAACCTCTACTGCTGAGTCTACAAAGGTCCCTTCTGCTGCACTGCTGGAGCTCTGGCCCCCGCTCCCTGAGCTACTCGTCTTCAAGACATGGAACACTCTCTTAGCTGGTGCTCCGTCGAACCACAGAGTAGGCACCTCCTGAGCCTCTTCCTGCAGTCATTTCACACATGCCCTGGCTTCTTGCCGAAACCACAACTAACGGGCTGCTGCCTGAGTGCCTGCGGTTGAACCCTCGGCTGCTGCTGCACCTGCTGGAAAGGTGTACGACCATGACCCTAGAACTACCTCTGCTGCTGAAAGTGTGGCCTTTTGGCCCGTCCTCCGCTGCCACTGGCTCCCTAAGCGTCTCGTCCCCTCTTGAGCCTCAGCTCAAGATCATCCTCTGCTGCTAGGGCACCCACCAGAATCTCCTCAAAAGTGGCACTCTGGTCACTCTTGGTCAAGGACTTGACCTTCTTGACTAACCCCTTCCGAAACCTCCCGGCCTTCGTCGTCTCACTGAGACCCTCAACAAATCTGTCTAGACGGCAGAACTCCCCAGCATACTCCTCGATAGTCTGACTGTCCTGAGCTAAGCTCTCAAACTGTAATGCCCAGTCCCAAAATACGTAGGACTAGGAACGTAGACATGCCAGCTGTATACATACGAAGTACACTCCAATATATGGAAACCTAGTATGAATACATAAGCTGTAAAATGCAGAAGAACCATAACTAATCTCATCCACACAAAATAAATAAACAAAAGATATCATATAATGAATTGTCTTGATTCAATATGTTGGGCGGAGACAAATCCACTACCAACAAGTAAAGGAAAAAATACATGAGAAAAGAAATAGTTTTGGCGAGCGAGCGAAGACGATCCAAGTGCAATCATCCTCGAAGAAATAGAGATGGTCACGGCTAGAACACCTGCAAAAAACAAGAGCACACACCTGGAGAGATAACCAGGTCCTCAAAGGGACGTAACAAGATACATAATATTATGCCATATAAACTGAATAAATATTGCTCAAATAAATAAGTTAATTGAATTATAACATGGTCCAATACACACCTACTGAACTAGCTTACCATCCTCCCAACCAAACAAGGATAGGAGATGGTAAACTAATTCACGGTGACGTATCTTTCCATGCTATGAATCCAATATGGTATCCGGACCCCAACAAGGTTCAATACCTTCTCATCGAAGTAGTAAGCCATACCTACAACCAAACAAGGACAAGATATGACGAACTAATCCGCGTCAAGTTATTGTTCCAAGCCACGGTCAGATACAAGTACCCAAACCAAAAGTACTCATACCTAACGGATAAGGTAGCCTAACCAGTCTAAGTGAAATGTAGTTAAGAACAATCCTTCTTACGCATGGGCCCTGGCTAAATAGGATCGGCATAGTCCCCCCATGGGGCACCACAGGCCCAATCAGTAAGAGCATAATGTTCCGCAGAACGTCAGTGGCCGTCAGTAATCATGGGTAATCTTACCCGCGTCTCCGCCGGAGCTCACGGGTTACAAAAGGGAAAGTACATCGAAGCCCATACGCTAAGGAATTATTCTCCCCGCCCAATGCCTACTATGTTATATCCACAACAGTAAACCTCTAGCATGCAATTCTATTAGTGGTTATTCCTATCGTACGGCTTACACGCACCGGTGGCCAGCCAGTCACGCATGACCATGTTCTACATGCGATACACATCTTCATGGTACAACGTGTCAAGGACAATGAATGCAACACACAAGGTGGTTCCTTAAATCTAGGTTTAATGTGTAAGAAAAATAATACATAGAAGGAATATAACTGTACAGTAAGTTCTAACAGGTTATGCCATGTATCACAGTTTATTTTGCATAAGAAAAATAATGAATAATGCATAAAATATGAGCTAAATTAAATAAACAGCAAATGGCAAGGTGTCATGCCTGGTAGGACGCCTGGTGTGCTGCAATGATCAAGGTGGCACGAACTGCGTCTTCGATGCAATAACTACGTAAGGTGACCTCTGATGTCGGCACAGACGGTTCCATCGGGTCCAGAAGGGTCAAATTAGTTAGGATGGACATAGTGAAGTACATAATTGGCGATGGAATACGAAAAACGGGATTAGTCATGGACAAGAGGAT
Organism: Iris pallida; assembly: GCA_029216955.1. Lineage (NCBI taxonomy): Eukaryota > Viridiplantae > Streptophyta > Magnoliopsida > Asparagales > Iridaceae > Iris > Iris pallida. Next base: position 17,998,619 of record JANAVB010033620.1, read on the forward strand.
AATCAAGAAATTCAGATAAATAATATATATAGGAATTTAGAAAACTATTTATAATACGTGAAAATGTATTCTTATTAGCTTAAAAATAGTTTTTGTATAAATGATTGAAAAGTAAAACTATTTTTGGGCAAAACTCTAAGTTTTATAAAAATAAAACTTTAGGTAGAAAGCTATATATAATATTTTGAGCGGCTAGAAATTTATAGTATAACTTGGTAACGAATTTTATACTTTCAACAAAAATATTTAAATAGAACAACTCAAAAATATTTAAATAGAACAACTCAAAAATGATTTAGGGCCAATAATATAATAGGATCGTATAATCTTAGAAAAACTAACTTCGAAAAATGTGTGGACCTTAAAACTTATTATTATTATTTTTTTCACCAATAATTTTGAAAATATTATCTATATATATTTTAACAAATAATAAAATAAGAATAGTAATGATAATAATAACCAAAATAAAATCAGTAAATAATAAAAATATATAATACATAATGCTTAAAAATGAATAAGTAATAGGGAAAGAAAAGAAAGAAAAATAAATAAAATATATATAAAAATACAAAATTTTGTTCTCATACTTTAAGTATGAAATGAGAAAGAGAACCAAAAGCAAACAAAAATAATCAGAAGAAGGGGGAAAGTGAGGAGCAGAGGGGAAGAAGGAGCTCGGAGGAGCTCAGGCGGCCAGGGGCGCGGTAAGCGCGACCAGCACACGGGAGTACTTCGGTGGAGGCGTAGATTTTGGGGTTCCCGGAGAGGGCTCGGGCCCGGTGACCGTGGCCTCGCCGAGGCTGGCGCTCGGCTGGAGAGGACGCCGACGGTACAGCACAAGGAGGCGGCGTGGAGGCTGTGTCGGTCGACGCGTGCTCGGCGCTGGCACGGCGATGGGTTAGAAGAGAGAGTTACGGGCAGAGAAGAAGGGTGTGGCAGGTGGCTGGGATTATGCTGGGAGTAGTGGTTGCTTTAGAAGTTTCTGTTATAGTCGAGGAAGCGAGGCGTGGACGTGGTGGTCGTGGAAGTGGCGGTCCGCTTGGTGGCTGGCTCTAGCGAGAGTTGGCCGGAGTCGGGTTATGTCGTGGTAGTTCGGCTCTGATCAGATAGGTGGCCGGGTTGGTGGCGATGATGGTGGTGGTTTGTGGTCAGGAGGGTGTTTGGGTGGAGACGGGGAGAAGAAGGGAGACGATGTCGATGAGGCGAGGGTGACGACTGGATTAGATTAGGGATTTAGGGTTGGGTCGTGTCGGGGATTGTCCGATACGACATGGATGGACGTCCGGGTTTATCAGACGGGACAAAAATAATGTATCTGTAAAAGAAGAGAATTAGTGGATGGGATGGGGGACACAGACACGATGCACGCACGTCATGGAGAAATATTTGTGGAGGAATTTGTGAATGGTAGCAATTTATGGATGAGTACCTGCCTTTTATAGGATATGAGAATTCCCAGTTGGATAAGGATTAGGAATATTTAAAACCCCTTAGATAATTCTTCTACTTAATTTAAATCAAATTTAAATCGATTCAATCAATAATAATCCAAATCAAATTCTAATTTAAATCTAGATAATCTAAACTTAAATAAAATTTAAATTATTTAAATCAAATCCATAAAAATTCAATCAAAGATTTAAATTTCCGCAAAATTTTAAAATATATTTTCTAAAAATACATATAATAATAATTTCAAAAATTACATTATTATTTAAAAATAAACTAATAAATAATTATAAAATATATATATGTATGCCCAAATAATATTTACATAACTATACTTTTCTAATATACCATTTTATAGGAAAAATTATTTATTATTATAACTGTGTAAATGAAAGGCTTTTCATAATTAAAATCATAAACTTGAAAATTTATGATAGCTAAAAATAATTATTATCTCTATATATTATTTTGAAACTATAAAAATGTAAAAAAAACAATTTCTAAAAAAATATGTACGCTCGCACATATTCGCACTCGTCGAGCAATTACGAAAAAATTTCGCGCACGACGTACAATACAACTATGCGACGTACAATACAAAATAAAAAAAATAATCAGTACCAAATTTATAAAAAAAATAGTAGAAATTTAGGGGTTTTACATCATACCCAACTTAAAAGAATTTCGTCCTCGAAATTAAAAATTTGTAGGGGGTGAGAAGGTACAAGGTTATATCGATAAAGAAGCACGGTCAAATCATTAGGCGAGACAAAGAAACAACGTTTAACGAAAACATGCATTAGAGTCGTGATTTCAATAAAGGCGAAGATAATTATGGATTAACTCAAGAAGGAAAATGGTTAAGATAACGCGCAATAAAGAATAGTATGGGTTCAAGAAAAATAAAATAACTTAGAGACCTTAAAGTTACGGTCTCTTGAGATTAGATTGAGGGCACGATTTAGAGAACGAATTAGATTTCACTCCTATATTAAGCGATTAGAAGGTCATGATAGGGCCGAGAAAAGGACGAGTAGTTTAGGATAAAGATATAGCAATATCGAGTGATAATAATCATAATCGATATGAAGGCTAGAGGAGGTTCTAGTACAACGCATTCATCCTTCTAAAATAGGTGAAGGCGAAAGCAATATAGAGTTCGAAGGAGACATTATCAAATACGAATACGTGGTTCAAAGGTGACCGAATAATTCAAAAGGAGTTATCAAGGCAGTCGCGGAGGGGACTCTAGAGGACAAGTTTAGCTATGTCCCCATCCACGTAAAACGATAGATAGAAGCGAACCAAAATGCACTAGTTTGATCAGACCATCATGTACCGGTTCTGAGAAGACAATCTGTTAGTGGGGGCCTCCAATAACATATGTCATGAACAAGCTTGATAAAGAATTGAGCTTGTAAAAACTAGGCTACATTAGCATCATTAGTCTAGATAGCAGAACATATGCACGATGGTAGATGAAATAAAAACAAATATGAATAGTCTAAGAGTCATAATGATCTAAGTCTTGTTTATTACTAGACCATCATTCTACGGTTTTATTGACCAAGGCTTGGTTGACCCAAATAGGTTAAATTCCTCTAGTCTCTATGGTCTAGATAATACTATTTGTATTCCCTTAATGGTAAATGGTGTGTCAGGTCGTGGGGTATTCTACCCAACTTAAAGAATTAAGCTAAGGGTGTTTGGGACATCTAACTAGTAGGGTCAATCTCTAGCAAGCACGAAGGGAAGATAAGAATAATGATAGGAGGAATCAAGCAAGATACAATCGATGAGTCGAACGGTAGCTCGAATATGGAATCGAGGAAGGAGGTCAAGTATGTGGATGAGATCCTACACTTCTAATCCTATTTGCAGGCTTGCTTGGTACGATAAAGTAACCAAACAATTTATCTTGACCTGCATGGGCCACCACAAAAACATGTAACGCCCCAGTCCTAAAATACGTAGGACTAGGAACGTAGACATGCGAGCTGTAGAGATACGAAGTACACTCCAATATATGAAAATCTTGTTTTAATACATAAGTTATAAAATGCAGTAGAACCATAACTAATCTCATCCACACAAAATAAATAAATAAAAGATATCATATAATAAATTGTCTTGATACAATATGTTGGGCGGAGACAAATCCACTACCAACAAGTAAAGGAAAAATACATGAGAAAAGAAATAGTTTTGGCGAGCGAGCGAAGACCATCCAAGTGTAATCATCATCGAAGAAATAGAGATGCTCACGGCTAAAACACCTGCAAAAAATAAGAGCACACACCTGGAGAGATAACCAGGTCCTCAGAAGGACGTAACAAGATACATAATATCATGCCATATAAACTGAATAAATATTGCTCAAATAAATAAGTTAATTGAATTATAACATGGTCCAATACACACCTACTGAACTAGCTTACCATCCCCCCAACCAAACAAGGACAGGAGATGGTAAACTAATTCACGGTGACGTATCTTCCCATGCTATGAATCCAATATGGTATCCGGACCACAACAAGGTTCAATACCTTCTCATCGAAGTAGTGAGCCACACCTACAACCAAACAAAGACAAGATGTGACGAACTAATCCGCGACAAGTTATTGTTCCAAGCCACGGTCAAATACAAGTACCCAAACCAAAAGTACTCGTACCTAACGGATAAGATAGCCTAACCAGTCTAAGTGAAATATAGTTAAGAACAATCCTTTTTACGCATGGGCCCTGGCTAAATAGGATCGATATAGTCCCCCCTTGGGGCACCAGAGGCCCAATCAGTAAGAGCATAACGTTCTGCAGAACGTCCGTGGTCGTCAGTAATCATGGGTAATCTGATCCGCGTCTCCGGCGGAGCTTACGGGTTACAAAAGGGAAAGTGCATTGAAGCCCATACGCTAATGAATTCTTCTCCCCGTCCAATGCCTACTGTGTTGTATCCACAACAGTAAACCTCTATAACCGCTAAGTCAAACTAGCATACAATTCTATTAGCGGTTATTCCTATCGCACGGCTTACACGCACCGGTGGCCAGCCAGTCACGCATGTCCGTGTTCTACATACGACACACATCTTCGTGGTACAATGTGTCAAGGACAATGAATGCAACACACAAGGTGGTCCCTTAAATCTAGGTTTAATGTGTAAGAAAAATAATACATAGCAGGAATATAACTGAACAGTAAGTTCTAACAGGTTATGTCATGTATCACAGTTTATTTTATATAAAGAAAATAATGAATAATGCATAAAATATGAGCTAAAATAAATAAACAGCAAATGGCAAGTTGTCTTGCCTGGTAGGACGCCGGGGTGTGCTGCAATGATCAAGGTGGCACAAACTGCGACTTCGGTACAATAACTATGCAAGGTGACCTCTGATGTCGGCACAGACGGTTCCATCGGGTCCATAAGTGTCAAATTAGTTAGGGTGGACATAGTGAAGTACAGAATTGGCGTTGGAATAGGAAAAACGGGATTAGTCATGGACAAGAGGATAATCAAGAAATTCAGATAAATAATATATATAGGAATTTAGAAAACTATTTATAATATGTGAAAATGTATTCTTATTAGCTTAAAAATAGTTTTTGTATAATTGATTGAAAAATAAAACTATTTTTGGGCAAAACTCTAAGTTTTGTAAAAATAAAACTTTTGGTAGAAAGCTATATATAATATTTTGAAGCGGCTAGAAATTTATAGTATAACTTGGTAACGAATTTTATACTTTCAACAAAAATATTTAAATAGAACAACTCAAAAATGATTTAGGACCAATAATATCATAGGATCGTATAATCTTAGGAAAACTAACTTTGAAAAATGTGTGGACCTCAAAACTTATTATTATTATTTTTTTCACCAATAATTTTGAAAATATTATCTATATATATTTTAACAAATAATAAAATAAGAATAGTAATGATAATAATAACCAAAATAAAATCAGTAAATAATAAAAATACATAATACATAATGCTTAAAAATGAACAAGTAATAGGGAAAGAAAAGAAAGAAAAATAAATAAAATATATATAAAAATATAAAATTCTGTTCTCATACTTTAAGTATGAAATTAGAAAGAGAACCAAAAGCAAACAAAAATAATCAGAAGAAGGGGAAAAGTGAGGAGTGGAGGGGAAGAAGGAGCTCGGAGGAGCTCAGGCGGCCAGGGACGCGACAAGCGCGGCCAGCACGCGGTAGGACTTCGGTGGAGGCGTGGAGTTCGGGGTTCCCAGAGAGGGCTCGGGCCCGACGACCGTGGCCTCGCCGAGGCTGGCGCTCGTCTGGAGAGGTCGTCGGCGGTACGGCACAAGGAGGCGGCGTGGAGGCTGTGTCGGTCGGCGCGCGCTCGGCGCTGGCGCGGCGATGGGTTAGAGGAGAGAGGCACGGGCGGAGGAGAAGGGTGTGACAGGTGCTGGGATTATACTGGGAGTAGTGGTTGCTTTGGGGGTTTCTGTGATAGTTGAGGGAGCAGGGCGTGGTCGTGGTGGTCGTGGTAGTGGCGGTCTGCTTGGTGGCTGGCTCCAGCATGAGTTGGCCGGAGTCGGGTTATGTCGTGGTGGTTCGGCTCTGATCAGATAGGTGGACGGGTTGGTGGCGATGATGGTAGTGCTTTGTGGTCAGGAGGGTGTTTGGGTGGAGACGGGGAGAAGAAGGGAGACGACGTCGATGAGGCAAGGGCGACGACTGGGTTAGGTTAGGGATTTAGGGTTGGGTCGTGTCGGAGATTGTCCGATACGACATGGATGGACGTCCGGGTTTGTCGGACGAGACAAAAATAATGTATCTGTAGAAGAAGAGAATTAGTGGATGTGATGGTGGACAGACACGATGCACGCACGTCATGGAGAAATATTTGTGGAGGAATTTGTGAATGGTAGCAATTTATGGATGAGTACCTGCCTTTTATAGGATATGGAAATTTTCAGTTGGATAAAGATTAGGAATATGTAAAACCCCTTAGATAATTCATCTACTTAATTTAAATCAAATTTAAATCGATTCAATCAATAATAATTCAAATCAAATTCTAATTTAAATCTAGATAATCTAAACTTAAATAAAATTTAAACTATTTAAATCAAATCCATAAAAATTCAATCAAAGATTTAAATTTCCACAAAATTTCTAAATATATTTTCTAAAACTACATATAATAATAATTTCAAAAATTATATTATTATTTAAAAATAAACTAATAAATAATTACGAAATATATATGTATGCCCAAATAATAATCACATAGAAATACTTTTCTAATATACCATTTTATAGGAAAAATTATTTATTATTATAACTGTATAAATAAAAGGCTTTTCATAATTAAAATCATAAACTTGAAAATTTATGATAGATAAAAATAATTATTATCTATATATATTATTTTGAAACTATAAAAATAAATAAAAAAGTTTTTCCAAAAAAATATGTACGCTCGTACATATTCGCACTCGTCGAGCAATTACGAAAAAAATTCGCGCACGACGTACAATGCAACTACGCGACGCACAATACAAAATAAAAAAATAATCAGTACCAAATTTGTAAACACCCTAAATTTCTACTTTAATTTTTTTTGTAAATTGAGTATTTTAAATTTTTACTTGGTAATTGTACGTCGCATAGTCGTATTATACGTCGCGTATGAACTCAATATTTTCATATGCCTCGTCAAGTGCGAATATGAGCGAGGTACATATTTTTGTAAAAAAATATATTTTATTTTAGAAGCTTGAATTTTCAAATAATAAATAATTAATATTTATTTTTGATTACTTAAAGCTGTAAAATGTGTCGCATTTGGAATTTCCAAAACTTTATTTTACATCATGGAAGTTATATAAATAGTAATTTTAAAACGAGATTTATGCAAATGTTTATTTTATACAAGACATATAAATTTATTCTATTTTCGAATTTATTGATATAAATATTTTATTATTCAAGAGGATTTTTAAAAATATTTATTATTTTTGAAATTATTATTATTGGTATTTTGGAAAATATATTTGAAAATTTTTGTGGCCATTTTAAATCTCAATTTGATTTTATGGTTTTAATTTAAAAAGATTAAAGGTATAATTTATATGTATACTTGAGTTTAGATGATCTACAATTAAATTTGAATTTAATTTAAATTTAGATTTGATTTATTTGAATTAAAATTTATATTATCTATTGGGGATTTAAAACATCCCAATTCTTATCCTAATGGGAATTCCCACATCCTATAAATAGGCAGGTACTCCTCCATAATTCTCAACCACAATTTCTACCCCATTGTGCATCGTGTCCGTGCCTCCCATCCACTATATTTTTTAGTACAAATACAATTATTCTACCGTGTCCGACAACCCCAGACACCGACCCGTTCCGTGTCTCGTAGGACACGTACCCGATACAATACTACCTCAACCCCCGTCAACGTCCTATCCTAATTTTCGAATCCAACCATCATGGCCACCACCAACAGAACTCCAGCGGCCTGATCCCGGCCAATCCCAACCACCGTCGCTACCACCCAGTTCTCCAATCGTCCCAGCTACCCACATCGGCCTAGCCGAGCCTCCCAACCAACATCACCACCAACCACAAAAAAAGGTGAAACCCTAACCTCCATCGTCCGCAGCGACCGCCTCCGCTGCGACGCTCTCCGCTGTGGATCCACCCCGGGGCTGCCGCCCGGTGTCTGCGAACACCAGATCGAGCCACGCCGACTCCCCTCTGTCGCACAAGCACCAGATCCATGCGACCCTTCAGGACCCGCCTCCAACCCGGCCTGCCACCACGGTGAGCGCCCCAAATCGCCAGCGTCCGCCACCGACGATGTGCTCCGCCGACGGGCCGTCGTCGCCGCGAACGAGGGAAGCACATCCACGCCGGAATCTCCATGGCCATCGAGCCCGCCGAGTTGACTCCGGTGAGCCTCCGCCGAGGAGCCCTCTGCTTAGCGTGCTCCGGCGGTCTATCTTGCGCTGTCACCGACTTCACGCCGGGCCGGCGAACGCTTAGCCGCAAAGAAAGGGAACCCTAACCCTAAACTCACCCCGGTGAAGCCGCCGTGCCAACCGCCGGTGATGCCCCGCCAGTTCAGCTATCGCGCCTACTAATGCCGCTGGCGCGCGCCCCGTCGAAAAACTCTGAGCGCCCCGCCTCCTTCCGCCATATCCGCCAGCCGCGCGTCCTTCCGGCGAACCAACCTACGCCGACGACTCCCTCGGTGAGATCGACCATCCCTATCCGTCGCCGCCTCTCCGCCTCGGCGATCCCCTCGCGCCGCAGGACGCGACCAATGCGTCCGCACCGTCGGGCCAGCCATGGCCGTCCCGCCACGGAGAACCATCCGCCATGCCGGAGCTTTCCAGCCCCCTTCGCCGACGTCAGCACCGAGCGAGAGCCCCCGCGCGCGACCCTAGGTAACTCCTCACCTTTCCTTTCCTTCTTCTTTAATTCTTTAGAAAATAACTTGTCTTTAGGAACAGCAGATGGTTATGTGTATAGTATTATTATTAAAAATTTATTTTTCATCAAAAGCTAATTTCAAAATATTGGTGTCTTCTTTAATTTATTTTCAAGAATCTAAATAATTTATCTCGTCAGGTGTGTGTTTTCGTGAAAATAAATATTAAAGTAAATAATTTTGATGAAAGTATTATCTTTATTTTCAAGAATATTTTAAAGTAAATAATTTTGATGAAAGTATTATTTTTATTTTCAAGAATATTTTGAAAATTTTAAAGTCTTCTTTAAGTCTTCTTTAATATTAAAGTATTATTTTTATTTAAATTATTTAAATTATTTCCGGTAATCTAATTTCAAAATATTGGTGTCTTCTTTAATTTATTTTGATGAAAAATCTAATATATATTATTGGTGTCTTCTTTAATTTATTTTAAGTTTTAAGTTTGAAAATATTAAAGTATTATTAATAAAAATTTATTTTTCAAACTTAAATTATTATTTTGACAAAAATTAGAGTTTTGCCATAAAAAGATTTTTGGATTTCAAGTATTTAATTAAAACTAAATAAAACTCTATTTTCAAGAATCTAAATAATAATGGTTTTGTAAAATTTTGTATATAATGATTGCCTACCCAATTCTCTTCGAATTATCTCCATTGCTCACGACTAATCGTGTGTCCTACTTTCTCGTGACTTCGAACCCCTACATACTGGCCTTGGCAATTGGACAGAACATGACTTGTCGGATTATCGCACCACACCAGGTGACACACCAGGCAAGACACCTTGCCTTTACTGTTTAATTTCTTGCTCAATATCATGTACGCTTTTTCTTTATGTTGTTCTTTCAAAATTATATAGATACAAATTATTATATTTTATACAATTGGCTTAGAGTTAAGGGACCACCGTATGTGCATCTCATAAACTATCATGATGTGCCATGGATTGTGTGTGAGTGGTGAGTCACATATAGCTTCGGACTTGCGTACCGACCGTACATCGGTGCGTACAGGCCGTGCGTTAGGATATAACTGTCAATAGATTGTGTAGAAGACTTGGCGGTTATTAAGGATTAAACAGTGTCGTAGAGACGACGCATGTATAGTATCATTGGAGGGAGGGGACAGTTATTAGTGTAGGGGCTACATTTTATTTGTACACATATTTTGGGCCGAGGGTGACTCTTATGAGCACTACCTTCTGTCCAAGGCCGATAGTGACTCAGATGAGCGCTACTTACTGCCACTCTTTATTTACTCTGCTGAGCCTACAGCCCCTGCGTAGAACGTTGTCCTCAAAGTGCATATCACCTTGAATGGGTAGGAACCTTTACTCATGCATATTTTTCTGTTGAGCTCATTTATTCAGTTTATCGGCATGATATTATGTGTCTTGTTACGTCCCTCTGAGGACCTGGTTATCTCGTCAGGTGTGTGTTTTCGTGATTTCTTGCAGGTGCTTTAGCTAAGGCCATTCCTTCCTCCGTGATGATTGCTCATGGATTCGTCACATGCTCTCGCTTGCTAAATTCTTTCCTTGTATATTTTTCCATATTTAATTTGGTTGGTAGTGGACTTTGTCTCCGCCCAACTATTGTGTACATGACAAACTCAAAGTTGCTTTTATATTATTATTTATCTTGGTGGATGAGATTTAGTGTCTTGGCTTTCTATATTTACAGCTTATGTGTACATACGAGCCATATATTTACTCATATGTATACAGCTGGCATGTTACGTATCTAGTCTCAAGTATTTGGGACTGGGGCGTTACAAAATTTATAAAAACAAATAGTAGAAATTTAGGGGTTTTACACAAACTACGTCTCCAGGGCGCCAAGAGCTGTGTCAGGGAAGAACTTCTCCTTGAACAGCTTCTTGAAGGCTGCCCAAGTCTGTCCCTCTGTAACGACCCTCGGGTCCGTCTAGTACCACGTGCGAGCAAGGTCCTGCATCTGACTACCTGTCGCCTCAATCTGTAGTTGTGCTAGAATCTCTATTAGCCGGAAGATCTCCTCGATGTGCTCTATCCAGTCATCCGCATATAGAATCCCCTCAGTACCGCAGAAGTCCCACGGACGCATCTTTTGGAAGTCCTAGATCCCTGGTGTCCCCAGCTGATATGGCTGCATCTGGACTACCTGCGGCTGCACAATAACTCTCTCCACAGTCTTCAGGGCAAACTGATGGACATTCTCTATACCGTGCTGGAAATGAGCAGACTGCTGTCGCTGGGCCTCCACCATCCTCTGAAAGAAGTCGAACAACTGTCCTGCATCAACTGATCCGGAAGGTGGCTATTGTCGAGAGAAATCAGGAATCATGGGGGAAGGTCTCTGTACAGGCGGAGCTGTACCTCCAAATGCAGTAGAAACGCCAACCTGAGTCGGCACAATAGGAGATGTGGTCTCGAAGCCCTGCTGAACAGGATGAGAGGTGGCCGACCTCTCGATAGTATCCCCCGGACCGGAGCGATGAGATCGTGTCTCCATAACCATCCTGAAGACAGATCAAAACAAGAAGCAATTACTGAGAATGAAGCAAAATATCAAAGGAGGACAATTTATTTATTAAAAGGAAAACATTAAATCAACAAGAATTTAGATGGCAAGTATTGGATCGGAGTTTTTCTAATGTGATTGAGTACCTCAAAACTATATCCTATATCCTACTGAGGCTGTAGTGATACTCTAGTTTGAATACTACTATAAATCTAGATCTGCATGGGCCCCCACTAAAAATGTGTCACGACCCGCACCCAGTGTAGGGGTACGAGAAGTGGGTACGTCCAGCCTACACCGCAGTATCGGCGGTAGAACATTGTCCTAGGTGATATACATCTAACAATTATAAGGTACCTATACAATATATATGCTCCAAATGGAGGACAATATAGAAATGTACAACTCAATCACAGCTAAGGTAGAAAGTACGATAAGATAGATAGATATAAAAGTCGCCAAATGAAATACAATAAGAGAAGAAGTCTAAGATTCTAAGATAGCATCTCCACAACATCCAGAATAACAAAATCCCCAAATAAGTACATAATGTATCCAAAATAAGACAAGACAATAAGTAAGATAACTAGTCTAGCTAACTAGCCTAGACTATTAGGGTAATATCCTCTGTAAGGGCTGGGTCCTCCTGGAAGTCTAGCTCACAGGGTTCATCTAGGCCTTCTCCATAGTATGCAGGATAAAACTTCTCAATGTCATCTGTAATATTTTAATAGGTCCAGTCAGGACAGGAACGAGCACAATATATCTCACGCAGTTCATAATATGACAGGATATGTAATTATGCAATAGAGTAAGATACATGAAACGTTGGAGAATATATATAAAGTAAAAGAGATGACTGTAAAGAAAATATCTACTATAAGTAAAGTGCTAACAGTGGCTAGTGATGTAGAGTACAAGATAGACATGTGAACGACTTGAATTTGCACATGATTATTCTAAGAGTTTCTACATGTTTACATTATATTGGAATTGTTCACATGACCATTTATACTCTCCCGTACCCCAATCAATACACAAGGATCCAGACAAGTTATGTTATTGTACATGATTTCACATGGGGGCCCATAAATGGGTGCACATGAAGTATACATGAGGGGCTCTGTGAACATGAGAGTACATGAATCACAAGAGTGCACATGAATGGTGAAAGCATCGGAGTACATGATGAAAGTGAAATGCACATGACATGATGTAATCCGATGCTTCCGAGGGGGATAACATCTCATGAAGGGATCCATATAGTACCAATCCGTATTAACAATGTGACAGCATCAAGTAAAGTAATCTAGAGCATAAATGTAAATCATATCAAGTATGAAACGGTCAGAGAATGTACTCGCCTGGTATCCTGAGTATTCGATGAGTATATATGTCCAGACAGAGTAGATGAGTCATATTTAGAGCAATACAGGTCACAACATGTCCAGAATGGTAATATTAAACTTTACAATGCATTATATATGAATTCTAGGTCATTCTAGACTAAAGTCAACTCTTGGTCAACTCTAGTCAACTTCACTAGTCAAACTAGGTCAACTAGGCCAATCATAATCCAATCAAGTCTCACTAAGCCTAACCAAGCCTAGGCTAGCACTCAAACACAATCAAAACTCTAACAAGTTATCACACACAAATGCAAACTATGTATATTCATCCTTATACAATATATACATAGATATTCATATATGCTAGTGCCTAATACACAAACAAGGCACAATCATGATATACATATATGTAAGTAGGGGGGTGAGTGTGTGTGTCAACATTTGTCAACCCCTTGACAAATTTTTTTTATTTATTTATCCAGTTTATACCACTTATATTTTTGTCTAGTTATATATTTGTTATGTTTGTTAAAATATCAATAAAGGGTCCAAAGGGAGATAAAAGGAATTGCAGGGACCTAAATGATTAAGTTGAGATTCAAATCTCAACTGTCATTTAAACACTCCTCTCAAACCGAGTTTTGAGTTCTTAAACTCACAGATGATTTCAAATCAAGATTCAAACTGATTTCCTCCAAATCCTACTAACCTTCGATCCCATCTATAATCGATATATATATGGGAGTAAGGTTAGCCGACTCCTTCGCTAGTGGAACACTAATCTCCTGCTACAAATTCTCTCCTGCTTGTGCCGAAGAAGATACTCGAAGAGTTGCAGCAGCAGACGACCATTCAACAGGTAAACCTCATCCACTGTGGTTTCAATTTGCTAGAACTAATCCACCCATAGACTACAAACGCCGGTTACCAACCAATATAGGATGAGTTGGATAGGTGTTCGACCTAATGTCAAACAGGGATCTGTGGGACGTACTCGAGTATCGAGCACAGGTTGTTTATGATACATCGAGTTCACATCGACTAACATCTGATATATTAACCCAAGACCTATTTTAGGTTGCTAGGAGGTTTTATACCTCGTGAACAATGGGTACTTAAATTCTAAACCAATAGGCATTGATAGGAACAGGGATGGCTTTGACCCTTGATGTACACTTGGTGTATACTTGCCTGGCATCAAGGTGTAGGCTTGGTTACATATAGGATAGTCTAGATCAGGAATGCTTGCAATATACAACCTTTACACAGGTTGCAATAACCATCTGTCCCTGACCTTTACATAGAGGTTGGTTTGTATAGGCTGTGAAGGATGTACCAGCCTGTACAAACATAGACACCAGACCAGGTTGCAGAGAGTGTGGGTTAAAGTAAACCTGAATGCCAATGAACATCATTCCCTGCATTCATGCCCTGCATCATCAAGCAGTCAACTACATATATTGCATTACAGTCATAGGACCTTCACTACAATTGTAGTTCACAACCTATCCTCCACAGATCTTACTGAATATTGTCAGGTCCTTCTTGCATATCCTGCATCCCATACTACTTATGAGTACCCTTCACTGCACCTCAATTCCTTCCACAGGTTACATATTTTTTCTTTAGGCGATGGGAGTTAGTATCAAAGGCAATTGTATAACTTACCTGTAAATTTGGACAGTACCCGGCCTATAGGAGTTGTACATCAGACTATAATTCCTTTCTGAAGGATCGTTAACAAGTTAACTCCACTTGAGACCCTTCAGCCCTGTATAACCTGATGCCAGTCCAAATATTTATGTTTGTTCATCATCCTAGTTCTTATGTCCCAGTCCTCATGAGGACAGTAATATCTCAGTCCAAGATATCTAACATATCAATCTATACATATATTTCTACTGCTCTGTTTCTATTACAATTGTTAGGAGCAGTTAGGATCCTTATCCTACCTGCACCTTGAATTATCCCTTTATCCATATCACTTGATGCATTGCCTATGTACATTATGATAAGGGAGACTAAGAAGCAGGAGTTAGACACAATAAGAAAACAATATAGGCTAGTAATAGACCTAAGCAGGAAGCATAATTACAGACTAAAGCCTATTGCTCCCATAAGAACCAATTGTTATTATTTTCATCAAGCACAGAGGTCTCAAGGATACATCTGATCTGTTGGTATGGATTTATTTCAAATATTAGCTTTCAAAAGATCTTTGAAGTTGTTGGCTCTAATGGTCCCTTTAGAACTTGTACATACTGCTTACTCCAATCTCGGATTGTAAACATGTCATTATAATTTTCTTCTTTATAAAGAATGAATGCCCCTATCATTTGAAAGGAGATTATTTCAAGGTTTGGATAGTTTGGGGTTTGTGATGGCCAACCCACAATTTTAGGATGGCTCATAACAAAAAAAAGGGAACTCAATGTGGGAGGAGAGACTGCACCTAGTTGTCCTAGACGCATGTCCTTATACCAAACAATGTTTTGCCAGGTCCCTACTTATTGCAGTATGGATATATCCATTAGACAAATAGGAATGTATTTACTCAGGACAGACATGTGGCCTGGGAAATCTAGTTAATTGGAGGACCAAGCTACACGTATCTGAATATCCTGAGATACATACAGGTATCTGACATATATATGAATATCTGACCGTATGGGGAATAGTGTAACTTAGGGTCACTTTGTAGTGTACCAGGGGTGAGAAGTTATGTGATGACAGTCCCAATTTAGTGTACATGAGAACGGATGTTGTGAGCTATGGGAAGTCGAGTGTAAGTTATTATATGATTTGGGAATGTACAATACACTTTGTACACTATAGAGTGTTTGGTGACAAGGATGTATCGAGTACACAAGTCCTTCAATAGGCACAATACACTTTGTACTGTACAGAGTGTCTAGAGACAAGAGTGAATAGTGAAGACCCATGTTATGTACCTATACTCCAGTTGAACTGATGTGCCCTATGACAAACAGAACAGGAAGGTGGGGGACCTAGAGCAGGGTTTTACCTGGGATTATCAATAACTGATTAGCCACTTGGTCAAGTCTTGGGTCTAAAAATAGTGTCCTGTTTTATTTACAGAGTAGAGGTAAGTATATGAGGCCACACTTGTCTTCCCTACCAACAGGTGTACGAATGAGACCAGAGGTGGGTTACAAGTACTCCTATATAGAGATCCAGTTGTACCTAAACTGGTAGATGTGAGTACCTGTAGCCTTGAGTATAGAGGCAAGAAAGAATGGGTGGGAGTATGATAGAGTATCAGGATCAGAAAGAGTAATTAATTGTCCATCATACGCAAATGGTGGTAGGCTAAATAGATAGCCAGAAGATTAAGGGTCATGTGGGAAGGAAATGATTATAACTAAGAGGCAGAATATTTAGGTGGAGGTTACGTAAACTAGTACTAGTTTAAGTAGAAGCCTAATAATAGAATGATAGAATTAATGTATAATTCTCATATTACATCTATTGATCCAAGGAATGCTAAATCAGGTTACCTGGATTTTGACTCAACACTTGGACATCGATACGGATTGTAACCGTGCAGCAGCTCAAGACGACAGGCAAGTATACTTTGCCTTTCTACACAGCTTTATTTACATGCACTGTCTTTTATTTATATCCAATTTCTCTCATATTATTGACATGTATCTTTCATATCCTGCTTGTACATATTTGTATCATTGCTATATAGACCATGTTCCCGGTTAGCTTTGTATCTTATTGGTCATATTCACTTGTGCCTTGAATGAGTCGTGTCATGGGTCGAGAAGTCGTGAACTGAACTGCTTTTACCTCCGTGTCTTAAAATCTTGAAGCTAACCTACGAGTCCACAATAGGAGCGAGGGTTAGTAGTATGTGGTTCACACCTGCGAGCCTACATTAGGGGCGAGGGTGATGCTAACCTGCGAGTCTACACTAGGGACGAGGGTTAGTAGTATATGGTTCACACCTGCGAGACCATATTAGGGGCGAGGGTGATGCTAACCTGCGAGTCCACACTAGGGACGAGGGTTAGTAGTTATTGGTCTACACCTGGGAGCCCACACTAGGGACGAGGGTGATGCTAGCCTGCGAGTCCACACTAGGGACGAGGGTTAGTAGTATATGGTTCCCACCTGCGAGCCCACACTAGGGGTGAGGGTGATGCTAGCCTGCGAGTCCACACTAGGGACGAGGGCTAGTAGTTGTTCAAACCTGCGAGTCCACACTAAGGACGAGGGTTTGAGTATTCGATTTGGTCATCCGGGACATCTTGACATGAGTTCTCTCGTCCTCGTTCAGCAGTTCATTTACATGTAGACAGTGTACAGATTCGTATTTATTTATTGTACAGTTTTACTTGTTTATTCTGTATTTTTCTCTATGCATAATAAACTGTTAGAAAGGCTCATTTTTATGTATCTTGCTAGTCCTCTGATGACCTGATGATCTCATCAGGTTAGCCGAGTTTGAGTCAGGAGCAGACAAGTGGGGCTTGAGCCAGCATCTGATCGCAGTGCTTGTAGTTGAGGTGGTCTAGATTAGCAGTTTTATCCCGTTCTACTCCATGTATTTTTCTATTTTTCCGTCTATTGGTAGTAGATTTGTGTCCACCGGATGTGACAGTGATTCTTGATATTCAGTTATATTCATTATTGTTCAGTTCATGTCTTTTTCATTGATCTTGATTGTGACATGATTATTCTGTGGATGAGATATAGTTTACCATGAGATTCTAGTTTGCCGTGACTTGTGTATAGACAGCGTACTACCGCCGACACTGCGGCGTAGGCTGGGCTTGGACATGCTTCGTATCCGTAAAGCGGGTGCGGGTCGTGACAAATTTTTTTGGTCGTCCAAGCAGGTCTACGTTAATCACTTCGGTTACGTCACTGTACCGTCGTGAGCCTGCGAATAGGATTAGATTCGTAGGATCTCATCCACATGTCTCGACCCCTTTTTAATCCTTAATCCTTGATTTCATTGAATCCTTGATTTGCATCCTGTTTGAAAATCTCTTCAACGGCTAAACTATTTTTTTTGTTTCAGTTAAGATGAACACTCAAGACAGGAACAACACCGCAGGGAACAGCTGGCAGAAAATTTCTAGTAGATACTGGCAGTAGTATAGATAGACTTATATTAAATTTTTGTCATAGCAAATTATTCTAAACTTACATTCTAGTAGATCGGCTTACTAAATTTCGAGGACAAAATTTGTTTAAGGGGGTAGAGTTGTCAACCCCTTGGCCAATTTTTTTTATTTATTTATCCAGTTTATACCACTTATATTTTTGTCTAGTTACATATTTGTTATGTTTATTAAAATATCAATAAAGGGTCCAAAGGGAGATAAAAGGAATTGCAGGGACCTAAATGATTAAGTTGAGATTCAAATCTCAACTGTCATTTAAACACTCCTCTCAAACCGAGTTTTGAGTTCTTAAACTCTCAGTTGATTTCAAATCAGGATTCAAACTGATTTCCTCCCAATCCTACTAACCTTCGATCCCATCTATAATCGATATATATATATATAAGAGTAAGGTTAGCCGACTCCTTCGCCAGTGGAACCCTAATCTCCTGCTATAAATTCTCCCCTGCTTGTACCAAGGAAGATACTCGAAGAGTTGCAGCAGCAGACGACCATTCGACAGGTAAACCTCACCCACTGTGGTTTCAATTTGCTAGAACTAATCCACCCAAAGACTACAAATGCCTGTTACCAACCAATATAGGATGAGTTGGGTAGGTGTTCGACCTAATGTCAAATAGGGATCTGTAGGACGTACTTGAGTATCGAGCACAGGTTGTTTATGATACATCGAGTTCACATGGGCTAACATCTGATACATCAACCCCATGATCTATTTTAGGTTGCCAGGAGGTTTCATACCTCATGAGCAATGGGTACTTAAATTCTAAACCAATAGGCATTGATAGGAACAGGGATGGCTTTGACCCTTGATGTACACTTGGAGTATACTTGCCTGGCATCAAGGTGTAGGCTTGGTTACATATAGGATAGTCTAGATCAGGAATGCTTGCAATATACAACCTTTACACAGGTTGCAATAACCATCTGTCCCTGACCATTACATAGAGGTTGGTTTGTATAGGCTATGAAGGACGTACCAGCATGTACAAACATAGACACCAGACCAAGTTGCAGAGAGTGTGGGTTGAAGTAAACCTGAACGACAATGAACATCATTCCCTGCATCATCAAGCAGTCAACTGCACATATTGCATTACAGTCATAGGACCTTCACTGCAATTGCAGTTCACAACCTATCCTCCACAGATCTTACTGAATATTGTCAGGGTTTAGGTCCTCCTTGCATATCCTGCTTCCCATACTACTTATGAGTACCCTTCACTGCACCTCAATTCCTTCCACAGGTTACATATTCTTCCTCTAGGCTATGGGAGTTAGTATCAAAGGTAATTGTACAACTTATCTGTAAATTTGGACAATACCCGGCCTGTAGGAGTTGTACATCACACTATAATTCCTTGTGCAGGATCGTTAACAAGTTAACTCCACTTGAGACCTTTCAGCCCTGTATAACCTGATGTCAGTCCAAATATTTATGTTTGTTCATCATCCTAGTTCTTATGTCCCAGTCCTCATGAGGACAGTAATATCTCAGTCCAAGATATCTAACATATCAATCTATATATATATTTCTACTGCTCTGTTCCTATTACAATTGTTAGGAGCAGTTAGGATCCTTGTCCAACCTGCTCCTTGAATTATCCCTTTACCCATATCACTTGATGCATTGCCTATGTACATTATGATAAGGGAGACTAAGAAGCAGGAGTTAGGAACTCTAAGGAAACAATATAGGCTAGTAATGGACCTAAGCAGGAAGCATAATTACAGACTAAAGCCTATTGCTCCCGTAGGAACCAATTGTTATTATTTTCATCAAGCACAGAGGTCTCAAGGATACATCTGGTCTGTTGGCATGGATTTATTTCAAATATTAGCTTTCCAGAGATCTTTGAAGTTGTTAGCTCTAATGGTCCCTTTAGAACTTGTACATATTGCTTACTCCAATCTCGGATTGTAAACATGTCATTATAATTTTCTTCTTTATAAAGAAGGAATGCCCCTATCATTTGATAGGAGATTATGTCAAGGTTTGGATAGTTTGGGGTTTGTGATGGCCAACCCACGATTTTAGGATGGCTCATAACAAAAAGGGGGGAACTCAATGTGGAAGGAGAGACTGCACCTAGTTGTCCTAGACGCATGTCCTTATACCAAATAATGTTTTGCCAGGTCCCTACTTATTGCAGTATGGATATATCCATTAGACAAATAGGAATGTCTTTACTCAGGACAGACATGTGGCCTGGGAAATCTAGTTAATTGGAGGACCAAGCTACAGGTATCTGAATATCCTGAGATACATACAGGTATCTGAGATATGTACGGGTATCTGACCGTATGGGGAACAGTGTAGCTTAGGGTCACTTTGTAGTGTACCAGGGGTGAGAAGTTATGTGATGACAGTCCCAATTTAGTGTACATGAGAATAGATGTTGTGAGCTATGGGAAGTCGAGTGTAAGTTATTATATGATTTGGGAATGTATAATACACTTTGTACACTACAGAGTGTTTGGAGACAAGGATGTATCGAGTACACAAGTCCTGCAGTAGTCACAATACACTTTGTACTGTACAGAGTGTCTAGAGACAAGAGTGAATAGTGAAGACCCATGTTATGTACCTATACTCCAGTTGAACTGATGTGCCCTATGACAAACAAAACAGGAAGGTAGGGGACCTAGAGCAGGGTTTTACCTGGGATTATCAATAACTGATTAGCCACTTGGTCAAGTCTTGGGTCTAGAAACAGTGTCCTTTTTTATTTACAGAGTAGAGGCAAGTATATGAGGCCACACTTGTCTTCCCTTCCAACTGGTGTACGAATGAGACCAGAGGTGGGTTACAAGTACTCCTATATAGAGATACAATTATACATAAACTGGTACATGTGAGTACCTGTAGCCTTAAGTGTAGAGGCAAGAAAGAATGGGTGGGAGTATGATAGAGTATCAGGATCAGAAGGAGTAATTAAGTGTCCATCATAATCAAATGGTGGTAGGGTAAATAGATAGCCAGAAGATTAAGGGTCATGTGGGAAGGAAATAATTATAACTAAGAGGCAGAATATTGAGGTGGAGGTTACCTAAACAAGTACTAGTTTAAGTAGAACCCTAATAATATAATGATAGAATTAATGTATAATTCTCATATTACATCTATTGATCCAAGGAATGCTAAAGCAGGTTACCTAGATTTTGACTCAACACTTGGACATCGATACGGATTGTAACCGTGCAGCAGCTCAGGACCACATGCAAGTATACCTTGCCTTTCTACACAACTTTATTTACACGTACTGTCTTTTATTTATATCCACTTTCTCTCATATTATTGACATGTATCTTTCATATCCTGCTTGTACATATTTGTATCATTGCTACATAGACCGTGTTCGGTTACCTTTGTATCTTATTGGTCATGTTCACTTGTGCTTTGAATGAGTCGTATCGTGGGTCGAGAAGTCGTGAACTGAACTGCTTTTACCTCCGTGTCTTAAAATCTTGAAGCTAACCTGCGAGCCCACACTAGGGACAAGGGTTAGTAGTATATGGTTCACACCTGCGAGCCCACATTAGGGGCGAAGGTGATGCTAACCTGCGAGTCCACACTAGGAATGAGGGTTAGTAGTTATTGGTCCACACCTGCGAGCCCATACTAGGGACGAGGGTAATGCTAGC
Source organism: Iris pallida (assembly GCA_029216955.1). Taxonomy (NCBI): domain Eukaryota; kingdom Viridiplantae; phylum Streptophyta; class Magnoliopsida; order Asparagales; family Iridaceae; genus Iris; species Iris pallida. The sequence goes on from JANAVB010033620.1 coordinate 18,020,211, forward strand.
CTGTGAGTCCACACTAGGGACGAGGGTTAGTAGTATATGGTTCACACCTGCGAGCCCACACTAGGGGCGAGGGTGATGCTAGCCTGCGAGTCCACACTAGGGACGAGGGCTAGTAGTTGTTCAAACCTACGAGTCCACACTAGGAAAGAGGGTTTGAGTATTCGATTTGGTTATCTGGGACATCTAGACATGAGTTCTCTCGTCCTCGTTCAGCAGTTCATTTACGTGTAGACAGTGTACAGATTCGTGTTTATTTATTATACAGTTTTACTTGTTTATTCTATATTTTTCTCCATGCATAATAAACTGTTAGAAAGGCTCATTTTTATGTATCTTGCTAGTCCTCTGAGGACCTGATGATCTCTTCAGGTTTGTGGAGTTTAAGTCAGGAGCAGACGAGGGGGGCTTGAGCCAGCATCAGATCGCAGTACTTGCAGTTGAGGTGGTCTAGATTAGCAGTTTTTATCCCGTTAGTTACTCCATATATTTTTCTATTTTTTCGTCTATTGGTAGTGGATTTGTGTCCACCGGATGTGACAATGATTCTTGATATTCAGTTATATTCATTATTGTTCAGTTCATGTCTTTTTCATTGATCTTGATTGTGACATGATTATTCTGTGGATGAGATATAGTTTACCATGAGATTCTAGTTTGTCGTGACTTGTGTATAGATAGCGTACTACCGCCGACACTACGGCGTAGGCTGGGCTTGGATACGCTTCGTATCCGAAAAGCGGGTGCGGGTCATGACAACATTGTTAGTGAGATAAGGGTGTATGTGTACAGTGAGTGACATGTGTGTGTGAGTGTCTACTGTGTGTGTATATTCAGTTGGAAGTGACAGATGTGTGTGTGTGTGTGTGTGTGTATCAGTGCGCAGTGTGACAGGGGATGTGTGTGTGTGAGATGAGAGTGATAGTGAGGGTGACAGGATGTGTATGTGTGTTAGTTACATAGTGTGTGTGTGTTCAGGTTTCAGTCAAATAGTCGTAAAATATGCGTGTGTGTGTTTGTGTGTGTGTGTGTGTGTGTGTGTGTGTGTGTGATGTACATTAGTGTATAGTGTTCCCAGGTTTCAGTCAAGCTGTAAAATATGTGTGAGTGTGTGTATTCTCAGATTGTGTGTACAGCAGTGATAGGGTTATCTCAGGAAAAATGTATCATGTTACTCCCATTAAAAACAACACACTCTTATATATGCATAACCCAAGTCATTATCCTCTATTCAGTTCAAATTTTCAGTGAATGACAGTTCCTTCGACAATCAACCCAATTGTAAGAATAAAAACCAAACATACAAACTAAACATTAATCATTATATACCAGTCATGATAACATATCTGAAATAAACATTGCATCTCAATTTCGAGCCTTAAAACTCAGTTAACAGCTATATACCCGATTCTCAGTTCAGCCCGATATCAAGATACCCAAATTCGAAATAAAATTCAAATATATATTAAATCAGAGTGTGCACAGGTGTCACACAAATGCATACGTGTCGGGGAAAGGATTTTTTGTCTACTTGACGGACACGAAGTTTCCAAATACAAGAAAAACATGGCATCAGAACCTGTTCGTGCACAGGCTGGTGCTGAGGTGTCAAGCCCTATAGGATACGACACACTCCACATTGAGTCACGTGCGCATGTCCAATAGGTAGCCCAGGTGTCAAGGTTCGTGTACATGTGTCTACACTGTGTCTACGACTTGTCCTTGTGTGACAGAAAGTGCGTGTTAGTGGGAGATTTCCATGCGTAACAGTACAGTATAATTTTAGTACACTCATGATTTCGTGTCTGACACGATATGAGGTGTCAAAAACTCGAGGGGGGGTCTTTCAGTGATGGCCCCCACCTCTATGCCAAGTGGCACGTGTCCACATGGTCTACACAGGGAGAAATGGGGCTCGGGTAGCAGGGCATCCGAGCGGGGCTCTGTGCAGCGTGTCCAGTCCAGTTTTGGACACATTAAGGACACGAAAAACAACTCAGTCAAATACGAAATCAAACCACCCCTATAGGACTACAAATCAGTTCAAATAGAATTCAAAAATAGCAATAAAAATCTCTCTTGGGCATTTCATCAAACAGCTTAAAGTCTACACTGATACGTGTCCGATACGGACACCAAATCGACATGAATTTACACCAAACTTTTCCTACGGCTAGGGGACACCTAGATGGATGCATCTATGGAACAAAATCAGGAATTTAGGGTGATTTGTAGGGATTACCTATAGGGATCCAATCTCCAAGAAAAAGCCCCAAATAGTGAAGTCTCCTTCCTCAAGATATGTCCCAATGAGCTCTCCTCCTTGCAAGCTAGCCTCCTCCTTCTACACCAGATTTGGATTCCAATGCAAAAGATTGGGATCAATTTGGTGGAGAAATGATGAAAGGGGAAAGAAATTAGGGTTTTCTAAAGAGAAGTTTCTAAAAGAGGTAAGTGGTTATGAGGAGACATTATATAGGCTAAAATTAGGTTTAGTATGGGCTGTGGTAGCCGGCCATATAGGGCATTAAGGTTAGGGTTTCATGTAAATGGGCTTGAGCCTAAGTTCATAAGCTAGCTAGCACAATCCCTTAGCTATAAGTCCAAAATACATAACTCTCCCAATCCTCTCATGAACCCTAGCCACACTCAAGTCAACTAAGACTAACTTAAGTCACATTAGAGTCCCACACCATGCTAACTAAGTCACTAAAGTCAAAGTCAAACTCTAGGCTAGTCTCTAAAGTCACAACTAGCAAAAGTCAAAAATCACAACACCAATGCAATAATTAATAAAATAATTCACAAAAATCTAAATGACCAAAATACCCTCAAGACTAAAATGTGGTAGTGACACAAACTCAAAGCTACCAGGAAAGCTCTCACTGTGTGGAGTATAGAAGCTTTCGGAGACATCTTCCAGGCAATCTGTACTGCTGAGGATGATGTTAACTGTGCGAAAGCTCTTTTCACTATCGATAGATCTCCTGCCACCAGTGCATCCCTGAACCTTACCAGAGCGCTCCTTAAATTCTGCCTTAATGTCAAAATTGAATTTTGGAAACAAAAATCTAGACTGACCTGGGACAGTGAGGGGGACAGAAACTCTAGTTATTTCCACTTCTGTGTCAAAGGGCGCAGACAGCAGCTCAACCTTCATCAGATTGAAGACGATAGCGGGCACATCATTAAAGATCAATGGAGTATTCAATTGGCGGCAGCTAATTTTTACTCCAAGTTGTTTACCAAAGAACTCATTGCCAGGGATGAAGATTTCCTAGCGACGATCCCCCGCCTTATAGATGACAGAAACAACTTCCAGATGGAACTCGTTCCTTCCGATCTCGAAGTTAAAGATGTTGTCTGGGCCCTTAATGAGCTTAGCGCACCTGGACCTGACGGTTTCACTGGTGTTTTCTTCTGACCGTATCATCAAGCAGGATATTTATGAGGCGCTCATCGCCTTTTTTTAAGGAGCCAGGTACCCCAGATCTATCTCTTATGCTAAACTGATCCTTGTCCCCAAACAGGACAACCTGGAGACCTTCAAAGACTTTCGCCCTATAAGCTTATGCATCTTCACTAACAAAATCATCTCCAAGATTATTGCCAATCACATGACAGAGATCCTTCCCAAAATTATTTCTGAAGAGGAGAGTGGATTTGTTCGTGGCAGAAACATCCTAGACAACATTCTGTTGGCCCAAGAAATGATCACATGTATGAAACTTCCAGCTAGGGAAGGGAACATTGCTATCAAACTAGACATGGAGAAGGCGTATGACAGGCTGGACAGGCAATTCATGATTTGGGTTTTCAAGACCTTCGGGTTTTCGACAACCTGGACCAATATCGTGTGGAGATCGATAAGTAATTCATGGTTCTCTACGGTTATCAACGACCAAATAGATAGCTTCTTCAAATCCAGCCACGGGGTCAGACAATAAGATCCTCTATCTGCCATCATCTTCATCATCGCGGCAAAAGCTTTGAGCAGAAATCTGAATAAAATAGTGGGCTCTTTGAATTTCCAGCATTTTCATACCACAAACGGCTATCCGATCATCACCCACCTTGCATATGCCGACGATATCCTCATAATCTCCTCTGGCGATGTAGGATCCGTCGAGGTAGTTTACAACACGCTGCAGAGATACACCAAATGCTCTGGCCAACGCATCAACCCCAGCAAGAGTGTTATCTAGGTGCACCACAAGACCAACAGAGATCACTCATCTGCACTTTCCAGTATTACTACCTTCTCTGTCGCATACCCACCTTTCAATTACTTAGCGTGCCCGTTAGTATATGGCAAATCCAATACGGGCATCTTCGAAGGGCTGGTGGGCAAAATCAGGAAAAAACTTGAAGGATGGCACAATGCTACTTTATCTTTATTCTTCGAACATTGGTCTGGGGATGATCTCCTCTATCAGCCCCAGAGGCCCCGATCAACAGTACGATCAACGATCTGTGGGATCACTCGGGGGACTAGAACTGTGAGAAGGTTCGAGATTGGATTGGAGAAGAGGCAGCTGCTTCGCTCCTCAACTCTGGGTTGAAGATCAATTCGGATCCTGACGCTCTGCAGTAGTCGATCTCGGTCATCAGATCCTTCTTGCTTGCATCAGCCAGATGAATGGTACACGGTATCGGGATACCCTCCCCCATCATTGGGACCTTCTGGCAGCCTTGTATCCCCAAAAAATGGTCCTTTCTCATATGGACAACATTTCACAAAAAGCTTCCTACCGACGACGCTCTCAACACCATTGACTTCAGTTTAGCTTCTGTATGTCATTGCTGCACGACGAGACAGACAGAAACGGTTGACCATATTTTGCACTCTGGAGACTTACCTTCTAGGATTTGGAGCGCTCTCTCTGGGTGCTGCAAACAGGACCAGGACGGTGGGAGCTTCAACGGTCTTCTTGCCATTTGGAGTAGAGCCTCTCACGGCCACCAGATCATTGCAGCCGCCATTATGTGGGTGATTTGGAAGAACTGCAACAAATTTCGATAAGAGGGCCACCAATATTCGGCCAATCAACTTATCCACGAGGTTCTCCGACAAATCCACAAAGTCAGCAGTCACTGCAAATACGGTCGTCAGAACTTCTGGCAGTCCTTAATCTCTAGAGTGCTAGGAGTAGAAGGCAGCCTTTAATTTTTTTGCTCTTCTTTGTCTTCCTTTTGTGCTTCTGAGCTTACTTGTAAAGGTTTCGGCATTTTGCACCTTGAAATGAATAAAGTAGGGTTCTCTCAATATATATATTTTTCTTTCAATATATATATATATATATATATATATATATATATATATATATATATATATATATATATATATATATATATATATATATATATATATATATATATATATATATCCCAAAAAAAATTTGTATCTTAATATGTTGTATGATTGTTAGATACATGTATTGTACATATATGTATATGGTCATTTTTGTACATGTATATGGTTGTACACACACACACACACACACACATACACACACACACACACACACACACACACACACACACACACATATATATATATATATATATATATATATATATATATATATATATACAATGAACAGTGCACCAAGGCACTGTTCATTCTTCTCCTTCCCAAGCGCAAGGAGATTTGATTTAGGATTTGAATCAAATTCACATCTAACCAAATCTTGTTCAAATTCTCTCAAATTTTTTTATGTAATCTATATTAGATTCTTTATTGGATAACCCAAAACCTAGATCAAATCCTAGTTTAAAGTATGGAATAATTCAAATCGAAATCTGGCCTAAAATTAATATATCAATATATAACTGAAGTTATTCCTCCAAACTTGACTCGAGACCTCCCAGAGTAACTTGACTCGAACTCTTACTCTCCACGAATCCTCTGACCGTCTGCTACCGGTCGAAAACCCGCCGCAGTTGTCGCAAACCCTTCGACGAACCCTGCAACCTCTGGTGCGCTGTGCAGGAACAACTTGTGCACCATGTTTTGACGCCAGATTCCTCCCTCAATCCTTACTTGTTTTTCAATCTAATAAATTTAGGGTCTAGCCTATATAACCCGAAACAAGTCCCTTCGACCAGTTTTTATTTAACTACCCAGGATTGTCCAAAAATTTGACCCAAACTTGGGCAAAAAACTGTTCCTAACAGTTCATAAAATTGACCCGTAAACTCCAGTTTGAAGGCATAAACCTATTAAGTTAGTAGATAATTTTGAAATCTTAATAAATAGTTTGAAGACAACATATGGGATATTTAGATGTTGTTTACGGTTTTTAATTTTATTTAATTTATAGCAAGATAAATTAGTGTAAAAATTGAGAAAAAAATGGAAAAATAGTGGGCTTTGACGGTACTCGAATTGGTTGTATGTGCACGACGAATTCGAGGCGTATCGGTCGAGGTACACCGTATCGGTTCCTTTATAAAAACTCTAATTATTTTGTGCACGTTCGTCACATTGCGATAGAACTTGCACCACTAGAATCGTATTATTTTTTAGGTCCTGTGAGCCAAGTTTGGTTTGATTCTGAGACGGTTGACCGGATCGCTATTTTGGTGGGCCTACGATCCTACTCTGTCACGCCCCAGAACCAGAATACTGGAGAGCGGGGGCAGACATAGCCAGCTACGTATATTGAAATAGAAACCACCTCGATATACGGTCACGGCTGTCTAGAAATATGAGGGTTTACTACAAGCCAACAGTCTCTTATGGTCATGAACAAGCCTAATGTCTCAATCACAAGCAAGTAAGTCAGGTCGCAAGATGTATGATCATTAAATATACAATAATAAGGCGTCCCAAATATCACATATTCAGCTGATCATGAAGCTAGTCATTACAAAATGTTAGGACTAGCAAGAGTTAAGTCATACATGATCAACCCTAGGATTTGTTAATCATGTTTATAGTCCGTAGGCAGACAGTAAGTAAAGTGCATCGAGCTAACAAGTGCTCGTCGGCTAAACGCCTCAAAAGAATAGTTTTACAATAGAGTGAGCGAAACAAAATAGAAAACCCACTCGTAGTCCGAGTTCCTTCTAGTCGCCACCATTGGGCTGGAAGCTTGGTAGATCCTCGGGAGCTGCTCCGAAATCTGGCCACACAAAACCAGCTGGGTCAACCCCAGAAAGAGCAAGTGCCACAAGGGGGCCACGAAATAAGAACAAAAGCCAGCAATCAGCACAAGAAAATCTAATATTAAAACTAGAATTTACGAAAATATGTCAGGATGATATACGACGAGATAACCATGGAACTATTCCGATAGCCAGGTTACAACCCGTAAACCAAACAAGGACCGGGGTTGTAACCCTTCATCTGAACAGAACTTGGTTTCCCACCATTTATCGGCAAGATAATAATATAAGAAATCAAGACAGAAGCAATCTTGTACTGGCTCAAGACATGGCTAGACTGGTTATACCTCATTCAATCAATCACGGCCAAACAGATACTACGGCTTACTACTTTAACTAACTAGGGTTATCGCAGGCCTAATTACTAACAAGATGCAGTGAGATTGTTCCACAGCCACAAGCCCTGCAGACCATCCAGGTTACCCAGGTCAAAAATTAGGGGTTGAATTCAGGTGGGTACATCGCCCAGAAGACAAATGTACCCTTAGGTGACTTAGAGGGTGCAACACGCGACGGTGTACTGGAAATGTGCCCTACTCGACGGCAGGCTACAGATCCCAAGAGCGCCCAGGTAACGGAATTACCTGTAGCTGTGTCATCTCTTCATGACTACTGAGTTGTTCTAGTTATTAAGCTTAATTCATTTTAGTAGGAGCTCCTGACCGTGGTACTCAGGAGTCCCATCCTAGACATGATGCAAGACAGTACAAGTGGATTTGACAAGCAAACAAGAAAGAACTACCCACGGTGTCAAGGCAGGTCAAGTTAAGTTATCAAGATAAATCATGTCAGGGTACTTGTCGGGAGTGTGCCACGACGGGCCACTGTCATGCCAGGTTGGTCATGTCAGGAGTGCACCTCTACGGGTCACTGTCGTGTTATGCTAGTTCCTTGTCATACCGTGCCATGTACAATAGTCATTCCAAACATATTAAGTAAAATCAAGTTCATGATAAAAGGCGTAAGGATATAAAATGGACATAAAATATCTAATAAAATATCAATATACAGAGCTATAGAAGAGCCAAGCTTAAAGAAATAAGACCAAAACTCCAAGAGCCAATGGGTTAAGCAAGGGGTTCAGGGTGCAGCGTACGCACAAGACACGCACGCAGGAGAGCTGCATACGTGAAAAGTCACGCACGCAGGAGAGGAAAAGTCACGCACGCAAGAGAGCTGCATACGTGAAAAGTCACGCACACAGGAGAGCTGCATACGTGAAAAGTCACGCACGCAGGAGAGCTGCGTACGTGAAAAGTCACGCACGCAGGGAGCGGCATACGTGAAAAGTCACGCACACAGGGAGCGGCATACGTGAAAAGTCACGCACGCAGGGAGCGGCATTCGTGAAAAGTCATGCACGCCAGAGAACGGCATACGTGAAAAGTCACGCACGCAGGGAGCGGCATACGTGAAAAGTCACGCACGCAGGGAGCGGCATACGTGAAAAGTCACGCACGCAGGGAGCGACATACGTGAAAAGTCATGCACGCAGGGAGCGGCATACGTAAAAAGTCACGCACGCCAGAGAGCTGCGTACGTGCAAAAGCCCGCAAGCAGAGAGCTGCGTACGCGTAAAAACACGCACGCAGGGTCTGGGTCTTCTTCTCCATGGCTGAGAAGAAGCTCCAATGGCTCCAAAACTTCAAAACCTCATAACTTGGCCATCCGAACTCCAAATCCAGATTTCCAAAGTTCTAACCAGGGTGGAATTGAACTCTCTTTCACAAGGAAACATCAAAACCCATAAAAATCCAACTCAAGTAGATCAAAACCATGCAAAACCGAAAATGGAGAAAACTTAGATCTAGAACAATGGAGACTCCAAATCACAAATACTAAGTTCTAATGTTGATCACCAAGTCCTAATCTAGTAAATGGACAAAAAAAAGAGGGTTCTCATGTGGTGGCAAGGTGCACTTGCCTAGGGGGTGGGTGTTGTTGTGTGGAGGAAGAAGAAGATGAAGAAATTAATGGAGGTTGTAATAAAGAGAGAGAGTATTAGGTGGGGATTATAAAGAGGGTGGGTTGTGGTGTGTTGAGGGTGGAGCTTAGGCTAAGGTGTTCCAATACACATAATAAACCAAACCAAACCAACCCAATCCAATTAAAACCGAACCATGCCAAAACCTAAAATACGAGAAATACCGAAATTCCACAAGTTGAGAAAAATAAAAATACCTACCAAAATCATGATACGAGTATAAATACGAAATACGGGAAATGAGGGTGACAACTCTACCCACCTTAAAAAAATTATGTCCTCGGAATTTAATCAAGGAGCTAGAGATTGTCACGACAAGCTACATTAAGCACAGGCAAGTTATACTAAGCAGTTCAATCGTACAATCATACAATGCAAGCAAGAAAGGAAAAACGTAAGGCATAAGAAAGACATTATACCTCACGAGTCAAACAGGTAGGGATATCGCGATCGGATGTCGTCCTCACGCTCCCATGTTGACTCACCTAGAGAGTGATGACCCCAAGCAACACGGACTAATTTAATAGTCTTGTTCTTGAGTATCTTCTCCCTCCAGTCCAATATAGACACGGGCCTCTCCTCATACGAAAGGTTGGTACCAACAACCAATTCCGAATGGTCTAGGATGTGGCTCGGGTCCGGAATATACCGTCGTAATTGGGACACATGAAATACATTATGCACCTCACTTAGCGACGGTGGAAGAGCGAGACGATAGGATACATCTCCTACTCGCTCTAGAATATCGAACGGCCCTATATACCTAAGACTAAGCTTTCTTCGCACGCCAAAGCGAATGACGCCGCGGTTAGACGAGATCCTAAGGAATACATGGTCGCCGACAGCAAATTCTAAGGGACGCCGATGAGCATCGGCCCAATGGCGCTGGCGGTCCTGGGCAACTCGGAGGTGATCTCTGACCTTCCTGACCACTTCAACCTTCTGGGAAATCAATTCGGGTCCGAGCATCTGCCTCTTCCCGACATCGTTCCATGCTAGCGGGGATCTGCACTTCCTGCCATAAAGAGCCTCGAAGGGTGCCATCTGGTTACTGGCCTGATAACTGTTGTTGTACGAGAATTCCACCAAGTGCAGATGATTCTCCCACGAACCACCGAAGTCAAGGGTACAGGATCTCAACATATCTTCAAGGGTCTGGATTGTGTGCTCTGATTGTCCATCCGTCTACGGGTGATAAGCTGAGCTGAATTGAAGGCGAGTCCCCAAACTCTTCTGCAAGCTACGCCAAAAGTGTGATGTGAATCTTGAATCCCTGTTCGAGGTGATGCAGACTGGCACACCGTGAAGCCTGACGATCTGCCTGAGATACATCTCTGCTAACTGCGCCGTCGACTGTCCAACTCTGAATGGGAGAAAGTGTGCCACCATGGTAAGCATGTCCATAATTTCCCAAATAGCATCTCTATCGGCCGGAGATCTGGGCAATCCGGTCACGAAATCCATGGTTATATGCTCCCATTTCCATTCTGGGATCGGTAAGGGTTGAAGAAGTCCAGCGGGCCTCTGATGTTCAGCTTTAACCTGTTGGCAAACCAAATACCGAGAGACAAACTGGGCTATCTCCCTCTTCATGCCATTCTACCAGAAATGCTGACGGATATCACGGTACATCTTCGTACCACCCGGATGAATAGAATACTGTGAACTATGGGCTTCTGCCATGACTTCCTGTCTGATATCTTCACTGGGTACACAAAGACGAGTGCCGTGCCGAAGGGTACCATCTTCATGGATACATAACTCTGGCCTTCTTCCTGCTTCACACTCTGCTCTGAGTCGCTGGATCTTGGAATCTGTTGACTGCGCCACCCGGATTCTCTCAACTATGCTGGACTGAACCTGTAGGCTGGCCATCAATGCCACGCTGGTTGGAAGAACCACTTCAATTCCCATCTTCTGAAGATCTGCCAATAATTTTGGTTGTGCCGTCAGGAAATAAACTCCGGCTCTCCTGCTCAATGCATCTGCTACAACGTTGGCCTTCCCGGGATGGTACTGCAAATCCACATCATAGTCCACCAGTAGTTCGAGCCATCTTCTCTGCCGCATATTAAGGTCCTTCTGGGTGAAAACATACTTCAGGCTCTTATGATCAGTAAAGATCTCCACTCTATCTCTGTACAAGTAGTGTCTCCACAACTTTAAAGCAAATACTACCACCGCCAATTCCAACTCGTGGGTCGGGTAACTCTTCTCATGATCACGTAGTTGACGTGACGCATAAGATATTACATTCCCATGCTGCATCAAGACACACCCCAATCCTCTGCCTGAAGCGTCGCAATAAACTGTGAATCCTCCGGTCCCATCTGGAAGGGTGAGAATGGGAGCCGTTATCAAACCTCGCTTCAACTTCTTAAATAATTCCTGACACTCTGCTGTCCAAACAAACGGCACATCCTTGCGGGTCAACTGGGTCATCGGTGCTGAAATCCTTGCAAAATCTGAAACGAACCACCGGTAGTAGCCGGCCAATCCAAGGAAGCTGTGAACCTCTGCCACTGAGCTGGGTACCGGCCATGACTCAATAGCCACAATCTTCTGGGGATCCACTTCCACTCCTCCTCTGGTAATGATGTGACCCAAGTATGAAATACGATCGAGCCAGAACTCGCATTTACTGAACTTGGCGTACAACTGATGCTCCCTAAGCATCTGGAGGACGACTCTGAGATACTGCTCATGCTCTGCTTCACTCTTGCTGTAGACCAGGATGTCATCTAGGAACACGATCACAAATTGATCCAAGTAAGGCATGAAAATGCGATTCATGAGGTCCATGAATACGGTCGGCGCATTGGTCGCTCCAAAGGGCATAACGAGGAACTCCCATTGTCCATACCTCGATCTGAATGTTGTCTTCGGGATGTCCTGCTCTCTGACTCTGATCTGGTGGTATCCCGATATCAAGTCGATCTTCGAAAATACTGAAGCCCCTCTGAGTTGATCAAACAAGTCATCTATCCTCGGAATAGGGTATCTGTTCTTGATTGTCACCAAATTTAAGGTACGATAATCAACACATAGCCTGGACGTACCATCCTTCTTTTTCACAAGAAGCATCGGGGCTCCCCAAGGCGATCCACTTGCACGGATGAATCCCTTGGTCCTCAGTTCTTCAATCATCTTGTATAAAATTTCCAACTCTGAAGGCGCCATCCTATAGACTCGCTCTGATACTGGTGCTATCCCGGGAATCAAGTCTATAGTGAACTCAATCTCCCGTTCCGGCGGCATCCCTGGAAGCTCCTCTAGAAAGACATCTGGAAACTCTTCAACTATCCGGGGTAACTGTACTGCTGCTACTGCCATCCGCAATGCTGGGGAAGATGGCTCCACTGCGCCTCTGGAAAACGAAAACTCTGGCTCGCCGGGGATACTAAAGACAACTCTGCCAATATGGCAGTCTATCCTAGCATACTGGTTCCTCAACCAATCCATGCCTAGGACTACATCATAGTCTGCCATAGGAAACTCTATAAATCTAGCGGGGAACTCCCTACCGCTAACTACGATCCGACACGAGGAAAACACTCGATCTACTCCCACAAGGCCATTACCAGTAAGTATATTGAGCCTCACTGATAATGACTCAGGCTCCAATCCTATCCGTGTCGCGAATCGTGCAGACATAAATGAATGCGATGCACCAGAATCAAATAATACAGACGTTGGAGAGGAGTTGACGAGAATAGTACCTGCCACAACCTCATCTGGTGTAACTTCTTCTTCCATAGCCATCATCATGGCCTGACCTTGTCCTCTGGCTGCTGGTCCCCTCTGCTGGAAACCTCTCTGCCTATTCTGGGTCTGAGATTGGGCTTGTGCATACTGCTGGGGGTGCTGTTGCTGGAATGCCTGAGACTGAGGTGGCAAGGGCCTCGAAGACTGATACTGCTGCTGCTGAACTGGTACTGGGGCCGGTCCTCTCACCGAAGAGCTAGAAGGGTTGGATGCTGATGAACCACCCCTATTCGGGCAAGCCCCTACCCTATGATCTGCTGCTCCATAAGCCAGGCACAGTCCCTGCGCCCTACGACAATCCGCCACTACATGGCCTGTCTTCCCGCAATGAGAATATCCCATCGCGGAAGTCTGCTTCTGCTTCTGCTGCTGCGGGTACGTCGGGGTCGAATGCTGAACCGACGTTACTGAGGCCGCCCGCCTCGGAGTTCCAATGGTTAATCCCCTAGCTGCCGGGGCTGGAGCTGATGATTGGTGCATCTGACTGTGGGACCGCTTCCTACCTCCGATCCTATCCACGATCCTCTGGGAGGTGTACTCATGCCTCCTAGCTGCTCTCAAGACTGCATCGAACGTCTAGTGCTCGAACTGCTCAACCGCCAACAAGATCTCCAAATGCAGTCCCTGCTGGAACCGCTGGGCCCTATCAAACTCGGTCGCCACTAAGGTGGGGGCAAACCTACTGAGTCTAGAAAACTCCGATGCATAACTGTCGACTGTTCTGCCTCCTTGCTTCAAGTTGGTAAATCTGGTCTGCAAGTCGTACCGAGCCACAGCATCGAAATACTTCGTCTGGAATCTTTCTAAATACTGCCCAAGCAATGGGTGCCACTAATCCCATGGCTTGCGCCGCCTACCAACTGCGAGCCAAGTCCAACAACTGTAGGCGTACCACCGCCACCTTCTCATTCTCGAGTGTCCTAGCTGCTTCCAGAATCACCTCGGTATCCTGAAGCCATGCATCCGCGGCAATCGCATCCTCGCTGCCATCGAAGAAAGGAGGGTTCAATCGCTTGAAGCTGTTTGTCGCCTGATTCCCTGGATGTCCGCCTCGGGTCAAAGCATCTTGAACTGTCTGGTGCAGGGCGTCACTTCGACGATCCTGGGAAGCTATCAAGGTTCTGAGGAGGCCTACTAAGGTACCATCATCGGGCTCTGTGGGCTGGACGGGCCGAACGGGTGACTCTCCTCCAGTAGGTATCACTCTGGAGGCGACTCCGAAATGCTGGGCTTGATCTCCAGGTTGCTGCTGGTCCACGGAAGGTGCTCCTCCTTGCTGATCGACAGGGTCAGGTACAGTGCCGCTGAGGAAGATGACACAGAGAAACAATAAGGAAGGACCAGGACAGATCAACGATACAAGCATGTAATCAGGGTAAGAATTTCAGGGATTTGAAAATACGGGCGGAGATCAAGGGCGAATACTGATTGAGACATCTATTCGGTAAACCCTCATATTTCTTGATTGACAAGACCTGCATGGGCCACCACTTAAACCGTGTCACGCCCTAGAACCAGAATACTGGAGAGCGGGGGCAGACATAGCCAGCTACGTATATTGAAATGAAAACCACCTCGATATACGGTCATGGCTGTCTAGAAATATGAGGATTTACTACAAGCCAACAGTCTCTTATGGTCATGAACAAGCCTAATGTCTCAATCACAAGCAAGTAAGTCAGGTCGCAAGATGTATGATCATTAAATATACAATAATAAGGCATCCCAAATATCACATATTCAGCAGATCATGAAGCTAGTCATTACAAAATGTTAGGACTAGCAAGAGTTAAGTCATACATGATCAACCCTAGGATTTGTTAATCATGTTTACAGCCCGTAGGCAGACAGTAAGTAAAGTGCATCGAGCTAACAGGTGCTCGTCGGCGAAACGCCTCAAAAGAATAGTTTTACAATAGAGTGAGCGAAACAAAATAGAAAATCCACTCGTAGCCCGGGTTCCTTCTAGTCGCCACCATTGGGCTGGAAGCTTGGTAGATCCTCGGGAGCTGCTCCGAAATCTGGCCACACAAAACCAGCTGGGTCAACCCCAGAAAGAGCAAGTGCCACAAGGGGGCCACGAAATAAGAACAAAAGCCAGCAATCAGCACAAAAAAATCTAATATTAAAACTAGAATTTACGAAAACATGTCAGGATGATATACGATGAGATAACCATGGAACTATTCCGATAGCCAGGTTACAACCCGTAAACCAAACAAGGACCGGGGTTGTAACCCTTCATCTGAACAGAACTTGGTTTCCTACCATTTATCGGCAAGATAATAATATAAGAAATCAAGACAGAAGTAATCTTGTACTGGCTCAAGACATGGCTAGACTGGTTATACCTCATTTAATCAATCACGGCCAAACAGATACTACGGCTTACTACTTTAACTAACTAGGGTTATCACAGGACTAATTACTAACAAGATGTAGTGAGATTGTTCCACAGCCACAAGCCCTGCAGACCATCCAGGTTACCCAGGTCAAAAATTAGGGGTTGAATTCAGGTGGGTACATCGCCCAGAAGACAAATGTACCCTTAGGTGACTTAGAGGGTGTAACACGCGACGGTGTGCTGGAAATGTGCCCTACTCGACGGCAGACTACAGATCCCAAGAGCGCCCAGGTAACGGAATTGCCTGTAGCTGTGTCATCTCTTCATGACTACTGAGTTGTTCTAGTTATTAAGCTTAATTCATTTTAGTAGGAGCTCCTGACCGTGGTACTCAGGAGTTCCATCCTAGACATGATGCAAGACAGGATAAGTGGATTTGACAAGCAAGCAAGAAAGAACTACCCACGGTGTCAAGGCAGGTCAAGTTAAGTTATCAAGATAAATCATGTCAGGGTACTTGTCGGGAGTGCGCCACGACGGGCCACTGTCATGCCAGGTTGGTCATGTCAGGAGTGCACCACTACGGGTCACTGTCATGTTATGCTAGTTCCTTATCATACCGTGCCATGTACAATAGTCATTCCAAACATATTAAGTAAAATCAAGTTCATGATAAAAGGCGTAAGGATATAAAATGGGCATAAAATATCTAATAAAATATCAATATACAGAGCTATAGAAGAGCCAAGCTTAAAGAAATAAGACCAAAACTCCAAGAGCCAATGGGTTAAGCAAGGGGTTCAGGGTGCAGCGTACGCACAAGACACGCACGCAGGAGAGCTGCATACGTGAAAAGTCACGCACGCAGGAGAGGAAAAGTCACGCACGTAAGAGAGCTGCATACGTAAAAAGTCACGCACGCAGGAGAGCTGCATACGTGAAAAGTCACGCACGCAGGAGAGCTGCGTACGTGAAAAGTCACGCACGCAGGGAGCGGCATACGTAAAAAGTCACGCACGCAGGGAGCGGCATACGTGAAAAGTCACGCACGCAGGGAGCGGCATTCGTGAAAAGTCACGCACGCCAGAGAGCAGGAAGCGGCATACGTGAAAAGTCACGCACGCAGGGAGCGGCATACGTGAAAATTCACGCACGCAGGGAGCGGCATACGTGAAAAGTCACGCACGCAGGGAACGGCATACGTGAAAAGTCACGCACGCAGGGAGCGGCATACGTGAAAAGTCACGCACGCCAGAGAGCTGCGTACGTGCAAAAGCACGCAAGCAGAGAGCTGCGTACGCGTAAAAACACGCACGCAGGGTCTGGGTCTTCTTCTCCATGGCTGAGAAGAAGCTCCAATGGCTCCAAAACTTCAAAACCTCATAACTTGGCCATCCGAACTCCAAATCCAGATTTCCAAAGTTCTAACCAGGGTGGAATTGAACTCTCTTCCACAAGGAAATATCAAAACCCATAAAAATCCAACTTAAGTAGATCAAAACCATGCAAAACCAAAAATGGAGAAAACTTAGATCTAGAACAATGGAGACTCCAAATCACAAAATACCAAGTTCTAATGTTGATCACCAAGTCCTAATCTAGCAAATGGATAAATAAAAGAGGGTTCTCATATGGTGGCAAGGTGCACTTGCCTAGGGGGTGGGTGTTGTTGTGTGGAGGAAGAAGAAGTGGAAGAAATTAATGGAGGTTGTAATGAAGAGAGAGAGAGTGTTAGGTGGGGATTATAAAGAGGGTGGGTTATGGTGTGTTGAGGGTGGAGCTTAGGCTAAGGTGTTCCAATACACATAATAAACCAAACCAAACCAACCCAATCCAATTAAAACCGAACCATGCCAAAACCCAAAATAAGAGAAATATCGAAATTCCACAAGTTGAGAAAAATAAAAATACCTGCCAAAATCCAGATACGAGTATAAATACGAAATACGGGAAATGAGGGTGACATACTCACCTGGTGATTTTGTGCACGGCTCAACAAAATCCAAAACTGGACATACCATTGAGTTCGTATCGAAAACTGGACTAGTAGGTATATAATTTCTTAACTTTAGAGACCATTGGTTCTGACACATTTTTTGGTACAAAGTAGGTCTAATGGTGGACGTTATTTTGACCCGAAACAACTGTTTTGCCCTATGTCCATAATTCGACTTATGGGTTGTTAAACTTAGAAATTTTTCTTATAACGAAAACATTGGTGATGTCTATTTTAGCATCCGAAGACTTGCAGGAGTTTGGCTTTGAGGCTCATTAATTGATTGGATATTGTGGTTCTACGTACTATACCAGGAAATTACACCTAACATTATAGTATTTATATGCATTTCTCATATTGTTGTTACTTTCTATCTTGCTTGATCACATACTTACTCTTATTCATGTTATTGTTACTTTCTCGTTATCACGATTATTTTCCCGTATACACGTGCACATAGATTGTTTCTACTTCTATCTGTACTTGTTACAATTATCTTTTGTGCACATGCGCCTTGTGATTTATCATTACATATTCTTCGGCTAGGTGCCTTTGACATGATTGACCTGGACTTGACTTGACTACTAGTTATAGGCAAGGATTTTGTTGTAGGCGATGACTATACTTGACCACTCTCTATTGTGAGCCCCCACCAAGCTGTGATAGAGACCTGCTATAGGTTGTGATCCACCACCGAGCTGTGATATATAGGGCCGTTAGCTTTCACCAAGTTGCGGTTTACTTCGATTTACTCGTAGTCACGTTTATTAGCACGATTCTCGACATCATGCCATTTTCTTATATTTCATTCTTGTACTATTCTGCTATCTTTATTTTTTGTACTATTTTCTATCTTTCCATGCATGTTATTACTGTTAGAGTAGGCTTGTATATTATGTGTTTTGCGAGTCACCTGAGGACCTGGTGATCCCTCTAGGCTTAGTTAAAGAGGAGGGCTACCCGGAGGTTTATGGTTCTGGATTTGAGACTGGAAACGTACCTTTACAGGACGATGAGATAGTTCCAGAGGATTTCTCATGATCATGTCACTACTTTACTTAGACTTGCTGCTTTACTTCCTTTCGTTTCAGCAGACTTGTAGTTGACTGTTACTGTACTTCTCTTTTATGTGGTTTCGGGATGACTTTTCCACGCACAGTTATATTTCATTTACTATTGGATATTTGTTATATTTATCATATTGGACTTAATTACTTCTTGGACTGTTATTCTATACGGATGAGATTAGCTGTGTACCTATAACTTGTGTTGTTATTCTGGACTGCTTTCATGATTTACTACAAAAAATGACATTTTTTGACGATTTATTTCTCGACGGTCGTAAAAAAATCGTCAAAAAAATGGATTATATTAACGATTTTAGCCTTACGTCAAGAAATATCTCATTTTATGTTAATTTAGCAATCTTACAGCATAATAGTTGACGGTTTTAGATGATCCATCAAAAAACATCCTTTAATTTAGTGACGGTTTGGTAATAACCGTCAACTAATATATGCCTAAAAAATTGGCACAATTTTTCAGGCGCTATTTTGTTATTTTTTTGATTTTTTTTATTATAGATCTATATTGACATTTGTATTTCCATCTTATTTTATTTATTTCCTAATCTTTGCCTCTCCATTCTATTTCTCCTCTCATCCACCAGTCGATGGAGAGCTCAAATCTACATCTCCCTCCTCCTCTTCCTTCTCTACTTCTCCATTCTCCTCTTCTTCCTTTTCTTTCTCCTTTCTTCTCCTATAGACCCAAAATCCTAATCCCCAGATCCACCTAATCTTGTCCCTAAACCCTAAACCTAGATCCTTCGGAAAGGAGCATCGGGATGGTCAACATGGCCAGTTCGATGGTAGTAGCCGGAGTGGTCGAAAAGAAGCGGCACGACTCGTGCTGGGCGAACGAAGGTGCGGACAGGGCACTATATCATGGTCGACGGCGACACAGCCGGCTGCCCCCTCACCGTAACCCTCTCCCACCCCATCCCCCTCCTCGAGCACGGCGACGCCCCGCCTCCCTTCGTCCCCGAGGACCTTCGTCCCCTGCTCAGACCTTCGTCTCCAAGGACGGCGTCGCCAACGCACGCGGTCACTTGCTCAAGCACCAACAGCTAGGTGTTGATTCTTTTCGGTGGCGTGTCGATCATCCTTCACAGCGACGATCGCCGACGTTCATCTCCAATGGCTTCCTCTACTCTCAAGGTTCGACGAAAGTAGTCTTATTGTGTACAAAGTCAGT
Organism: Iris pallida; assembly: GCA_029216955.1. Taxonomy (NCBI): domain Eukaryota; kingdom Viridiplantae; phylum Streptophyta; class Magnoliopsida; order Asparagales; family Iridaceae; genus Iris; species Iris pallida. Next base: position 18,039,723 of record JANAVB010033620.1, read on the forward strand.
AGTATTTTATGCTAGAATCTTATCGATTGTTTCTTCCGTATGGGCATCAATTTTTTTGTAGAGCCAAATTGAAGCTCAGCAACATAAAGGAGTGAAAGGAGCGATTGTAGGATGAGGAGGCTTGGTAAGCATAGCCGACTCGCACAGAAGACAACCAGGCAACCATCCATTGGCTCCCGATTTTGAAACCGTTTCGAGCGCGGCTGTTCCGTTTTAGGTGTTTGGATTTCCAAGGATGTCTTGTGGCTCGACGCACAAGTTCCCTGTCCTAATCTGATTTGTTCTGAGTCCCGATTCGTGTGGATTCTGGTAAATTTCTTTAGTTAAATTTTTTCTTTTGATTATTGATAGAATACCCCTTCTCATCTGACCAAGAATAATCGGTGGTGGTCGATCATACGAAACCATGGAGCTAACTTCAAGAATTGGGTAAGAAAGAAGAACCAATAGAAAAATTGCAACTAGAACTACTTCTATTGGATAGAAAGTGGTAACTATTAGAATCAACTAGAATGGATGAAACAAAGATCACATTCCACACGCACACTCTCTTCAATTAGCCTGCTTATTCATAACTGTACTGTAACTATCTGCTAACTGAATTGGCTAACTGCCTAAAGTCAAAGGGAATGTATCAATAACCTTTCCTTAATTTCACCTTGATAAGGTCAAGGAAAGAATAATTTTGATCACATGAGGCATCTTGAATACTCGTGTCAGTAACTAGTGTCATTTGAACATCAATTATGCACCAGTTGTCATAATGATATTCTTGTTCTTCTACCGATGCCATATTTTTGTCTTCAATAAATGCTTCTTTTAGGAACCATCCTGAATCACTGGGATGATCACTGTACAATTTACTGGCAGCCACCACAATGATCAACTAATAGAAGAAATCTTATCGATATTGGTAAGGGTCATTAATGGGATCGGATTTACTAAAATTGATACAATACATCACATACACACTGGTATCAGTTGACTGCAAACTAATTGATATATTGATAACTTAAATGTTGATATGAAAAAAAAAGAAACTGAGATGTAAATATGCATAGACATATAAATACAGTAATTGTTTGCATAATGAATTGTATAGATTTTGCCTATAATTATGGTTTTGGCATAAAATCTAATTTGTGACCTTTGGTTAGTTTGGTTTTGTAAAACTTCACATTGATATGATAATTCTTAAATAATAAATGCAAAAGTTTTGTTCTTTGATCATCTTCCTGTATAGAGTTAGTTAATGTTCACTGACTTGTGGTGGCAGGTATGCAATGAATAGACAACTTAGTTCTAAAAGTGATGTTTATAGCTTTGGTGTTGTCCTTTTGGAACTCTTGACTGGTCATAAACCTATGGATGATATATTGCCTCATATCATTTTGGTATTGTCCTTTTGGAACTCTTGACTTGATTGTGCATAACATTTTGTATTTAGTGGTCTCGTCGATACATTAAATTATCCAGGAAGCACCAAGGCTTAGCAAAAATAAAGTAAGCTAATTTGTTGATGAATGGTTGAATGGATAGTACCCTAACAAGGCTGTTGCGAAGGTAAATGTTTGAAATTTCTTGAGTCTTTCTCATTTATAAAAGCAAGTTATATGGGCGCATCAAAAAGTGATCAGAGCTATCCCATTGTGGCAGTCCTTGTTATATCCTGGCAGTCCCTTGTTAGAAACTGGACAGTCCAGTCTACAGACTGGACTGCCAGAAAAATTGAAAAAATGGGCTAGCCACGATCACTTTTTGATGTTCCCATATAACTTTCTTTTATAAAGCATGCTCTAAAATTCAATGCCTTCCTACATTCAATTTTGAACTCTTTCACCAAAGGAAAGAGCTGCCAAATGGATCAGCTTTCTCATTTATGAAGCATGCTCTAAAATTACAATGATAGCTTGCATTGTCAAAGATACAATAGACATACAAACTTGTATTCTTTCTTAATCTCTAGAAATAGTTCATATCCTTAATTTCACTACAAGAAAAATGGCTTTTCTTATTCTCTGAGAGTTGAGTAATATGACTAATGTTGACTGTGTGTATATATAATGTCTATGCTCATCTATGCAAACTGTTAGCCCATTGTTTTGTCATTTGTAAGATTGTCTAAATTTGGAACTTTGGGTCTATATTAAAACTCCATCAGGTTTTTGAATCCTGGGTAGTAACCACATTAATATGACAAAACTTGTGCATTTTCCAAAATAGTAGAGCAAAAGGAACTAGAGTTTCCAAAAGTACTAAAGTATGTCACGTGGACACGAATATGACATGATATGAACATATCGACACTGGTACCAATTTTAGCATAGCATCCAAGTTCAAATGTCCATCTTGTGTTCAAGACAAACGAGGGCAATTGATTTCAGAGTTTTCATGCATCCTTAGCACAAATAAGCTAATTTGAATCGGTTATGCAAATAACAGTTAGCTATGAGATGAATGCCTCAACTATTGATAATGGATTACATAGTCGAACGAAACTTGGTATGCCTAGAAGATAATGACATATGTAGTTTTTGACTATCCTCTTATAACATCAAACATTTATCTTACTTACGCTATTCTTAATTTTAGATTGTTTGGGAAGGGGACTGGCACCAATATTTTTGGGCAAGGGTGATAATTCAATGGTGAGCTGCTTACAATCTGCTTCAGGCTCCAAACTTGAAAAACTTTCTTGTATGTTAAACATCAAACTGTTGTTTTCATTTCATCAAAGGTATAGGTTTTTTGAACCTTTATTCTGCATACAGCTTGCAGGAATTCTTCTAGATACGTAGAATCTATTTTGAGAGAATGCAGTATAATGAATTTCGATTGATTTATTGAACTGAGCCTTCAAATTAGTTGATTTAATTTATCTGCTACCAAAAGTCTATTTGACAGGTTCATATTGGATGGGTTATGATGCCTTCATTTGAGAATTGGAGGTATGATACATTAGATATCTTTTGTGCATTTATTGGATAATATTGTTGTTGTTGTTGCCTTTATTTGAGAGATAAAGCATAGCGGAAAATTCATTTCTTTGTTGTGGTGGTGATGAATGCTTGAGGCATGTTCTTTTGGGGCATGTTTTCCCCTTTTTTTGTTGCCTAAAGTGGTAATTCCTTCATTTGGATTTTATCCCCTATATATTGCTACCTAAAGCCTATTTAACATATTCATTTTTGATGGTTATGCTGCCTTTATTTGAGAAAATTGGAGATATCATACATTGGGTTTTATATAAGCTTTAGATAATGTTGTTGGTACTAGTGCCTTTTTTTAGAAGTTGGAGGCATGGCCTTAAGTCCACTTATCTGTTGTTGTTTTCTGAGTTAGAGGCATGTCTTTTTGGGTTTGAATATTCATTTTCATGATTCCTTCATTTGACTATTGTCACGACCCGCACCCAGTGTCGGGGCACGAGAAGTGGGTACGTCAAGCCTACGCCGCAGAATCGGCGGTAGAACGCTGTTCTAAGTCATGATCTCAACTAACCACAATATGATATACTCTCCAAATGAAAGCCAATCATAGAAGGTACAACTCAATCACAAGTCTAAAGATGGAAAATAGCACAATATGATAGATAATAAAATCCTCAAAATGAGGTACAAACAGGAAGAAACAAAACCAAGTTAACAACCACAAATTTCAACATCTCAAATATAATACAACTCTGAAACCATAAACAACAAATATCATGAAGAAAGGAAATAACAGTCTAACTATCTACTCTAGGCAATGGTAGGATCCTCAGCAGCTGCCTGAACCTCCTGGGGGTCCAGGTTGCAAGTGTCATCTAAGCCTGCTCCGTAGTAGGTAGGGCAGAAGTCCTCATCATCCTCTGTAATATTTTCAACAGGTCCAGTCAGGACAGGAGCGAGCACAATACATCTCACGCAGTTCATATCATGGCAGGAAATATAAAGCAAGCAATAGAGTAAGATACATGAAACGATGTAAGAAGATGTACATGAAAATAGGAGAGATATTTGATAACTGGAAATATATACATGATAAGTAAGAACTGTAAGTGACTAGTGATTTAGAGTACGAGATGGCATATAATTGGCTTGGGTTGAACATGATATAACATGGGTGTACATGGAGGACACGAGCCATGAAGACTGTACCGAACATGAAGAACACATAAATAGTAACAGAGTGAACATGATGGCTAAATAACATGACCATTTATACTTACCCTACCCAAAATCAATACACAAGGATCCAGTCATGTTACGCTACGAACATGATATTTTGGTTACACATGAAGCACATGAGGAAACATGGGCGTACATGAGAGCACATGAAAGTACATGAGCGTACATGAAAGCACATGAGAGAACATAAGAATACATGAATAACGCAAGAGCAAGGAATACATGATTACATAAAACACATGACATGAAATATCCGATGCGCCCGCTATGGAGGATAACATCCCATGAAAAGATCCATATAGTACCAATGCGTGATGATATCGTGACAGCATCAAGTAAAGTAATCTAGTGCAAGAATATAAATCCTAACAAGTATAAAACGAACAGAGAATGTACTCGACTGCGATCTGAATGTCTATGAGAATATATTGTCCGAAACGAGGTGTCTGAGTACTATTTAGAGAAACACAGGTCACAATGTATTCACAATGGTAAAAATAAAGTTTACAATGCATTCTATATGATACTAGATCAATCTAGGCCAAAGTCAACTCTTGGTCAAATCTGGTCAAACTAGTCAACATCTAGGATTTGGTCAACTAGGCCAATCTTAGTCAACTAAGTCAAACTCTAGTCAAGCTAGGTCAATTGGTCATATATTGCCTCAATGTTGACTTTTGATCAACTCTAGTCAAACTAGCCTATTAGGTTCAATACCAAGTCAATCTAGGTCTAGGGCTAGTCAACTAAAGCCTAAACAACAATCCTATAGGGTAAACTATACACTAGGTCTATATACCATTTTACAATATACAAACTTATAGATACAATACATATTTATATACATTACATACATTATATATTTACATATATTACATTACATACTTGTATTCATACATACATGTATCCTTATATGCATGCATTCATACATACATGTATTCATGTATCTATACATACCATATATGCATGCTTACATATCATACTTGCATTCATGCTTACATTTATGTTTACATTACATTCATGCATACATACTACATTACATGTGTCAATTAAATAAAAAGAATGAAGGGAAGGAAAGAGGAGTGAAGGGAACAGACACAGTAAAAAAGAGGGAATGAAGGACAAGGACATGGACTGAAACAGAGAGTTAATTCTCAGGATGAACCTGAGAACACAGTCCTCAATAAGCAAAACATGGGAATCAAACCACTCAAAACAAAACAAATCTCAGGAAACAATGCATACATTATATTCAGTTCATGTATTCTTACATAAAGACATATCATGCTTTACTTTTACTATACTGATACATGCATTGCATACATGTATTCATTACAATATATACATAAACATATATGTATGCAACCTACATTACATATTCATGCATATCATGTATTATATTACATATTTATATACATGCTTGAATATATTCATAGAATCAGAATTATATATATTACATACATTCATAAATATAGACATATATCTATATATATCCAGATATACTTTTACTATATTCAGTTCATGTATTCTTATATATATATATATATATATATATATATATATATTATATATATATATATATATATATATATATATACACGTATATATCTAAACTTATAAACTAAACCAAATTTGAAAACTAAAACATACCTTGAAACCTAAATGAATCATGAAATCTGAAATTCATTTTGAAACCAAAATCACTGAAATCGAAACCCAACCCAACTTGGAAAACCAAATTTTGGAAACAATCTAAACTCAGGTAATAAGTATGAAACTCATTAGAAAACCTGGGATTTCGAATTTACCATTTTGAAATCATTTTCGAAAGTACCAACTGTACATGTATCAGTCATCACATTTTGAAACCAAAACACGTACAATATTCAAATCAATACACGGGTCAGGTAGGTACACGTGTGGGGGTGTGACACACGTGTCCAGGATTGTGCCCACCTGTCCAGAGTCTGGACACGAAGTGTCTAAAATAATTAAAAATAGGGTATCAGTAAACAGTGTAGAAGTGGTATCGTGCTGAGATGTCGTATCAGAAATAACATGACACAGTGCTCAAGTGTCTATGTGGATGTGTCTAGGGTTGGAGGGGATATAGGGCTAGAGGGTTGACACCCTGATTCGTGTTTTCATCGTGTCCATGAGGGACACGATAGCCGTATCAGAGGCCAAAAATCGACTGTGCATACACAGTACAATTTCGATGCACAGAGGATTTCGTGTCCGATACGACACAAGAGTCCATGAAACTCGAGGGGGGCTTGTCAGTGGTTTCCCCCCACCTTTGTGTCAAGTGGCACGTGTCCACGTGGCGTGTCGTGTCCCCAAACAGGGTCGGGTAGCAGGGAAACCGTGCAGGGGCTCGTGCTGCGTGTCCGTGGCCATTTTGGACACGAACACGACACAAAAATAGGCTCAGTCTTCATAAAAATTACTCTACACATATAGATCTACAATTCCATGTAATTAGTTTTGCAATTTATAGAAATTCATTTCAATGTGACATTTTACCAAACACATGCACACACACTCCGTTACGTGTCCGATACGTGTCCAATACGCATACCAAATGGACATAAATTTTTACCAAACTTGGTCTACAGCTAGGGGACACCTAAATGAATGCATCTATGGAAAGAAATCAAGAATTTGATTGTGTTTGATAGGTTTTACCTATTGAGGGTGAAACCTCAAGAAATAGCCTTTTGAATGAGAGTCCCTCTCCAACTTGCAATGATCCCAAACCTCCAAATCCTTGCTAGCTGCCCACTATTGGTATCCTCTACTGTAGGAGAGTCCAACGCAATTGATTTGGTCCAATTTGGAGGAGAAATGAAGAATTGGTGAAGGTTTAGGGAATAACTAATTAGGGTTTCTTGTAGGTATTTAAAAAGAGACAAGAACAATATAGGTTGATACTTATAGGGGGATTTCTAGGTTGTTACTACTGGCCATCTAAGTAGGAATTAGGGTTTGGAAATAGCTAGATGTGTGGCTAAGGTTCTTTCCATGCAAATCAAGCTCAATCAAAGGCTAGAAACAAAACTAGGGTTTACCTTTATTAATATCTAACCAAAATATCTTACTAACATAATATCTATATATTACTAACCTTGTCATGATGGAAGTTCCTAATTTAATATCTAGGCTCATGACTAATATCTAGGTTAGGGCAACTTCTAGGTTAAGGCTTAACAAATAGATTAGCACATAATTAATTAATCAAAATTTATTTTCATTAAAAGTCAAAAATGACCAAAATACCCTTAGGCTAAAAAGTTGCAATTACTCATCCTAATCACATGGTTAAGTCTCCGTGGTCAAGGTTAGTCTCTAGGTCATGCAGTCTCTAGGGTTACACTAACAAAATATCAAAATCACAAGTCATAGATTTAAATAGTTATAAATTGATTAAAAATCATAACATGGTTTAAATATTATTATTAAATAATTATAATTACAAAATTTCAAAATTACCCTCATTTTAGAAAAGTGGATGTTACAAGTATACCCTCCTTAGAAGAATTTCGTCCTCGAAATTAAGATGGTCGTACTCCTTCTAGGTCAAACCCCCAAAAATTATAGTCTCAAATCACATCGTTCGATAATCATATGTGTCTGTCCAAAATCATGATACTCATAATTTTCGTCAAGCTAGTGAGCAGGCTACGATAATCACAGAGTCCTCGACTAAGGTACATACCTCTAGAATCATGGTATTTAAATTTTTTGCATTGTTGCATGCTTGGCCGTGAAAACCTTAAATTCCCACACCCGAGAAATACGTCCAAAACCAGACTATATGTCCTCACTATGATAGCTAATATGACTATAGAAGACTCTAGATCCCATAACTGTGGCGACCTAGCCCATACGACTTATCTCAGAAGAAAATTAAATCACAATGAAATACCAGATCAAAACTTATCAACAAACAAGGAACAGATGGAATCGAATTTCAAGACAGTTATAAGGAGGCAAATACGGAAATGGAATCAAGAAGAACAAAACCTGCAATAAGCTTACCTACTGCCCGAGCATCCTCAACTGTCATGGCTTAAGCTCGTCCCTGCTGGCCTCCTCTGGCCTGCTGCTGGCCCACCGGAGCCTTAGCTCCTGCTCCCTGAGTTGTCCATCTCGAAGACTTGGGACACTCTCTCAACTGATGATCTGATGCTCCGAAGAGTAGACACTTTCCTAGCCTCATCCGGCATTCGCTCCAATCGTGCCCTAGTTTCTTACAGAAAGGACAAAGGATAACACGCTGCTGTCTAGGGGCCTGTTGCTGCCTCTGCTGCTGCTGTACCTGCTAAAAAGGTGCACAGCTCTGAAATTGCTGTTGCTGAAAGTAGACCCTCGGCTGCTGATACTGTTGTTGAATCTGTATGTGAGGCCTCTTGGCCAGGCCCACATTGCCACTAGCTTCATGAATATCTCGTGTCCTCTTCTTCTTCAGTCCAAGATCATCCTCCACTGCCATGGCTCCTACCAGAATCTGCTACAAAGTGACGTCGTGGCCGCTCTTGGTAAGCGACATAATCTCCTTGATCAAGCCCCTACGAAACCTCCTCGGCTTCACGGCCTCAGTAAGATCCTCCACAAATCTTTCCAGACAACAGAACTCTCCGGCGTACTCCTCAACGGTCTGGTTCCCCTGAACCAAACTCTCGAACTGCGCCTCCAAGGCACCGAGTGATGTATCTGGAAAGAATCTTTCCTTGAATAGTTTCTTGAAGACTGCCCAAGTCTGACCCTCAGTGCCCACTCGGGGGTCTGTCTGGTACCATGTACGGGCCAAAACCTGCATCTTACTACCCGCTGCCTAGATCTGTAACTCGGCTGGTATCTGCGCCAATCGGAATATCTCCTCGATATGTTCTATCCAATCGTTAGCATATATGATGCCCACTGTGCCGCGGAAGTCCCACGGGCGCATCTTCTGGAACTCCTGAATCCCTGGTGTCCTTGGCTGATACTGCTACATCTGGCCTTCCTGGGGCTGTACAATGACTCTCTCCACCGTCGTCAGGACAAGCTGATGGGCATTCTCTATGCCCTGCTGATGATGAACGGGCTGCTATGGCTGGGCCTCCACCATCCTCTGAAAGAAGGCGAACAACTGTGCTACGTCAACCGATCCCGAAGGCGGCTGCTTCTGAAACGTATCCGGAATTATGGGGGAAGACCTACGAACAGGTGGAGGTGCACCCGCAAAAGCTGCAGAAGCTCCGATATGCGAAGTGATAAGAGGAGCTGCGGTCCCTTGGTCCTGCTGAACCGGACGAGAGGTGGTAGACCTCTCAGCGATATCCTCCTGGCCGGACGATGAGATCGTGTCTCCATAACCATCCTGAAGACAGATCAATCAAGAAAATCAATACTGAGAAGGAAGTGATATAATCAAAGGAGGACAGTTTATTTCAAAGGGAAGCAATTTTCAACAAGAATTTAGATGACAGGAATTTAGATAAGAGTTTTTCCTAAATGTGATTGAGTACCTCAAAACTTATATCCTATATCCTACCACAGGCTGCAGTAATACTCTAGTTCGAGTACCACTATAAAATCGCACTAACTGTGACTCTCAGGACCTGCATGGGCCACCACTAAAATCGTGTCATGACCCACAACTAGTGTAGGGGCACGAGAAGTGGGTATGTCTAGCCTACGTCGCAATGTCGACGGTGGGAACGCTGATCTAAGTCATGATCTCAACTACCACAATATGATATACTCTCCAAACGGAGGTCAATCACAGAAGGTACAACTCAATCACAAGTCTAAAGCTGGAAAATAACACGATATAATAGATAATGAAATCCTCAAAATGAGGTACAAACAGGAAGAAACAAAACCAAGTTAACAACCAAATGTCTCAACATCTCAAATATAATACAACTCTGAAACCATAAATAACAAATAACATGAAGAAAGGAAATAACAGTCTAACTATCTACTCTAGGCAATGGTAGGATCCTCAGCAGCAACCTGAACCTCCTAGGGGTCCAGGTTGCAAGTTTTATCTAAGCCTGCTCCGTAGTAGGTAGGACAGAAGTCCTCATCATCCTCTATAATATTTTTAACAGGTCCAGTCAGGACAGGAGCGAGCACAATATATTTCACGCAGTTCATATCATGGCAGGAAATATAAAACAAGCAATAGAGTAAGATACATGAAACGTTGTAAGAAGATGTACATGAAAATTGGTGAGATATTTGATAACTAAAAATATATACATGATAAGTAAGAACTGTAAGTGACTAGTGATTTAGAGTACGAGATGGCATATAATTGGCTTAGGTTGAACATGATATAACATGGGTATACATGGGGGACACGAGCCATGAAGACTGTGCCGACCATGAAGAACAAATAAATAGTAACAGAGTGAACATGATGGCTAAATCACATGACCATTTATACTCACCCCTACCCACAATCAATACACAAGGATCCAGTCAAGTTACGCTACGAACATGATGTTTTGGTTGCACATAAAGCACATGCAGAAACATGGGCGTACATGAGAGCATATGAAAGTACATGAACGTACATGAAAGTACATGAGAGAACATGAGAATACATGAATAACACAAGAGCAAGGAATACATTATGTACATGAAACATATGACATAAAATATCCGATGTACCCGCTAAAGGGGATAACATCCTAAATGGATACAAATTTCTACCAAACTTGGTCTACAGCTAGGGGACACCTAAATGAATGCATCTATGGAAAGAAATCAAGAATTTGAATGTGTTTGATAAGGTTTTACCTATTGAGGGTGAAACCTCAAGAAATAGCCCTTTGAATGAGAGTCCCTCTCCAACTTACAATGATCCCAAGCCTCCAAATCTTTGCTAGATGCACACTATTGGTATCCTCTACTGTAGGGGAGTCCGGCACAATTGATTTGGTCCAATTTGGAGGAGAAATATAGAATTGGTGAAGGTTTGGGGAAGAACTAATTAGGGTTTCTTGTAGGTATTTAAAAAGAGGCAAGAATAATATAGGTTGATACTTATAGGGGGATTTCTTGGTTATGGCTGGCCATATAAGTAGGAATTAGGGTTTGGCAATAGCTAGATGTGTGGCTAAGGTTCTTTCCATGCAAATCAAGCTCAATCAAAGGCTAGAAACAAAACTAGGGTTTACCTTTATTAATATCTAACCAAAATATCCTACTAACATAATATCTAGATATTACTAATCTTGTCATGATGGAAGTTCCTAATTTAATATCTAGGTTCATGACTAATATCTAGGTTAGGGCAACTACTAGGTTATGGCTTAACAAATAGATTAGCACATAATTAATTAATCAAAATTCATTTTCATTAAAAGTCAAAAATGACCAAAGTACCCTTAGACTAAAAAGTTGCAATTAGTCATCCTAATCACATGGTTAGATCCCCGGGGTCAAGATTAGTCTCTAGGTCATGCAGTCTCTAGGATTACACTAGCAAAATATCTAAATCACAAGTCATAGATTTAAATAGTTATAAATTGACTAAAAATCACCAAAAATTATAACATGGTTTAAATATCCTTATTAAGTGATTATAATTATAAAATTTAAAAATTACCCTTATTTTAGAAAAGTGGGTGTTACAACTATGTCATTTGGTTAGGTTTGAATTTTTAAATTATTTTGCAGATTGTTTCTTAAAATGTATCAATTTTATCGAGACTGATAATGTATCAATTCTATCATTTGGCTGGTATATATTGCCAGTTGATGATGTCGCATCTCCTATAAGCCACAACAGAGGGAGGCCATGCTAGTAAACAACTGTTGAAGTCCTCTAGCAGCCTCCTCTCTATGGTAAACTACATTAAGATTCCATCAGGTTTTGAATCCTGGGATTAAGGTTGATAGTTCTTTTTTTGGTTCCCTATTTATGTTATTATTGTATCAGTAGTATGATTAGGGACCAAATATTCATTAACTCCACCATTTGCTGCAACCTACCTGCAATTATTACATGGAAGCACATCTTGAAACACACGCTCATGTATTTACCCTATAATGCACACTACACAACTATAATTTTGTTGCTACTGTTGTTGTGCCCTTAATTCTTTCTGACACCCCACTGATAACTTCTAGATTAACACACAGTTCATACACCCCTGTGGAATAACTGCTCCACAAAAACACCCTTGTGTTGTGCAGTTGGACACTTGCATTAGCACTTAGGACTTTTTACAAGGAGAAGCAAGGACACATCATAGTTAACTCATTACACTTGTAGTTGTTGCTGCATTTGCTGCTAGCAGTTTGCTACTTAGCTGCCAGTGCTCGAGGAGAAGGATGGCATCCCCGACGAACGTAGTCATGGGAACCTTTTAAGTATGCCCAAAACTTTCACTTGTCTACCATATATAGATGATATACAATGAGATAGATTATTGTTTTTAGTATAATATGTTGGCTAGTTACATTGAAACTGGACAAATGGAGGGGTTACCTGTGAATTTGACCTTACAAGAATTATATTTAATGAGCTAAAGCAAAGAAATTTTATGTTACATTATATTTGATTATGTACAAAATTGTCTCTCTTTATAATTTTTCGTGAACAGATTAAGACTAGAATTTGTTTACTATGTTGACTTGTAGGCCTTATGGTCATTTCATTTTGTTCTCAGTTATCAATTTATACAGACATGTGCACATAAATAATTAAATATATTTCACTTTTTCTCTCAGGAACTACATGGAGAATGAAGGTGCTGTGAATGGGAAGGATATGCTCCGGCCGGGTTTGCTACCTATTTTTTTGTTTTATTTGTATAACTATCGGTTTTGATTGTTTAAGATGTATGAAAAGTACATACTTTGGTTGGATATGTATGTGGTTGGACAAGTGTTGAATGTTTGTGGTTGGACATGTGTTGGACGTGTAAAAAGTTTGTGGTGTACGAACAATATACAGTTTATTAATATAAAAATTAGATTTTTATAGTTATTGATATATGTATATCTTCTGGATTATTGATATTATGTATGCGTTTGATTCATTATATATAATTATAAATGAAATTTTGGCTACACAAAATTTAGCTTCTTTGGACGGTTATAAAACGTCAACAATTAACTCAATCTTGCTGCAACTGCTCTTTTTATTAACGATTTCTTGACGGCTAATAGCCGTCATCTAGGCCGGAGTCAAAAAAGTTTTCACCTACATTGACGGTTTCTCCAAACTGTTATCTTGATGGCTAAAAATAGTCAACAAAACTATTTCATATGACGACCAAAAATCGTCAAGAAAACCCTATCAACGAATGTCAAAAAAAGGAAGAACTTTTCTTGACTCCGGCCTACTTGACGGATCCGCAACCGTCAAGATACCCCTTTCTTGACCGAAAAAACCATCAAGAAAAGCCTTTTTTTCTTGTAGTAATTTACAGTTTAAGCATTAGCTAATGGGCTTGATAGGTAGTTTTGGCCCATTAGTGAAATGTTGCTGGCATGTATCAAATTCTTGGTCCTACGTATTTTGGGACTGAGTGTTACATGTTTTTGTGGTGGCCCATGCAGGTCTACGTTAATCACTTTGGTTACGTTGCTGTATTGACGTGAGCCTACTAATAGGATAGAAAAGACCCGTAGGATCTCATCCACGTCTTTATATTGTTTCACATCTTTGATCTCTATATATCGACTTCGAAATTATCTCCTTGACATGTATCCTGCTTGATATCATTTGCTCTTAGCTTATAGGTTTCGTTTATGTGCAGTGAAATGGACCCACATGCCGACGACATGAACCCTGCAGTTATTCTGCAGAATGTTGTAGTGACTCACATCGACATAATTCTGCCACTGGTTGGGGGTTCTTTTAACCAACTAGAAAATCCGGCAGCTTCACCCCTACTAAGGTTCAGGAGAGAGGATATTCTATCGATGCCATTACTGCCACCGATGTCGCCAATGATGTTACCCCAGCTTGGATAGGCGATGGATCCCCAGCAGCTGTTCTAGACCTTCTATGTGATGATACAAGCACAGTAGCAGATCCAGTTGGAGGCCTACCAGAGACAGACAGAGTACATCGATAATTGTATCGTGTCAGCACTAGAGCAGGTGACTCCACCAGTTCACCAGACGACTACGGGGACTATCCAAACTTTTTCAGATGAAGCCAGCCAAGTTCTCGAGCAAGGAGGAGCCCACCAAAGTCATGAATGGCTCACCAACATTTAGCATCAGTTAGAGGCAGTCGGGTTACCGAGGGATCGTTGGATGATTATCGTCAGGATGCAGCTGACCGACAATGCGCGCCACTGGTAGCTTACGGATGAGAAAAGACTTGGGCAAGATAATGTCACTTGGGATGAGTTTTCTAAGCTCTTCCAAGAGATGTATATCCTAGCCATTTTCAGAGCAGAGTTACAAGACATATTTTTTAACTTACCCAGGACAGCATGACGGTGGAAGAGTACAGTGCCGAGTTTATGCGACTCGGCCGATTTGTACCTACATTGATCCAAAATGAAGAGAAGGCAGAGAAATTCTACGATGGACTGAGCTATAGACTGCAGGAGCTTATTGGAGCCATTGCACCTACCACCTACTCGGGAGTTCTTACAGCAGTATGACGCTTAGAGCGAGTCCATTGGAAATAGGCCAGCCAGAACCGACCGTAGCTAGTGACACCATTAGCAAAAGCATCGACAGAAGGACCTAATAGACACATCGTCATACACCAAAAACCAAGAACCTGCCCTATTTTCGAATCGAGAACTTCCAATCCGCCATTATTGTCAGATGAGAGGACATATCGAAAAGGATTGCCGACGAAGACTGAAGCAGTATTTACGTTGCGACTCCGATCAGTACCATATCAAACTTGTACAAAAAAGCGCAGCGAAGGACCAACACAACCACTACCAATTCAACCAACAGCACCAGGAGGATACCAGCATAGACCGCTTCCCAACTAGGCGATGCAGTTTGTGCAGGCAAGACAATAGGCTACACAACGACCCGGACAGGCCTTTGCCATGATGGTTGAAGATGGAACAACGACACAAGAAGCAACTGAAGATAACAAATTAAAATTTTATGATAAGGTTACTGAGTAAGATATTGATTTACGATTTATTATTACTTGCTTGATTAGAACCATAGAAACATGGCACACCTTTAGAGACATCTTAGAACCATTAGCATATTTCTCTTTACCATGGAGAGTTATTTTAATTTCGAGGACGAAATTCTTTTAAGGATGGTAGACTGTAACACTCCAAGATTTTTTAAATATTTTTTTATTATTTATTTCACTTAAATAGTGATTTTTAGAATTTATAAATATTTTTAATCAAATATTTATTAATAAATATGACCTTAGTCATGGCTAAGTTTTGAAGTGGAAGATGACCAGGAATTTTTGTACAGATAGTGTAGTCGTGTGCTTTGACTAGTGTATTAGCCATGCTAGGAAAGGTCTGGCCATAGCAATGTAACAACCAGAAAAATTAGTCAAAGTTGTAATTTGACCCCTATAAATAGTTTAATTAGTTATTTATTAAGATTATGACTTTTAGAAGACCCGGTTAGACCGAACTAGCCCGGACTGGACTGAACCAAATCTAAGTCCATGTAGTCATATGGTGTGTCCAAAGACGTTCATAAAAATATATATGGTACATATGTAATGGTAGTTTATTTTAATGGTTTATTATTTATTTTCACAAATAGTTGTTATATATAATATAAATGTCATTTGATATTTAATGTAAATTTATTATGGAAAGCTTTCCTAAAATACTACAATCCTATATATTATTTTCTAATTAATGTGTATATACAAATTGAGTATATACATACATGACTATGTATTTTACTTGCAATTTTATTATAACTTAAAAAAATATTGATAAGATATATATATATATATATATATATATATATATATATATATATATATATATATATATATATATATATATATATATATATATATAACAAATATAGATATGTGTGTGTGTGTGTGTGTGTGTGTGTGTGTGTGTGTGTGTGTGTGTGTTTCCGGCGCTCGTAGTGCTAGTAGCACGAGGAGGGGGCTCTCGGCGGGGAGACCCGGGATCGAGCCCCCCCCCCCCCCCCCCCCCCCCCCTCCCGCACCAACCCAGCTAGGTAGCAGTGGCCACAGGGTTGGTAGGGATGCACGGGCACCCAAAAAATAATAAAACAAACAAATATATATATATATATATATATATATATATATATATATATATATATAAGAAATATTCCAAAAAATAAAAATATATTGTATTATTGCTATATTCATGTATTGTATATATATGGCTATGGTCATTTTTGTACATGTATATGGTTGCACACACACACACACACACACACACACACACACACACACACACAGATATATATATATATATATATATATATATATATATATATATATATATATATATATATATATTCACTATAAATTGAAAAAACAATGAATAGTGCCCGAAGGCACTGTTCGTTCTTTTCCTTCCCGAGCACAACGAGATTTGATTTAGGATTTGAATCAAATTCAGATCTAACCAAATCTTATTCAAAATATCCTTATATTTTTCCTATGTAACCTAGATTGGATTCTCTACTGGATAGCCTAAAACCTAGATCAAATCCTAGTTTAATATGGAATAATTCAAATCATAATCTGGCCTATATATATATATATATATATATATATATATATATATATATATAATATATATATATATATGTATATATATATATATGTATATATATATATATATGTATATATATATATATATATATATATATATATAAATATATATATATGTATATATATAACCGAAGTTATTTCTCCAAACTTGACTCGAGACCTCCCCATAACAACTCGACTCGGTCTCTTACTCTCCACGAATCCTCTGACCGCCTACTACTGGCCGAAAACCCTCTGCAGTTGCCGCAACCTGCCGGCGAACCCTGCAACCTCTGGTGCGCTGTGCAGCAACAGCCTGTGCACCTTTTTTGAGGTTAGATTCCTCCTTGATCTTTGTTTGTTTTTCAATTTAATGAGTTTAGGATCTAGCCAATATTGCCAGGAACAAGTCCCTTCAATCGGTTTTTATTAACTACCCCGAATTGTCCAGAAATTTGAACCAAACTTGGGCGAAAAACTGTTCTTAACAGTTCGTGAAACGGACCCATAAACCAATATTAGAAGACAAAATTCTACTCAATGAGCAGATAATTTAAAACATATTAAATAGGTTTGAAGACAACATATAGGACATTAAAAAGTTGTTTATGATTTTTAATTTTACTTATTTTGTAGCAAGATAAATCAGTGTAAAAATCTAGGGAAAATTTTAAAAATAATTTTAAAACTTCGAATATTTTCCCGATATGGGTTCGTCCCGACAAATCGGACGACTTTGTCGTAACCCATTAGCATCGAAAGGTGCATATGGATGTTACGGATGTGTGGGCTTTGACGAAACTCGAATTGGTTGCTTGTACGTGATGAATTCGGGGGCGTATCGGTGAGTACACCGTATTGGCCCCTTTGTAAAAACCTAAATTACTGTGTGCACGTTTGTCACATCATGGTGGAACTTGTGCCACTGGACTCGTATTATTTTTTTGTCCTGTGAGCCATATTTGGTTCGACTCTTTGACGATTGACCAAACTACCGTTTTGGCGGGCCCACGATCCGACTCAACGGGTAATTTTGTACACGGCTTATCAAAATACAAAACTATGCATATTGTTGAGTCATATCAAAAAATTGGACTCGTAGGTATATAATTTGTTAACTTTAGATACCATAGGTTCTGGCACATTTTTGGTGCAAAGCGGGTCCAACGACGGACCTGTTTGACCCAAAATTATCGTTTTGCCCCTGTGCCTAGAATTTGACTTACGGGTTGTCAAACTTAGACATTTTCTTATGCCAAAAATGTTGGTGATATCTGTTTTAGCATCCGAATACGTTTGCAGGAGTTTGACTTTTGTGGCTCATTGATTGATTGGATATCTTTGGTTCTACGCACTACACCAGACAAGTACACCTTGCTGAACTTTACAGTATATACATGCATTTCTTATATTGTTGTTACTTTTCTGTCTTACTTGATCACATGATTCCTCTTATTCATGTTATTGTTACTTTCTCTTTATCACGGTTATTTTTCCATTATACGTGTACGTAGATTGTTTCAAATTTTTATCTGTACTTATTTCGATTATCTTTTGTGCACATGCGCCTTGTGATTTATCATTATGTATTCTTAGGCCAGTTACCTTTGACATGATTGACTTGGACTTGACTTGCCTTGACTTGACTCCTAGTTATAGGCGATGACTATACTTGACTGCTCTCTATTTTGAGCCCCCACCGAGTTGTGATAGAGACTTACTATAAGTTATGAGCCTCCACCGAGCTTTGATCTATAGGACCGTTAGCTCCCATCGAGTTGCAGTTTACTTCGATTTACTCGTAGTCACGTTTATTAGAACGATTCTTGACGGCATACCATTTCCTTATGTTTCATTCTTGTACTATTATGCAGTCTTTATTTCTTGTACTATTTTTTTGTCTTTCCATGTATGTTATACTGTCAAAGTAGGCTTGTATATTATGTATCTTGCTAGTCCCCTAAGGGCATGGTGATCTCTCTAGGCATAGTTAAAGACGAGGGCTACCCGGAGGTTTATGGTTGTGGAGTCGAGACTGGAAACGTACCTTCGCAGGACGATGAGATAGTTCCAGAGGATTTCTCGTGATCATGTCACTACTTTATTTAGATTTGCTACTTTACTTCCTTTTGTTTCAGTAAACTTATAGTTGACTGTTACTATATTTCTCTTTTCTGTGGTTTCGGGATGACTTTTTCTCGTATAGTTAAATTTTCTTTACTATTGGACATTTGTTATGTTTATCACATTGGACTTAAA
Organism: Iris pallida; assembly: GCA_029216955.1. Lineage (NCBI taxonomy): Eukaryota > Viridiplantae > Streptophyta > Magnoliopsida > Asparagales > Iridaceae > Iris > Iris pallida. The sequence goes on from JANAVB010033620.1 coordinate 18,058,866, forward strand.
TACTTCTTGGATTGTTATTCTGTGTGGATGAGTTTAGTAGTGTACTTATGACTTGTGTTGTTATTCTGGTTTGTTATGATGATTTACTGCTTAAGCATTAGCTAATGGGCTTGATAGATAGTTTTGGCCTATTGGTGAAATGTTGTTGGCATATATCGTAGTCCTAATCCTATGTATTTTGGGAGTGGGACGTTACAAAGGAGAATAGTTGATTGCAAATTCGAAATTCAAGAATGATGGAGAAATTCTAAGAGAGTTGCCAAGACAGTTGTAGATTGAGAGTCCCAAGAGTCTAATCCTATTCGATGGCCCGTTCGGTATAGTAACGTAACCGAAATGGCTAACTCGACCTGCATGGGCAACCAAAAAATATATAACGCCCCGGTCCCAAAATGTATAGGACTAGGAATGCGTATACATGCCAGCTACATATCGAGTGGACTCCATCCCTACTCGAATACATATAATCTTTCTCGATTTTCTACATCTATCCATCTAGTCAACTAACCAATATGTATCTCAATCCACAAAATAAGAAACATCCAAAATAAATAATATGTGTCATGGCATGTAGCCCAATAATATATATGTTGGATTAGATCCAAAGAACAATACAGGTCCATAAAACTTGGCTAAATAGCATAATATAAATAATGGATAAAATATGGAAGCACAATCAATACCTGAATCGAATATAGCAATACCTGAATCGAATATAACAATATAGCACAATAAATCTCTACAAACTAGGTCAATACACCTAAAAGGATTTAAATTAGTTTCCAAACACGGAAATAAAATATTTGATTGGGTTTAAACCAATATTGATGTAAAAAAATTCCCTAAAAATAAATTTAAAATAATTCTACTAGGTCATGGCAACCTAACATAGGCTCTACTAAGGCTTATTGACCTAGTTTGGAGTCGGTATGATTTATTGAACCAAAATAGGCTCCAAAAGTCTAGTAATTGGATCTTGTGTGCCATTTGAAAATAAATAATATATGGGAACTTAATTGAGTGGAACACCATTGACATTTGCATAGTGGCCTCAAAATAGGTCAAAACTGTATATTGGGTCAAAACATTTGGATTGGATTTGGTCTCAAATTGGAATTGAAAAATACATCAAAATTACGGTGAAGGAAAAAAATGACATTTTTGATCCGAAAGTTGTGCAAAAAAAATATAGTACAAGGGAACATGTTTGAGTGGAATATGATGGACTCGTCTAAAACACGGATATATAATTTATTTCAAGGAATTGGCTAATATTACAGTTCAAAAATCAAAGCTACGACAAAGTGTATTTATAGTCATAATTAAAATAATATATAGTTTAATAATAAATAATCATATTAAGATAAATAAATAAAATTTTGCAAAAATTAGAGGGCTTACTAGGACCTTTAATGTAGCTAGCTACCCGGACTGGAAGGGTGTATCATAATACAATGTAATAGTCCTTCATGGTATCAAATTCACCAATTACCTCATATAGACAGATTGCATGCTAATGTATGTCTTATGCGGGAGCGTTAAGTATTCATCTCGGTTTTATATAAGAAAGGGCACATCCACAGTGGTAAGAAATCATTGATAAGTGATATGGTTATATGTTTCTTTCTTTTACTTTATGTTATCGATCTCGTCAATCAATCCTAGTTCTAAATAGCAAGATTAATTAACAAATTGCATCCTTCATATTACTATGTTATTGGTTAAGGCGAGTGGGCAAGTCCTTCTCGCCGGTGCATTCCTTAATTTATTGACCCCTCCTACATTGGTGTCAGGAACAACGCGAGTGTACAAAGCTATAGATGCCTCAGAAGCGACGAACTATATTATTGGGATGATATATAAAATGACAAGTATTATTTCATGATAGCTTTATAGTCTTTCGTTATTTCATGTAAGTTGAGGCGACATTTCAATATATTCAGATCTTGTACTTCGCTGCAATTTATTAATAGAAAGCTATTTTCTTTCTGTACTTGTCTTCAACTTTCTGATACTATATGAGTATAAATTTTTTAAAATAAATTATCACTCGAGCACATTCTTACCTTGTACAACCACAATATAGACTTGTACGACATCATGTCTGATGGTGACTTAACGATTCGACACAATAAGAGCATGATGTAATGGTACCAGAGTATGGTTCACTTCCTCGAATTTGTACAAAATTGCTTTTATGGAAGTTTTGATGTGATTTCTCGTTTGAATGCTTTTAGATGTATATTGCATGAAATAATAGTTCTATATAGTATGCTCATATATATTTAATAAATATTAACTGAAATTACTTTCTTTTGTAGAGATAATAATAACGAACTTTGGGAGTAGCTCAAGGAAGGTATACACAACTGAACTGATGGAAAGAATGATGCGCATAATGAAGACACAATAGAAGCAAAATGAAGTCCAGCATGGAAGGCTGAGGCTCAGTACAATGGTTGATATAGTCGTAGTTCGAAGCACAACAAATATAGATGGATAATCTGACTTAGATTATCACTACCTTAGCAGCAAATAATAATTCTATCGAAGTGGACATAACCCAAGAGATTATGGTAGAGGAAGCCCAATCTACATCCAAGAAGTCTACTTTAATACTAGTGAATTCAAGAAGATAAACCCTCTAAATTCAATATCAGAGTTGAACCAGATGAAGTTATGAACTAGATTGTCACAATCGAAGGCTTATTCGAGTTTATGGGCATTCAAGCGTCCAAGAAGGTAGGGTGCACATGTGTGCAACTATGCTCGAGGGATCATGTGTTATGACCCGCTCCCTATAATGCCCCGCTCTGCACGGTGCATTGTGCTGAGTCGTTGACAGGAATAGTTGTATTGACACGAGGAATGTATTGAGTCGGATCGACGCAATACTTGCGTTGGCCAGAAAGAGAAAGCATTGAGTTGGTTCAAAGACCCAATAACTCGAATCGATGCAAACCATAAGTCGGATTCGGACAAGTATTGATTTTAGTTGGTTTCATGTGCAGGCTAAGCTTTTATGCTGAATTATAAGAGGTCGACGTTTTGCCTTATTTGCAACGGTGTCCGCAGAACCAAAGCATCACCTCGCAACGGACTAAGGCATGGGCACGGTGGGCCGAATCAGGTGGGTAGTTCAATAGAGCACGAAGTGCTTGAATGGCTAAATCAGAAGAGTTGGCCATGCGACAAAGTTACAAAATCGAACCACATCGGCTCGACAAAATAATAAGACTATCGGCAAAAGGTGGGAGGACTTTGACCCTTCTTTCCTACTCCATCATTGTCACGACCTGCTCCCGAATAATCGGACACGCACAGCCTTCGTCGTTAGACACGATAAAGTAAGCTGTACCAATCTCTAGGGAAAATACAAGTCTAGATAATAATGAATATAAACCACGACATCTAATATCGAATACCAGAATCAAATACAAGTCTAAGAGTTATTACATTTCCAGCAAATGAAAAGTAAACTGATATCTCTAATACAAAGTCCAAATAAACTACAAAGTAGGTACTAGGCCTCCTCAGCCTCTAAGTCCAGAGCAACATCGACTGGCTCATAGGTGCCTCCAGGCTCCTGTCCGTAATAAGTGTCACAGATAGCCTCCAACTCACCTGCAACATATCCTAGTCAGGAGCGGAGCTAAGTATATCTAAGGAAATGAATATGAATATCATGGTATGAAAATGACTATAGGAAAGTATAAAGTATGAGAAATGAGAACATGACATGAACCTGAACATGAATACAGAAAAGTAAATACAGAAAACATGAAATGAAACCTGAACATGAACTACACAATGATCCTGATGTGTGCAACATATCGAAATACATCCAGAGTGTGTGATCGGCTTGGGTAGATTCAGGAAACATGAAATGGTACGGCTTCGGTCCCGCATGCACGATACGGGGCCTAAGCTATTCAGATGAATAGTAACTCGGGTTTGATCACACATCTGTAGTATTTTCCCTTCCAGACACAAGTAAACTCAGGGAACAAGATACAAGACAATCTCGTGAAACATCTTGTCAATAAGAAGATACAAGCATGAATACAAGACATAAAGTAATGAACAAGTCCGAGAAGTATACTTGTCTTGCTCAGGGTGATCAAGTGGGGATAGTAATGCTGGATATCCTTCTGTTTAATTAAGTACAAGTTGGTTAAGTTCTAATCATTAACCATTAGCTAATTTATTGCTAATTAATAATACCTCTTTAACCAATTAGTCATTTCTCTAGTTTAACTGTTAATTATGAGTCTAGCAAACCTGGTATGGCTCGTAGGATAGAAATATTAAATATCAACTTATTTTTCAAAATAAAGCTCTTAAAATACTTATTAATATCATAGATAATTCTTATAAACAAAATTAATAGAATCACCCTATATAGGACAATTGGAAACTAACTAATCCTTAACATTAACACATCAAGTTCTTCTATAAGCCAACTCCACCTAGAATGAACACATGCAGTTCCTTCTTCATAGAGTTTGCAAGAGTGCTCTGTACATATCCTTGCTATTAAACTATCATGAATTTGTATTTGCTAGTCTCTGCACAACTCCTCTCTAAATGTTCGACAAACAACCATCCCAGCTCAACTACCAAACTAAACTGTGGCCAAAATACAACAGTCTGGTAGAGTAATCTGAGAAAACACAAATCTAAAAAACTTTCCTCAAGGATCCCGCCAAACACAAGTCACCCTACTCTTGCATAAATGGAAAAGAATGCTCAATTCGAACACTAGCCTCCTGGCTTGAACCCATCCACAGGAGTTTAATCAATATGAACTCCTAAGGCTAGCAGCACTCAAGAGTTAAACACACCCCAAGTATCACATAATCTATAGACTCGTATACAAGGGAACCAAATTTGAATTTAACGGCTATAACATCCTAAAGCGGCAAGTCTTCACTACTGACCGCACATACTTCTCCGTGTCCGATCATCCCTTACAACCGATACCAACACGACACTGCTACCAAGTCCTAACGATGTATACGGACACTCAAACTCCACACACCCGACACAAGCCTATGCACACACACACACTATTGTTCTAAGCATAACGAAGAGTTCTTCATTAATAAGGAAGTAGAGGAAATTACCTGAAATAAAACGAATTCGCAGTGAAGACGCACTCCTTGCAGCTGGACACAACTCTCACGTGTCCAATTCATAGATAAAATCCTGTCGTAGACATTCCAGCAAACAGTTGGCGTTCAGAAAATATTCGAAACAAATTGCATTTCCTCTGTTTCTTTTAAAACTCAGAAATCGAAAATTGATTCAGGATCTTCCAGGATCAATATTTCGATCAAATAATCGTAAAAGACTTGAGAAGAATCTGATCGATTCAAGAAACAATCCCCACTCAAGAATTGAAACTCACTAAATTCAAAACTTAAAAGAAGTACTGAAGAAATAATCAGAGGCAACTCACCCAACCTGAGTTAACTGATTAATTGATCGACGACTCGGTCGATCGGTCCTATCGATCTGCCATTTAATTTGAAGATCATCAAAAAACGTAAAGAATCAAGGATCAAATTAAGTGCAAAACATCCACAACTCACTGATCAAAATTAACAGGATACTTGAACGAAGGATCGAGTCGAACTTACCGTTACTTCTTCGATCCTGATGCAACGTAGTGACTCTCGATCGATTCGAACAATTTGGATTCGGCGTTCTACAGAAATCATCATAACGAGAAGAGGGAGACGATCAGAAAAGAATCGAAGAGTAATTCCTGTGATCAAAAATTTAGGTTCATTGAGATGTCAACATACTTACTGAGTTTTCGATCGATCGACAAAGAGGATGGTTGTCTTCTTAAATTCGATCGTCGGAGTGGTCCGCACGCAGTCGCTGCTGGAACCGTCGCTTGTAGCTGCAGAAGGGATGCCACTCGATCGTCGGGAAGAGACCGTCGAGTTGTCGAAGGCGTTGCTGTTATCGAGAACCCTACGCGTCGCTCATCGACCGGAGAAGATGATCTGCCAAAAAGATAGCGTCCGCCATGGCCGGCCTTCGTTCTTGAATTTAGGGTTTGAGAGAGGTGAGTTGAGGAGAAGAAGAAGAAGAAGAAAGGCCTTGCTCTCCAGAAAAATTCTAAATCTGGAAAATGAAATAGGAGGGAACAATAGATTTATATAATATGGTGTAGCCGTTGGCTATTCTTGGAGGAGGGGTCAGTTGGATCTGGCTTGGAGGAAAAATGATTTAAAATTAAAAAAATTGGTTATGAAGCACATGGTTAGTTAAGAGCAGCATCATTAGCTCTCAATTGGAAAGAACAGTAACGAATTTGTCCGAAATGACTCTCTGGCCAACAATTAAGCCATGAATGGCCCATAGAATTAAGAAAGCCCAAAGAAAATTAAAAGCCCAGTATCAATGAATTAAATGAGGTAAAATAAAATAATTCTATATCATGTAGATATATAGTACACCTATATAAAATTATTTATAATTTGTACAATTTATACAAACATTTTTAATCCATAATAAAATATTTATATCTATTAATCTTTTGGAAAAATGGAGTTACAATCATGCCTAAGTAAAATGTACCATTGTATGCTAAGTTAACCTATCGAGTCCACGAACGTGGCTCGAAGGAGAGAAATCGTAGTGCATGTTGAACACTAAGATAGAACAATTGAATTGAAACGTACGTAAAATGTACGAGCCTCCAAAGAACATCGATATACCGTAACGGCAAGCACCTCGGTGCACAAGCCATAAGAACATGGGATAACTGCATCGACGAGTTTCTCAGTGCACGAGTCGTTTGTGCCTTTGCGCATGAGGTAGAGGGCTAGAACATTGAATACTCCATCGATGCGTGCCTCAGTGCACTAGTCGGAGGGGATGAACATAAGAGTAGTATATTGAAAGATCGTGTCAAAATGTGTATTAAATGCGCGAGTCGGAGAACATTGAACACTAAGGCATAGAACATAGAAAAAATGAATTGAGGCATGTATCGAATGCACGAGTCGAAGGATATCAAATAACTATTGAATACGGCATGCTACCTCGAGATGTTTATGGCCTTTGGGGCATACGTTTGATAAACATTGATTTGGGGTATTGTGCCAATGGAAATAGATATGGATGGATTAAATATTGAGATGATGCGATAGCTAGGTCTCAGACTCAGGCTATGTTTGGTCGTATGAATTAGACGTGTATTGCATGGTCAAATGGACATGATGATTGCCCGTGCACAGGTATCCCACGAACGATGTACGTCGGGAGAACCGAGATCGTTCAATCTAGAAGGAAATTGAGATGGATATTATGTGGGATATTTTAATTTATGAGGCTTGTGACCTATAATTAAAAATAGGGCACCATCAACACTGGTAATGTTTGAGAGAGCCTCAGAAAATGGGGTTAGCAACCCAAGCTAAAGTAATCGTCGTCATATCATTAGTAGAGTTCCATTCTGGCATGTTGAATGCCAGTGACCTTTTATGTAGATAGGGGCGGGGTGACTGAAAGTGCAGGTACATGGAGATCCTGCACAAAAGATCACTTATAACATGACAGAAAAAGATGGTAGGCATATGGACTTTGCGTCGAGCAAGGGTGAGTGCGTCGGTGTTGGTAGGAAGTTACGAAATAACACGAGATTGATATTAGTTGCCTGCTTACTTACGCGAATAAATGATAACATGCTTGCCATGAAATATATGCTTTACTGCTTTCGAATATGCCATGAAACTGATCCTAAGACAAAGATTGAAAGAACACAAGTTAAGCTGCATGATTCATATATCTGCTTAATGTCGGTTTAGTAAAGTGGGTTTTATCTGTACGCGAGAGGATTAGTACTGATCCTCCACCAGATTGCTTCCAAGATGTAAGGAATTGAATTGCTCGCGGAGGAGCTTCGGTTGAACGCACTGAGGCATAAAATGGTGTAGCGTTTTGAGGCATGCGATCGCATTGACGTTCGGACTTGCAATAGGATGATGCGGCCCAGATATAGAAGACATGATGTATGGAACGATAAAATCCTTTATGGACAAGAAAGAACTTGAGTGTTGTAGGCCAATCTGGTATATTCATTTGGGCTATTGAAAGCTTTTGTAATTCTGCTGCTTATTGAATAAAGAGAATTATTTCGTATACTCTGTATAACTTAAATGTGACTTTATTTACTTTCGCTGCTAATAATTAATCGAGATAACCATTTGAGAACTTGTTATCTTGTCTTATACGAGGGAAACTTCAGACTTGTACGACATCACGTCCTAGAGAGGACAATCGATTCGGGTTAATAGATGCAAGGACGAACGATTTTTTGGGTCGGGGCGTAACACTTCCAAATAACAGGATACGTGTCGGACACGTCCAGTCAACGATATAGATACAGCAATAGTAAGTTGTTCAATACCTCTGGTATCATCTAATATCAAGATTAATCTGACTCAACACATCTACTAACATGTACCCAAATCATATATCACCACACACCACTACATTCTACTATCTTTTATTACACATTTACATAAGATGTCCCAAAACAAATCCAATAAAAAGTAAAGGCAAGCCTCAAATATGTACAATCATCCCATACCAATCCCTCACAAAACAACATCAAATTACTATACCAACTCAATGCAAGTGAAACCTAAATCTCAACAAGAGCAACTCCAAAGTCCCAGGATACATCATCTTCGTGCTCCACTAAGTCATCAGGCTCTGGCCCATAAAAAGTAGGGCATATGTCCCCATACTCGCCTGCAACATATCCAGTCAGGAAATAAGCAAAATATAATCTATAACAGTGTAGCAAATACAACATACGCACAAGTAAAGACACAATAGAATATGGACTAATATGTATAACCAGAGAATCATAAGCTACTGAAAAATATGAACAAGAAATCAATATAACTCGTGATTTAAAATATTTGCTAAATATAGGACCACTTAGACAAAGTACATGAACAATGGTATGACTTAACCACACGTGCCATGCATGTTAAGCTATCAACAAGATCTAACTAGTGGATTGGGTTTAGTCATATATTTATAAGTATTTGCCCACCTCAAGTACCAAAAATAATAGCACATGAAGTACAAGGTCAAGACGTGTCTGAATCATGTCCAACATGAGACTCCAAACCACATGAATTAAATGATACAAAGTCATAGAAGTACTTGTGTAAGCACCCTAATTTTTTGGAGATTTTTATTTTTAATTTTATATGATTTTTATATATTAGACCATATTTTTTTAATTATGACTATAGTAGTACTTTACCGTAGTGTTGATTTTTTGAAGCACAACAACTATCGATTTCTCAAATCTAATTCCATATTTGAATTCTGGACAAGTCTATCTTCAATTTGATATATCGTGTCCCTTCCAAACATGTTTCCTTGTGCTATATTTTTTATGTACAACTTTAGGATAAAATAGACATTTTAGTCTCTACTGTAAAATTTGACTAGTCTTCCAATTAATAATTAAGGCCCAATTTTGAACCAAATCATTTGACGCAATATATGGTTTTGACCCAATTCGGGCCTACTACGTACATGCCAATAGTGTACCACTCAATTGAGTTCCCATGTGCTAATTATTTTTAAATGCACATAAGACCCATATAGTGTAATTTCGGTATTAGAATCAATTAGAATTATTTTTGGGACTTAACCCTAGTCGGTTACTTAGTGGGGACCATCCTAGGTTGCCAACCTATAGTAAAATCATATTAAATTGATTTGATTCAAATTAAGTGCAGCCAGTGCCACAAATCCTTACATATTTGACTCAATCAATCAACCATCCAAATATGGAAACCCATAAGATCCACCTTGCCATAGTTGGAGATTGAAGGCCCAAACCTCAACCAAATCAACCCAAACCAAAGCCATATGAACCCTAACGTATAAAACCTCATAGTCTTGTATTTTAACCTTCAAAAAATAGTAGCCCCTCTCTGCATCCATTGCAAAAATTGAAACCCCCTTCAGCTCAATTCAGCCACAGTACCTTGTGGCGTAACGATAGTTTTGACCCCTCCCCGACCTCTGATGACGCTTCACGAACATTCGTTACAAAGCTAATGCGACCCTCTATAATACTATCAACTCCTCATATATTCACAACCTCTTTTTACACCAAAATAGCCCTACAAGTCACTCGAAGTATGAATTCATTCCAACAGGTATACTGTTTTGCATCTAGGATTTCGTATACTTTCTGACCTCATCTTTTCATGGAACCAAAAGTAACAAAAATATTTTTGTCTATTTTTGTGTCTAATTGTCCATCTATGCAGTTCCAAACAGTTTGGTCAAGACGTCCATTCTACGACAGGTGTCAAAAATAGACTAGATATGTTGCGAGTTGATTTTCACCTACTTTCAGGCTGATTCGATCTTTCGTATATTTTTTGTAAGAAACTAGACTTCCAGAGCTTTCCAAGTCATTACTGCTTTTTAGTTTGATTTAGTGTTTATTAAAAATCTTGACATTTGTCGTAACACTGAAACACCAAAAATAATATGTTTCTTGTATCGAAAAGATTTGATACTTTTATACCTTTACAAAAATACTTATTGTGCAAGGTTTGATGATAAAAACATTATTTTATTTTCTATGATTTTTTTAGAATTAACTACTTTAAATATTTATTGTTTCGGGACTCAATTAGTAGGCCAAGCATGGAATTTATGATGTACTATCAACATAGGGCTATTATGCTTGAGTTTCCACCAATAAAATAATATTAATAATGATACAAAAATATTTATAAATATATTCCAGAAATTAAATTACTATTTTATATTATTTATAAAATATTTTATAAGGAAGTTTAATACTTTATACGTTGTATGGTGTAGTATCAACATGATGACCACTTTTGGAGTATAGAAATTTATATAGTTCATATATGGAAAATCCATATATGGTAAGTAGTTAGAGAGTATTATTAATAGTATATTTATTATAGGTGAACTTGGCGGGAGTAAAGGAGATGTTGGAGTTGGTCAGACATACACACAGACAGAGGTTACAGGCAAGTGTACTTTGCCAATATTTTTGTTTACTGTCTTTTACTTTTTGTTGGTGCATTATTCTCATTCATGATCGTTATGATGTAGGATTGGTCAGTATTTAGCGTCCTTATTGTATTTCGGTGCCGTTGTCATTATATTGACATTGTATATCGACATTAGACATTGCGTGCATTATGTCGTGTTCATTGACACAATGGACCATGGGACACGAACATGATGGATGATGATGATATGATATGGAGTCTGATATTCATGGCTAGGGACTCTATGATAGCATGTAATACTAGCTCGCGTGACTTGTTACTGGTATATGATTTATACGTTATTTAACTCGATAGTTTTAGAGCATAGAGAGGAGAGGACTCTACCGAAATATCCGACCATATAGACTGGTGATCATGCTTCCATATTTAGGACTTGATTATTTTACTCATGGTCATGGTCTTTATAGCAGAGCTACGACTTTATTTACTCGTTTGTCCGTCGATATCACAACATGGTGCCATAGGTGATTGCCAGTATGGATGGGCCTGGTATTAGAATTATCCTCAACTGCATATTTGTACTTAGATTGTTAAGGTAGTTACCATACGTTTTATAGATATACTCTTTACTATTACTTGGCATGTATATTATGTACTTGCTAGTCCCCTAAGGACCTAGTGATCTCTTCAGGCTTAGACGGAGCTAAAAACTACCCCGAGGTTTGTAGTGCCCCGCTCTGCGAAGGCACTAGACAAACAGAGAGATCGGATTGATGGCTCTGTAATAGAAGACGACTGATCTGGATGAGTGGACGAAGACTCATTTTCTGATTCGCTTATGCCTAATAAGAAGCTAAGTTTTTGAATGAATGTTACTGTAATAACAAGATTGAAATATTGAGTATGCTTATAAGAGAATTCACTTATTGCTATACGAAGAACAAGAAAAGAGATAATCTGCATGCTAAAAAGAAGAATTGTTGCCTACTATTAAGAAATGATATGATGCCTGCCATGCTAAAGTTAGAATGTTGCCTCAATCAATGAACTGTTGCCATGCTTAATAAGATGAAAACAGAATATGCTTATATGTCCCTAATAGTAAGCTATTAAGAGTAGAGTTCATGCTGGTTGTTTAACATGCTTGCTTAATTAAAGATTGTTCATTGTCCCTCGATTTTTGCTATAAAGACGTAGATGTATAGAAGGCATATTGTGCTGTTAGTAGAGATGATAAGGCTTGTCTGTATAGAGAAAAAAAGTAAAGCTACGGGCTCGATTATTTGAAAAGAAGAGAAAAGGCATGAAATGAACGTGTCGTATATCTGCAAAGGCACGAAGGAAAGCGTGTCGTATATTTTTTAAGGCATGAAATGAACTTGTCTTATATTTAGAAGATCTGACCAATCTGTTCATCTGATAGAAATATTCGAGCATGCATTGGTGTCAGACAATTTGTGCACAAGGTCACTAGATCTTTCGATGGTTTCTAGGACACTGGGAACTGATCGGCCTAGGAGAGATTGTCTAGACACCCTGAGGTACAAGAAACCTCGCGATTAGGGAGGTTACATCTCGCCCAATAACATCGAGCTGAACCCAACAGTTACAACGGCTAATAATAGGAATACCCATGGACCATCATATAGATAGGTGTTGATTGGTACAGAGCTGAACCCATGGGTCATAGCTATCAATCGAGTATGCATGTGTCGGTAACGATTTTGCTAAGAGCTAACAATATAGAGACGAATAGGGAAAAAATGTTGATTATATTATGTTTATGTTAATCCTTGTCTTGTGCAGGGATGAATCGTCGGTTGAGGTAAAAATTACTGAAAAAGTGATACATATGTTGCTTAAGTTTTCTGAACATGATTTGCTTAAGAGAATAACATGTTGCAAAGAATTGTTATGTCTCGTTCAAAGAAAAGATATGATATTCGTGCTTGTACCCGACCCTAAGAATGTCTTGAATAAGAAAAAAGAATGCTAATGATATTGTCCCAAAGAATAGAATATGACTCCTGAAACATGCTGCGCACTTCACAAGAAATGAAGAGTCCCTTGTATGCTTGAAATGAATAGAGATATAAAACATTGGCTTTTCAAAAGTGTTTTTAAAAGATGTGAACTGACTCTGTACTGCATGAAATAAACATAGGTAAAAGTAGCAAGATCACATCAGAAGAAATATTTTCTCACTAAATGAATTAGTGATCGTTTCAGACGATATAGCCTTTGTTCACATTCACCAGTATATTAATATACTGAGCCACCAATAGTCTGCATGTAGGTGCAGATGCATCGAGATAAATAGTCCAAAGTGATAGCCCGAGCCTCCTCCTTAAGAGCCAGAAATCAGAAGAGATGCCAAGAGAAGGACATCTATTTCAAAGAGTTGGTTTTGTATATAAAAGGATGTAATGTATGGAACGAGATCATTGTAATCTATAAAGTTTTTGAGAGATTGTAAGTTATATGGCATGTATCAGAGAGCAATGAGAGCTTGTAATCTGTTTAAAAGAATATCAATAAAGAGATTTATTCATGTTACCATTTTGTTTAATATTATTTCACAATATGTCCGTTGTTGCTTCAATTTATGCTATTAAAGTTCTGCTACGCTATTGTCTATTATGTCGAAATTGTCATTGTACAGGTCTTGGCCTTGTGCAAGCAAAACTTAGGCTTGCATGACATCATGCCAAGCGAGGACAAATGGTCTCACAGAGTCAGAAGCAAAGACGAAAGGACTCTGCGGAATTGGGGCATGACAAGGTTTACGATTCAAGAGCTGAGACCAGAGACATACCAGTAGAGGAGGACGAGATAGTGCCACAAGATTTCTCTTGATCATGTCATTACTTTTAGACTTGCTTCTTTATTTTATTTCAGTTCAGCAGACTTGTGGTTAACTATTACTTTATTTCTCTTTTATGGGGGTTCGGGATGTCTTTTTTTCGCACATTTATTATCTCATTTACTGCTGGACATTTGCTATTTTATCTTATTGGACTTGATTACTTCATGGACTGTTATTTTGTATGGAAATGATTAGTTATATACCTGTGGATTGTGTTATATTTTTGGGTTGTTATCATGATTTACAGCTTAAGCATTTAGCTAATGGGCTTGTTGTGGGGTTTGGCCCATTGGTGACATACTGCTGACATGTGTTCCTATACCTGGTCCTACATATTTTAGGACTGGGGTGTTACAACTTGCCTGTAAGTCCATAGAGGTCAATATACATGTCCTTGGGAACTGGGCCGAAAGACACAAAGATCACTTAGTTTAAAATTATAAAATTTCTTAACTTATATCTAATCGTCTATTTAACCACTAGTCTAGCTTAACTCTATTACTAATCAACAATTTTATTTATTAACAAATTCCTTATTTACTATCTATTATTATTCTATTGGGCTTGGCCCCTATAGTCAATCCAAACAAAACTTATAACTAACAAATTATTAACTAAATACTACTTCTAATTATTTTAATTAATTTCTACATGAAGATGAGTTGGCCTGGTAGTCATATATGAACTTATGTGTAACAGTCCAGCCTATAACTCATTAATTCTAGTTTAGCCCAGTTTGCTGGTATAATTCCTGAACCAAAACTACATCCACTTGATCCATTAGTCCAACCTAGGGACTCAGACCATGTAGGCCATTTTCAAACTTAGTCAACTCCAAACTAATTCATACTTCAAAATAAATTAATTCAAGAACCTTTGCCTGACCATTAGGTTCAAACAATTCCCGCTCGGTATGCATAAAATTCGAAAATGTCCAAATCAAGGACTCTGTGTCTAAATACTGAGTCAGACACGAACTCATGTCTCATATCTCGATGTGTACTTGACACGAATCCTGTAATAGACACACAAGTGTCATCATAATGTGAACTCCCGTTCTAATCAAGATCAATAGGAGAACAGAGATATACCTGTCAGATTGTACTCATAGACGGAGTCAGGAGTCCAATGATGTCAGATACAAATGTTTTCATATCCTGATCTAACTTAATCCTTTCATAGAAAATCTATCAAACACCTTGTATGTGGGAACAAAAAATATATAGCAATTTGGGGTCAAGAAAAAATTAAGAAAGTGAAAGAAGATTAGATCAGGACTCTCCAATTCGAAACACAAAAATTCTCTATCAAATCTGTTCCCATGGAACTAAGTCGATTCAATAATAGATTGACAAAAATAATCTACGAAATAGGTCAAAGAACTCACAGAGATTTCATTGATCTAGTGAAGATATTGCCTCAAATCCGTGAGAGATAAAGCAAAGGTTCGGTGCTTATAAGGGTGACTCGTTGATGCTGCGTGGAAGTGATCAAAATGTTTCGTCGTTGGCACCGGTGGAGAAGCTCGTCACAGAGCGGAGCAGTCGACTCTCCATACGGTGGAGCTCGTCAGCTAGGGGTCGCCATCGATGACTTGCTGTAAGGCTATGTTCAGTAGAGGAACCACGAGCACGACTGAGGTCTGTTGGAGCTTTTCCTTGACATGTAGAGAAAGCTTGCTTTCAATACATGCCTAGTATTATTTAGTCCTATATTGGAAAAGCACCATGAAGTGTATCTCAATATATACTTGGTGTGTTATTGAGATATGCACATGGGGTGGTGACCTTAAGGAGGGAACCATGTAGGTGATTTTACTAGGAGGTAAGGATAAAACTCCATGGTAAAGCATTAATGTTTTTTGCTCTTGGAAATTAATTTCCATTGAAGCTAAGCCCCGTAGGGGCTTAGCGACTCGGACTCGGGCTCATGGGCTCATGAGACGTAATATGGCATTTAGTTGGCATAATTGCAGTGAACACGTCAGCATTATCCAGGGGAGCGCCCAATAGTGTGTCAGTTGGTGCGGCTTGATGGCACTGCCAATTGCTGCACAGTTGGTGCATAGTGCGTGTGTGCATAGTTAGAACAGCGGTGCACGATTGCGCACACTGTGCGCTTTTAGCGCATGCTATGATCGCCGCTCGAACCAGTGGCTTGGATTTCTCAGATCCCCAGACGTCGCCCAGAGTTAAACTCCCTAAGGAGGACATTTACATACTTCTTGAGGGCAGCGATGTCTCCTTCTACACAAAGTTCTTCTATAAGAATATGACTCCTATAAACGAGAAAAGCCTCAACCAGTATCCAACTTATACAAGGCCGATTGCCACTCGAAGTTAAGTTTGGATCTCGCATGGTAGTGAAGGATGCCAAGAAGAAGACAGTAACTCTTCAGAGGAGAACTTCCCCTTTTATAGGACCGATAATGGCCCTAAGTGCACCCTACATGCCGACAGTCAGAATTTCCACATTAATGGGATGAACCTAAGACTCAGCACGATGAGTGTCAGTCTTAGACCCTTAGAATTCCCCATATTATGGTGGCAATTAAGAGGGAAGTCCTTAAAGAGCGGGTATTTATCGCTCTTTACTCCAGAAGCCAAAGTCTTCAAGCCAGAGGTGCAGCTACTCGCCTGCGCCAAACTCAGAAGCAAGATGGTGGTAGGCCCCGTCCTTTCCTTTGATTTAGAAACCAGTGTCTTCACTCCAGAGGTACAGCTACATGCCTGCGCCAACTCAGACACATAAGGGTGTTATACCCTTTCCTCTAAAGCCAACGCCTTCAAAGTTCAAAGGCGCAGCTACTTACATACATCCACATGAGGCACAGGATGGTGATATGTTCACATCATCTCCATTCCCATGGTGCAGTCATATGCTCCAATCCAGAAGCTTAAGTCACTTCTCTACAAGAGACTTGGGAACTCCCACTGCAACTAATGCAAGACAGCATGTCGCTCTAAAAGCACAGTAACCTTGCCAACCTGAAGCACAAGCTATACTCGTCGCCTACAGCATAGTGACTCTGTTACTCCGAAACATAGCTTCATCACTGCTCTAAATGCACAGAAGTCTCATCGTCATTCGAAGCCAAGTCCACTCGTTGCCTGAAAACACAGAGGCTCCGTCGTCTCCAGAAGCATGGTCTACTCGTCGCTCTAGAAGCACAACAGTACTTAGTCCTCAACAGTGGCACAGAAAACATGTGTTCCCCCAATTGGTTTGTTTAAACCTCCTCTTGTAGAAAAGATTAGGATTAAATTATGATTGATATCATATCAGATTGATTTAAATCTTATACGAGGATCAATTAGTCTCCAAATCTAGGATAAAATCCCAAGATTTACTCGGTTGTATCCAAGCAAGCAAATCGGCACGTGTCACCTCCGTCGGTTATGTTGATAACCACCAGAGATCTCGATTGGAGGGAATTTCTATGTCTGCCACGTGTCAGCGATGGAGAAGACCGCATCGTGCAATGACGGTAGATTCTTTTATATCTCAGGAACCCTAATGCACATCACATATGTGCTCAGTTCTCTATAAATAGAAGGAGTTCTCCTTCAACTAAAGAGCGACAACCTTCATCTAAGAAGGAACTATCCACCAACCAACCAACAGAAGAACGACCACCTCCAAGGGATCTTCTTCTCCAGACAGCCTCTTGATCGGTTACCCCAGAGTTCCATCAAAGGCTCCAGAGAGCCAGAGCAAGGTTAATTTATCGTCAGATCGTCAACGGAGTAAAGGAGCCGCTGCAGTGCTCGATCTCCATCGTCACACTTTCCCAAAAACCTCTTCTCCCTCTTAGAATATCCTATTTAGGACTTTCTTCTTTGTACACAGATACCTTATACGTTCAATAAAGCAAAAGGTTTGCTCAACCTTTTGTTACGTCGAACAAAATGGAAACTCTGCTGGGGAATACCTTCTCCTCCAATAAGAAGGCGATGATGCAATCTGATGACAACTTGCTGGGATCTTCCCAAGACATGATGGTCGTACGCTTCGACCAGCATGCTTTTGAAGATCTCCTCTCTGATGAAAATTCGAAGACTTTGAAGCGGTTCGTACAACCGAAGAAGACTCGACGTGTCTGGAGGCCTAAGGCGGGTGTAGCTAACAGCACGATGGCGGGAACTGCATCTCAAGATCCCCTCAACGCCGAAGCCACGGAGAAGATTTTGGCTGCTATAGCCTTATCCCTGTAAAACCCCTAAATTTTTAAAAAGAAATTATTTATTTTAAAAAGGCTTTAAATGATTTTGTTATAATTTATAGTTTTTATTAAAGATGACCTTAGCCATTGTTGAGTTTTGGAGCACTAGACGACCATGAACTTTGGCACGAAAGATATAGCAGTGTGCTTTGACCAGTATATTAGCCATGTCGTGGGAGGCCCAGCCATAGCAGAGTCCGAACTAGGAAAACCAGGCCAAGTTATAAATTAACTCAGTTAAGTTTTTTTATTTAAATATTATTTTATATATTAATTTTTAGATGAACTGGTTTGTCTAATTCAGCCCGAACTGGGCCTAAACCAATTTAAGCCCATGTAGGCATGTGGGGGGGACCAAGGTGTCCATGTAGGCATATTTTATGTATGTACAAATATTTTCTAAGTTATTTTAGAATTTTATGTTTAATCTCGAATTATTTAATTATTGGTACAAACCTTATATTTTAAAATAATATTTTTAATATTTGTACAAATTTCTGGACCCGGATAAGGGTGTGCGGTATAATTTCACCAAAACCACCATCGGGCTATTTTTATTATTTTATTATTATTAAAGTATATTTGTGGAATTAAATAAACAATTATTTAATATTACTATTGGTTGTCTTTTTATGGTTAATTGAATTTGGATATACAAGTAAACATATTTTAAATAGAATTTTATATGTGGTTAGATAATATTAAAATTCTTATTTGGATTGTGAATATTTTACTGGGTGTATATGTATATATATAGATATATAGAGATAAAAGTAAAAAAAAACAAATGGGCCAAACTTATGAGACATTGACCCAATATCTCGTAAGTTAGAAAGCACCCCAACCCGTGCACGGTTAGTGAGCCCACAGCAACAGCAACCCATATATATAGCTTAGCTATATATATGAGAACGGGAACTCCAAAACCGGAACTCTAAAACCGTACCACCCTAATACAAAACCCTAGCTGAGGCTACCACCACCATCTGGGAGACCACGTGCACCCATAGCACGACCACCGGCCGGAAAGTGCCGCAGCCGCTGCAATAGTAAGGCCGTGTGCATAGCCGCGGGCGGAGACGACAGCAGCAAGGTTGTAGACGCCCCAATTTACGACGTAATATCTCCTCCCCCAATCGATCAATTGTTGAACGAATTTCACAGGTATGAACACCACATATACGAGTTTAATCAACTTCAAATAGTTTTTAAATTAAATACCTAGATCTTCCGAAAAAATTGACACAAAATTGCCAAAAAAATTCTCGGAAACAGTGCATGAACTAATTTAATCAGCCCACTTGGATGGCGATTCCAGGCCAATCTATCAACAGATTCAAAATTGTGTTTAATAGGATGTATAGACAATATATACGAGATTTTAACCCTTCTTACAAAATTCGATTTCATCGAATGAGCGCTAATAAAAGAGACTTCAAAGTTTAAGAAAATTTGTTTTAAAAACATCAAAAAAACTCCGATATGACGTGCGTCCCACCAAACCGGGCGATGTGGTCGCGAACCGAAAGCATCGAAAGGTGCGAATCGACTTCGTGGATGTGTGGGCTTTAACGGAATTCAAATTGGTTGCGTGTGCGCGACGAATTTGACGTATATTCGTCGAAATTCATCGTATCGACCTCTTTACAAATTTTTCAATTACTCTGTGCACATTAGTCAAATCGAGACGAAACTTATGCCAGCAAGACCGTATCATTTTTCTGGTCCTGTATGCCAAGTTTGGTCTGATTCTGAGAAGGTCGACTGGAACGCCTATTTGGCGGACCTACGACCCGCTCCAACGGGCGAAATTGTGCACGGCTCATCGGAATCCAAAACTGGATATACCGTTGAGTTCGTCTCCTCAAATCGGACCCGTAGATATATAGTTTTATGACTTTAGAGACCGTAGATGCTGGCACGTATTTCGGTACAAAACGGGTCCAACGGCGGACATCGTTTTGACCCGAAATTATGATTTTACCTCTGTTCCAGAATTTGACTTTTAGACATGCATTTTCTAGATATATTTTTTATTCCAAACTTGTTCGTGATGTTTGTAGCAGCATCTGGAGTCATCTGCAGAATTTGGCTTTTCTTGCTTCGTTTATTTGCTAGTTCGAGCTACTAGATTATTCTCTTTTGCACATAACCTCAGGCAAGATACCTTGCCATTAGCAGATTATTTTACTTTAGCTCATATTCATGCATTATTCATTATTTATTTTTTGCAAAATAAACTGTGATACATGGCATAAGTTGATAGAGTTTTTACAGTTTAGTTCTATTTTCTGCTATGTACTATTTTCTTATACATTGAACTTAGATTTAAGGGACCACCCTTTGTGTGTTGCATTCATAGGCCTTGACACATTTATACCATGTTGTTGTGAGTCACATATAGGACTCGGACATGCGTGATTGGCTGGCCACCAGTATGTGTAAGCCGTACGTTAGAAAATAACTGCTAATAGAGTTGCATGCTAGAAAACTTAGCAGTTATGAGTTGGCATTGGTCGGGGTGAACATGATTGGAAGTTGACTACCACCCTATCTATCGTAGACCCTCTCGCTACTGAGGAACGATAGGTAGACTATATGCTATAGACTCACTCGACACTGAGGAATAGTATATGGTGCTTTGACTCGCTACTGAGGTACTATACTGCATTGGTATTTTTCTGACTTGACCAGGTAGTCATGCGACCATGAACTGTGCTTAAAACTGCATTCACTTAGATTGGTTAGGCGTCATTATCCGTTAGGTACGAGTACTCTTGGTTTGGGTACTTGTATCTGATCGTGGCTTGGAACAATGACTTGTCACAGATTAGTTTACCACATCTTGTCATTGTTTGGTTGTATGTGTGGCTTACTACTCCGATGAGAAGGTATTGAACCTTGTTGATGTCCGAATACCATATTGGATTTGTGACTTGGAAAGACATTTTACCGTGGGTTGGTGTGCCATCTCCTGTCCTTGTTTGGTTGGGGGGATGGTATGCTAATCCAAAAGGTGAGGTATTGGACCATGTTATGATCCGATCTTACTTATTATTATTGAGCTACATTTATTCAGTTTATATGGCATGATATTATGTATCTTGTTACGTCCCTTTGAG
Source organism: Iris pallida (assembly GCA_029216955.1). Classification (NCBI taxonomy): domain Eukaryota; kingdom Viridiplantae; phylum Streptophyta; class Magnoliopsida; order Asparagales; family Iridaceae; genus Iris; species Iris pallida. The sequence goes on from JANAVB010033620.1 coordinate 18,080,127, forward strand.
GACCTGGTTATCTCTCCATGTGTACGATATTGTCAATCGCAGGTATTCTAGCCGAGGTCGCGATCTTCTCTATTCATTCGGAGATGACTTGTCTTGGGTCTTTCTTTACTACTCCCGCCAAATCATTTCAGTTTCTATATATATTTTTCCCTTACTTGTTGGTAGTGGATTTGTCTCCGCCCAACATATTGTACAAAGACTTATTACAGTTGATTATGTCATATCTTTTATTCTTACATTTGTGGATGAGATTAGATTACTTTTGGTTTGCAGTATTTTACAGCTTATGTATTCATACAAGGTTTCCATATATTGGAGTATACTTCATATGTATACAGCTGGCATGTCTATGTACCTAGTCCTATGTATTTTGGGACTGGGACGTTATATGTTTTTATGGTGGCCCATGCAGGTCGAGTTTGTCACTTCGGTTACGTAATTGTACCGAGGTGAGCCTGCAATATAGGATTAGAGTCTAGGAATCTTATCCACATACCTGATCACCTTCCTTGATTTTCACATTTCGAACTCTCGTTGCCTCCCTTAATTTTTGCATCTTGCTTGAACTCTTTCTACCAACACCCTATCATCTTGTGCTTAAACATGGTTAGAAAGATGACTACACTACTATATACTTATTGGTCAACAATATGGCTAGAAGGATTACATTGGCAATTGGAATACACGAAGACCTTAACTAAGTCATAAAGGTATTTTCTAAAAAGTGTGATTTAGTGGTTAGTAGTTTCTAAGTTGGGATATTACCAAAGAAGGTTTTAATCTTGAGAATTCTAAGTAGTAATCACCAGAGGATCGATGGAAATTTTTGTGATACTGCAGGAAAATAGCTAGAACCTATATACCATTAATTTAAGAAATTGATTGGATTTTTGAGTTTAATATTTATGAATTATTGAGTTATAGTTATACGTCTTTGAGCAGATAAAATTGTTTGGAAATGATCTTAAAATTTAAAAAGTGGCAGTATGAATTAGTTAAATTGAGTCATATAAGTTGCGATTAATATGTTTATCAAATTTCAAATTTTAAGTGGAAGTAATGATATTGAAATCTTGGTAAAAAAAAAGGGAAGATATGGATACAATTTTTGAAAAAAATTTCAAATTTGAATTCATATCCTTTGATTGAAGATTTTCAAACTATTTAGATTTTGGGTTTAAAAAGTTGTGATTATGTTTGCATGACTTAGAAGTAGAAGTTATGGTTAGTGAGTGCGTTAAAATATTGAACTGTAAATTTTAGATTGATCGTGATATGCTAAGGGTTCATCTAGAGGATTATTTGAGAAAGTTTTGGAGTTTTAAAGTTATGAAGTGATATAGAAATTTTTATGGATTCAAGACTTATGAACTCTTGAGTTTAAAAGTCGAAGTAAAAAAATGTTAAATTGTGGAAAAGATAGTAGTAACATGATGAAAGTTCGTTGAAGATATATGGAAGGGATTAAACTTTTAATCATGATTAAATTAGACGACTTGGAGTGAATACGAATTATGGTAGTTCACTTTTGAGAAATTTATTAAGAAACTTTTTGGAGGAAACTCGAGTTAAAATTTTAATGGCAGGCCACCAAGATGACCCTAACGAGTTAGAAGTACCCCACACTAATTGCCATATCACTCATGATCATGATAATAGTATATGCACAGTTGCCGTTGGTCATCTACCAAGCTATGTGACTGTATCTCCACCTTGACTTATTCGACCTTCCCTCAATTCTAGATCTTTTGATTGCGACCTTCTAAACCATTTGCAATTTGAATAATGATTTAATTGTTCCGTAACTGTATTCATCTAGGAGACTATCTTCTCTCCGGAATTGTGTTCCTAAATTATTTTTACTGGATTCCTTAATTAATTTTATTTCATGCTTTAACTTGATCTTCTTTATTTTTGTGCATTAATTATCACCTCGTGAACTCCCACTTTCTATTTTAAATCTTTTGGCGTCCCATACCGTGACTTTGATATTCGGAGTATAATATTAGCTGTTATCTACTAACAAATTTTATATGTAAGATCTAGGCGAGCCCACCTTCCTGTAGACATATCATGTCCCACTAAAACTCATCTCCTTATACTCTATTTTTATGATATGACTTTCTGGTCAAAAAGACTAAACTATAACCTTTACCATGATACTGATATATTTTTCGACCACGGATAGGAACTCAACCTCGACTCAATTCTTCGACCCGATACATGATTTTGTTCTACTTAATTCCTTAAATGCTTAAATTTGTGCTTTACCTTGATTGCTTGACCCATTGTCCCATCACACTACTAGCTTAACTCTTGTAAGTTGGGTAGAATACCTCACGACCCAACAAAGCCTTTGTCCTTGTGACCCATGTTGATAAGTTTACTCAGACTATAAATTCAGAGCACCCTAACTTAGCTAGTCAACCAAGCCAACTGTTTAGGCCCACACTTCGGTCAAGACTCAATTTTAAAAGACCTTGGGCTATATAAATTCCTTCATCATTACCTTTCTTACTTATAGTTTAACAATCTGATGCTGCTAATTTAGTTTTAGTTTTGTAAGCTTATTCTTTTATCGAGCTTGTTCACGACCTATATGTTATTGGGTGCACCCACTAACATATTGTCTAATCAGAACCGGTGCATGATGGTCTGATCAACCTAATTGCACTTTGGTTCGCTGTACTTATATTATCCTACGTGGATGGAGACATAGTAAAACTTGCCCCTAGAGTCTTATCCGCAACAACCTTGGCAATTATTTTTTGAATTATTTTCGTCGCCTATGAACTTCTTATTCGTACTCAATAGCATCGTCTTGAACCCTTTATTTTCTTGTCTTTTATTTAGTTTAGAGAGACAATGCACTGTACATGAGAAATGGACCCAAAGTATCACTTTAGTCATGTGGCTATATTCTCGCCTTAAACTACTCCTTCTACCCCTCAACCCCATCTACCCTATTATTCCTAAATTTTGAGGACAAAATTCTTGTAAGTTGGGTAGGATGTAAAACCCCTAAATTTTTAAATTTATTTATTTATTTTAAAAAGGCTTAAAATATTTTTTTTTATAATTTATGGTTTTTATTAAAGATGACCTTAGCCATTGTTGACTTTTGGAGCACTAGACGACCATGAACTTTGGCACGGAAGATATAGCAATGTGCTTTAACCAGTATATTAGTCATGTCGTAGGAGGCCCAGCCATAGCAGAGTCCGAACTAGGAAAACCAGGCCAAGTTGTGAATTAACTCAATTAAGTTTTTTTTTTATTTAAATATTATTTTATATATTGATTTTTAGATGAACCGGTTTGTCCAATTCAGCCCGAACTGGTCCCAAACCAAATTAAGCCCATGTAGGCATGTGGGGGGACCAAGGTGTCCATGTAGGCATATTTTATATATGTACAAATATTTCCTAAGTTATTTTAGAATTTTATGTTTAATCTCGAATTATTTAATTATTGGTATAAAACTCATATTTTAAAATAATGTTCCTAATATTTGTACAAATTTCTGGACCCGAATAAGGGTGTGCGGTATAATTTCACCAAAACCACCATCGAGCTATTTTTATTATTTTATTATTATTAAAGTATTTTTGTGGAATTAAATAAACAATTATTTAATATTACTATTGTTTGTCTTTTATGGTTAATTGAATTTGGATATACAAGTAAACATGTTTTAAATAGAATTTTATATGTCGTTAGATAATATTAAAATTTTTATTTGGATTGTGAATATTTTACTGGGTGTATATTTATATATATAGATATATAGAGATAAGAGTAAAAAAACAAATGGGCCTAACTCACGAGACATTGAGCCAATATCTCGTGAGTTAGAAAGCACCACAACCCGCGCACGGTTAGTGAGCCCACAGCAACAGCAACCCATATATACAGCTTAGCTATATATATATGAGAACGAAAACTCTAAAATCGGAACTCTAAAACCGTACCCCCCTAATGCAAAACCCTAGCCGAGGCCACCACCACCATCTGGGAGACCACGTGCACCCATAGCGCGACCACCGGCCGAGAGCGCCACGCGCGGTGGCCACAGCCGCTACGACAGCAAGGCCGCACGCACAGCCGCGGGCGGAGACGACAGCAGCAAGGCTGCAGACGCCCCAATTTATGATGTAATATCTCCTCTCCCAATCGATCAATTGTTGAACAGATTTCAAAGGTATGAACACAATATATACGAGTTTAATCGTCTTCAAATAGTTTTTAAATTAGAGACCTAGATCGTCCGAAAAAATTGACACAAAATTGCCAAAAAAAATTCTCGGAAACAGAGGATGAACTAATTCAATCAGCCCACTTGGAAGGCGATTCCCGGCCATTCTATCAAAAGATTCAAAATTGTGTTTAATAGGATGTATAGACAACATATACAAGATTTTAACCCTTCTTGCATAATTTGATTTCATCAAATGAGCGCTAAGAAAAGAGACTTCAAAGTTTAAGAAAATTTGTTTTAAAAACATCAAAAAACTCCGATACGACGTGCGTCCCGCCAAACCGAGTGACGTGGTCGCGAACCGAAAGCATTGAAAGGTGCGTATCAACTTCGCGGACGTGTGGGCTTTAACGGAATTCAAATTGGTTGCGTGTGCACGACGAATTTGACGTGTATCCGTCAAAATTCACCGTATCGACCTCTTTACAAATTTCCCAATTACTTTATGCACACTCGTCAAATCGAGACGAAACTTGTGCCAGCAGGACTGAATCATTTTTCTGTTCATGTATGCCAAGTTTGGTCCGATTCTGAGAAGGTCGACTAGAACGCCTATTTGGCGGACCCGCGACCCGCTCCAACGTACGAAATTGTGCACGACTCATTGGAAACCAAAACTGGACATACCGTTGAGTTCATCTCCTCAAATTGGACTCGTAGACATATAGTTTGACGACTTTAGAGACTGTAGATTCTGGCACGCATTTCGGTACAAAATGGGTCCAACGGCGGATATCGTTTTGACCCAAAATTATGATTTTGTCCCTGTTTCAGAATTTGACTTTTGGACAGGCGTTTCCTAGACATCTTTTATTCCAAACTCGTTCATGATGTTTGTTGCAGCATCCGGAGTCATCTGCGGAATTTGGCTTTTCTTGCTTCATTTATTTGCTAGTTCGAGCTACTGGATTATTCTCTTTTGCACATAACCTCAGGCAAGATACCTTGCCATTAGCTGATTATTTTACTTTAGCTCATATTCATGCATTATTCATTATTTATTTTTTGCAAAATAAACTGTGATAATGGCATAAGTTGATAGAATTTTTACTGTTTGGTTCTATTTCCTGCTATGTACTATTTTCTTATACATTGAACTTAGATTTAAGGGACCACCCTTTGTGTGTTGCATTCATAGGCCTTGACACATTTATACCACGTTGTTGTGAGTCACATATAGGATTCGAACATGCGTGATTGGCTGGCCACCAGTACGTATAAGGCGTGCGTTAGGAAATAACTGCTAATAGAGTTGCATGCTAGAAGACTTAGCAGTTATGAGTTGGCATTGGACGGAAAGAACATGATTGGAAGTTGACTACCACCCTATCTATCGTAGCCTCTCTCGCTACTGAGGAACGATAAGTAGACTATATGCTATAGACTCGCTCGATACTGAGGAATAGTATATGGTGCTTTGACTCGCTACTGAGGTACTATACTGTATTGGTATTTTCCTGACTTGACCAGGTAGTCATGCGACCATGAACTATTTTTAAAACTGCATTCACTTAGATTGGTTAGGCGTCCTTATCTGTTAGGTACGAGTACTCTTGGTTTGGGTACTTGTATTTGACCGTGGCTTAGAACAATGACTTGTCGCGGATTAGTTCACGACATCTTGTCATTGTTTGGTTGTAGGTGTGGCTTACTACTCCGATAAGAAGGTATTGAACCTTGTTGGGGTCCGGATACCATATTGGTTTGTGACTTGGGAAGATATTTCACCGTGGGTTAGTGTGCCATCTCCTGTCCTTATTTGGTTGGGGGGATGGTACGCTAATCCAAAAGGTGAGGTATTGGACCATGTTATGATCCGATCTTACTTATTATTATTGAGCTGTATTTATTCAGTTTACATGGCAAGATATTATGTATCTTGTTACGTCCCTCTGAGGACCTGGTTATCTCCCCAGGTGTGCGCTATTGTCAATCGCTGGTATTCTAGCCGAGGTCGCGATGTTCTCTATTCATTCGGAGATGACTTGTCTTGGGTCTTTCTTTACTACTCCCGCCAAATCATTTCAGTTTTAATGTATATTTTTTCCTTACTTGTTGGTAGTGGATTTGTCTCCGTCCAACATATTGTATAAATACTTATTACAGTTGATTATATGATATCTTTTATTCTTACATTTGTGGATGAGATTAGATTACTTTAGGTTTGCTGCATTTTATAGCTTATGTATTCATACGAGGTTTTCATATATTGGAGTATACTTCATATGTATACAGCTGGCATGTCTATGTACCTAGTCCTACGTATTTTGGGACTGGGGCGTTACAATACCCTCGTCCGATTCCCGTCCTGGGAAAGCATAGCAAGGAAGACGGCGGTTCTATGGTTGATCTGACAAAGGCACGTCGCCAAAGGAAGCGCACACCCGTCCAACCCCTTACGACGGGAGCATTGTCGGTAAGAAGATCTATCTTCGATAGAATCGCTTTCCCTTCAAGTGAGCCTTCGATGGACTCTGATTACTACTCACCTGCTGGGGGTAGTAGGAAGTGATCCCAGGTGGTTCGTGCTTCATGCAATAAGTGCACGACACCTATGGCAGACCAGATGCCGGTGTTGAAAACGAAGGATCCACGGCTCCGAGAGCCAAGCTAGGGGGTACATCCTACGGAGAGGGAGCCACGCGAGCAGCGTTCCCGCAGAAGCGACAGGAGGCTTCCCCGCCAGACCCGCTCTGGCCGTACTCGCGTGCAGCTTCCTTGCACGTACAATGGGGGTGCCATGGCAGAAGATCCGACCCTCTTCCAAGCGGAAGAAGAATATGTGGTGCAGGGCGTGCCTAAATCAAGGCACTCTTGCACCCAGATTACCATCAACTGCTGCTGCCAACAGACGGCTGTGTCATCATCGAGTCGACGTTCTGTCTTCCAGAGACTTTACTCCACGTCAACCCCACGCCAGAGGCTCAACAAGGGGTCGGTGAGCCATAGAGAAGATGAGCCCCATATCGTCATGTGCTACGCGGCACAGGGTTCCAGAGGTTTCAAGAAGCCCTACCAGAATCCTTCCGTATCGGTTGCTAAACCGAAGAGGAGGCTGGAGAGCAGCAAACCTAAGGTACCCGATGCAGGTGTGTTCCAAGGCACTCATTCCAGATCTGTATTAGATGCCATGCCAAATACTGGGGGTAGCCAGCCTCCTTTCATGAATGACAACCCTGTGTTCCGGTCTAAGAAGGAGCAATACGACACGGATGCCTCCATCGACGTAGTCAGTCGCCAGACTGGGGGTAGCAACCGTGTTGAGTTCGAGGAAAATCATAATCATACGGTATATCCTCAAGATGGCGAGGCTCAGGTGTCTGAGCCAGAGAGCGAAGGATCCATGGCTCCCTCGACTCATCCTCACACTTAGTCTGTGTTCATAGCCGATGGCAATGAGGAAGACAACAACGAAGCTCTCAGACGTATCGAAGCCCTCGAGACAAAGTTAGATACGATGACGGATACCATGAAAACTCTATCCTCGGTCATAATCGACCTCAACAGCAATATGGCCCCCGCTGTCTCTACACCAGCGCTTGTTTCGCCAACAAATGACGGATCCAGCAGGCTACCTGTCGTCCACCAGGCAGGACCCTCTTCGTCTTCTCCATCGGCTACATATTCTGTAATGCCAACCGAGATACAGCAGGCCATCAAGAAGCTGTTTGCGCGTCATGATGCCAAGGAGAAGCAAGCAGCACTCCATAAGATGGGTATCCGGCATCCATACCCTGTCGTGTGGGACAACGTCGTCTACCCTCCCAAGTACAACCCGCAGACGCTTACATCTTACGAAGAAAAAGGGTCTCCTCGATAATACTTGAGGTACTTTGCCTCGGTAATTGGGCACATGTCAAAGAATGACGTCCTCATATCCAACATATTCATAGGAGCCCTGCAGGGGGTAGCATATGAATGGTTCTGCAGTCTTCCGGACATTGTATCTTATCATTTGAAGATCTGAAGACTCTGTTCGTGGACCGATTCTATGAAGAAGGGATGGACATGACGATGTCGACCCTCATAGAGATTGTTCAGAGGAAGAAAGAGCATATCCGCATATATATCGAGCGCTTCCGCCAGACAGCCCTCAAATTACTGCCCGGTATGCCTGAGCCCATGCTTATGGACTCATGCTGCAAGAACATGCTACCCGCAATCAAATTGTGGCACAGTGCTCCCTGTACGGAGTGGATGCCTTTAATTACAGAGGCGGACACCGCACAGAGGAAAGCCCAAGACACGCTGCTCTTGGGGCTATACTTTCCTGCGCCTGAAGACAAGGGGAGACGCTCGTCTAGCAGCAACCCCAAAGACGAAAAAGGCAAGCAGGTCATGACCATCAACATCTCCAAAGGTTCAGCATCCGTGAACCCCAAGTCCGTAAAAATGCAGAGGCCGAAGGAGACTTACTCCTTCAATGACGAGAATACGCTGAAGATCTTCGAGATGCTTACGAAGAGTGGCAAACTGTCCATCCCGGCACCCAGTGTCCTGATGAAGTGGAAAAGGTGGACCATCCCAAGTACTGCTATTACCACCAGTACGTCCACCACTCAATACGAGATTGCTACATGTTGAAAAGGTAAATCCAGCACCTCATCAATGCCGACATTATATCATTAGATTATGAGGAGAAGACCGTCATGGCCAACATGGTTACTCACCAGTTTGGGATTTTTCCAGCCACAGAGGTACAAGACAGCGACATCCCCATTCCAAAGGCAATAATGGAAGTAGTCAACCTTCTACCAACACGAGACAACGATCAAGGGTGATGGAACTGGGGATTCCCAGGACCCTAGTTTGGTGTGCGCATTGATTGATAGAAAGTTAAATAAATATAAACGTGCTCTAACCCTTTATAGGAAAAAACTAGGATTCACGAATTATACCTGAGGCGGAAAGAAGACAATAGTTCCTAGTAATCTCAAGCAGTCACGACCCCAAGATCTTCTGCACATATTCCTTCCTCGGATTGGACGTTGTGTGGGCGATGATCTCCCAACCTTTTCTTCTCCTTGGCAACCCCTTCTTTCTCTCCTTACGTGGATCACGAATTTAGAGAAAGCTTCTTAGTTCTAATGATAATTTTGGCAGACAGAGAATAGAGGATATATATAAGGCTACGGCAGGGATCATGAGGAGAAATTAGGATTAGGTCTCCTAACGGATCTAGATATCTTGTGTTCAGCCCGAACACACAATCCAGGCACATTAACAATAGCTCGATCCATTAATGAGCTATTGTTGCACTACCTTCCTAATCCCAAATTATGATTGTGGGCTCCTTCTATTATATGCTCGTTTGGCTCCCCATATTAAGATATCGAATGTCCGTCGATCAGATTAAGTTACTGACAACTATATTGATCAACATCTTTTATCCTTAAGTAGTACCACTCAACTTTATTTGTCATGTTGGATATAATCCACCTGCAGAGTTTACATGACAATCCTTATGAGCTCCTTAAGGGGACATCATCAACCCGACATATCGGGACATGGATTCCTTTTATAATCAACAGCCCATCATACATACAATATTATTATCCAATTCATAGAGGTTGTTAACCCATAATAAATCTCACTGTAACACCCACTTTTCTAAAATAAGAGTAATTTTGAACTTTTGTATTTTAAATCATTAAAATATTAGATTTTAGTCATGTTATGATTTTTGGTGATTTTTAGTTATTTTAAAACTATTTAATTGAGTGAAATGTGAAATTGGTGTTTTACTAGTGTAACCTTAGTCATGCATGACCTAGGAGACTAATCATGACCAAGGAGACCTAATCATGTGTTTAGGATTTCAAATTTCTACTTTTAAGCCTAGGGATATTTTGGTCATTTTGACACTTTTGTGAAATTGTAAATTATATGAATTAAATATGTGTTAGTTAAATTATTTGAGACTTGACCTAGAAGTTAGCCTAATCTAGATGTTAATCATGACCCTAGAGACTAAGTTAGAGGGTTTCTTTATGTAATCAAATTAGGGTAATATCTAGATATTTGTTAGAGAGATATTTTAAGCTAAAGGTTAAAGAAGGCTACTTTAGTTATGAGCCATTAGATTGGCTTGAAATTGTTGGAGAAGCCTTAGCCACTCATCCTAAACCCTAATCCTAACCTAATGGCAGCCATCACACATTCCCTCCCTCTATAAATACAACCCATTAATCATTAGCATCATTTTTAATTTATTTTAATTGCCTCCTTTAGTGTTCTTCCCCAATTCCTCCCCAAATATCCAAATCAACTCCAAATTGAGCCAAATTTCTTGTATTGGAATCCCCTACTGTTGAGGATGCTAAGGGAAGCTAGCTAGCAAGGTTACACAAGCATTTAGTACCCCCAAGTGAAGAGGACACCCCCCATTCTAGGCTTTTCATTGAGTTTTCACTCAATAGGTAAATACCCTCATACATAGTTAATATTGTGATTTCTCTTCATGGTTGCAAGCATCTAGGTACCATAGACCTGTAGGCCAAGTTCGGTAGGAACTAGGTTTGATTTGGTGTCCGTATCGGTCACGTATCTAGGTTTAAATTCAAGTATTTGGTGAAATGCCACTTAGGAATAAAAGTTTGTGTTTTGTAAAATAAATTACATTTTTGGGTAGTCCTAGACTTGTAGGTCACAACCCTAGTTGACTGAGCAAGAAACTGTGTCGTGTCCGTGTCCAAATTGGACACAAACACGCTGTGCACACCCACACACACTGTCCTGCGCACTGATACCTCGTGTGCACTGTACATGACACGTGGACACGTGCCACTTGACACGGACCTAGGGGCAATGTCTGACAAGATACCCCCAAAGTCTCGTGTCAAGTCGTGTCGTATCGAGTGAGAAAACTCACTCGTACTGGTCGAGCACAGCCTGTGTACGAGTGTACAGACCTCACTGACTCGACATTGTAACTCGGACACGACACGACTTGAAATTTGTGCAGACACCTAGACACCTAGCCCTAGTCCCCCTCTACCCCTATACACGACCACGATATGTCACGTGTCGTGTGTCACGCACACGAGACTGTGACACGCCTGTACGAGGCACTGCATCGTGCCTGTGTTCTTCCCTGCTACTCGGGCCCCCTGTAGGACACGACACGGACACTTTTGACACGAGTTTTGGTGGACACGAGGGGGCATGCACTGACATCATGCCTCCAAAGTTTTGTTGGATTTCGTGGAGTGATTAGGCAGAAATCGACCGCACACCGACATTGCATTGTCTGTGCATGGTTGAGTTTTTGCCTCTGATACGGCCTTGGACACGAGACACGATGCGACTTCGACTCGACCTAGTGGACTCAGTAGACACGTGGATACCTAGTCTACAGGTTGACACACTTACACTACCTTAGTGTTGGACACAAAGTGTCCTATAGACCCCTACACACTCGCACGAGGACCTGTCTGTGCACAAATTGATACCCCTACTGACACTTGGATTTTGGACACTGTTTGGACACATGGTGGACACGTATGTATAGACACACCTAGGTGGCACCTCTATACACATGTTTCTACATAATTTCGAGATTTCTTTTGTGTTGTTATTTAGGTTTTCCTTTGAAATTTCATAGGATCAGTTATTCACAGTTGGTTGACAGTCCAATTAGGTTTTTTTAGTATATAAAACCTGATATTTCAATGAAAATCCCTTTCCTACATGATTCAGTTACCTAGGACTGATATGTGTAGGTTTCCTGAGATTTAGTTAGATGTGTGTTGGGGATATTGTGATTTGGATTAGTTCACTGTCAATAGCCATGTTTAATTCAATTCCAAATAAAATCCTGAGATTCAAATCTCTGAAACCTGAGAATTAGGTTTGGGTTGAACATGTTTAATCATTGTTTAACTGAAATGGATTGGGTTATGGAGAACTGAGATTTAAATCAGCCTACATCTCATTAGAGATCAGTCAATACCCTATTCATCTGTCCATATTAAATTAACCTACTGTCCTATCCACTTGCCATATGGTTTGGTATCAGTCATGTCCAGACCTGGTATCACAAACCCTTTGTTTAGACCATTTGTGTGAGTATCAGACCTTTTTTCTCACTTGTACAGTTCTGTTTTGGGTATGGTATTCTGCCCTTACATCAGTCCAGTAATGGACTTGAATATTGGTATGGTGGTTCACCATCCACACTTTAATATCTTGTTCTGCATATTTCATCACTACATTGCCTATTTCCTGAGAACAAGGGTAGAGCCATGAATGATAATTCACACTGTTATTTTACTAAAACCTGTGATTGGCTATAAAACATGTTAACTGTTAGGATAATGTTAAGTCATGACATGAGGGTATTGATGTGAGGGTGTATGTGTTTGTATATATGTCTAAGGTTATGGGTATAGTTATATATAGGTATATATAGTGTAATGCATATATCACTACAAGAAAGTTGGCCTATCCCAACGTTCTATAAGCGTTGTCAAAACTGAATAAAACGTTGGTATATGTTTAGCCAACGTTTGTCCAACGATTTATGCAAACGTCGTCGTTGCTCTAGTTGGAAATTTACAACGTTTGCAATAAATGTTGGTACAGGGATTAGACGACGTTTGCAGTAACGTTTATAAACGTCAATAATAGTACAAAAAAGGTTAACAATTTCAACATTTTTACAATAGAAACGTTGGCATACGTAACTTATTTCCAACATTTTACAAAACGTTAGAATTATTTTTACCAACCTTTGCCGAAGAAAACGTTGGGTTGTGATTTTCCAACGTTTCCCAAAAAATGGTTGGATTTGTATTTCCAACCTTTTCTAAAAAAAAGTTGGTTTTTTCCAACGTGTTTCCACAAACATTGAAAATATAATTTTGGATGGTACTTTCCCAACAATTTACTAAACGTCGTAAATTTAACCTATTTTCCAACAATTTTCCAAAATGTTGGGAGTTGTGTTAATGGGTGATAATTTTTAAATAATTGGACAAACATATCGAGAATTTAACTATTTTTCCAACGTTTTACCTAACCACTGGATTTGTTACAAAAATTGGTTAAAAATATCTGCCACAATCGCACAAAATATAAATGTGCTTGTACATATAAAAATTTCAGATCCCATCACAAGCATGTAAATGCATCCACCACCAAACAATTGAACAAAATATTAATATAAAATTATTTTAAATCAAAATATTGTTTGTGTAAAAAGTCTTTATATCTTTATTCATTCACCAAAATACAAGTTCATTCAAAGTAAAAATTAGACAATCTTCATGAATCCATATAAGTAACTTGACCATGCATGTAAACCTGTAAAAAAAAAAATTAAAATTAGGACATACGAGTAAATAATGAATATTTTTAAGTTTTACTGTGCAAGTTGACCTTCTCCACTAATCAGTTCTTTTTCGCCTTCTTCATAGCCATGAGATCCTGAATTAATGAACACAAGAAAAGAGGAGTAAAATTTAAGGATATTTAATATAAATGTCAAAGTTCAATGCTTTAATTTAAAGAGGAACTACTATATATATATGGTGTACTGTTCCATTTTTAAAATTCATGAAGAGAAGGAACTACCTATAAGTTATCCAAGACTATGGAGTTTTATAACCTAAAGAAACTGATTTGCTAACCCAAATGAATCAAGCTATCCTAATAATTTTTATTCAGTGAACATTGAAAAAAACTGTAGAAAGTTAAATATAACAAGGAGAATCTTAATAATTTTTAGGAATTTGCAGACTGCCAATAAAGAGAAGCCATGCTACTAGTAGAGGAGAAATAAAAAAATCTTAATAACTCATCACCATAATATAGGAGAAATAAAAATTCTAACCTCATAATAGCTTCGAAGTTGAGATCGTGGTACAGTGTGCGTTTGCGCTTGCTTTGGTCGTTGCAGTTGCGCTTGCTTTGGTGGTTGCAGTTGTATTCGCTTTGATGGTTGTGTTTGTCTTCTTGATTGAACCTCTGATTGTATATGTGCCGACTGATGCAATATTGGAGGTGATGTGTGCTCAAAATTATTTTCAAAAAACTAACATTATAAATACAAGAAAATATTACATGCAATCCATCAAATAAATTTAGCTCATATACATCTAATAGTTGATAAATTCTAACATGTTCTGTGCCAGAAGATACATCGCGTGGAGATTGTGAGAAAGCACCCATATCACGCAGATGACTCTCAAGTAAATTTTGTATTTGTGCTTCCATTCGATCATTCATCCGAGATTCTACAGCAGATAACTTTTCTTGCATCTGGAGTTCCATCTGCTCTTTCATTTCAGTTTTGTTTCTCTCATTTTCAGCCATCATCTCACGACGAACCCTTTCATTTTCAGCCTCCATTTCACGTCGCAGGTTCTCTAACTCTTGTTGATGTTGTGTCTCAATCTCCCTCCATTTTACATTGGTATATTGTGCGACGTTTAAAGACAAATGCCGGTCATGACCAACGTTTTTTTAAATACGTCGTTATATGCTAACTTAGTCGACGTTTACAAAAATGTCGGAGGAATAAACGTTGGGAAAGACCTATTTTCTTGTAGTGTATATATTGTATTATATATAGTGCCATGTAGGCTAGTAGCTATATAAGATATAGTTATATATATGGTACTTATATGATATATAGGTTAGGCCTATACATATGTTATGTTATGAGAGGGTATATATGTATATACATATGTGTGATAGGTTAGTGGATTCTATATAAGCTAAGCATATATGTATGTACTATATTTATGTGAGATACCTTAGCCTTGGGTTGGTATGCACATTATTATAGGAAATGGTATCCTAGTGCACTAGCCTATGAGTTAGTTGACTTAGATATAGAGTTTAACTTAGATAGACTAGTTGACCATTGGCTTAGATTGACTTGTTGATCCATTTTGACTAGACAGTTGACCAAAGTCAACATTAAGTCTATATATGACCAAGATTGACCTAATTACGTTGTTGACTAGTCTATGTTCGACCAAAACCTTAGTTAGTCTAACTTTAACCTAGATTAGACTAACCTTGACTAGTTTGACCTTGTTTGACCTTGTATGACTTAGTTTAACATCTTATGACCTAATATGACTTAATTTGACTTAGTTTGATTGTAGAGTTGACCAAGTTTGACTTGGACCTAGTTTGACCGAAGACAGTTGACCAGGGTTGACTTAGAGTTGACTTTGACCTAGATTGGCCTAGAAATTATTTAGATTGCATCATAAACATCATTATCTTATTTTAAACACATTATAACCCATACTGCTCTATTTAGGACATTGTGACTCTGGTGCAGACATTTGATATTACATTACACTTTTCAGAGTATCAGGCGAGTACATTCTCTGATAGTTCTTTCATTTACTTGTCAATTACTGTACTTCAGTTCTAGTTAGTTCTATTTGATTCTTGTTACAAACATGTATTGTTATTACTGAATCCATGTATACGACACACATACTTACTCGTCTTACCTCTATTATTCGAATCATCATACGAATCACCATATGAATCACTATTCGAATCACCCTATTCGTATCTTCATATGCTGGTTGGACTTGTATTCATCTTATGTGTTGGATTATGGATTCATTTGTATTAGACTGGGCGGGGAAATACTGATTAGACATGTAGACATATCCTCCTATTCGAATCACCCCTCTGTGAATGATATTCGAACGATAGCCATCCCTCATCTGATCAGTGAGTGGTGTGCCGTATTACCTACAGCCGTTTACATGTCGATCTCGGTATTTTAAAACACACTTGGAGAATTTATTTGAATCATTGTTTGACTACTATTCGTATCACCTTATTCGAATCACCTTACTAGAACAATGATTAGAATCACATTCGACTCATCTTGTATTAGACTCACATTGGGATTACACTTGACTCATATTATACCATCTGGATTTATGTTACTTTAGTTCAGCTAGATTTATTTTACAGTCTTCATTGCCATCATTCTTCTCTTGTTTTACTTACCTTACTTTCCTTGTATCTTAACTGTTTCTCTATACCGTTACCTGTATACAAACTACCATGTTCATCAATAAAACTGCCTATAACTGCTTTATAGTTCTCTGTCATTTACTTGGAATTTTTTGATGAATTGTACTCGTTCCTGTCCTGACTGGACCTATTAAAAATATTACAGATGATTGCCCTGAGGACATTTGCCCTACTTGCCTTGGAGCAGGAGATGGCTTAGCTACCTTTGGCCCCGACACTCAGGAGTGATCGAAAGACTAGCTGGTAGACTTGGTTTAGTTTTCATGTTTTAGAACTTGAATTGTAATAACTTGAGATTCGAGTTTGTATTTGAGTTTGTTTGAGATATTATTATTTAGTAGTTTATAAATGTTGTTATTTAGTTTTTAGTTATAAACTTCTGTGTTATCTTATCGTGCTTAGACTGTGATTGAGATTTCATTATATCTATACTTGTCCTCCGTTCGGAGTTGAGATATTGACAAGTACATTATATAATTGCATGAGTTGTTGATTAGATAGTAACCTAGGACAGCGTTCTACTGCCGACACTGCGGCGTAGGCTGGACGTATCCACTTCTCGTGCCCTTACTCTAGGATGCGGGTCGTGACACTCATTCTTCTATGAGTCAAAGTAATGCATACTACATATACATGTCTGTTATTATATCCGAATTAAGGGCACAAGCATCCATAATAACCGAGATGTCTATTCTCTTATGTAGTCAGTACAAAGAGAACAACCTCAAGTGGTCATGTTCAATACACACAAAGTGTACCAATATAAACCTATAGTCAAGATAGACTAATACCAGATTACACTACAACCTTTCCAATAGATTCTCCAAGTCCATCTAGGTTGTGAACCATTTATATATTCCCTAGGGAACTGATGATATGATCTTCTGTGTGACACCACACACCATATTATCTATAATATAAAGTATCAGACACTTGCATCAACACTTGTAACAAATACAATATGCAAACATTGTCCATATGATTCTTATTCAAAATTTAAGGAAATAAAGTTAATACAAAAGTGATGCTTTTAGTATATAACCCTAACAAAGAGCTCATCCCGTTGTCCATACCTCAAGGCGAAGTCATGTGGATTCATCCTGACTTAGTCTCCGACATGATGGCACCTACGACCCTTTCTACCAAAGGAAAGAAAAGCAAAATATGCCGCATGGCCTCGGCTTCGACCGATGATGCTTTGGTGACCACCCGCTCAGCGTAGCGACAAGAGGAGAGCCAGGCTCCAAAGCAGGAGTTGTCTCCACTGACTACTTCCCCTGTCCCAAATGTATCAGGAGCAGGTCCATCTCAAGCTCCTGATGCACCAGAGGCAGGTCCATCTCGGGCTCCTACCACGAACAATCAAAAACAGAAGGAAGTTTTCTTTGACAAACCTCGCAGAAAGGATCCAGCAATAGGGCCTATCAAGCCCTACAACTTCGATATTCTAGCACAGCTGGCCAATACTCCGGCTAGATTGTCACTTTTTGAGCTCCTCCGCCTCTTTAAAGAGACCCGAGACGCGCTCAGTGAAGCCTTACAGAATGCCGAGTCCTTCCTTACTCAGGTTCGACCACCAAAAGATGATCCCGTAGCTTGCCCACATTGCCACAGCGTGGTCGAAGTGATTCCCAGTATCACTTTCACCCAGTAAGACATGCTGCTAAAGAATATTCGGCACAATTGCCCCCTGTATTATACAGGGTATGTCGGTGCCATTAAGGTCGATCGTATCCACATCGTTCCGGGTTCCTCTCTAAGCATTATCCTAAGAAGCCTCCTTCAAACTCTAGGGATTCTGATGCATCTGTTGACAGCCTCAAACACAACAATCAGCGACTTCAACGCAGGAAAGAGGGAGCCTCTGGGCAAAATTTGCCTGAAGTGCCAGGTTGGTGACCTCCATACTGAAGTAACTTGCTATGTCATCGATGCAGACATAAACTAAAATATGTTGCTAGGACGACCATGGATCCATGAGTACATGATTGTCCCTCCCATCCTACATCAGTACATAAAGTATGTGGCCAGCGATAGGACCATCAAAATGGAGTTTGCTGATATCAACCCGTTCCGAGGACTTGAAGCCTACTGTACGGATGTTGATCTGTACAAGTTAGCCCCCTGGGATAACGATAGCAATAATGATGATGACGAGGCAGAGACAGCCTCAGAAAGCGCAGCAGCGACCAAAGAACCTCTAAAGGTTCGACTGAAAGGAAGGCCTCCCAAAGTATCCGCGTCTCTCGTTGTTAAGCTTCGGGGCAGAGCTCCACCTTCGTCTCTAGTGACGATAGATAATGGTCAGGAGCTGATACGAATAAGGCTACCCCAGAGGTCTCCAAGGCTAACCACGAAGGCACAGAAGCATGTGACCACAGCCCCTTTAGTAGTCAAACTGAAAGGGAAGCGTCCGCCCCCACCTCCCGCAACAGCTCTAGTCCTCACTGACGAAGAGCTAGAAGACTACGTTTGTGCCAACACGGAGGCACACTCTTTCAATGATGTAATCCCCCGGGATAAGATATCTTACTTTATTAACAAGAAGTTATCTTTGAACTACTTTGGTGCAAGCTGGAACACCAAATATTTCCTAGACAACTCTCTGCGTAAGCTACGAACGCAGGTGACGACCGTCAACCATGTGAGCCGAGTTATCCCTGCCCGGGGCACCTACTTCGTAGTTCTAGCCAGAAAAAAAGCAGAGGAACCCATCATATTCGTTCGATTGGAGCATCCGCAGTGAATAACTCTTGAAGACCCAGACGACAGTGGCAAGTTGCAGTTCTATTGCTATACTGCATAGGCCAAAAACCTCATCCAGAAGATGGGTTACGACCTGAACAGCAACAAGGGGCTTAATTATGGCTAGGGCCGTCGTCTTTTCTTACGGATTCATGCTCTAACGGGAAAAGCTTGAAACTATAACCAACGTACCTGTCAAGGGTTGGGGTACGTTACACCTACTTCTACCTCAGAAGACTCAGAGAAAGAAATCAGGAGGCACTCACACTCTTCTGACTCCTCCACTTGGGACTCTGATACCAGCACCGGTCAAGTCTTTAAGAAGATGTTGTCTGCTAACGTGGCCTCTGCAAGCTTAACCATTGAAGATAATCAGTGCAGGCGGTTACAAGAGTTAGAAGTGCTGGAGGAAAAGCGCTTGATCATGCAGCAAAGGATCGGGCTTTACCAAGCCCGCATCTCTGGGGCCTTCAACAAAAATGTCCGTAAAAGATCATACCAAGTGGGCGACCTCATCTTGGCAGTATGAAGAACGATGGTAACGACTCGCAAGACGGCTGGGAAGTTCGAGCCCAAGTGGGAAGGACCGTTCATTATAGAAATAATATACTCCAACGGTGCTTATCGGCTAGCTAAGCCTAATGGCGACTTGCTAATGATGCCCATCAATGGCAAGTTCCTAAAGAAATATTACGTCTGAAGGCGGAACCAGCATAGGCACCCAAATCCCCTGAAAAGGGTGCCTATGAGTTCTGGTAAGGGGATCTCCCTCTCTCTCCTATATATTCTCTCAAGTAGATGAGGCACTTCACGTCCACATTACCTCTGGATTGCTCCTCGTGCGACACTTGGAAGATGCGGCTACCATATCCATATTACCTATGAGTAGTCGTTCTTCTCGTATCAGTTCTATGGTTATTCCGGCGATCTAGAAAATAGTTCACATCCATATTACCTCTGGATTGTTGTTCTATATTCTGGAAAAGATTAAGCCTACTATATCTATATTACCTCTGGTCAGGCAAATCCCTGTTGAAGATTCCCTCTTTATTTTGAAGACAAAAGCAAAGGGAATAGGAAAGCTTCTATATATAAAAACATGTAGCTACAAAGATCTATTACAAAATCTTTATAGTTACATACACAGAAGCAAAAAAGACTAAAATTGTAGTACAAGCTCTCAATAGTGCAGGCGAGACGGTGACAGAGCCAATCACTTCCTGATTAAAAGGAAGCCACCGCCCGAAGCAGTTATTGGCCCGAGCCGGGATAAAGACCAGCACAAGATCCCCTATCTCCCCAGCTGGCCATGGGAGCAACCACAGCTGCAGGCCTTGCTATTCCTCGGAATGGCAAGCAATCCAAATCCAGAAAGCAGAGGTCCAAGACGCCATTGACGCCCACGACATCCAGAGTGTGAGGACGTCTCGAGATCCAGTAGTAGTTCTACTACAGCTTCTTCGGATAAAAAGGTTTGCCACCAACGGCCGCCTCAAGAACACTCCAGGGTCGTCAGCAGCCGAGTGTCGGGCAAGCAAGGCTATTATGGAAGTAGTTGAGTCTTCTCTTGGAATGGGTAGTCCTTTATATAGACTATTCGCGTGGTCCAAGCAGATGTCGGTCAGAAGGAAGCTTACAATCTAAGCCAAAGCACTACTCCATGTCAGATGACAGTACTGCGAGTGATCGAAGGAACGTGACTCTGAACCACCTCTGCCAAAGAGATTCGCAATCTCTACAAAGATGCAAGAGGCTCCAATATCAAGAAGTCATCAGGAGCTCTTGCCCTGAAACGATGACTCAGGACAATTAATGCTAAAGAGCTAGGCGTGACACCAGCCATCACCCAGCTCGTACAATCATGCCACGTGTTCATGCTTTTGTTCAAAGTATCCCGAGCTTGACTCAAGTTCGGGACACTTTGAAGGGGGTCTTGTAGAAGCATAAAAATCTTAGCTGATGACATCCCTTCGCCACAGAGCAGATGATACAAAGGCTCAGCCCAAGTACTAAAAAGACAAAACAGAAGATATGGAAAGAAGTCCCTTATATGTCACGTATACCAAAGTCTAGTACAGACACATCGAGACTACACAAAAAAGACTAATTTTGTTCGTCTACAAAGGATCTGGTACATATTCAAGAGCCTGGAAGGGTCTACAAGGGATTCGGTCTTCTTCAAAGTACAACCCTTCTTCTTCATGCCAGAAGATTGACCTCCATCGAGGCGTATTCTGACCTTTTTATGGACGTAGCCTCCAAGAAGTATATCAGCCACGTGGCAAATGCAAACAGCTTCCTGAAGCAGTCATTGGTCCGAGCCTTCAAAGAGCGCAGCAGGTTGCGAAGCCCTGAATGGGAAGGACATAGCACAACCAGTGGCTCTTCGGGTTGGCTATCCACCCATGACCTAGGTCGTCAGGATATCGAAGATCCCCCAAATGTCGCTCAGATTTGAACTCCCTATGGAGGACATTTACGTACTTTCTAAGTGCAGCGATGGCTCCTTCTACACAGTTTTCTATAAGAATATGTCTCCTATGAACGAGAAAAGCCTCAACCAGCAGCCACCTTAAACAAGGCCGATCGTCACTCGAAGTTAAGTTTCGATCTCGCATGGTAGTGAAGGATGCCAAGAAGAAGACATCGACTCATCAGAGGAGAATTTCCCCTTTTATAGGACCGGGAATGGCCCAGAGTGCACCCCACATAACCGACAGACAGAATTCCCATATTAATGGGATGAACCTAAGACTCAGCACGATGAGTGTCAGTCTTAGACCCTTGGAATTCCCCATATTACGGTGGAAATTAGGAGATGAGTCATTAAAGAGCGGGTATTTATCGCTCTTTACTCCAGAAGCCAAAGCCTTCAAGCCAGAGGCGCAGCTACTCGCATGCTCCAACCTCAGAAGCAAGATAGTTGTAGGGCCCCTATTTTCTTTTCTTCAAAAATTAGTGTCTTTACTCCAGAGTCGCAGCTACCTGCCTGCACCAACCCCAGACACACAAGGGTGTTATACCCTTTCCTCCAAAGCTAACGCCTTCAAAGTTCAGAGGTGCAGCTACCTACATGCGTTCATATAAGGCGCATGATGGTGATATGTTCACACTATCTCCATTCCCATGGTGCAGTCATCTGCTCCGATCCAGAAGCTAAAGTCACTTCTCTACAAGAGACTTAGGAACTCCCACTGCAACCAATGAAAGTCAGCCTGTCGCTCCAAAAGCACAGTAACCTCGCTAACATAAAGCATAAGCCTACTCGTCGCCTATAGCATAGTGACTCTGTTACTCCAAAAGTTAGCTTCATCGTTGCTCTAAATGTACAGAAGTCTCATCGTCATTCAAAGCCAAGTCCACTCGTCGCCTGAAAGCACAAAGGCTCCGTCATTGCGAGAAGCATGGTCTACTCGTCGCTCCAGAAGCACGGCAGTACTTAGTCTTCAAAAGAGGCACAGAAAGCTTGGGTCTACGCCAATTGGTTTGTTTAAACCACCTCTTGCAGAAAAGATTAGGATTAAATCATGATTGATATAATATCAGATTTATTTAAATCTTTGAAGAGGATCAATTAGACTCTAAATCTAGGATAAAATCCTAAGATTTACTCGACTGTATCCGAGCAAGCAAATCGACATGTGCCATGTGTCACCTCCTTCAGTTATGTTGATAACTACCAGAGATCTCGATTGAAGAAAATCTCGATGTCCGTCATGTGTCAGCGCCGCAGAAACCCGTACCGTGCAATGACGGCAGATTCTTTTATATCTCAGGAACCCTAATGCACATCGCATATATTCTTGGTTCTCTATAAAAAGAAGGAGTTCTCCTTCAACTAAAGAGTGACAACCTACATCTAAGAAGGAACAATCCACCAACCAACCAACAGAAGAAAAACCACCTCCAAGGGACCTTCTCCTCCAGACAGCCTCTTGATCGGTGACCCCAGAGTTCCATCAAAGGCACCAGAGTGCCATAGCAAGGTTGATTTGTCGTCAGATCATCAACGGAGTAAAGGAGGCGGTGTAGTGCTCGATCTCCACCGTCACACTTTCCTAGAAACCTCTTCTCCCTGTACTTGGAATATCCTGTTTAGAACTTCCTTCTTTGTACACAGACAC
This sequence comes from Iris pallida, assembly GCA_029216955.1. Classification (NCBI taxonomy): domain Eukaryota; kingdom Viridiplantae; phylum Streptophyta; class Magnoliopsida; order Asparagales; family Iridaceae; genus Iris; species Iris pallida. Next base: position 18,103,269 of record JANAVB010033620.1, read on the forward strand.
CTTATACGTTCAATAAAGCAAAAAAGTTTGTTCAACCTTTTGTTATGTCGAATAGCTGTGCGCCAGTTGGCTCAATCGTGTCTGTGCACGATTTGAGCAATTACGGGACATTTGGAGCAATTTTTCTTATGTCTCGAACGTTTTGCACACCGAGCAGTTACTAGGTGCATCTATATAAAGTCCCTCTCTTCTCTCTCAGAAATATATACTAGGTATCAGAAATTTTCTTGCAAAATTGTCTAAGCTCAGAGCAAAGAAGAGAGATACTTTGTGAGCAGAGGTCCACACCATCCGAGGAGTCAGAAGAGCAGAGTGTTCCTAAGTTCTCCGTTGAACTTGCTAGTTCCTAGAAGATATTCTTGTGGGGTGAATGTAACACCCCAGTCCCATAATACGTAGGACTAGGTACGTAAATATGCCAGCTACATAAATGTGAAGTATACTCCAATATATGGGTTTCTTGTATGTATACATACGCTGTAAAATACAGTAAACCATGATAACTAAATCTCATCCACGAAAATAAAAGAATAATGATATAAATCAACTATGAACTGTTATTTTGTACAAGACGTTGGGCGAAGATAAATCTACTACCAACCATTTAAATAAGAAGAAAAAATACATGAAAAGAATTTATAAGAGTGATAAAGGATGATCCAAGAGCAATCCTTCTTGATAGAAAAAGAGAAGATCACGATCTTGGCTAGAGTACTTGCGAAATATCATAAAAGCACACACCTGAGGAAATCACCAGGTCCTCAGAGGGACGTAACAAGATACACGAAGAACATGCCGTATAATCTGAATATAACTGCTCTACAATAATTCGGATGATAACATGGTTCAGTACTTTATCATCGAAGCAATGAACCACACCTACATCCAAACAAGGACAAGGTGTGGTACACTAGTTCGCGATAAAATACAGTTTCAAGCCATGATCAGGTATAAGGACACCTAACCATTCTATGTGTAATGCATTTTGGAACAACACTCAATGTAAGGGCAGACTGACGGACCACAACAATACGGGTAGCGCTCAAGCGAGTCGCTACTATAATATACGAGTAGTGCTCCGGAGAGTCACTAGCAAGTCCACGGGTAGTGCTCAAATGAGTCACTAAAGAATACACGGGTAGGGCTCAAACGAGTCACTAGCAAGACCGACATGACCCAACACATCATTGTCCAAGCATCTAGTGTATGTTTCCCCCACCCAGTGGTCCTATCTATGTATGTCCTCTAAAACTATGTCAACGTGTATAAAATAAATAAAAGCAACATAAATGGCAATAAATAAGCAAGTAATTAAATAATAAAAATAAATATACTAAATGATAGAAAATAATCAGAATATAGTGGCAAGGTATCTTGCCTGGGGTATAGCAGTAATTCAATAATGTCCTGCAGGCAAATCGTCAAGTCCAAGAAAGGTACAACATAGGCGTCTCCACGAACGTCGCCGGATGCTGAAACAACCATCACTATCATTCCCATAATAAGGAAAATAGCTAGGATAGACTATCCATAAGTCCAATTCTGGACACAGGGGCAAAATAGTAATTTTAGGTTAAAATGATGTCCGTTGTTGGACCCGCTTTGCACCAAAAAGTATGCCAATATCTACGGCCTCTAAAGAAGTTAAACTATATGTCTATGGATCTGTATGATGAGTCGAACCCAACTGTATGTTCAAAGTTGGATTCCGGTGGGCCGTGCACAAATTTGCCCGTTGGATCGGGTCACGGGCCCGCCAAAATGGCGTTCCGGTCGACCTTCTCGGAATTGGACCAAACGTGGCAAAGAGGACCAAAAAAATGATACGGTCCTATTGACGCAAGTTTTGTCTCGAGATGACGAACGTACACGAAATTATGGACTAGTTTGCAAAGGAGTCGATACGGGGTATTTCGACGGATACGCCTCAATTTCGTCGCGCACACACAGGAAAATCGAGTTTCGGAGAATCTCACACGTCAAAAACATCCATACGCGTCTTTCAATGCTCATGGGTTATGACCACGTCTCCCGGTTTATCGGGGCGTACGGCGTATCAAAAAAATTTCTAAAATTTTACTGTTTTGAAAACTATTTTTCTCGATTTTTAAAATCTATTTTCTCGATGCACAGTAGATGAAATCAGGAAATACGAAAAGTATTTTGAATCCCTATAGGTTATCTACGAGATTGTTCAATTAGTTTTTCAATTCGATCGTCGGTTTGGCAAAAATCTGACTTCCAACATGGGTTCTGTAACTATAAATCTATTCAAGTTTGAACAGATTTTTCATTAAGTTTGGGCTCAATTTTTGACGTGTAGACTACAATACAATCAAATCTATTTACAGGAAGTTAAACTAGGTTAGGTTGGGTTCATACTTGTGAAATCGATTTACGAAATAATAGAGCGACCACGGAGGAAGGTTGCTGTGAAGATGCCTTGATGGCTACAGCAGCTACTGCTACAGGTGCTGCGATAGCAGCTTGCCGCTGTGTGCTTACGGCTGCGGCCACTCTAAGCGATGGTGTGTAGAGCAAGGGGTCGCCGGAGACTAGGGATGGCCGGGGTGGTCGAGTTGTTCGGAGGGATTTTGGAAAAGCATCAAGTATTCAAATACATATTTATATATATGCTCGATATATGATTGTTTGCATTCGTATTAAATCCAAATTCAAATAGGATTCTGATTGGATTGGGGGGATTTGTTTTTGAGTTTAGAGAGAATTTGATAAGGATTTAGGTGCAATAGATTTGATCAAATTTTGTGTATGAAGAAGTTAGATTTTTATTCACAGAGTTTTATTCTATTTTGAGTATGGATGTATATAACTCGGCTTTGATACCTGGTAAATTTGAATAGTACATTAGTACTGTTCATCTTTTTTCTCTTTTTTTACTTTTTCTTTTTTTTAAATATAGTTATTATATATACCCATTTATATATATAAAATACCAAAAGAACAATATTTAAAAAAAAAAATCTTGAATACTTCCTACATAACGAATTTGGTATCATGCACAATCTTTTCTTTTTCTTTTTCTTTCTTTTTACCTAGTATACAATTCTTTGTAAATTTTGTTATTTAATAGAAATGAATACTAGTTACCAGTTATTTCTATATATATATATATATATTTTTTTATATATATATATATATATATATTTTCTATATATATATATATATATATATATATATATATATATATATATATATATATATATATATATATATATATATATATATATACATATATATATATATAATCTTCAAAATATTTTACTAAGTATGTGAAATAAATTTAAAATCCATTAAAATAAAAATATTTGAATGAATAATTTGTACATTTACCTATTATGAGAATAGCACGACTATTAAAATCAATGCAAGCTACTAATATTTAAGAAATACTTTAAATTATCTTAATAAATAAACATCTTTCTTAAAAAGCCTAAATATCAAAAACGTTCTAGAGCATTTTACTAAATCATGTACAAAAATAATTACCATATATATACATATATAATATCACTTACTTACTAGTTTTATTATTCATGAAAATCACAAAATTAATTACAAGGCTAGAAAAATACTATACAAATACTTAAGAATATAAATAAAAATCAAAGGGTTTACATCCTACCCAACTTATAAAAATTTTGTCCTCGAAATTAAATAAATCTAATTACCAAAGAACAATGGGATTAAATATGAAGGTAGAGTAGGTCTTCCAAAACGTAACTCGATGGTAGAGGTAATTAATAAAAGGAATCCAGATCGATGTCATATTCTATAAGCTGGGGTATTCTTTATTCAAGACTCTAGCCAACTTATAGAAGTTGGCTAACCATAAGATCGTTGTCACAAGCTTCTAAGAAGGGCAATTTCTAATGAGAGACACGAGAATATTGGACACTTTTGACCATAGTCTCGGATTCTAGGTGAGCCTAGATATTGTCATGGCATTCTTGGTCATTAACTTCTGTAGGAGGATTATAATAATCGAACATCGTTCCTATCGACCATGCTTCAACAAGGTAAGTAGGCATCCCTTGTTTGATTATAACTAAAATATGTTGTTTCAAGGAATTTCCCTCTTCGTCTAACATGGGTAACTAAGAGGCAAGGTTGAAGAACCTAAGAAAAGAGAAATTCATAGCCATGAGATGAGAATCTATAACAAGTGCAGAACCTTGCTATAGTATATGATAAGGTAAGTGTTTGGATTCTTTAAGTCATAATGACTAGGATATACTGGTCGGTATTTGGTATCGTATAGGAGGCATGTGCCTACTTGGGTGAAATGTATACGTCATAAGTGTGAAGCATCTTGCATGGATCATGGGCCTTTAATTTAGTTAAGGGGATGGGTTGACATTATATGGTTAAAATCAAATGGAACAAAAATAGACATCTATGGTTTATTCTAAGGAAATATGTCATACATGTGGTGTAATTGAAATAGAGCATAGGAAGGTGTTTGTGTGAGACATGTCATATGTGTAGGTTGACTGGTCTAATTTATGAGTGTAAAATTTATTGGAAGGAAAAGGCTAGTATTGTGCTTCAAATATCAAAGCCATGGTAGTGGGTATCAAATGATACAGATAAGGGTGGACGTTATAAACCACTGGTTTATTAACTAAATTAAAGCTAATCTGTTCCAATCGCTTGCTAATTCAAAGAACCCTATGTTTCTTAGAGAGACTTGCAATCTTATGCGCTACGAAAACTCTCGTTCTCGAAATTAAAACTAAGTCACGATTCTAAGATAGAATAGGATTTGAAGAAGCACGGTCGCGATCCTTGTACCTTGATTGTTGGAATAGCTGCACTATAAACTAAAAATAATATACAGTACGAAAAGGAGTCATGTATAGAGCTCGTGTTGTGGTTTTGAGCAATTTGGAAGAAGTGATTGTATATGTTATTCTTGCATTCCTAGATTGAGAGTTTTAATAATGACACACGAATCGAGGGTCGCGTGTTTAACCCTTCCTACGGCATATACAAGAGTATAGTTGAGGGCAACGACTTCTATAGAACGTCAAGAAATACCTTGGATGACTAAATCTTTAATTTTATGCTCATAACAAGCTTGCTCACTTACGGCTATAAGGCCACTAACGGCGTTAAGGTAGTACTTTACGAGATTATTGCTAACTGACAAGTCCAAATATGTTTCTAGGTAATGATGGGTTAACTATATTAAACATGACAACTAAACTATTTAGGTGGTTGCTCCACTATCCACTAGTGTCTTAACAATAAATGGCATATCTAGGACAATGCTCTACGTGATTACTCTATGTTGTAGCTGAGGTTCTACGGATCGTCTAATCGACCTGCTCCGAGTTATTATAGCTTGTAATAAGGCTAGGTTGATCAAAAAATCAATCTTTGATTGAATAAATCTTGGGTTTTATCTATATTGGTTGGACAAGATTCTATAAAATCAATCTGAACCATTCCTATTTGGTTAGAGTAATCTAGAATAGATTCCAACTCAAGTGGTTAGGCTAATTTCTAATCATGTTAGTTAACTAGGTTCCTTAAGCCCACAAATGTGCCTTCTGTGACTTTTGTGTATAAGTAGTGCAAGGGGACTCAATTGAGTGGCACACTAGTGGCATGTGCGTGGTGGACTTCGAGTAGATCACAACCATATATTAGATCAAAAGATTTGGGTCGTGGTTGGATCTCTAATCACAGTCCGGAAGTACATCAATATTACAGTAAGGATTATAACTAGTCCTTTTTGGCCTGAAAGTCATATCATAAAAATAGAGTACAAGGGGACATGTTTGAGTGGGACATGATATGCCTACATGAAGATGGACTCATCTAGGTCTTGTATATAAAATTTGTTGGAAGGTAACAGCTGGTCTTGTGCTCCGAATATCAATGTCACGATCGGGGACACCAAATGATCTAAATGGAAGGTGGGTATTCATGAGGCACTAATTTATCACCCTGATGGAAAGCACTTATCCTAATTAATCGGTAATACTAGTAAATCCTAAAATTTAGAGGGGATCACAACTTATATGTTTCAAAAATTCCTTTCTAGAAGTTAACTAAGAAACAGTTCTATGGTTTAATGAAGTTGGAATGATTCAAGTCGAGATATCCTACCTTAAATTTTGATTATGGAAGAATACTATACGACGTAATAGGAAATATGGTACGGTAGATATGAATCAATTTTGAAGATCGTTCATCAATTTCAAACAGATAAAAATGATTGTGTATATGTAGCTTCATGGCCATAGGTAGTATGGCAAACTAAGGGGGACATTCTGGGTCTAGCTTCCCTCAATACGAGCATTTGTTTTCCTGAAATCAGTAAAGGCAAAAAATAATAAGGGTTCAAGGTAGAGGGAATCAAATGCGAATACGGGGTTCCAAGGCGATTGAATAATTTCAAAGTGAGTTGTCCAGGTAGTTGCAGATAAGATCCTAGAGACATCTATATCACAATCCACGTGAGATAATTATATGAAGAGCGAACCAAGTGCACTAAGGTGGATCAGACCATAATACACTGATTCTAATTAGACAATATGTTAGTAGGCATCCCCAATAAACACATGTCCTGAGCAAGCTCGATAAAGAATAAGCTTGCAAAAACTAGGCTATAATAGCGGCGTTAGTCAAGATAATCAAAAATATAAGTAATCAAGATTTATGATTGAAAGAAGGCACAAGTACTTCAAGTTACTTAAGAGTGTAAGCCTTGTCCAGTGTTCGTGCTTATACGGTCGTCATACTGTCTTCTTATCTAAGGCCTTGGTTCACCTAATAGGGTATGGACCTTTTAGGTCTACAGTCTAGGTAATAATCTTAGTATCCTCTTTAATGGTTTGCAAGAACAAATAGAGTGAAGGTTATGAGGCAAACTACCCAACTTATAAGGGTTCAATTAGTGGGATGATTGAGCAATATAACACATATACCGAGTATGAGTCATCTTCCTAACCTCTCTATCAAGCACGAATGGAAATGTTAAGATTTATGGTAGAAAATGGGTCAAACAAGAGGCAAATCAAGGCTTGTCAAACGAGAGTTCGAAAATTGGAATTCAAAGGAGGAGATCAAATATGTGGATGAGATCCTAGACACTAATCCTATATGCAGGCCCGCTCGGTACAATAACGTAACCGAAACAGCTAAAATAACCTGCATGGGCCACCACAAAAATATGTAAGGCTCCAGTCCCATGATACGTAGGACTAAATACGTAGACATGCCAGCTGCATATATACGAAGTATACTCCAATATGGGCTCCTCGTATGTATACATAAGTTGTAAAATACAGTAAACCATGACAACTAAATCTCATCCACAAAAATAAAAGAATAATGATATAAATCAACTATGAACTATTATTTTGTACAAGACATTGGGCGGCGACAAATCCATTACCAACCATTTAAATAAGAAAAAAAATACATGGAAAGAATTTATAAGAGTGACAAAGGATGATCCAAGAGTAATCCTCCTTGATAGAGAAGGAAAAACCACGATCTTGGCTAGAGCACCTGCGAAACATCATAAAAGCATACACCTGGAAAAATCAACAGGTCCTAAGAGGGATGTAACAAGATACATGAAGAACATACCGTATAATCTGAATATAACTTCTCTACAATAATTCAGATGATAACATGGTTCAGTACTTTATCATCGAAGCAATGAACCACACCTACAACCAAACAAGGATAAGATGTGGTATACAAGTTCGCGACAAAATACCGTTCCAAGCCATGATCAGGTATAAAGACACCTAACTATTCTATGTGTAATGCATTTTGGAACAACACTCAACGCAAGGACTGACTGACCACAACAACACGGGTAGCGCTCAAGCGAGTCGCTAGCACAATAAACGGGTAGTGCTCCGGAGAGTCACTAGCAAGTACACGGGTAGTGCTCAAATGAGTCACTAGCATATATACGGGAAGTGCTCAAACGAGTCACTAGCAAGACCGACACGACCCGACACGACATTGCCCAAGCATCTAGTGTATATTTCCTCCACCAAGTGCTCCTATCTATGTATGTCCTCTAAAACTATGTCAACATGTATTAAATAAATAAAAGCAACATAAATGGCAATAAATAAGCAAGTAATTAAATAATAAAAATAAATATGCTAAATGACAGTAAATAATCAGAATATAGTGACAAGGTATCTTGCCTGGGGTATAGCAGTAATTCAATAATGTCCTGCAGGTAAATCGTAAAGTCCAAGAAGGGTAGCAACATAGGTGTCTCTACGAACGTCGTCGGATGCTGAAACAAACATCACCATCGTTCCCAGAATAATTCAATAATGTCCTGCAGGCAAATCGTCAAGTCTAAGAAGGGTAGCAAAATAGATGTCTCCACGAACATCGCCGGATGCTGAAACAAAATCACCATCGTTCCCAGAATAAAGAAAATAGCTAGGATATACTACCCATAAGTCCAATTCTGGACACAGGAGCAAAATAGTAATTTTGAATCAAAACAATGTCCGTCGTTGGACTCGTTTTGCACCGAAAAGTATGCCAGTGCCTATGGTCTCTAAAGAAGTCAAACTATGTGTCTATGGATCCGATTTGATAATACGAACCCAACCGTATGTCCAAAATTGGATTCCGATGGGCTATGCACAAGTTTGCCCGTTGGATCGGGTCACGAGCCCGCCAAAATAACATTTTGGTCGACCTTCTCGAAATCGAACCAAACTTGGCATACAGGGCCAGAAAAATAATATGGTCATGTTGGCGTAAGTTTCGTCTCGAGATTACGAACGTTCACGAAGTTATGGACTAGTTTACAAAGGGGCCGATACGGGATATTTTGACAGATACGTATCGATTTTGTCGTGCGCACACAGCAAAATCGAGTTCCGTCGAATCTCACACGTCAACACCATCTATACGCATATTTTGATGCTCCTGGGTTGCGACCTCGTCGCACAGTTTGTCGGGGCGCACGGCTTATCGGAAAAAAATTCTAAAATTTTACTATTTTAAAAACTATTTTTTTCGATTTTTAAAATCCATTTTCTCAGTACACGGTAGATGAAATCAGGAAATAAAAAAAAGTGTCTCGAATCCCTATAGGTTGTCTACGAGATTGTTCAATTAGTTTTTCAATTCGATCGTCGGTTTGACAGAAATCTGACTTCCAACATGGGTTCTGTAACTATAAATATGTTCAAGTTTGAACAGATTTTTCATTAAGTTTGGGCTCGATTTTTGACGTGTAGACTACGATACAGTCAAATCTATTTGCAGGAAGTTGAACTAGGTTAGGTTGGGTTCATACTTGTGAAATCGGTTTACGAAATAATGGAGCGACCACGGAGGAAGGTTGCCGTGGAGATGCCTTGATGGCTTCAACGGATACTGCTACAGGTGCTGCGACAGTAGCTTGCCGCTGTGTGCGTGCGGCTGTGGCCACTCCGGGCGGTGGCGTGTGGAGCAAGGGGTCGTCGGAGACTAGGGATGGTCGGCGTGGATGAGTTGTTCGGAGGGATTTGGGAAAAGCATCGAGTATTCGAATACATATTTGTATATATGCTCAACATATGATTATTTGCAATCGTATTAAATCCAAATTTAAATAGGATTTTGATTGGATTGAAGGGGACTTGTATTTGAGTTTAGAAAGAATTTGACAAAGATTTAGGTGCAATAGATTTGATTAAATTTTATGTATAAAGAAGTTATATTTTTATTCACAGCGTTTTACCCTATTTCGAGTATGGCTGTATAGAGCTAGGCTTTGATGCTTGGTAAATTTGAACAACACATTAGTATTGTTCATCTCTTTTCTTTTCTTTTTCTTTTTCTTTTTTAAAAATATAGTTATTTATATATACCCATTTATATATATATATATATATATATATATATATATATATATATAAATCACAAAAGAATAATATTTAAAAACTTTCTAAATACTTCCTACATAATGAATTTGGTATCATGCACAAGCTTTTTTTTCGTTTTCTTTCTTTTTACCTAGTATATAATTCCTTGCAAATTTTGCTATTTAATAAAAGTGAATACTAGTTACCAGTTATATATATATATATATATATATATATATATATATATATATATATATATATATATATTTTTAGATATATATATTTTTATATATATATATATATATATATAAAAAAAAAATATATATATATATATATATATATATATATATATATATATATATATATATATATATATATATATATATATATATATATATATATATATATCTTTTCTTTTCAAAAAACAAAGCCGGTGGACGACTCCACCCGACCTTGGCCCAGAGGTCGTGGCCACCGCCACCTAGCCACCTCCGTGGGAGGGAGGGCTCGAACCCGGCCCTCACCCCCGGTGCACGGTGGTGTTACCAGCAAACCACGACTCGATGTGCAATATATATATATATATATATATATATATATATATATATATATATATATATATATATATATATATATATATATATATATATATATATATATATATATATATATATTTATATATATATATATATATATATATATATATATATATATATATATATATATATATATATATATATATATATATTATACATATACATATATATATATATATATATATATATATATATATATATATATATATATATATGTATATGTATAATATATATATATATATATATATATATATATATATATATATATATATATATATATACTGCCTTAAAAATATATATATATATATATATATATATATATATATATATATATATATATATATATATATATATATATATATATATATATATATATATCATCAAAGTATTTCACTAAATATGTGCAATAAATTTAAAACCCTTTAAAATAAAAATAATTGAATGAATAATTTGTACATTTACCTATTATGAGAATAGTACGACTATTAGAATCAATACAAGCTACTCATATTTAAGAAATACTTTAAATTATTTAAATAAATAAACATCTTTCTTAAAAAGCCTAAATATCAAAAACGTTCTAGAGCATTTTACTAAATCCTGTACAAATATAATTATCATATATATACATATATAATACCACTTACTTGCTAGTTTTAATATTCACGAAAATCACAAAATTAATTACAAGGCTATAAAAATACTATACAAATACTTAAGAATATAAATAAAAATCAAGGGGTTTATAGCGAATCAAGCTTTGAGCGCCGGTGATCATTCATCCTAGCAGGCCATTTCACCATTTATGTTCATTCACTTTTATCTCGTTCTAAACGAGAACGTTTCTGGTCTAACCAGAAAATGTTTGTGGACTTTCACTGCAGTTGCTACGAATTCTACTATGCTTTCTTCGAAGTGACACATTGTATGTCCTAAAAATCAAGTTGTATCTATCAAATAGACAGAGAATTCTCAACTGTACAGACTTTAAATGGACTGCGCAACAAACAGATTGCGCTACAAACCGAACGCACGAGCTGAACTGCGCTACCATCAGAGCGCGCTACGTTGACGTGGCAATGCCATCATTACCTGACAAAGATTGGATCTTCTGACAGCCTGACAGCCTAAAAAACGAGGAGTCTGTTCGTTTCTTGTGCAGTACAGCACTCGAGAACAACTATACAACTTCAGCGCAAACTGTCAGACCAACAGCAGTGCAGTTTGACCAAGCCTGAATCCCACCGCTTTCAAATGACTAGAAGGAAGCGCAGTCTGAAGCTAGCGTTGTTCAAGTAGCGCGATCCATCAAGATAACTGACATTCATTACATGGCTTACATGCCATCAATTGCTCAACACGTGGCAGCTTCCTGTACACGACCAAGCGCATTTCAATCAGACAATGCCACGCGTCTAAATACGGTTAGCCCATGATCGAGTAACTGCCAGCGCAACTGGTAGCCTGCGTAGTCCAATGCCTGCACAAACCAGCCTGTGCAATCCAGAATAACTACAAATTAGTTATTTCCAGAACTCTATAAATAGAGTTTCAAGCTCTTCTTTTTGGAGATCATTATTGTCATCAGAGATCAGGAGTTCTTGTCCAAGTGCTGCTGTATTCTTCAGAGGTTATCGTCTTCAAAGTTCATATCGTCCAAGGGATAAAGCGATCGTCTTCAGATCGAATTCCTATAGTTGTACTTTTCCAGAATTCAATTGTAATCTTCTTACAAAGTTTGTGAAATAAAACTTTTGTTTTTGCAAACAAAATAGCGACTCTGCTGGGGACGACTTTCTCTTCCGACGAGGAAGTGACAACTCAATGTGACGTTGCGTCTATCGGAAAGACGCAGAAGACGCTGGTTGTGAAGGTCAACCAGACTGCCTATGAAGCAATGATCAACTCTGGGTCCAATCGTCGCACTGTGGCCTCTGCCAAGAATAGGGTCTGTTCAGTGTGGACTCCGAAGTCCTCTGCACAATCCTCTGTGCAGTCATCTGTGCAGCCTGCTGTCTCTGCTGCCAAGGACCCAGTAGCCTCTCCTGTCCTTGCGCAGAACATCACCTGCGCTGCCAAAGCATAATCTAGAGCTTCTACTATCCAGGCGCAGTACACTGCTCCTCTTGCTGCAGCGCATTCCACAACCTATGCTGCTTTGGCAAAATCTAAAGCCCCTCTTCCTCTGGCGCAATTGGCAAAGTCCTTCCCTCCTGTGCAATCCACTGCTCCTTCAAACAGAGCGCAACTCAAGACCTCTGTTGCCAAAGCTTCAGTTGCACCTCCTGCTTGTTCTATAGCCAAGGGGCCAGTTGCTGCTTCTTCTCCTGTGCAACCCACAGGGGGTAGTCTTTTGACTGTTCCTCCTCCGTCTCAGCATAAACAGAAAGGCCCTTTGGTCTTTTCTCGATCTTCCGCATTCCAGAACTCGGAAAACAACAGAGGGAAACGCTTTTTAGCCAACCCTTCGTCACAAAATAAAAGAAAAGGCCCTTTGGTCTTTTCTTAGTCTTCTTCGATTTTTAATGTAGAAGATCCATCTGAATGTGCCTCGGCATTAAACAGTACAAAAACTTTCCCTGCTAAAGGGAAGAACATTGATCAAAGAGGCATCTTGCCTACTCCAGTTGCACATTTCCAAGATCTTCCAACTCTTCGGATGTCCCACTCAAAGCAGGGAAAATTACTGGTGTCTCAGACAGAAACCCCTGGGGTGAGTTTGCTGATCTACGGGTTTATCTTAATAGACCTCGGTCTACATCAACTTCGGCGAAACGCAAGCAACCAATGTCGAAGACGAACTTGCATCAGAGGCAAACCTCCAGGATGAAAAATCCTGACACCTATGCTAACGAAGTGAGTACTTCCCTGTATACTCATGGGACAAAACATCGGAAGAACCGGAACCATGTTCCGAATGTTGTCAAAGAATACGTCCCACAAACTTCTTCTCGTCCCATCATTGTTCCTGACATCCGAGAGTACCTCAAGCAAAAGTGGGACAATATCTCAACACCTCCAGTTCAATCACTTGAACACCATTGTAATCACAAGGTTGTCATCAAATGTTGTTGCCAGACAACAAAATGATCTGTCATCGATCGTCTAAATTTTGCAACTTCTGAACTAATGTCAGAAGACGAAGACGAAATATTGTATGCTTCCGTCAACATGGCTTCTCGAGGCACTGGGGGTAGAAAGTGCTCCAAACACGACAAGCCTCGCAGGCCCAGCTAGCGGTACTTAGATTTACTCCAAGAATCATCTGAAGGAGTATTTCGACACACCCGATCCCGAAGTCGAGATACTTCTGGTCATCTCCCTATTTCTTATTCGGGAGATGATTCCTTCTCTGATTATGATGCATACAGCGAAAGTTCTGAACAGACGGTGTCTTCTACCGTACCCAAAGAAGTGTCAGCCTACGTTGTCACTGAAGATCCAGATGCTTCTAGTTTGGCAAATCAAGAACAACGAATAGCTACACTGGAGGATAAGTTGAAGACCATGGATGAAATGGTCGCAAGTATGCATTCTATCATCGTGGCCCAACATACAGTACCACCGACCGCACCTGTTGCCAATTCTTAGATTATAGCATCGTCAGTGCCTGTCAATGCAAGTCTGGGGGTAGTATCTCCTCAAATACCCCCTGTACAAATTCAATCCACACCCAGTCAGTCAGGAGCTGGGGGTAGTACTTACCACGCTGTTTCTTCCCCTAACACTATAATTCAGCATGTTCCTTCTTCATTATCAGAGGATGCTAGTGAAGCTGTCAAACTCTTACGCACTTAATTCGAGGCTTTTAAAGAGAAGGACAATTTACAGAGATTATAGATCAAACAACCTTATCCGGTTGAATGGAAGGAAGTCTCATTCCCTCCAAAGTACAAGATTTCCACAATTTTGCTGTTTGACGGCAGCACTTCTCCGAGTCAGTTCATTAACCACTTTGAGGTAATGACTGTTCAACTTTAGCCAAATGACGCTCTTTTAACCAGGGTATTCGTCGACTGTTTAGCCGGTATAGCATACGATTGGTACAGGAGCTTGCCTGATGGCTGTATCATCTCATTCTCAGGTTTTAAACAAATCTTCTTGGAGCAATTCTACGAGGGAATCAACGACATGACCATGTCGGCCCTCAACAAGATCAAACAAAGACATAATGAAATCGTTGAGAGTTTCATTGAAAGATTCTGCCGAGAAGCATTAAAGATGCCTCCTGGAACTCCGGCCGCTGTAACTATAGATACCTGTAAGACAAATCTTTTGCCTATTATCAGCATGTGGACAGGGTCAACTCAATTTCAAGACTGGCCATCATTTATTATCAATGCTAAAGCAGCTAAAGTTAGCGCTGACAAGTTCAAGCAGTTGGGGGTACACGTCTAACCCCGACCAGGATGAACACCCGACATCTAATAGCGATAATCGTCAGAACAACCGCAAGGGTAAAGAAACCTTGAATATCAATCTCAAGAATAAGGAATCCCTGGCTGTCAACGTGGCTCCACCTATGTCTACTTCTACTCCTTTTGCCCCTCCACCTAGGAAACCTCGTCCGAAAGTAGAGTACTCCTTTGACGAAAATGACACCGTGAGCATCTTCGATTGCTTGATCAAAAGCAATAAGCTCCAACTTCCAGATCCGAAGAAGCCTGACGAGGTCGGTAAGACTGATCATCCCAAATATTATGTTTATCACAGGTTCATTGGTCATCCCACTCGAGCATGTTATGTGCCCAAAGGCAAGATTCAAGAGTTAGTCAACGCTGGTGTTGTCACCCTTCAACAAGATGAGAAGACTGTTACCGCGAACATGGTCTCACTATAGTTCGGTAACTTTCTGCCACAGATGGTACAACATGGTGTCATCCCTATCCCCAAGGCTACTCTTAAGATCGATAATCTCCCTCCTCCACGGAGTGAAGGTCTCGTTCCCTTATCCTTTGATAACAGTAAGATTATGTGGATCCATCCTGACCTTGTTGCAGACTTTGAGGCTCCTTTCTTGTCTAAGCAAAAAGACCGCTCCAAGGACAGAACAAAGATCTGCAATATGGTGTCTTTTGACCCCATAGTTGAAGAGGAAATCCTGCTGGGCACCAGGTCAGGAAAAGCCTATTTACGGGAATTTCTTGAAAATTAAGAAAACCCTGCTTCATCTTTTGAGTTTGTTCCAGTGCAGCCTGTCTCTACAGAAGTCATCCCTTCTGCATCCTCACCGGTTGTAGAACCCATTCCTCCTAAACCTGCAGCAGCCGACAAAGGCAAGCAACAAGTCTGCTTCGACAAAGTTTTGAAGAAGTCATCCCCCTCTGGACTAGAAAAGCCATATAACTTTGACATATTGGCTCAACTAGCCAACACACCGGCTAGGCTGTCCATTTTCGAGCTCTTACCCCTCTCTAAAGAGACTCGAAAAACACTGAGTGAGGCTTTGATGCAGGCAGACACTTGCCTAACTCTTCTTAAGAAACTTGAGGCAGAACCTGTCTCTTATCTCCATTTTCACAGTGTGCTGGAATTAATTCCAAATATTACCTTCACACAAGATGACATGTTAATGGAAGACAATCGACATGACCGTCCTCTCTACTTTACAGGATATGTCGACTCCATGAAGGTCAATCGTATTCTGATAGATCCAGGGTCAGCACTCAGCATTATGCCTAAGACAATATTGGATGCTCTAAAGATTCCAGTGCATAACCTCTCCAGCACTATCACCACCATTCTAGGATTCAATCAGGGAAGAAGTGAACCTTTAGACAAGATACGCCTAAAACTCCAAATCGACAATCTTCACACGAAGGTGACCTTCTATATTATAGACAATCATGATTGTTCCAACAATGCTCTTCTGGGGAGACCATTCCTGCATGAACACAACATTGTTCCTTCTACTCTTCATTAATGCCTCAAATATGTTGATGATAAAGGAGAAGTCCAAAAAGAACTTACGGATCTCTACCCGTTTAAAGGCGTTGAAGCATATTGCAATGATGCTCGCATGCACAAAAAAGAATTCATGAAGGTGATATTAGCCATGGATGGTGAAGAAGAACAGGAAGCAGTGCCCAGTGACACTCTCATCATACCTGTCAAAGGATGTGTCTCTCATCCTCAATCCTCCAAGCCACTAGCTATTCATCTGCCAGCCCAGAAGCAATCGACGGATGATAATCAAGATCAAAGGGAGCTCACCTCTTCTGAGCCACTGGTTATCGACTTACGTCATAACAAAGATCAAAAGGAGCTCACCTCTTCTGAGCCGCTTGTTGTCGACCTCTGTCATAACAAAGATCAAAGGGAGCTCACCTCTTTTGAGCCGCTTGTTATTGACCTTCGTCGTAGAAAGTCTCCTCCATGTTCTTCTCCCCCTATTGTAATCAATCTGACCAAGCCTGCTAAGGCTAAAGGTCCTATTGTAAATATGGATGTACAAATCAATGAACAAGCATCTACTTTCCAGTATACTGATGTCATTTATCATACTAAATGCTATTTGGATATGCTAGACAGCTTTCCGTCATTTACAATAGGAGTCGTACAATCCCTTCAGACGGAAGTACTATTTGAACATCCAGATGACTCATATTTTGTTGTCCTTTCTCGAAAGAAAGGCGAGAGTCCAATACTTTTTAGTAAAGGGCCAGAACAAAAAATTAGCTATACTGATGATAGCAAAAATAACGATATGGGACGTCTCCAACTTCGTCGTTATAGTCAACAATCAAAAGACATCATCCAAAAGATGGGTTATGATTTCAAGAATGGCCTCAATTACGGTAAGGGTAGACGAACTCATATCCGTACGGTTGTTCCGAAGGAAAAGTCAGAGATGTATTACAGCAGGACGAAAAGAGGTCTCGGATATACTTTACCTCTGGTTTCATCTCCAGCATCCTCCGAGTCTGATAGCGAGGAGCGCTCTAACTCTTCTGATTCCAAATCTTGGAATTCTGACACCAGTATCGGCCAAGTTCATCGATTGATTGTATCTTCTAACATGGTCTCTGCTGAACTTCCAGAAGGTTATGACGAAGATATAGAAGAAAATCCTGAAACAGATCCTTGGGCTCAACGAATGGATACCCAATGGGAACTCCGATTCGAGCAACGGGAACCTCCTACCGAAGACCAATTGGTTCAAATTGATGTAGGAGAAAATGGGTCACCTCATCCGATATTCATCAGCAAGAAGCTCCCAGAGGCGGATAAGCAAGAATTAATTCTTCTTATTCGAGAATATATTGATGTCTTTGCTTGGAGTTATAAAGACATGCCAGGTTTAGATCCCAAAGTTGCCACTCATAAACTGAATATTTTGTCTAATGCAAAGCCAGTCAAACAGCAGCAAAGGCGATTCAAGCCAGAAATGATGGACGCAATTGATGATGAAGTCAAAAAGCTCATAGCTTGTGGCTTTATTCGAGAAAAACAACATCCAGATTGGGTAGCTAACGTTGTTCCAGTCTTGAAGAAAAATGGCAAAGTTCGAGTTTGCATCGACTTTCGGGATCTTAATGAAGCCTGTCCAAAAGATGAGTTTCCTCTCCCTATTACAGACGTTATGATCGACAACACTTATGGGTTCAAAAGGATATCCTTCATGGATGGATTCTCCGGATATAATCAGATTCGGATAAATCCTGAAGATGAAAAACACACTTCTTTCCGTACTCCTCGCGGAGTCTACTGCTACACAGTGATGCCATTTGGTCTCAAGAACGTTAGTATAACTTACCAATAAGCTATGAGTACCATCTTTCAAAATCATCTGCACAAGACTGTCGAATGCTATATTGACGATATTGCTGTCAAGAGTCGTCTAAAGGAAGATCACATCCAAGACTTAAGAACTATCTTCAATCTAATGCGCCAACATCAGTTAAAAATGAATTCCACCAAGTCATTCTTGGGTGTCTCTAGTGGTAAATTTCTCGGCTTCGTCATTACCTCTAAGGGTATACACGTGGATCCCGAGAAGATCAAAACCATTCAAGAGATGCGTCCTCCACGCAACTAAAAGAGCTACGAGGTTTCCAAGGTCGACTTGCATACATCAGGAGATTCATTTCAAATCTGTCTGGATGTTGCAGACCATTTACCCAGTTAATGAAGAAGGGTGCATCTTTCATTTGGACTGAAGAATGTCAACCAGCATTTGATGATATAAAGCAATATCTCATGAACCCACCAGTCTTCGTGCCACCAATCTCTGGTATACTATTCTTAATGTATGTCCGTGCTATGGATCATTCATTGGGTGCTTTACTTGTCCAGAAGAGCAAAGAAGGCCATGAACAAGCCATCTATTATCTTAGTCGTACTATGATTGGTGCTGAACACCGTTATAGTCCAGTTGAGAAAGAATGCTTAGCTCTTATGTTCGATGTTCAAAAGACTCGGCATTATATCATCGCCAAACCATTCACGTCATTTCTGGAGTTAATCCTCTTCGGGTACTGATGAAGAAACCTAGCACACTTAATTCTCGGCTGGCTACATAGGCCATTCTGTAAGCCCAATACGACATGGTTTATGTTCCATAAAAGTCTGTTAATGGTCAAGCACTGGCTGACTTTTTAGCAGCTCATCCTGTTCCAGAAACATCTAAGCTTTATGATGAGATTTCAGACGAAACATTGGAATCAAACATGATCTCTGAAGAATTTCCTACCTAGCGTCTGTTCTTCGACGGAGCATCCCGGATCGGACCCAATGGGACCTTTATCGCAGGAGTTAGGATTGTACTAGTCTCTCCAGAAGGATTAGTTATTCAAAGAGCTTATTCTCTAGATCAGCCATGCTCTAATAATGTGGCTAAATACAATGCCTTGCTTATCGGACTCCAGTTAGCTAAACAGTTGGAGGTCGAATATCTTGAAGTCTGTGGCGATTCTAAACTGGTTGTCAATCAGGTTAGAGGAACATACGAGGTCCGCCATCAAGATCTAGTGCCCTATCATGAAACTATAATTTATATGGCTACATCATTCAAGGCCTTTTTCATTGAATATGTCCGACGAGCTTGCAATACTGAGGCAGATACTTTAGCTAATCTCGCGGCAGTCTTAGCAATTCCTGTTAAAAGACAACAAGTGGTTGTTGTTTCCAATAAAGAGTTGTTCTGTGTGGAAAATAATCATAACATCGAGTTCAGTAATTTCGCTGACATCAACGTTATCGATGAAGATTGGAGAGCTTCTTTCATTGACTTCGTAGTTCATGACATACTTCATGATGATCCTAAGGAGGCTACGAGTATTCGCTGACGATCTTTTCGATTCTACTACAATCAGACCACTAAGACTCTCTATCGACGGACTTATGACGGCCTACTCCTGCGTTGTCTTGCTGGTGATGAAGCGAAGCAAGTACTGCATGAAGCTCATGATAGTGTTTATGGAGCACATCAACTCGGCCCTAAACTGCAAGATCGTATCCGACGAATGGGTTATTATTGGCCCTCTATGGTGTCTGATGCTATTGAATATGCAAGGAAATATCGAGCCTGTCAAATCCATACAGATTTTATCCATCAACCATCGGAATTTCTTCATCCGACTGCTGCCTCCTGGCCTTTTGAAGCTTGGGGCATGGATATTATAGGTCCTATCAATCCTCCTTCTTCTAAAGAACATCGATTCATACTAGCCATAACGAATTATTTCTCCAAATGGGCCGAAGCTATACCTTTGGCTGAAGTCAAAACCAGCAGTGTTATCAACTTTGTCAAACATCATGTTATCTACAGGTTTGGTGTGCCTCGATGAATCATTCATGACAATGGACCTTAGTTCATCAGTCAAAAGTTTACAAGGTTCTGTGATGACCATCGGATCGATAATATTGCCTCTATGGCTTACAACCCTTCTGCTAATGGCTTGGCTGAATCCTTCAACAAGACTATTATCAAGCTCCTTAAGAAGTTTGTGTCTACTAACAAACGGAATTGGAGTAAAAATCCTGGAGAATGTCTATGGGCCTACCGCACTACGGTCCGCAATCCCACAGGCTGTACACCTTTCTCTCTGGTATACGATTGTGAAGCGGTTCTACCCCTGGAACTTCAAATTCCTTCCTTGAGGATTGCCATCGCTAACGAACTTGCGGTGGAGAACAATGATCTTCTTCGACTTCAAGAACTGGAAGCGCTCGACGAGAAGCGACTATTGGCTCAACAACACATAGAGTTATATCAAGCCCGGATCTCGAAGACTTTCAACCGCAAAGTTAAGGTCAGAGCCTTTCAGAAAGGAGAACTCGTTCTTACAGTCAGACGTCCCATGACTATGACTTACATGAGCAAAGGCAAGTTCGATACAAAATAGGAAGGGCCTTATATCGTGAGTAAAGTCTTCTCAAATGGAGCTTATCAACTCACAGAGCTAGATGGTCAAGTTGTAATGATGCCCATCAATGGCAAGTTCCTTAAAAAATATTTTGTATGAATGTAAAAAGGATTTCTTGTAAATATGATCAGACGATTCATAAATAAAGTTTGATTTTATTTCATCATAATCGATGTTACATAATATCAAGGACGAGAATCACTATCATCCTTCTTAAAGACAGGATAAGGACCACTACCGTCCTTTTCAAAAAAATAGTCGGCAAAAGAGCCAAGAACGTCCTTGCCCGATTTCACTAGAAATGCGCAAGCAGTCATCCTCCTGGCCTCTTCTTCTTCGGTCTCCCCTGGATCAACCAGGAAGTCCAAGATGTCCCTTGGTGGCTTGGATGCAGACGAACCTTCGCCCGCTTTCGTCTGCTTCGACTGGTTTGGTTCGGTTGGACGTTCCTCCGTGATTTCATCAACCTTCGGGATAATCTCAGCCTTCTTGGATGCATCTTCAGACGACATTTTTGTGTTAAAGAGTGAAAGTGATCATTCTATTTTCTGTTCTATTTATAGGCAGAGATTCTTAAAACATCGAAGCAACGCGTTCTTCGCAACATTCATTACATTCCTTCTATGGTTCACCCGTTCATTACATTCATTCGACGGTTCACCCGTTCATTACATTCATTCGACGGTTCACCCGTTCATTACATTCATCTGACGGTTTATCCGTTCATTACAAACATTTTGACGGTTCATCCGTTCATCCCGACGATTCATTTCGTTCATACATTTTGACGGTTCATCCGTTTATCCCGACGATTCATTTCGTTCACACATTTTGACGGTTCATCCGTTCATTCCGATGATTTATCCGTTCATCCACATTTACAACTTGTCATGTATTTAATACCTCTGATTAAGTTGTCTACCGAAATAATAATATTCAACAAATTATATTCTGCCATGTCCACATTACCTCTGAGCAGATATAATGAATATAATTATTTTCTAAATCAAGAAATATATTATGTCCTGAACCTTTGAATATATTTTATATTGCTATTATTTATATCCGTAATAGGATATGCAATAAATAATAGAGCCACAAAAATAATGTCCTTTTATTGATCAAGATAAAAAGCAATACAAAAAGACATATTACAAAGGAGAAAGTACAAAGGATTCATCCAATCGGTGGAGTCATTAGACTAGCTATCTGCTGCTTCAAAGTCTGAAGACGTTCCTCACGAGAATCCAGCACCCGCCTTCTAGCTTCCTCCATTCCAGATTTATCGTCGAATGTCGGTAAGGTCACTAGTCGGCGAGTGATTTCATCTTGATGAGAAGTGACAAACTTATTCTTCTCATGGGTTAGAATGTCAAGTTGCTGGACTGCAGCCTGATGTTGTGTCATCTCTTCCTCCAGAGCAAGTTGGACGATTCTCAACTCTTCCTGAAGTCGAGTAAACTCTGTATTCAGTTCAGCAACCTTCTTTTCTTTTTCCCCAGTATCAGACGCTAATATCTCCATCTGGGAATCATACTCTGAATACTTTGTAGCGAAAGTGTCCAAGAATACCTTGAAATCAGCTTTCGTAACTTCGGCTTCTCGAGTCATCCTTTCAAATTTAGCATTTACCAAGGGCTCTACCTCCCCCCGATTAAGATCTTTGTAAATCTTAATGGATTCCTCCAGCTCATCTAGTATGTGTTCAAGATAGACAGCTTAAGCTTCATCACCCTGGCTTCGGATAGCGCCGATCAGATAAGTAGTTGGGCCTCTGACGGTGATGAAACCAACATTCTCCCTTTCCATTACCCTTTCTACTAAGGGTCCTAAGGAAGTGAAGAAGAGGTTGGTGAAGGAACCAACTATGAATTTATTGGTAGCTACTGCACTGGGTGTAGCAGCTACTCCTATAGAAGTTGAAGCAGCAGAAGCCTGTAAAGGCGGGAGTTCGGCTTCTGGAGCATGAGCTGAAGTCTCTCTGGACAAGGGCGCCATAGTGGAGCTTGTTGCCCCTCCTAGATGTTCCTCTGCAAAATCGATTAAACATCATCAGTTTGCGGTCATTAGTGATTATCAAACCAGATCAAAAATAAGGGTAAGCTTACCATTGCTGGGTTTAGTGACCAAATTGTCATTTGTTGACATAGGCTGCAGCCTCGTAAAATTAGCTTCAGACATCAATGCCTGACTGCTTCCCGCTTCCGAGCCGCCCGATAAATGACGGCTACTGCTAGCTATCGCTTTTGTCTGCACTATATCAGTACATACTGGAGGAATTGGAGAAGGTTGAGTTTCTGCATGAATAAAAGTTAAGATGTCAGTCATTCGACCTATAAAAGAAGATTATCAATATCAGCCAATACCTCTTGGTTCAGTGACAGTAGCTTCCTCCAGTGCTACGTCACTAACGGTGTTCTTTTCTTGGGATGCATGGGTATCGGCATCCTCTTCCAGATTCAAGTTGTCATTCTTGGTAGATGTTTCTTCATCTGCACCCTCTTCTCGTGCCTTCTCGCTATCACTAGAGTCGACTGGATCTAAATCATTATTGAAGCCGAAGTCACACTCTTCCAGGGCCTCGATCATCAATCGATCCTCTTCAGCCCTACGAGACCTTGGTGTAGCTGGAAGAGGGGCAGTTTTCGTTGCAAGCATAGGAGATGGCAATACTTCGACAGAGGATCCCGATTCATTGATTGGAGTTGGAGTTGCAGTTGCTTCTGCAGCCCCATCCTTTGTCTCTGCGGTCTCCTCTCTTGTCTCTGCAACCTGGTCTCCTTTCTCTGCACTGGAAGTTTATTGCCTGGGCTCGGGAGCAGGTGTCGAAGAAGCCATCATTACCCCGGTGGCCGCCCTGATCAAGGCCGATGTATGAGCAAATCTCGTGGGAGTAGTGACTTTCTTTCTGAAAGCTAATTTTGTCCTGCGTAGAGCTTCTTCCGGAATCTCTACGTCTGTTGCGTGTGGTCTTCTTTGAATGGAAGTAGGAGTGGTTGCCTCTTCTTTATGAACCGACTCGGCCTGTTTCTGAGATTGTGAGCGAGTGGTGACTCTTTCTGAAGAGTCCACGGTGGCCTTCTTCTTTAAGACAGGAGAAGATGTTTCGTCTGCCTTCCTTTTTCTCTCCTTGATCGGAGATCTGACAACTTTCAGAGAGACACATAGCGGCTCGTAGACTTCTTCAGGGAAGTTGGCTTCCCTCAAAGCTTCTAAAGGTACATCAGCTGGCTCGTGCTCCTCATCATTTTCAGGATGCAATATAACAGGTGCTCCTTTCTTAAATCGAGTTTTCGTCGTAAAACTGTCTGCCATATTGAAGTTCTCGGCAAAAGTGTTTGCGGATGTATAAAAGATCGAGTAGGTATATAGCATGCGAGGGCCACGATCTCTTCTTTTCGGCATTGAGAATGTCGTCCTTGTATCACGAGCATTGTAATATGCCCAAGCTTGGGCTCCATCAATTAAAAAACCTTTTCCCTGTAGGCATGTGATAGCATTACCTACATGAAATTGGTCATAACCGAATTGCGTACAAATCGACTGGGAAGATAAGGCTTGAGATAACATTCATCCTCGAACCGATACAGCAGTGGGATGGTCGAATTGTTCTTAACCAGTCAAAAGCTGTGTGGCCCAACGGCTGCATCCACATAGAGTCGACGAGGTTTGTTGACATAAGCTCATAGCCAACTGGAGGAAGAACGCAATAAAAGTTCCAGCCCTTGCCGAGATTCAGAGTTCGCCGGTAGTCTCTCAGAGTGGTGTAGATCCACTTACATCCCGAAAATCTTCTTAAAAAGCTACCGCCCACTGCCCCTATATTAGGATTCATCAATGAAGGATGATACAAAAGCAACCATCCAAACAGATAGGTGTATGGCAGTTCCAGCCGAGGAAAACTTCCCTTCTTGCCTTTTTCTCGAATCATCGAGTCAACGAAAAGGCGGAGGCCAGCATTTACCCTGCATGTCATTGCTGACAGCAGATCCATCCGGTAGCCGAAAACCAGACGGACAGCCGTAAATAGTACACCGCGGTGGAAGCGGTCGACTGCACTGGCTCCAGGAACGACATATCGTCGGAGCCAGTAAGTGAGGAAACACGCCAGCTGGGCTTCCTTCGACATCGGCCTGTAGCCCATCCTCATGTAGCTTTCAATGATGTCATCTTTCTTAAAAGGAGGATATTGAAGATCATCCTCGATCTTGATATCCATATCACCATGTGTCTCCATCAGCTCTATCACTTCACTATTGCTGAGTGGTCGGAAAAAGTTACGATTGCAGTTTTCTTGCTCCTTGGTCTTCTTCTCAATGATGTGGCTGAGGAAGAGATATGGCAACCATTTGGTGGAGTAGCAGGTGCCGACCGTGCCACTCTTGTAATATAGAGAGCAAATCTTGTAGTGGCAGAGGAGTTCTTCAAAGACAGCTACCATATCAGCATTCTCCTGACGCAGTTTGTCCAATTCAAAGTTTGTTGGGACAAACTCTTCATAGGGGATATCCTCCATTGGTAGGTGAGAGATATACTTCATCTCGTGCAAAGCTAATCCAATCTCTCCACGTGGTGTCATGAAAGTTCCAGTCCTGTAGTTGTATCGCTCCGCCAATGCGAGGAACAGATGAGGATTAGGAGGAAAGCCATAAACAGTGGCGTACACTGCATGGTACAGATCAATCTCCTTAAGCCGAGCTTCAAATTGAACCAATATCCAATTGGTTATGCAGATCCATCTCTTATTATCTGGATTCACAAGACCTGTCAGCCGCAGATCTTTGTCCGGATACCTTCCCTCTACCTTCGTAAACTCATTTGCGAATATCGGAGTTCACACTGGGAGCAACAGTGAAGAATCCTCCGGCGGGATGCAACCGGGTTTTAATCCTTTGAGTAAGGAGCAATCACGCTCAGAGGAACTGTAGAACATATCCTTATGATCTGGTCCCTTCTTAACACAGATGTTTTCCGCTCGGGCTTGCTGCAGCGGAGTTATGTCCCATTCCATTCTTCTGGGATAACTCGCGAAAGCATATCCTGACAAAGGAAGGCATCTGGAGATCTCAGGCAGAAGTATTGTCTTCTCACCCCTCTGGAAAATCCTCTGTTCCATACGAGATCTCGGTTGAGAATTCTTGTCAAGAGCCTCGCCAAATAAGAACAGAGGCTTCTTATGGGTGACTGCGTCAGCAGTCTGAAGCGGCTGCCCGTTCATCAGACACAGTAAAGTGTCATTATCTTGTGCAGTCAGGATAGCCTGCCGAGAGGATGGTAAGGCATACTGAGGAAATGTCACGTACGAAAGATCTTCCTTGTATTCAGGTTCAGACAGGGATCCTGTAAAAACCTCATAGTTGGGATCTTCCCGGAGGTTAACTGCAACAATAAAGAAGGCAAAGATCAGTATATACAAGATCAAAAAGTTTCTTCAAAAAAGATCATCAATATGTGCTGTGTCAAATAAACTATCAGATTGCGCCAGCACAGTCAGCTTGCACAAGTTATCAGATTGTGCTAACACAATCAGTCTGCGTAAGTTATCAGGTTGCGCCAGCACAGCCAAAGTGCGCAAGACGTCAGGTTGCGCTAACATACTTGCACAAGACATCAGTTTGCGTTGGCACAACTGACTTGCGCAAATCGATGGATTGTGCCGACCATTTTTGTCAGCGCTTTCCAACCGATTGCGCAAGAGTATAGTTTTCATAAAAATAAAAACTATTGCATGTGCACCCGAAACCCTAAACAGGGTGGCGCAAATACCATCAATCTTTAAAAAGAGAGGTATGAAGATCGGAAAACATCAAAAACCCTAAAAAGGGTTTCGATCATAGTTCGTCTACCTTGAAGCACAGGATGACTCGTCTCATGACGAGATACTCGTGACGGTACACGAGTCGAGGGTTCGGCGGGGGCCTTTCCCTTATCATCAGCTGATCACTTGGGAGCCATTTCTGTCATCGACGAGAGGATGAAGGAGAAGTCGGAATAGGAAAAAAGCTTCTGTCTCTGGGGAATTTGAAAGCAAGTAAAGGTTGAAAGAAAGAGAAGTGAAACTATTTATAGTTTCAGAAGTGTAACGGTCACCTTCAATTGTGCCACAAAAGATGGAGCTAATTCCTCCAAACGCGCAATCAAAGCGCCACTTGCGTAACTTGATTTTAAATTTAAAATTCAAAGTATTTCGAAACTTTGAATATTTTCAAATTTCGAAAACTTTGAAGGGGGTCTTGTATGTCCTAAAAATTAAGTTGCATCTATCAAATAGACAGAGAATTCTCAACTATGCAGACTTTAAATGGACTGCACAGCAAACAGAATATGCTACAAACCGAACGCGCGAGCTGAACTGCGATACCATCAGAGCGCGCTACGCTGATGTGGCAATGCCATCATTACCTGAAAAAGATTGAATCTTCTGACAGCCTGACAGCCCAAAAAATGAGGAGTCTGTTCGTTTCTTGTATAGCACAGCGCTCGAGAACAGCTGTACAACTTCAGCGCAAATTGTCAGACCAACAGCAGCACAGTTTGACCAAGCCTGAATCCCACCGCTTTCCAATGACTAGAAGGAAGCGCAGTCTGAAGCTAGCGCTGTTCAAGTAGCGCAATCCATCAAGATAACTGACATTCATTACGTGGCTTATATGCCATCAATTGCTCAACATGTGGCAGCTTCATGTACACGACCAAGCGCATTTCAATCAGACAATGCTACGCGTCTAAGCCCATGATTGAGTAACTGCCAGCACAATTGGTAGCCTGTGCAATCCAGCATGCGCAATCCAGAATAACTACAAATTAGTTATTTCCATAACTCTATAAATAGTGTTTCAAGCTCTTCATTTTGGAGTCATTATTATCATCAGAGATCAGGAGTTCTTGTCCAAGTGCTGCTGCATTCTTCAGAGGTTATCATCTTCAAAGTTCATATCGTCCAAGGGATAAAGCGATCGTCTTCAGATCGGATTCCTATAGTTGTACTTTCCCAGAATTCAATTGTAATCTTCTTACAAAGTTTGTGAAATAAGACTTTTGTTTTTGCAAACACACATTAGTGTTTATTTTCTCATAATACTTTATGATCTATGTCATGCACCTTCTTCGAAGTGTTGCATAATTTCAGTTTTCCATCAAAAAAATTATGCCTTGAGAATAAAAATCTCAAAGCTTGATTTCATAAGATGGAAAACTTTCGTGCTTCACTCATCAATCCTAACTTCAACAAGTTAGAACAATTTGATGGAGAGCATTAACAAGTCTGGAAGAGGAAGGTTAGGCTAAATCTTTAACTTTCTGAAGTTGACCACGTGCTAATCGAGGAAGAACCGACTGTTCCAGAAACTGGATCTACAGCCTCTATTACTGCCGCCACTATAAGTCAGACCAAATGGAGAAGGGATAATAGCCTCTGTAGGCTTCTCATAATAAATACTATGGAGGACTCCCTGGCAGATTTATATTCTAAGAAAACTATTGCCAGAGAGATATGGGAGTCTCTGGAAAAATTGTACGAAGATGACAAAAATAGGAGCAAAATATTTGTGGTCGAAAAATATCACAAGTGGCTCTTTGAAGATGAGAAGACTATGCTGCCGCAGGTGAAGAAGTTCTTGGAGCTGTAATAGAAGTTGGAAGATGAGGTGATGTCCCTCACTGACAAGTTTGTTGTTGGAGAGATCATCTCAAAGCTTCCCGCTGGTTGGAGCAAGTTCTACGCAAACATGCATAGGTAAAAATTGGAGATCGATCTCAAAGATCTCCTACAAGAAATCCATATTGAGGACCAGATGAGGGCTCAACTGAAGGTGGACGCTCGATCAAAACAGATGGTTAACGCTAATTTGGTTCACACCAAGGAATCCAAGGAATCCAAGGAAAAGCAGACGGCTTCCTACAGTAAGAAGAACGACCCCAATAATCTTAAAGTTGAGGGGACTTCCTTCAAGCAATAGAAGCCAAAGTCCTATTTGGCTTGCTTCAAGTGTGGCAAGAAGGGCCACTTCAAGAGTAAATGCAAATCTAAGCCCAAGCAATCAGAGCAAGATGAGCCTAGTAAGGTTTTAATGATCAGTGACGTTATTTTAATGATTGCTTAGGTTACTGCGGTGGGGGCTGACTCTGACTGGTGGATAGACACTGGTGCCACCTACCATGTCTGCTCAAGCAAGGAATAATTCACCACCTACACACCAACTTCTGAAGTTGTTATGGTGGCGAATCAGGCACAAGCTGAAGTACAAGGGATCGGGACGGTGTTGTTGAAGCTAACTTCAAGGAAGTCTCTGACGCTTCAAGGTATGAAGCATGTACCTGCTATCGCAAAGAACTTGATATCTGGAGGCCAACTCTATAATGTAGGTGTAAGGATGGACATCAATACTGGCCAAATGGTGATGTCCATAAAGGGAACATACTTCGAAAAAGTATTTTATATCAAAGGAATGTTTAAAGTTCTGCTTGTAAATCAGTCTAATGTTATAAATGCAATCGCTCATTCTGCTTATACTCTTGAGTTGTGGCATAATAGACTAGGACATGTTCATTGTAAAAGAATAAACATAATGTCTAGTCTAGGACTTATCTCCAAATATGGGGGTTAAGTAGAGAAAGGTGAAGTATGTTCTCAGACGAAGATCACTAGAAAACCCTTTTCTTGGGTTAATCGAAGCACAGATCTTCTGGAGTTGGTACACTCTGATATCTGTGACTTCAAACAGTTCTCTACAAAGGCAGGGAGAAAGTATGTAATAACCTTTATTGATGACTTATAAAAGTACAGATTTGTTTACTTGCTGAAGGCTAAAGATGAAGCATTCAAGAAGTTCAAAGAGTTCAGGGCCGAGGCTGAACGACAAACTGGACAACAACTCAAGATAATAAGAAGTAATCGAGGTAGAGAGTACAAGTCTTATGAATTTGTATCGTTCTACAAAGAATATGGAATTATCAATGAGACTACTACTACGTACTCTCCTTAATCTAATGGAGTAGCAAAAAGAAAGAACAAAACATTGACAGAAATGATAAACTCAATGCTGTTGACTGCGGGTCTTCCAAAATGCTACTGGAAAGAAGCTGTATTGACGACTACTTCTATTCTGAATAGAGTGCCGCATGCAACTTCAAACATCACTCCTTATGAACTCAGGTTCAAAGTCAGACCAAACTTAAACGTTATTCGAGTATGGGGGTGTCTGGAATATGTGAAGCTCCCAGATCTGAAGATTCGAAAGCTCCGGACAAGGACTATGAAGATGATCTTTTTGGGTTATGCCGAGAAGAGTAATGCTCGAAGATTTCTTGATATTGGATCAAATTACATCATTGAATCTTGCAACGCAGAATATTTTGAAGATAAGTTTACAAGGCACAAGAACATTATTCTTACGGATATTCTGGAGAACAATGAGGGTGCGCAAGAAATTAGAGTTTTCAATAAGAACGTATTCCAAGAAGAAGTTGTTGTCAAAACAACAGTTGAACTAGAGCTCGCAGAGCTGTCAACTAAGCGAGTGAGGAGGCCGAAGGACTTCGGAAATGGCTTTGTCACCTATCATGTGGATGCAGATCCGCTTACTTATGATAAAACGATGAAGACCAGAGATGATATTTTTTGGAAGGTGGTGATAGACAATGAATTTGATTCAATCACCTCTAATAACACTTGGGTGTTGGTTGATCTTCCTGAAGGAGCAAAACCCATCGGATGCAAATGGATCTTCAAGAAGAAGATGAAATCAGATGGAACTATTGAAAAGTTCAAGGCTAGGCTAGTAGCCAAGGGGTTTTGTTAGAAGCAGGGGATCAACTACTTTGACATGTATACTCCAGTAGCCTAGATGACCACCATCAGAATGTTGATTGCTCTTTCGAAAAAAATAGCTGGTGATACATCAGATGGATGTAAAAACGACTTTCCTAAATGACGAGCTGACCGAAGAGATTTATATGCAACAGCCAGAGGTTTTTGTCGTCAAAGGTCTTGAAGACAAAGTGTACAAGTTGGTAAAATCCTTGTACGGTCTTAAACAGGCTCCCAAGATGTGGCATGAGAAGTTTGATAAGGTTATAAGGTCAAATAGCTATAGGGCAGCGAGACGAACAAGTGTGTTTACTAAAGTTTGTTAGTGAAAGAGGTATAATCGTTTGTCTATACGTGGATGACATGCTGATCCTAGGTACGGATATAGGTTGTGTCACGGAGACACAGAATTTTATCTCGACTAAGTTTAGTATGAAGGACATAGAAGAAGCTGATGTGATCTTAGGATCAAGATCATCCAGACAGATACTGGACTGGCGTTGTCACAGTCTCATTATATTGAAAAGAGGATCATACACTACAGGTATCAGGATCTTCCAGTGATCGATACGCCTTATAGGTGTGATCTAAAGCTGAAGCCTAATTCGAGGAAAAGCATCAGGCAGCTGGAGTATGCAAGCATCATCGGGAGTTTGATGTATGCTACTACTACTACATGGACTGACATAGCTTTTGTCGTAGGAATACTGAGTCGTTTCATGAGCAACCCAGGCATTGAGCACTGGAAAGCTATGAAACGGGTAATAAGATATCTCAAGAAGACTCAGACATATGCACTACAATACAATGGAGATCCGTCGGTAGTGGAAGGCTTCAGTGATGCTAGCTAGTGCTCAGAGTTGGAGAGCGAGAGGTCCATAGGTGGATTTATTTTCACAATGGGTGGAGCTGTAATATCATGGAAGTCGAAGAAGCAGACTATGCTCTCTCGTTCCACCATGGAATCTGAGTTCTTTACACTTGATACTGCAGCGGAGGAAGCAAAATGGCTTCGGGAGCTCATATATAATCTTTTCGTGGTTGGGGCACAAATACCGACAATTCTGATATACTGCAACAACCAGACGACTATGGCGGTGGCATCAAATGATCTCTTCAAAGGAAAGAAGATAACTGTGTGGTTAAAGCATAGGACAGTACACAATCTCATCAAGAGGTATTATTGCAGTAATTGATGTTCGGAGTCAGAAGAACCTGCAGATCCGTTCACGAAGGGCCTCAAGCGCCAGCTGGTCGATGACATAGCTTGTAAAATGGGCTTGAACATATTCTTATATTATGTTATTGCAATCCTACTATAAAGTTTTATGCTATTAGTTCAAAGAGAAATCTACTAGGCATCTAGCTTTTGGTTCAAGGGAGGACCACTAACTGAAAAAATGTTAGGAACAGTAGGTACATATCCTATGTAGCATGGAAAGGTTACGGACCTACAACCACTATTGTCTACTAGATGTTTTCTACGAAAAAGGGATCCTGTGATGAGAATGGCTTAAACGCCTTAATAAGTTCTCAGGCAGAATGAATGCCTAGTGTGCTTTATAGGAAGCACGGTAGCACAGTACTACAAGGAGTGTAACTCCATGCTACAGTAGGGTGACTCCACCATGAGGTTCCCGGATAGGGGTAATACCTCGGCTTTATAAGCCAAGTCACAGCGGCGTAGCACTACAAATAGGCATGTAGCCTAATGCTGTATGATAAAATTAAAGAGTTTTAAATAGCACTACAAAGGAGAGGATGTCCTCATGTTATAGTGGCACGACACCACGATGAGGTACCTAGATAGGGGTAAAGTCTCGACCTTGCAAGCCATGTCGTTGTAGTGTAACACAGCAAGGAACCCTAAGGCTTTATGATGGGTAGTTTGGCACTACAAAGAGGCTTGTGACCTCATGCTACAGTAGTAGGACACTACGATGAGGTTTCCGAGGAGGGTTAATGCCTCGGCTTTATGGCATGTCATAGCAACGTAGCACCGTAAGGGAAGCGCAAGGCTTCATGCCATGTCTCTTTAATAAAGAACTTATCTATAGTGTATGGACAGAGATAGCAGGTCGTCTCTTGAGAGTAAACTTGTAGACGCCTAAAATTATATAATAAAACTAGGCTAGCATAGGGCCTTTAATGTGCAGCCAGAATTATATGTAACTATATTATGTGAGTGGAAAGAATTTTAGCTATGGTGCAGAATTCAAGGCTTAGTCCATTCTTGCATTATAGTCTGTTGTTTGATCCATACGGGAAGATTCAAGTCGTCAGCAACATTTATCCTAATGCATGATGGACTGTGGGGAACACTCAAATCCATATATCGAGATATGTAGAGGATTGTTGGAGCTTTTCCTTGACAAGTATAGAAAGCTTGTATTCAATACGTGCCTAGTATTATTTAGTCCTACATTGGAAAAGCACCATGAAGTATATCTCAATATATACTTGGTGTGTTGCTGAGATATGCACATGGGGTGGTAACCCTAAGGAGGGAACTGTAGGGCCTAAAAATCAAGTTGTGCCATGTTTTTACCACTCAGCAATCAAGTTGCTCCCCAGCAATCAAGTTGCGCCACTGTTATGAAGATCAGAGATCAAACTGCACCACATCTCAGACTGCGCTCAGTCATATTACGCTAAAGTCTATGTGGTGTCTGACATTTAATTTCCATCATTACATGACATCACTAACAGTTGACAGTACAGTAAACGAAGAAAATCTCTTTGAATCCCTCAAAACGTGTCGCTCGAGGAAATTTTGACAGCTGTCCTGCACATCTTGTGAGTTGCGCCTAGGCGCAATCTAAAATAAATTCCTTAGTTGCGCCTAGGCGCACTACACCAAAAAAGGCATTTAGGAACAATTTTTAAATGTTCCTAATATTTTTAGGAACATATCATAACCGTTCGTAAAAGTGGCGTTGCAATATTTGGAACGGTTATAAAACGATCCTAAATTTACTTTGGAACGGATAACAAGCGTTCCTAAAATTAATTTTGGAACATATATAATGTGTTCCTAAATTATTTTTGGAACACCCTTGAAGCGTTTTTAAATGTCACTTTGAAACACTTTACACCTGTTCCTAATTGTAATTTGCAACGCTTTTGCATTATTCATGTGGCTAACTTTGAAACACTTTATTAATGTTCCTATGTTTTTTTTAAAATTCCAATTTCACATTTAATTTTTCATTTGAATCACAAATCTAATGATTCCTAAATTGACCACTGAAACACATAATAAACGCTACAATATTTTTCACACATTCCATGAATCAACATCTAAGAAATCCATCAAATTAACTGAAACTATCAACTTATACTACACCAAAAAAGCATTTTATTAAACACAACTAGTTGAGAACAATTGAGCAAATTATTAAGCATGCAAAATATCTCTTCCAAACATCCAGAGATCCACAATGTTAATCAGATAACACTTTAATACAAGTCACAATTATTCCATACAAACTGAAATACTTCAAAATGAATGAGAAGTAAAGGATATGATAACATTCATCTCTAGTTCTGCTAATATTCAAAGTAAAACTAAGACAATCTTTAATCAATAAACCATCTAACTCCCTCCTAGATGAACTCATGGATGACCCAACTTCCGTAGTACACCTATTTGGATTTCTGTCTCACCAAAAATTAGTTCTTCGAAACATGATCTCAAAACTATTATCCAACCGATAGATGGAGATTTGAATAACGACAACTAGCAACACCTGCATGCAACATTATAGAACAAGTTAAAATTAGGAATCATTAATAAATTGCTCTTCGATATAGAAATGCATTTATTTAACTAACATTTCTCTAAGGGCTTAGTCTATTTGCTAAAATGACAATTCTGGCTTCCTATATTCTTGTAATAACAATTCAGAAGTTCCCAAGCAGCAAAAGTACATAGGTTACATAGGTTAATATATACAACGTATGTGGCAGCAGTTCCTACAAGGTTAATGTACTAATATGTTCCTACTGCATTCAACCCAAGGATTTAGGACTTTGATATAAGAATGGTGGGAGACAAGTCTAAATTGTCATTGAAACTGCAGGACACATCGATGGTTATACAGGAAACTGCAGATGCAACTGCAGAATAAAATTGGGACAGCATCATTAGCTAAAGCTGAGGGGGGTTCCTTTGTGTATCAGTAAGGAAAAAGGTAGGATATCGTGTTTGATGGCAACACAACCTCTATATAATGGCATCAATTGTAGTATAAGAGTATCTAGTTTGTAGATGGCAACACAACCTCTGTATAATTCTGGCAACACAACCTTTGTATAATGGCATCAATAGTAGTAATTTGGCATGGTCCCTTAGGACAACCATTACACATAGGAATTGGCATCAGAGTGTCATTATTGGCATCAATTGTAGTATAAGAATATCTAGTTTCAGTATTTCAAAAAAAATGTTACAAATTTATTGAAGTATAAGAATTAATATGTTTAAGTTCAAACCTAGATTGCTTATGTAGCTTCTGAGAACAAATGTATACTTACATGATATCTATGAAATTTATAACATTATAACTGCATCTTAATAGGCAACTTACTGTATCTATACATGATTGAAACAATTTTCTGACAACATGGGAAAGAAGTAAAACCAAATCAAACACACATTTGGCCAGTTTCATTAAAGTATTAGAACATTTGGGCCCATTTTGGCCTTGTTGTGGGACATTTCGACCAACTTGAACCATTTCAGGATATCAAACACACATTTTTCTCTAAACCAAATCAAACACACATTTTTCTCCATCTCCACCTGCTCTAGGCATGTCCATCAAAGTAGTCTATCTAACTCTGTGTCTCTAGATCATGTGCACTTAGTTAGGCATAAGCTATGTTGAACTAGTGAATGCAAGTTAGCTAGTTAGGCATCAGCTATGTTGAACTGTTGTGGTCAACCTACATATTTATATATGGATATCAGCTTCTCTACATACATAAGTCACTTTATGGTTTCTTTGATACAAGCCTTGGATACAATACAAATTGGATACAACACAAGTTGTACTAAAGCATTGAAATTAAGAAAGTAGGATCCGAGTATCTGACTCCTCTTTAATTTGTCCTATAGGACTTTGATTTTCTAGGCCATGATTCGGCATTCAAATATCGCTTTGCAGCACTGCAGCATGTTAGAGTCGGTTTTATTCCCACCGAGAATAAGGATGTTCATGATTTGGGTCCTATGGACGAGGAAACCACAGGGAGCTCTAAGTTGTTCCAAAATGATACGGATTACTGATAATCAATTGATCATTCTTCCAACTGTAATGAATAATGGCATAAATTTCCCTCCATATTATTTCCCTGAGCTATTCAAGTTATATTTACTTTCAAGTTTTCCTAGGAGTATCAGTCCTGCAGGTAAGGGTACATGTATCAGTGTGTACAACTCCAGTTTGCCAGTGAAGAAATTAGGGGAAACCTGTCACACAGGTTTGCCTTTATCTAACAAGGCCCTTACTAAGAATGATTGGAAGGACGACAAGGGAGGCTACTTACATATACAGGAAGGTTGGAACTTGTCCATTCAGTTATTACTCATATATCCTGTTACTGGTTATATATGAGAAGATGTAAGAAGATGCAAGAAGATGCCTTATTGTACTCATAGAGGGTGAAAGGTTTTGGTGTTCTTGTCCTTTGACCCACCATAGACGAAACTTCCACAGCTATAGATACTTAGCAGTTAGCATTAGAAACAATTAGCTGTCAATATCTCCATAGCTATACAAGTTATTATTCCTTTTTATTTTATTCAATTTGAAGCTTGGAATTCTTCAAGTACATCCACAGGCATTGCATTAAAAAGTGATGCTATCATATTCTTAAACAAAGTGAAAGACAAAAATGTTGGAAATGAACAAAACAACCTAGTTTAATGGAAAAAGAAAATAACATGTGCACACTGCACACCTCATAGGTGACAGAACCCCCAGAAGTTTCTGGATGTTGGAGAGTAACCGTGGAGACACCACCATTTGCTGAGAGAAACATACAGCCCCTGGCCCTTGATGCGAAAACGACATTATCTTTGCTGTAATACCATGAAAATGTTGTTTTAAAGAAAAGGAAAACATTATTTATCCTAAAAATAGATGAAGTGAAGCATCAAGATTTTTCACCTTAACTTTAATTTCTATATTTTGGTAATAGTATTCCTAAGAGGATTATGAAATCTTACTATAAAGAAATATAAATTTCGATAGGTTACATATGAGATGCAAATAAATGAACAAACATGTGCAAAGTCTATAGCATTGGTGAATTTAATTAAGGTTGTGAATGATTGGTTCTTGATAGAAATAAATCTAAAATGCAGAATCCAGCTTCATAACATTGTTTAACCTCAACATATCCACGTGATGCCAACTTCATGGTTTTTCAGGACAGACAATAGTGTTCTTGAAGAAGGAAATCTATTATGTTAACAATAAAAGGAAAAATACTTTGCACCACAAACGGGATATCATGTGATATCAATATCATCACTACAGTCATACTAAAACAAAATGACAAAAGTTACAAGTCAGACCTCTCCTTCCAAAATTTTTATAACATGTGGTGTGAAACCCATGTCAGCTGAACCCAAGACCCATTCCCCTGTAAATTAAGAGCACACTCATTAAAAACTGTCAAATTCATTGCACAAAACAATTCTAACAAACTACAATTAACGTACAAGGGCTGCGTAGAAACTCATGTAGATCGGACAAAACAATCATAGACAAGCAAGTTGGCATCATCATGGGGATCCATGTTCACGGACAACAAAATGGTATCTATATCGTGTCCATACCATGTCCGCGTTTGTGCAACATAGTGAACTACTCTTATACATATTTGAAAATATCTGAATCACATATATGTATTATGTCCTTATGCGTCTGTGACCTTACTCATGCAACATAGATACGGAGCAAGGTCTTTAAGTTGCAGCTTTGCCACTCACATAAAAAAAAAGGGATTAGAAAGGAATAACATTCTTCTATGGTTGAGATGCTAAAGCTATTGTTTAAGAAGGGAACCATACTCTTATTTGTTTTGATTAGCTACATGGACAATAGTGATATCCCAAAAAATTATAATTATTATTAGGACCAGAAGTCGTCGACACACAGATTAATTTTTTATGAGACATATGTGCTGACAATTTGAACACAACCAAAGTAAGTTTACTGAAAACAGAGAGACACAATGTTGCTCTCTGTGATTTGAAATTAGCAAATAGACATGCCAGTTTTAGATAAGCAAATTTTGAGTTGATGTCTTATTTTTTGCTTGTAACATTTGTTGAATTAAACATTACTATTCTCACTACTTTAGGGAGCAAAAAGAAGGTAAATTCAAGAATACAACCAAAGTAAGTTTACTAAAAACAGAGAGACACAATGTTGCTCTCTGTGATATAAAATTAGCAAATGGACATGCCAGTTCTAGAGACATAATTGTTTTCTTACTAAACTTTTGACTACTTAGAGCCTGAGACTTGTACTTCTCTAACTTATTTGCTAGTTACTGAAGTTCATAACTTGTGGTTTCGGATTATGTTATTAAAGAACCTTTTGGCTACATGATATTTCTGTCCTAGCTGATGGTTCTTGTTTTTATATATTTTAGATTTGGGAAGAATCTACTGGTGAAAGTTTACTACAGATTCAACTCTTAATAGCATTTCGCAATTTTGTATGTTCTCTTGGGTATCAATCATCAATTTTATATAACATGCTTCTTCCTGTATTACAAAGGGGTATCAATGTAGATAACCCTGACACACTTAATCTTCTGGAGGATAGTGTACTGGTTAGTTGTCCTTTCAACTTTATTTTTAGATCGCATTGCTTGAGGACAAAGCTAAAATATACTACAAAATGTTGAAGTACCTTCATGACACTCGAGCTGATATTATCAAGTTCATATAGACGGTAAATCTCTAAGTTCTGGTCAAAGTACAGGACATGTTACCTCAAGACATCCCGAAATATCAAATGTGAAGAACGATACAATGAATGCAACCATAAGAAATTAAAACTAAAAATCTGAAATTGAAATGACAAGTTTAATCACCTTGAGAACCATTTGGTAATGTTGTACAGGCTGTTTGTAGAGCAAATTCTCTAACAATCCTAAACCTTGTTTTGGGCATGAAACCAAATAGGTAGGCACAATCTGATAAGAGATGGTACAAGCTGTATTATAAGCTATTATAATCCAAAGAATGGGGCAATAACAAACATAAAGAGAGAAAGAAATCTGTATTAAAGAGACAAAGAGATAAGTATAATTGAATTTATATTAAAATGTACTCAACAGTACACATTACAGAGTTACAGGCGTTCAACTAGTTGCATGCAGTTTGTCTTGTCATATAAATTTGACCAAACATATTTAGAGAGTGCTCACAGGTTACTTACATGATTAGATGCAAATAACCTCCATACTGATTCATATGTCACATTGAAGGTCACCTTGCAGACAATTTATGTCGAAAAAGAAGCACTAGTTACATCATTTTAACCTTAAAAGGTAATCATCACCAGCAGTATAGTGGTTCTGTGGATCATGCAGAGTAAAGTATGCAACAATTAGTGTCAAGACATACATTTTCTTTAGATGACCGAAGATGTCACTAAGCAATCTAAATTGACAATAAAATGTCTCTATTGCACAATAGCTAGCATTATCATCAAGATTTCTGCACTGAACAGGTTGTGATATTAATTAATAAAAAATGAGAAATGTTTAGTAAATTACTTGCCAGGTCAATGGATGAGAAGACAAAACTTGAGCATACACAAGCCGATGGAGTTCATTTATGCTGATACCACCTAAATTATACCTCTCCTCATTCAATAGAATGTCAGCTTCATCATTCTTAGCTGTCAGCAACTCTATGGCATGTGTAACCATCCTAATTAATAGAAGTGCAAACAGTTATTAGAAGATAAAAAAACCAAATTAGAAAGAAAAAAAACATGGTCCTGACTTGTAAACCAACAAAGATTCCATAGCTTACCACGGTCCAATCATGCTTAAGCACTCTGCTAAAATAACCTAACCAATAAGGAAGGATCAGTGCTATAGATGCTCTTAAGTTTTAAAGTTACACTCAATGTCCAGTGACGTACGTAGGACAAATATGAGTGAAAACGGAAAAGAGACTTAAACCTTCCAAATTACGCATCCCTTCCAAACCCTGAATACCATTTAGCATCTCCATTAAACCATTTGAATTGGTTTCTGGTTTCAGCTGCACACACTTCTAAGCCAAACTACGCATCCCTTCCAAACCCTGAAAGATAATTTGCATAAATTTAAGTAAAGTATATATAGGTGAATGAAAGACAACTAGCAGTACATAAGAATACATGCATACATAGACGTTCGTTTTACCCAAACTTAGATGACAATAAATTATAATGTTATTTGATCAACCACATCAAAAATTACCTAATAAAGGGTGGCAAAGTATGATGATTGATGACTTATTGGTGAGATTAACAATAAATTGTCATATATTGCAACTGAGACTCGGATAGAGCATCCAATAACATGCCACACAGAAAAACAACAACATGGACCTGCTAGTCTAAGAAACTACAAAACAAGACCAATATAGTCCCGAACTTCAATAATAAAAAGCCACAAATTTCATTGGACCATCGCAGGAATTTGAACTTCACAAATTATTAAGTAGTTTCACGGGAATGGCATTTCTTCACTCTCTGGCTTATGTCATATTGGGAAGGGATTTTTTTACATAAAAGTTGAATGTATGTGCTGATTTCAGATGTACTTGCATGCTTATATGATTTATCTGTAAACTACCTAACTTATATCTAAAAAGTGTATTTAATATTTAGAATTAAGTTTGATATAAAGTCCACGTATCTTAAATAGAGCACCAGTGTAACATAAACAAGAAATGGAATACGAACATTCAGTAATAAAGAAAATTAGGTATTGGAGGATGAAAGAGTTTAGAAAACTCCTCATCAAAATCAGTCAAACCCTTCTCTAGGGTTGATTTCCTGATAATACTCCAAAACGTAGGTATGCTTGGCACATAATTGGCAAGAACTAGGTGAATACAGTGTGTATAACCATTTAGAGAGATAAAGTGAAGGGTCGTTCCACCATTGAGATAATCTATTTTGTGAATCTAAAAACAAAAGTACAAACAGTCTAAATAGATTTTAAAACAAATACCATTATGCTTAATTGCAAATAATTAAATCAGAAAAATAAATCTATTGTGAGGACTTATTGGCATACATATTGTTAACTAATCTTCTTTTAGTATGTAGCAACATTATGTATCTAACTAGACTTGCCTATTTGAATTTGAAGGATTATTTCTCTAGCATCTTTTCTATGCCAATGCAAGTTGCATTGAGAGTTCAAAAGAAGAAGAAGGTATTTTCGTCCATGAACATAAAATTACTCAATATTGGCATAACTTAACAGTACTTTAAGACGGAAGTGCGCTCTATGATGAAAAAATAGCATCAAGGGTTTTGATATTAAATATTCACATCTCAGAGGATTTCCAGACTTCCTGAGGTCCTTTTAAAATGGAAGAACCGAGCAAGGTATCTCAACTGTGAAGCACAACTATGAGTCTAGAAGAGTCGATGAAAAATGCAACTATTGTCAATCGAGCTGTAAAACTTGTGCCTGAGGCATTAGTCGAGTTGAGGGATTTACCATAAGATCTGAAGGTCAATTGCTGGTCGAACAGTTCTAATAGCTCAAGACAATTTATTGTACCAATATTACTATATGCGTTTTCTGATTTTCCATCCATGTTTTGGACATATTTCATATTGTTAAGTGCCTTTGTTGTTGTCATTCATTGTTTTGGTTGATTCTTAAATATTACTGTCCATGTGTCAATGCAGAACAAGGAAGAAAAATAGGAACAAAATATCATTTGGTATGTATGCGAGAGCTCTCCTTGTTTTTAAGGTGCCTCTTGATAACTTTACATGCTTTTCGTCCTCATATGCTGTCAGTTTGACTAGATTTGTTGGGATATTCTGGCAGGTATGTTTATATACAGGACTGACTTGGCGATTTTGGAGTAGTCCTGATGCAGCTATTCCTCAACAACTTTTGCAACCTTTTGGTAACCAACTTTTTCCCTTAACTTGTCCAACTTGTTGTGTC
Source organism: Iris pallida (assembly GCA_029216955.1). Taxonomy (NCBI): domain Eukaryota; kingdom Viridiplantae; phylum Streptophyta; class Magnoliopsida; order Asparagales; family Iridaceae; genus Iris; species Iris pallida. Next base: position 18,145,129 of record JANAVB010033620.1, read on the forward strand.
TATCCTCAGATGTTGTCAGTCTTACAAATTTTATGATTATAAATTGTGTTATTGATGAAAGATACCTAACATCTATCTATTTTCAATTTGTAAACTAAAATCTCATTTACTTCTTTAAAATTAGGATCTGATCAACCTCTCAATGGCCATATTGGCAGGCTTGTAATAAAGTAGTCTACAAAGGCCATAAGAGTGACCAAAGTGTTTAGTTTCCTCTCTAGCAATAAAAAAATTCAAAATATGTGCTTAAGCAACAACAATCAGCATCAATGCTCCTAAATTATTTTTCGAGATACTTCTAAAGTTCACATCACCCAAATCTATGTATCCCCAGATAAAATTGAACTTAATTTCCTCTCAAAACATTTAAATTTATGCATATAATATAAAACCTAAATAAGTTCGAAACAAAAAATAAATACCAAGATTGTAGAGATTAACGTACCTTTTTTCTTGCTCGAGTCCAAGCCTCAACCTCCTCAAAAAAACCCTAACCTTTATAAATAGCCCTAATCAATATGTAAGAGACTGGTTTCATATCAGGAGGGGGGGCATGTGGGAGATGGACCAGTAGAGAGGGGTGAAGGAGAGAGAGACTGACCTAGTTTGAAGGCCAGCGATGGAGAGATGGTGTACTGACTTGGAATCTGTGGTAGGGAAAGGGGATGAGAGCGATGCTAGTGGGTAGAACCACATCGAAAAGACGAAAGTACATCGCAGGCTACTGGAGGAGAGCGAGAGAGAAAGAGGGGGAGGATGTGAGGAATTAGAAAGATGAACCCAGTGGCGGGATCCCGGCAAATAAAAAAAATGTGATGCGCAGGGAACGCTTCTGTGCTCAGACACGTGACTATCACGTGTGTTCAATCACTAATAAAAATGTTTTAAAACTGTTTCAAAATATAAAATAATTATTATTTAGCTTTAAAAAAATAATTTTAGGAACATTTTATAAATTTGGAACACCTAAAAAGTGTTTCAGCTTCTAGGAACACCTAGGTACCGTTCCAAAGCCAGAATTGTCAAATGTTTCAAAATTGCTCTTTTGGTGTAGTGGCGCAATCCGAATAAATCATTTTCATATATTCAAAAGCTGCCACGTGTCTAGGCACGGCCCAATCAGGCGCAGTTTGACTCGTTAACTGAAGCTCGCGCAACCTGATGAAGTTGAAACAACTTACATTCTAAAGTAGGATGACGTGGCGCACATGCCACTAATCTCTCAAAACGTGTCCACTATTCTGTACACGACCATGCGCATCTTAATCATATGATGACATGCATCTAAATATAGATAGTACATGATTGTAAACTGAATGGAAGTTGGCGCAACATAAGGTTGGTGCAACCCAAAGTGGCGCAATCCAGCCTCGTGCACATCAGAATAACTGCTAAAACAGTTATTTTCAGAACTCTATAAATAGAGTTTCCAATCATTATCAAAGCATCATAGAGATCAAATACTCTTACAAAATTGCTGCTGCATTCTCCAGAGGCTCTAGTCTTCAAGTTCACATAGTCCAAGGGATAAAGTGATCGTCTTCTGATCAGATTCCTATAGTTGTACTTCCCCAGAAATCAATTGTACTCCTGTACTCTTTTTCCTAGTTTGTAATAAAACTTTTATTTTACAAACAAAATGGCGACTCTGATGGGGACGACTTTCTCCTCATATGAGAAAGTGACAACTCAATATGATGCTGCATCGATCGACAAGACGCAAAAGACTCTGGTTGTTCAAGTCAACCAGACAGCCTATGAAGTTATAATCAATAAGAAGAGCAACAAGCGCACTATGGCTATCACCAAGAACAAAACTGTGTGGACTCCTAAGTCTTCTACAGTTGTTGTTGCCCTGGCGCAACCTACTTATGTTGCCAAGGCGCAATCTGCCTCAGTGGCTCAGGCGTAGTCTGTTTTTACTGCCTGCTCGCAGCCCACTCTTCCTGTTTCGGTTGCCCGTGCGCAACTCACTTCTACTGCTGTTCGTGCGTAATTTATTACTCCCTTTGCTGTCAAGACGTAGTCTGCTCATGCTGTTGCTAAGACGCAGTCTACTCATGTTGTTACCAAGGCGCAACCAGTAGCCTATATTGCTAGGGTACAACCAGTAGCCCATATTGCTGTGGCGCAACCCAAGCAATTAGTTGTTCAGGTGCAGTCTGCTGCTCTGGCGCAACCCAAGGGATCTAGCCTTTTGGCTATTCCTCCCTTTGGTCTTTTCTCAAACTTTCCTAGTCTATGACTCAGAGGAAGACATATCATCTCTGCTATAGGAAGGAATACTGATCAAAGAGGCATCTTGCATATCCCTATGGGATATGGTCAAGATCTTCCAACATTGTAAATTTCAAGATCTAACCAAGAAAAGTTGATGGTATCTCAAACAGAGACACCCGGAGCAGAATTCTCTGATTTACGTTCTTATCTCAATAGGCATCCATCAATATCAACTTCGATAAAACATAAGAATTCTATGCCAAAGGCCACTCTGTACCAGAAACCAAAGTTTGAAAAGAATGACCCAATCACTTATGCTAATGAGTTAAGTACCTTTTTGTACACTCAGGGAACTAAACATCTGAAGAATAGGAGGCATGTTCCTAACATCATTAAGGAATATGTTCCTCTGACTTCCTCTCATCCTGTAGTGATAACTGACATCCGAGAACGTCTTACCCAAAAATGGGAGATCACAGGGATGTCTCCTTCACCTCCAAATCACTCTTCAGATCGCCACTGCCTTCATGAAGTGGTCATCAAGTGTTGTTGCCAATCAGCTAAACGATCTGTCTTCAATCGTCTGAACTATGTTTCAACTCCTGAACCTATAATGGAAGATGAAGACGAGCCGTTATATGCTTCTGTCAATATGACTTCCCAAGGTACTGGGGGTGGGAAACGTCCAAGACATAATGCGTCCCGTAATCCCAGTCAGCAATACTTAAATCGGATTCATGCATCCAGTGAAGGAGTCTTTCAATACACCAGATCAAGAAATCAAAATTTGAACCAAGGTGTCTTTAATCAAAAAGATCTCCCCATCGCTCATCTAGGAAAGGATTCTTTATCTGAGTTTGATGCAGATAGTGAAAGTTCTGAACAAACTATCTCGTCAATAGCAGCAAGAGAAGTGACAGCATATGCCATTACAGAAGATCAAGACACTTCTAGTCTAGCTAGTCAAGAACAATAAATTGTTGCACTAGAGGACAAACTGAAGACCATGGCTAAAATGGTTGCAAGTATGCACACTATAATCATGGCTCAACATACAGTGCCACCGGTTATAAATCCTGCTATAAATCCAGAGTTTATAGCATCTTCTGTACCTGTTAATATTAGTCTAGGGGTACCATCTCCTCAGGTTGCTTCTGTACCAATTCAAGCTGATCCTAGTCAGTCCGGTGCTGGGGGTGGTAATTACCATGATGTTCCTCCTCCTAACAATTCAAACCAACCCACCAATTTCCAAACATCAGAAGATGCCAATGAGGCTATAAAACTCTTACGCACTCAGTTTGAGGCCTTTAAGCAAAAGGATGGCCTACAAAGACTTGGCATAAACAACCGTATCCTACAGAATGGAGGAGGTTTCGTTCCCTCCTAAATACAAGCTTCCAACCATTATGCTTTTTGATGGCAGCACTTCTCCAAGTCAGTACATTAATCACTTTGAAGTGATGACTGACCAATTAAAACCAAATGATGCTCTCCTTACCAAAGTGTTCGTCGGTTGTTTATCCAGTGCAGCATACGACTGGTATCGTAGTTTGCCTGATGGCTGTATAACTTCTTTTGCTGGCTTCAAGCAAATGTTCTTGGAACGGTTTTATGAGGTAGTCAACGACATGACGATGTCTGCCCTTATTAAGATCAAACAAAGGCACAATGAATCTACAAAGAGTTTCATTGAAAGATTCTGCCGAGAGGTACTTAAAATGCCTTTAGAAACTCCATCTGCTGTAACAATAGACACCTGCAAATCAAACTTGTTGTCTATTATCAGCATGTGGACGGGATCAATATAATTTCAAGATTGGCCTTCTTTCATTGTGAATGCCAAAGCGACAGAGGTCAGTGCTGAAAAATTCAATCAGTTAGGAGTTCAAATGACTCATCCTAACCAAGATGAACATTCTACACCTGATGGTAATAATCACCAGAATAACCGTAAGGGTAAAAAAAACTTTGGCTATCAATCTCAAAGGCAAAGAGTCATTAGCTGTTAATGTTGCTCAGACAGCACCCACTCCATCAGCACCACCACAGAAAATACCTCGTCTAAAAGAAGAGTATTCTTTTGATGAAGATGATACTTTGAGCATCTTCGATTGCTTAATTAAAAGTAATAAGCTTCAACTGCCAGAGGCAAAACGGCCAGATGAAGTAGATAAAACTGATCACCCTAAATATTATGTTTATCACAAATTTATAGGGCATCCAACCAGATCATGCTACGTGCTCAAAGGCAAAATCCAGGAGATGGTCAACTCTGGAGCGATTACTCTTCAACAGGATGAGAAGACAGTGACTGCTAATGTTGTTTTTGTACAACTTGGTGACTTTCTACCATAACTTGTGCAAGATGGTATTATCCCCATTCCAAGGGCTACTCTCGAGATTGTGAACCTTCCACCTCCTCAAAATGAAGGTATGGTTCCACTGTTCACTGATAGAGGAGAAATTATATAGATTCACCCAGATTTGGTAGCAGATTTCGAAGTGCCTTCCTCTTCTAAACAAAGGAAACACTCCAAAACCAAATCTAAGAGCTGCAACATGGTATCCTTTGAACCAGTAGCAGAAGAAAAAATTCTAATAGGCACCAGATATGGGAAACCTTATCTTCGAGAATATCCCAAAAATTAAGAAAATCCTGTCTCATCTCCTGAAATTTCTCTTATATCATCTTCTCCTGCTGAGAATGTACCATCTACATCCTTGCCGGTAGTGGAACCAACTCCTACCAAATCGACATCAGCAGACAAGGGAAAATAACTTGTCCATTTTGACAAAGCATTGAAGAAGTCCTCATCTCTTAGATTTGAAAAGCGATATAATTTTGATATATTGGCTCAATTAGCCAACACTCCAGCAAGATTGTTAATCTTTGAACTCTTACGTCTCTCAAAAGAAACTCGAGAGACGTTAAGTGAAGCTTTGATGCAGGCTGATGCTTGTCTTACTCTTCTCAAGAAGCCTGAAAAGGAGCCAGTCAGTTGTGCACATTGTCATAGTGTATTTGAATTAATGCCCAACATTACTTTTACACAAGATGACATGTTATTAGAAGATAATCGTCACGATCGTCCTCTCTATTTCATGGGGTATGTGGACACCATGAAGGTTGATCGTATTCTGATCGACCCAGGGTCTGCTCTTAGTATCATGCCGAAGACTTTGCTGGATGCTTTGAAGATCCCAGTGCATAATCTTTCTACAACTATCACTACCATCTTGGGGTTCAATCAAGGAAGAAGTGAACCTTTGGAAAAGATACGCCTGAAACTACAAATTGGCAATCTTCGTACAAAGGTGACTTTTTATGTAATTGACAATCACGGCTCATACAATGCTTTGTTAGGAAGGCCATTCCTCTATAAACATAATATTGTACCTTCTACTCTCCACCAATGTTTCAAATATATGGATGGTAATGGAGAAGTCCAAAAAGAGGTTGCAGACCTGAATCCTTTCAAAGGGGTTGAAGCATACTGCAATGACTCTCGCATGTACAAAGAGGAATTCATGAAAGTGGTACTGGCAATGGACACAGATGAAGAACAGAAAGAAGTACCAAATGATACTCTGGTGATCCCTGTTAAAGGGCGTATTTTCTGTCCTCAGTCTTCCAAACCACTGACTATCTATCTTCCTTCCCATGAGAAGCAGCTTCCTAGTGATAATCAGGAACAAAGGGAGCTTATCTCTTCTGAGCCGCTTGTAATTGACCTTCGTCGTAAAAAGCTTCCTCCTCCTTCTCGCTCTTCTTCTCCCCCTCTAGTTATCAATCGGACTAAGCCTGTTAAGGCTAAAAGTCTTGTTATAAATGATGGTGTAAAAATCAATAAAGCATCTCCTTTGCAGTATATTGATGTCTCTTACTATACTCAATATTACTTGGATATGCTAGATAGCTTTAAACCACTTACAATAGGAGTCGTATCATCTCTGCAAAATATGGTATCATTGGATTCAATACAAGAATCGTACTTCTTAGTATCGTCTCGAAAGAAAGATGAAAGGCCTATACTTTTTAATAAAAGAGAGGAACAAAAAATCATGCTCTACAATGATAAAAGAGATGATATAGAAAGACTACAATTACGTCGTTATAGTCCACAATCCAAAGCAATCATCTGTAAAATGGGCTATAATTTTAGAACAGGCCTCAACATCGGTAAAGGAAGGCAAACTCCTATTCGTATTTCTGTTCTAAAAAGAAAATCACAACAATACTACAGTAAAATGAAGCGGGGATTAGGTTATGCTTCACCACTTCCAACTCCAGAACCTTCCGAATCTGATGAAGAAGAACGATCTAACTCTTCTGATTCTATCTTATGGGATTCTGATATCAGCATTGGTCATGTTCATCGGGTGATAGTATCTTCTAACATGGTGTTTGTCAAATTCTCGAAAGATGATGAAAATAATATGGAAGAAGCTCCTGAAGTGGACCCTTGGGCACAAAGGATGGACAATCAGTAGGAACTTCGTTTTGAACAACGAGAGCCACCTACCGAGGATCAACTAAATCGATGTTGGAGAGAAGGGCGTATCACGACCAATCTTCATTAGCAAAAATCTCCCAGAGGATGATAAACAAGAATTAATTCACCTTATTCGTGAATATATTGATGTCTTCGCCTGGAGTTATGAAGATATGCTGGGATTAGATCCTCAAGTCGCAACTCATAAACTTAATATCTTTCCAAATGCTAAGCCAGTCAAATAACAGCAACGGCGATTCAAGCCTGAAATGATGGATGCAATTGATGATGAAGTCAAAAAGCTTATAGCTTGCGGTTTTATCAGAGAAGAATAGCATCCTGACTGGGTAGCCAACGTTGTACCAGTTTTGAAGAAGACGGAAAAGGTTCGGGTTTGCATGGACTTTCGGGATCTCAATGATGCTTGCCCTAAAGACAAATTATCTCTCCTAATTACTGATGTCATGATCGATAATACATGTGGATTCGAACGAATCTCTTTCATGGATGGGTTTTCTGGATATAATCAAATCCGGATGAATCTTGAAGATGAAAAACACACTTCATTTCGTACTCCTTGTGGAGTACACTGTTATACAGTCATGCCGTTCGGTCTTAAGAACACAGGTGCAACCTACCAGCGTGCTATGAGGATTATCTTTCGAGATCATTTGCAGAAGACTATCGAATGCTATGTTGACGATATTGCTGTCAAAAGTCGTCTAAAGGAAGATCACATTCAAGATTTAAGAACTATTTTCAATCTAATGTGCCAGCATCAACTCAAAATGAACTCCACCAAGTCTTTCTTAGGTGTCTCTAGTGGCAAATTTCTCGGATTCACCATTACCTCTAAGTGTATACACGTTGATCCCGAGAAGATCAAAGCCATTCAAGAGATACGTCCTCCACGCAACTTAAAAGAGCTATGAGGATTCTAAGGTCGACTTGCGTACATCAGGCGGTTCATTTCAAATTTATCTAGACGTTGCAGACTATTTACTCAGTTGATAAAGAAAGGTGTATCTTTCGTTTGGACGAAAGAATGTCAACGAGCATTTGATGACATAAAACGATATTTAATGAGCCCACCGATTCTTGTACCATCGATCTCAGGAATACCTTTCTTGATGTATGTTCAGGCAATGGACCATTCATTGGGAGCGTTGCTAGCTCAGAAGAACAAGGAAGGTCATGAACAAGCCATCTACTACCTTGCCGAACGATGATTGGAGCTGAACATCGTTATAGTCCGGTAGAGAAGAAATGTTTAGCCTTAATGTTTGCCGTTCAGAAAATAAGACATTACATCATAGGCCAAACTATTCATGTTATATCGCGAGTCAATCCTCTTCGGGTCTTAATGAAGAAGCCAAGTACACTCAATTCTAGGCTAGCTACATGGGCCATATTTTTAGCACAATATGATATGGTGTATGTTACTCAAAAGTCTGTGAAAGGTCAAGCACTTGCTAACTTCTTAGCAGCTCATCCTGTCCCAGAAATATCTAAACTTTATGACGAGATTCCAGACAAAACATTGGAATCAAATATGATCTCAGAAGAATTTCCTACTTGGCGTTTATTCTTTGACGGAGCGTCTAGAATTGGACCTGAAGGCACCTTGGTTGCTGGAGTAGGAATTATTCTTGTTTTACTGGATGGATTAGCTATTCAGAGAGCTTATTCCTTAGATGAGTCATGCTCCAATAATGTAGCAGAATACAATGCTTTGCTCATTGGACTCCAATTAGCCAAACAACTAGATATTGAATATCTTGAAGTAAATAATGTAACAGAATACAATGCTTTTCTCATTGGACTCCAATTAGCCAAACAACTAGATATTGAATATCTTAAAGTATATGGTGATTCTAAACTGATTGTTAATCAAGTTAGAGGCATATATGAAGTCCGACATCAAGATCTGGTACCATACCATGAAGCAGCAATCAGAATAGCTTCTTCGTTCAAAGGGTTCTTCATCGAACATGTACGTCGTACATGCAATACAGAAGCTGATGCCTTAGCTAACTTAGCTGCGATATTGGCAGTTCCAGTCAAAAGACAACAAATGGTTTTCGTATCTAATAGAGAAATATTTTGTGTCGAAAACAACCATAACATTGAATTCAGCAATTCAACTAAAGTTAATGTCATTAGCGAGGAATGAAGAACACCTTTCATTGATTTTACAGTACATGACATATTGCCAGAAGATCCTAAGGAAGCTACAAGTATTCGTCGTCGATCACTTCGATTCTATTATAATCATACTACTAAAACTCTCTATCGAAGAACTTTTGATGGATTACTTTTGAGATGTCTTGCTGGTGATGAAGCAAAGCAGATATTACGTGAAGCTCATGATGGTGTTTGTCGAACACATCAGCCTGGTCCTAAATTACAGGATCGTATCCGATATATGGGCTATTACTGGCCCTCTATGGTATCAGATGTCATTGACTATGCAAGAAAATGCCGAGCATGTCAGATTCATGCAGATTTCATTCACCAACCGTCGGAGTTTCTTCATTCGACTGTTGCCTCATGGCCCTTTGAAGCTTGGGGCATGGATATAATTGGTCCCATTAATCATCCTTCATCTAAAGGACATCGGTTCATCCTGGCTATAACCGATTATTTCTCTAAATGGGCTGAAGCTATACCTCTGGCTGAAGTAAAAACTAGTAGTGTCATCAACTTCATCAAACATCATATGATATACAGATTTGGTGTACCTCATCGAATTATCCATGATAATAGGCCACAATTTGTCAGTCAGAAGTTTATTAGGTTCTGTGATGACAACAGAATCAATAATATTGCTTCTACGGCCTATAATCCTGCAGCTAATGGGTTAGCCGAAGCATTCAACAAAACTATTATCAAGCTCCTTAAAAAGTTTGTTTCTATTAAAAAACGTAATTGGAGTGAGAAACTTGGAGAATGTTTATGGGCTTATCGCACTACAGTCTGTAATCCCACAGGTTGCACACATTTTTCTCTAGTATATGGATGTGAAGCTGTCTTACCATTGGAAATTCAAATTCCTTCATTGAGAATCGCCATTGCTAATGAACTTACTACAGAAAATAATGATCGTCTTCGGCTTCAAGACTTGGAGGCGTTCGACGAGAAAAGGCTACTGGCTCAACAGCATATCGAACTTTATCAATCCCAGATTTCAAAAGCTTTCTATCGCAAAGTTAGAGTGCGAACATTTCAGGAAGGCAAGTTAGTTCTTACAGTCAGACATCCTATAACTATGACTCATATGAGCAAAGGCAAGTTCGAGGCAAAATGGAAAGGGTCGTATGTGGTAAATAAGGTTTTCTCAAATGGAGCCTATCACTTAACAGATATGGATGACAGAGTTGCTATGATGCCTATCAATGGCAAATTTCTCAAGAAATATTATGTATAAAAGCAAAATATACTTCATTTCAGAGAAATAATGTAAATAAAGTTCATTTTATTCAAAACCAGAATGGAATTACATAATATTAAGGACGGGGAGGAGGCCCCGATCCTTCATGATTAAATACATAGTTTGCCAACAGTTCAAACATCTCATTGTCTGAAAGCACCAGAAATTCATAAGCGGCCATCCTTAATGCCTCTTCTTCGGCAGTCTTTCCAGGCTTCACCAGCTTGGCAATCAAGTCTTGTCCTGGTGCAGGAGCAGTTGAGCCTTCACCCCTTTCTTTCTGAGGAGGCTTCGGAGGCTCAGTAGGAGGCGTATCGATCTTTCCTTCGATCTTCGGAGTGAGCAAATCTTTGGAAGACATTTTGTACAGAAAGAAAAGAAATTGACGATATCTACGAAAGTTTTGCTCTATTTATAGACAGAATGACTAGATAGTTGATTTCGAGAACTGATGCGACTTTCTGAAAGAAGTCTAACGGTTCATTCATTTATAACTGTTCATTCATTTATTCTCTTTCTCGAGAATTGAGACAACTGTTCGTTCATTCAACATCTTTTTCTCGAAAATCGAAGTGACTATTCATTCATTTACTTTCTTTGACTTATCATTCATTTGGTATTGATTGTCTCTTATCTTAAGTAATATGAATTCGTTTCCTCCATACCTCTAAATTCTGATTATTTATATCAGCAACTTGTCACATCCACATTTCTCCTGAATTCTATTCTCCATATCATTACATCAAAATCAAAATCATAAAGAAGAGAAAATCATTCTTTATTCCTTCTTTAAAAAAATATAGATACATCTTAATGGAAATCTACTACATCCCAGATTTTTATTCTAAATATAACAAATGAAGGTCTATTACATCTTTGGATCTTCTTATTAATGCTTGTTCCTTGTCATCTCGTCCTGAAGCAGCGAGCAAGGCAACGGAATCAACTCGGGTCTTCTCTCTCAGAAAGACGAGAGGAGAACCCCAGTGTACAGCAGCTCAAAGATAAGCTGCTGTCAATACAACTGGTGGAGAAGAGACGGCCCATCATGAGAACTAGGAATGCGATCACCCTTGTGATATGATTCCTAATTCTGTCTCTCCACCATCCAACTCTCATGTATAAAGGCTCTTCCTGCCATCTGAGGAAGACACTTCTGGAACATAGAGATTCATGAGCTGTCTGATCTGAGTGTCAGAATCACATGAGCTGTCTGATGTAGGTGTCAGAAGAATGCTATTCATAGCATCTAGGTCACCGATAAAGTTTTGAAGAAGCTTGCCAACAAAACTTCTGCAATATTAATAAAGAAGAAAAAGTTAGTAAAATCTATCAAAACTGCACGCTTATTCTCAGAACAAACAGGCGCATATCAACAGTGCGCACCTCTGATCGAAGTCAGGCATTGGATTGCACTGCGCGCCTATTCTCAGAACAAACAGGCGCATATCAACAGTGTGTACCTCTGATCGAAGTCAGGCACTGGATTGCACTGTGCGCCTATTCTCAGAACAAACAGGCACATATCAACAATGCGCACCTCTGATCGAAGTCAGGCATTGGATTGCAGTACGTGCTTCTTATCAGAATTTTAGGCACGCATCTACATCATGCGCTTTATATCTACAAGTCAACACCTATCTTCAAGACTGTCTTAGTAAAAAGTGGCGCAAAGTAAACACAACTCATGAATGACGCTCGTGAATGGAAACCACTGGTTCTTTGTTGGGACTTACCATCAAAATCAATGACGTGTGTGCTGAAGAACGTCAATAATATAGAGCACAGCAAACCAACATCCAAAGGTACGACATACAAAAGAATAGCATCAGGTTGAAGTGATGCAAGTAAACTTCTGGATGTTGAATTTTTACTGGACAGTGGGACCTTGTAAGAAATCATCTTTTAATAAAATAAGAAAGCCTGAATGTCTCTTTTCTTCCATTTTGTCTATCCTTTAAAAAGCGTTGAAGATGTGAACAATACGTTGTTCTAGGAGTTTATTTCGGGAAATAACTAAATAATAGGCGATTATGAACCACATGATGACTGCCATGTATCTCTCAAAAAATAGTAAGCATTGAATTAGTCAAAGGAGCACATTTTCATGTGTCACTTGAAATCACAGCCACGCAATAAAAATGCCAGAAATTATAAATTTCATTTCATAAAGAGGGGTAGACCCCTACAGACAAGTAGGAAAGGACACATGAAAAGAAAATAAAAAACTGGCACGCTTAACATTATTTCTTTTTCTCGTCTTCATCATTGGTCTGACGAAGGGCAGCGTCCAACTCTTGCATGTTGTGGATCCCCGAGCGACGCATCAGACTAAGGAATCCCTCCGAATCGCCGCACTCTTCAGAGGAAAGTGATAGCCCACCACTCGAGTGATTGAAGACTGTAGGGTTTAAACCAAAATAATCTAAGAAGTTCACCGTCCTCAGGGACGGGTCAGCCTCCAACAAATAAGTCGTAGGCGTGACATCAGGTTTTGCTTCAGGGGACTTGACTTCAGTGTCAGCATTGGTCTCCATCTCCTTCTTTTTAGGTGCCATCGAAGTACAGAAGTAAAAAATGAGTATAAAGACTAGCCCCTATATATATAATCAAACCAACTCTTCATATTTCTCATAGGAAACCGAAAATCATCAATGAAACTCGGGAAGACAAAGAGGAGATCGAATGTTTTTGAGAAAGAAATTTAATTATGATGGCTGGGCATTGACTGGCGCAATCTAAGCGCAACTTGACTCGGTCAGTTTTATGATTCAAAGTATTTCAAAACTTTGAAGTACTCTTAAGTTTTGAAAACTTTGAAGGGGGTCTTGTAGGGCCTAAAAATCAAGTTGCGCCTTATTTTTACCACTCAGCAATCAAGTTGCGCCCCAGCAATCAAGTTAAGCCACTGCTATGAAGATCAGAGATCAAACTGTGCCACATCTCAGACTGCGCTCAGTCATATTGCGCCAAAGTCTACGTGGCATCTGACATTTAATTGCCATCATTACCTGACATCACTGACAGTTAACAGTACAGTAAATGAAAAACATCTCTTTGAATCCCTCAAAATGTGCCGCTCGAAGAAATTTTGACAGCTGTCCTGCACATCTTGTGAGTTGCGCCTAGGCGCAATCTAAAATAAATTCCTTAGTTGTGCCTAGGCAAAATCCGGATAAATCATTTTCATATATTCAAAAGCTGCCACGTGTCTAGGAGCGGCCTAATCAGGCACAGTTTGACTTGTTGACTGAAGCTCGCGCAACCTGATAAAGTTGAAACAACTTACATTCTAAAGCAGGATGACATGGCACACATGCCACTAATCTCTCAAAACGTGTCCACTATTCTGTACACGACCATGCGCATTTTAATCACATGATGCCACGCGTCTAAATACAGTTAGTACATGATTGTTAACTGAATGGAAGTTGGCGCAACATAAGGTTGGCACAACCCAAAGTGGCACAATCCAGCCTCGCGCACATCAGAATAATTGCTAAAACAGTTATTTTCATAACTCTATAAATAAAGTTTCCAATCATTATCAAAGCATCATAGAGATCAAATACTCTTGTAAAATTGCTGTTGTATTCTCCAGAGGCTCTAGTCTCCAGAGGCTCTCGTCTTCATCATTGGTCTGTACTCATGTATTCTTTTTTTTTAGTTTGTAATAAAACTTTTGTTTTTGCAAACAGGAACCATGTGGGTGATTTTACTGGGTGATTTTACTAAAAGGTAAGGATAAGACTCCATGGTAAAGCATTAATGCTTTTTGCTCTTGGAAAATATTTTCCTTTGAAGTTAAGCCCCGTAGGGGCTTAGCGACTCGGACTCAGACTCGAACTCGGGCTCATGGGCTCATAAGGCATAATATGGCATTTTGTTGGCGTAATTTGCACTTAGCACATCAGCATCGTCACTAGGCGCATAGTGCACTTAAGTTGTGCTCATTGTACGAGCCTCTACGCAGCCGATCGCATACTCGTTCAAATGGCCCGATCGCGTACTCGTTCACATGGCCCGATCACGTACTCGTTCACATGGCCCGATCGCATAGCCCGATCGCGTGGCCAGATGACACAACCAATTGGCGCTGCCTAATTGGCACGGACCAGTGGCACGGCCCAGTGGTGCGCCAGTTGACGTGTAGTTGGCGCATAGTGTACGTGTCTGTAGTTGGCACAACGGTACACGATTATGCCCGGTGTGTGCTATTAGCGCGCGCTATGCGCTAATTGGTGCGCGTTGTGCACTAGTTGGCTCAATCATGTCTATGCACAATTTGAGCGGTTGCTGAATATTCGGAGCAATTTTTTCTACGTCCTGAATGTTCTGCATACTGAGCAGTTACTAGGCGCACCTATATAAAGTCCTTTTCTTCTTTCTCAGGAATGTATACTAAGGATCAGAAATTTCCTTACGAAATTGTCTAAGTTCAGAGCAGAGAAGGGAGGTACTTTGGGAGCAGAGTTTCGCCATCCGAGGAGTCAGAAGAGCGGAGTATTTCGAAGTTCTCCGTTGAACTTGCTAGTTCCTAGAAGCTGTTGTGTGGGCGAATCAAGCTTTGAGCGCCGGTGATCATTTACCTCGGCAGGCCATTTCACCATTTATGTTCATTCACTTTTATCTCGTTCTAAACGAGAACGTTTATGGTCTAATCAGAAAACGTTAGTGGACTTTTACTGCTGCTGCTATGAATTCTATTGTGCCTTCTTCGAAGTGACACATTAGTGTTCGTTTTCTTAGAATCCTCCGTGATCTCTGTCGTGCACCTTCTTCGAAGTGTTGTATAATTTCAGTTTTCCATCAAAAAATTACACCCCAAGAATAACAAGGTCTGCCACGAACTGCCAGAGGAGCTCAAATGAGATGAAGCTTGATCGCCATGGCTAAGCTTGAAGTGGACAAAGGAAACTTCTCAATTCGAGAAGAGCTCGCCGGAGCAGTGGAGCTTCGTCGAGAGATGATCACCGAAAGGGTTTGGAAAATATGGCAAGGCTTTGTTGTCGACAAGTGGAATGAAGAAACAGATGGTGGCCGATTCTTTATATATAGTCTGATTGAACTACCTTGGTAATTACAAAACATTTCTTAGTTTTCCAAACTAACTCATTTTATTACAAAATCATATTATTCTTCTAGTTAATCCTATTTCCTAATTAGAAACGATTGTTAGGAGTTTGTTAGGTGGTTAGAAGTTAGTTAGGGTTAGTCACAAGGTGGTTAGGAATTGGTTACAATTAGGTGGGTTAGTTCGGAGTTGGTTAAGTAATCGGAGGGAAGCTTCTATGCCTTAACTAATATATGCTTTAATTAAGAAATTAATCAAAAATATTTAAATAAAGTTCTAAAACATTCCCACTATAATCTCACTCCCTAATTTACCATTATGCCATCCCTTATATATCCAAATTGCCCTTCGCTCTTTCCATGATTCCTTATTAACAACTAAACCAAATAAAAGGAGAAAATAATTTTATTATAGAAATTATAAAGATGGGTTACAAATCTACCCTCCTTAAATAATTTTCTCAAAATTTCAGGCGTGTATGAAAAATGGAAAAGTACATGAAGACTAGAATAGATGCGGGTACTTCTCCTCATCTCATCCACTCTCCCAGGTAGACTCTCCAGGAGAATGATGCCTCCAAGCAACCTTTACTATGAATGGTATAATTCCTCAGCCGCTTCTCCCTAAGATCTAGGATCTCAACGGGTTGCTCAGTATATGTGAGACTAGGTCCCACCTCGAGCTACTAATGGTCCATTATATGCTTGGATCTGAAATGTACCTCCGAAGCTGAGACATGAAACACTTGTGTACCCCTTGTAACCCCACCTCTCAAGAATTTTAATAATATGTTAAATAAATCCTTTAAATCATTTTTCCTTGAATTTAATTATCTACTGAATTATTTTTCTTTCTTCCTTCCTCATTTCTCAGTTTTTTGTGTGGGCTTTTTCAGCCTAGTTAATTAATTGCTAAGGAATTTACCAGAGCCCATTTAGGTTTAGCCATTTAAATAGCCATAGCTGTTAGGTTGTTTAAACAGGATTCGATTGGAAAACAATGTCTCTTCTTCATTTGACAACAGAGTCATGTGCTCTGTAACCGAAATTTTCAGCCCTTTGATTCTTTCCTCCAAATTCTTTCTCCCTTTCAAATTCTCTAACTGCCTATTTAAGCAGTAACAATCATCACTCTCTTCCATTCTTTCTCAGATCTAAAATTTCTATTCCTCTTCCAAATTGATCCTTCTCAAACCTAATTCAAGAAGGACAGCCATGGCGAACACAGAAAACTTGAGGAGTCTTCTGTGTAGATCGACGAGCGGTGCTTGATTCCTTAGACGCAGCAGTGGAAGGCCAGTGTTCATCGGAGGCATTGTTCCAGAGGAGCTAGATTAGCATATCAGAGCTTTCTGGCGATCAGAGTAGGTTTCATCCACGTTCAATTGATCCATTGTCTTCTTGAATCAAATAGATCTTGATTTGAACTGTTTTAATTCTTGGATTTTTAATGACTACTAATTTGGCTGTGGGGATCATCTTCTTCCTGCATTAACTAAAATCTGGTAGATCATGATCCGTTCAACGTAACTGTCTTCCTCAAAAAATACAGGAGGTGAGTTCATCTGAGCTGATGCTTAGATTCATGTTGTTCTTCCCTTTAGAATGTTAAATCTATTTATGAGCCGATCGATTTTGATCATTGATTTAATTGATCCTACAGATCGATCCGTAGGGACTGGCGAATCCTTTAATTTTGATATTGCAATCCTTGAAGTCAATTTAGGAGCTGAATTGATATCAGTCGAGTAGTGGTGTAATTGCATGGAATCTCAGGACAAATTGCAGCAGGTAATTCTCGATTTATACATTGATATAGATTCAGTTAGTTAAATTGCTGAATGATCTTGGGATTTTATCATCTATGGTGAGTCAAATTGAGTATCAGATGTGGAACTTTGTATTTTATATCTTGCCAATTGATATCAGTCGTAGTATCAGAATTGAACTGATATGACTGAGTATATTGATCATACATCTATCATAAAGATATTAGAAGAATAGTGTTGTTGAGTTTATGTTCAAATTGTTAAGTTATAGATTTTGGGAGTTATTCCTCTTGTTGTGGTATAATAGACAATGAGATAGGCTGAATTATTCTTTACAGGATCGTGTGACCCTAGGATTAATTGATTAGAAGGTTAGAGAGGATCTTAACCATCTGAACTTGCTGTGCAGCAGCAAGTTTATTAAGTTTTAATTGCCACACCTGGTTATTGAATTCACAGTTGTACTTAAGATTTTTTTTCTAAGTTACCTTGACCTATATTGTAAGTTTTGGATTTCTTGAGAGGGCTAAACTTTCTAAATCAATTTGAGTATCAGTGTCGCTCTTAGGATAGCATTTGGTAAAGGACAATCAGTTATGAATCACTGGTTGGATATCACATGCTGTATTGGAAGAAACTGTAATGTAGGAAGAGTGATCCTAGGGGTTAAGTTCTACTGAAACTGGGTATCAATACTTGGGTTCACAAGTTGAAGCTTGCTTTAGATTTTGATTATGAATTCTATACTGGTTATACCTACTTCATCTAGGTACTGCAGGTTTATTTGGCTCGAGTCCTTCTTATAGGCTTGGGGTGATTGCAATAAGTAAGAGGGAGTTATGTATTAAATAATTTTAGTACTGCCAGTCCTTGATTTAATAGCAGGAGATATTTATTTTAACTGCCTGTTACTAGATAGGAAGGATTGGTTGAGTTTAATACTTCAACCAGATGAATACAGGATTGAAGTCTTGAGTTGAGTGATAACCCATTCTCAGGAGTAGGTTAAGGTAGTATGTTAGGAAGGATGGATGGTAGGTTAAGTCATAACTGATGGTTAGAATAGTAATACCAGGACTGTTGTGATCAGGACAAGTTGTGTCAAGTATAGGGACTGATTTGCATCAGTCTTAACTAACACTGATTTTTATCAGTGCCTTAATTGGACTGATTTAAAGCAGTATTTAGTTGAGATTGAATCATATCAGTATATTGATAACTGAATCATGTAAACCCTGAGCAGGACTGACTTCTCTTGGAAACTGTCTGATTTCCAGATAGTATTATTCCTAAAATAGAGAGTAGGTTGACTGATTTATGATATCAGTTAACAATTAACTTTTTGATGATTCAGGCCATTTTCCCTAACTGAATAGGATACAAGAATATCCAGGATTTGATGGGTTCAGCACATTACTAAGCTGAATTGAATCAGTTTTAGCTAGGACTGAAACTGCATCGACCTGAGTAGGGAAAACTAGTATGTGGGTTCAGTCCTATGGACTAAAACTGTATTAGCCTACATTAGACTTTAAACTGGCAATGTCTGTTCCTTTAATTGAATATAGGTAGTTCATACCACCATAGTTAGGAGACCATGGTACCAATTGATGGTTGGCCATTCTAGGAGCCATGGCACATATGGATTAGTAATGTATGATAGGAAATTAATGATAGATTGTCTCATACTTTAGGATATTATTTTTAGTTGTATAAATTATAAAGATAGAGTTTATGTATATAAGATAGGTTTAGTGTTTAAACCAAGTTATGTTGAATGACCTTTTTAGACTAGAAATATCTACCTTTAAATTGTTGACTTATCAAATTGTAACCATATAACAGGAGGATGTCCAGCTATACACCCCACTTGATCACACTGAGCAAGACAAGTACACTCCTTGGACTTGTCCATTTCTTCATGTCTTGTATATTCATTCTTGTATTTTCTGGCTGACACGATATTCCACGAGATTGTCTGGTATCATGTTTCATGAGTTTACTTGTGTCTGGGAGGGGAAATACTACAGATGTATGATCAAACCCGAGTTACTATTCATGTGAATAGCTTAGGCCCCGTATCGTGTATGCGGGACCAAAGCCGTACCATTTTATGTTTATTGAATCTACCCAAGTCGATCACACACTCCTGATGTATTTTAATATGTCGCACATTACAGGTTCAGGTTGTATTTCATGTTCAGGACTCATTTCATGTTCCATGTATTAACTTTCAGTATTCTTGTTCAGGTTTCATGTCTTGTTCTCATTTCTCGTACTTTATATATATTTATTGTGTTCTTGTTCATTCCATGATATTTATGTTCATTTTCTTGGATATACTTAGCTCCGCTCCTGACTATGATATGTTGCAGGTATACTTGCAGGACATTGTTCTATATTATGGGCCAGAGCCCGGGACCTTAGCTGAGCAGGATAGAGTCATGACTTAGCTTGAGGTTTCAGGTTTAGATTATTTTAGCTATTTCTCTAGATATTGTATGTTCTTAGAATTCACAGTGTAGTTCATTCTTGTTGTCTTTAGTACTTTTATTATATTATGATCGGTGGATTACGGTGATCATTCTGGGAACGTTTTATAGATGTTGTGATTGTATATATTCATGTTATCTGGTTAGATTTCCCTAGAGATTGGTACAGCTTACTTCATCGTGTCTAACGATGAAGGCTGGACGTGTCCGACTCGTGTCCGATTATTCGAAAGTGGCTCGTGACATGTTTTTAGTGGTGGCCCATGCAGGTCTATCCTAATAGTACCTAGGTATTAGAGTACTATTGGGGGACTTGATTTAAACTAGGAAAAGTTGATCACAGCATAGGAAATCGGGTACATCGGGTATATTGATATTCTATAAACACTTATTGTTTTTAGGTTTAGGACATTTTAACGATTTTCTGTTTTTCAGATAGTTCCAACACACAACACCGGAATAATCGATCTACCTACACTTGAGGGTTTCGAGCTTCTGCTACCTTCTATCACCCTACTATCCCTATGGGTAGTACGCAGTTGCAGAGATGTTTGAAGAGTTCCTAGACCACCAGAGGGAGCAGGCCATTCCTTTTCCAAGCCAGACTTGTGGATACACCCTCCGAGCCAGGAAGGCCTTCTGATTTTTAGACTTTCGGATCCTTGGATTTCTTCGACATTGAGCGTATATCTTACACCGAGGAGCAGATCGAGAACCTGGAGCCGCCACTGAAGATCATCCAAGTCTCTGAGGATTCGACTCCACTGATCCAGAATGTAGCACAGACAATAGGACGCGACGAGAAGCTGAAGCTCATGAAGGACGTGAAGACTTATGATGAAGATATCAACTACTATGGATCAGCAAAGCATCGCCACTCTCAGACAGCGCCTCTTCAGCTGCGTCATCAGATTTAGATGATGGCTAGTTATACCTTTTGCCGCCATCCAGGGTATCTCTTCAAGGAGTGTCGCAAGAGACTCGAACTCTACCTATTCTGTGAATCTTCTGCCGACCGAACGAAGGATTACCAACAAGTCGCTGATCACCACGGTCGAGGAGCATCAGGATTCCAACAGTCAGCACCCCAGCAACCATATCTTCCTGCTAGAGTCCATGTATTGCAGCCACAGTAGGAGATCCAGATTCAGATCCAGACGACGTTCACCTACAAATTTCTGTTGCCGCTCAGGACACCACTACGACGAGTGCCACAAGAGACAGAGGCTATGTTTATTCTGCGAATCGCATGCCCATCAAGTCAAGAATTGCTCGGAGACCGTTGATCACACTGCCCAAGGACAAGCACGAGGAGCACCAGGACTACAGCAAGGGAACCCGCCTCTCCAGATTCAGCAATCACATGGAGCACTACTGCATGGACCAGTCTACGTCAGGATGGTTGAAGAAGATTGAAGAGATTCCAGTTCCGGAGGAATACTGAAGATAGACTGAAGATCGAAGGTTTTTCTTGCATGGTTGGAGGAAACCATATATCTTGATTCACAATCCAGTCTTTCCTTAAATCCCCCTTAGCACCTAGATCATTTCTTGAAACCTCTTGTTTTCTATTTTGAAACCTTGGTTGATATTCAAAACTTATTATTTCCTAATTTGGTAAACTTGTTTCATATCCACAATTCTATAATAGGTTTGAAATCCATTAATTGATACTGTTTGCATATTCATCATTCATGACTTTGTTTTCTAATGATTGGCCCCTATTTGGAAATTTTGTTCCCTCATCAAACTTCGTGTTATTTAAGATTTTAATTTCTACTCGAGATTTCATTTCGAAACCATGTTCCTCATTCGAAACCTTGTTTGAGCTTCGTCCTATCTAGGACATTGTTGAGGATTCCTTTGAAGATTTCGAAGATTTTGTTTCCTATTTAAGGAATTGTTTTGTCCACGACTTTGTTTCGACCTTGTCTCCTATTTGAGATTTTACTTGTTTCATGGATACTTGTTTCCTATTCACCCGTTGATTTTTTCTATTCATGATTTGATTCCATTTGAGATTTTGGGATCTTATTTCCTATTTCGGAACCTTGTTTTTGTTTGAGGTTTTGTTATCTATTCGCAATTCCGTTTCTATTCCAGACTTTGAAGATTCAGCTCCTGCTCACGACTTGTTGAGACCTTGTCCCCTGTTCGAAACCTTGTTCCTCGTCGAGATTTCCTATCTGAGATTGTTCTTATTCACGACTGTATTGATGTTTGATTTAAAACTTGTGTCCTACTGGAGATTCCGTTTCCCTTCGAGATCTATTCGAAATTTTGTTGTTTTTTGGGACTTTGTTGAACTTTGATTCCGATACGAGATTTGTTTCTTACTTCAAGATTTTGTTTCTATTCTATACCTTGCTCTATGTTCACCATCTGGGGCATTGTTATCTATTCGGGATTTTGTTCCCTATATGGGGTTGCTTACTATTGAGATTCTGATTATTATTTGAAACTTCGTTCATTGTTCGAGATCTAAAATCTCCTTGTTTGCCCTTTTGTACTCACCACTATTTGATTGGATCCCTTGTTGTTTCTTAGTACCTAATAAACTCTTGTATTC
The DNA here is from genome assembly GCA_029216955.1 of Iris pallida. Classification (NCBI taxonomy): domain Eukaryota; kingdom Viridiplantae; phylum Streptophyta; class Magnoliopsida; order Asparagales; family Iridaceae; genus Iris; species Iris pallida. Next base: position 18,167,178 of record JANAVB010033620.1, read on the forward strand.
TAACAGTCAGGTAACCTTACCATTATCGTGACTTGGATTATTGAGACTCATTTTGGGTTCCTTAAAAAAATTTATGGATAAGGTGGAGAGACTAGTCGATGACCTGCTAAAGGTATGGCAGTTGCGCGCTGCAGCCGTTGTCTGGATTGCGGAGACTGGAAGTTCACTGCAGCCAGTAGCGCACTGGCGGGGCATGAGCTCTAAGTTGAAGTGATTCCAGATATTCGTAGGTTTTCGAGTATTATCGAGACTTTGTCCTAAAGATCTTTATATTTGATCTCTTGAGTTGTTTTGTTAATACTCGTTTGGAAATTGATAAAGTTGACATGGTGTTCGGTAACATATCGCTATTTGAGTCACAGAACCGAAGGTTTACTACAGCCAGTTGTACACTAGTAAGGCATGGATTCTAAGTAAAGTGACTTCAAATACCTATATGTTCTCGGGTACCATGGAGACTATATCCCTCTTTCATACGATTATTGATTTTCCTTGAATGACAAATCTATGTACTCACTTTGACTTGATACTGATATCTCCTAATTAGTTCCATATTTTTCCTCAACCCTTGCAATTTTTTCTTCTTGCATTTTATTGTTGGATCGTTGATTTACACATTGTTAGATCTTGATTCCGTTTCACTAGAATTTAAAAATTGTGCATATATTCCGATCGTGTTTTATCTAAACTTCGATCTTAATCATGTCTATCTAACCGTGATTTTCCTATCTTATTCTAGTCCACTTGTGCTAACTTTCAATTCTGATTGTACCTTCATGATTACCCCTCTATAATCGTATACCTTTATCTTGGGATGACATTGGCGAGAGGACTTTGCTTGGGCCAGATGGTGGTAGATTTAGCCGAAAAAGTCAGACTAATCAGAGAGCGTCTCAGAGTTGCACAGGATCGGCAGAAGCACTAGAGGGACAGCAGCAGACGACCCGGGAGTTTGCAGTTGGAGATAGAGTGTTCCTGAAGATCTCACCGACCAGAGGCATCATTCATTTTGGAAGAGGCGGAAAGCATAGCCTGATATATCGGACCCTTCGATGTGACGGTACAGATTGGCAAGGTTGCATATCGATTAGCGCTTCCTGTTAGCTTGGAGAAAGTACATGACGTCTTCCACGTATCCCAGTTTCGACGCTACATTCCAGACCCGATCCATGTGGTGGACTACTCAGAGTTAGAGGTGGGTCTGAGCTTGACCTACGAGGAGCAGCCAGTGGAGATCCTGGATCGGAGGGAGAAGTACCTGCGGAATCAGACTATTCCACTTGTCCGAGTCATGTGGAGACACCACCCTCCGGGAGAGTCCACATGGGAGCGCGAGGACGAGATACGAGAACGCTATCCTAGTTTGTTTACTTGATTGTATTGTAGCATTTGGTACTTCCACTTTTCAATAAATATTGTGGTGTTTGTTGAGACAATTTTTGAATATTTTCTAAATTTCGAGGACGAAATTTTTCAAGGAGGGGAGATTTGTAACCCCACCTCTCAAAAATTTTAATAATATGTTAAATAAATCCTTTAAATCATTTTTCCTTGAATTTAATTCTCTACTTAATTATTTTTCTTTCTTCCTTCCTCATTTCTCAGTTTTTTGTATTGGATTTTTCAGTCCAGTTAATTAATTGCTAAGGAATTTACCAGAGCCCATTTAGGTTTAGTCGTTTAAATAGCCATAGCTGTTAGGTTGTTTAAACAGGATTCGATTGGAAAATAATGTCTCTTCTTCATTTGACAACAGAGCCATGTGCTCTGTAACCGAAATTTTCAGCCCTTTCATTCTTTTCTTCCAAATTCTTTCTCCCTTTCAAATTCTCTAACTGCCTATTTAAGCAGTAACAATCATCACTCTCTTTCATTCTTTCTCAGATCTAAAATTTCTATTCCTCTTCCAAATTGATCCTTCTCAAACCTAATTCAAGAAGGACAGCCATGGCGAACACAGAAAACTTGAGGAGTCTTCTGTGTAAATCGACGAGCGGTGCTTGATTCCTTAGACGCAGCAGTGGAAGGCCAGTATTCATCGGAGGCATTATTCCAGAGGAGCTGGATTAGCATATCAGAGCTTTCTGACGATCAGAGTAGGTTTCATCCTCGTTCAATTGATCCATTGTCTTCTTGAATCAAATAGATCTTGATTTGAACTGTTTTAATTCTTAGATTTTAATGACTACTAATTTGGCTGTGGGGATAGTCTTCTTCCTTCATTAACTAAAATCTGGTAGATCATGATCCGTTCAACCTAATTGTCTTCCTCGAATAACAGAGGAGGTGAGTTCATCTGAGCTGATGCTTAGATTCATGTTGTTCTTCCCTTTAGAATGTTAAATCCATTTATGAGCCGATCGATTTTGATCATTGATGTAATTGATCCTACAGATCGATCCATAGGGACTGGCTAATCCTTTAATTTTGATATTGCAATCCTTGAAATCAATATAGGAACTGAATTGATATCAGTCGAGTAGTGGTGTAATTGCAAGGTATCTCAGGACAAATTGCAGCAGGTAATTCTCGATTTATACATTGATATAGATTCAGTTAGTTAAATTGATGAATGATCTTGGGATTTTATCATCCCTGGTGAGTCAAATTGAGTATCAGATGTGGGACTTTGTGTCTTACATCTCGCCAATTGATATCAGTCGTAGTATCAGAATTGAACTGATACGACTGAGTGTATTGATCATACATCTATAATGAAGATATTAGAAGAATAATATTGTTGAGTTTGTGTCCAAATTGTTAAGTTATAGATTTTGGGAGTTATTCCTCTTGTTGTGGTATAATGGATAATAAGATAGGCTGAATTATTCTTTACAGGATCGTGTGAACCTAGGATTAATTGATTAGAAGGTTAGAGAGGATCTTAACCATCTGAACTTGTTGTGCAGCAGCAAGTTTATTAAGTTTTAATTGCCACACCTGGTTATTGAATTCATAGTTGTACTTAAGCTTTTTTTCTAAGTTACCTTGACCTATATTGTAAGTTTTGGATTTCTTGAGAGGACTGAACTTTCTAAATCAATTTGAGTATCAGTGTTGCTCTTAGAATAGCATTTGGTAAAGGACAATCAGTTATAAATCACTGGTTGGATATCACATGCTGTACTGGAAGAAACTGTAATGTAGGAAGAGTGATCCTAGGGGTTAAGTTCTACTGAAACTGGGTATCAATACTTGGGTTCACAAGTTGAAGCTTGCTTTAGATTTTGATTATGAATTCTATACTGGTTATACCTACTTCATCTTGGTACTGCAGGTTTATTTGGCTCGATTCCTTCTTATAGGCTTGGGGTGATTGCAATAAGTAAGAGGGAGTTACGTCTTAAATAATTTTAGTACTGCCAGTCCTTAATTTAATAGCAGGACATATTTATTTTAACTGCATGTTACTAGATAGGAAGGATTGGTTGAGTTCAATACTTCAACCAGATGAATACAGGATTGAAGTCTTGAGTTGAGTGATAACCCATTCTCAGGAGTTGGTTAAGGTAGTATGTTAAGAAGGATGGATGGTAGGTTAAGTCATAACTGATGGTTAGAATAGTAATACAAGGACTGTTGTGATCAGGACAAGTTATGTCAAGTATAGGGACTGATTTGCATTAGTCTTAACTGACACTGATTTGTATCAGTGCCTTAATTGGACTGATTTAAAGCAGTATTTAGTTGAGATTGAATCTTATCAGCATATTGAGAACTGAATCTGGTAAACCCTATGCAGGACTGACTTCTCTTGGAAACTGTCTGATTTCTAGATAGTATTATTCCTGAAATAGAGAGTAGGTTGACTGATTTATGATATCAGTTAACAATTAACTTTTTGATGATTCAGGCCATTTTCCCTAACTGAACAGGATACTAGAATGTCCAGGATTTGATGGGTTCAGCACATTACTAGGCTGAATTGAATCAGTTTTAGCTAGGACTAAAACTGCAACGTATCCTAGCAGGAAAAGAGCAAAGTACAACTCCGACAAGAAGCACTAAACAATGTTAACTGAAATACATGAACAGAATCACAATATGAACTATGATACAAGACAAAAATATGAAACTGTATTACATGAATAACGATGAACTACAGTACCAGATCCTGAACAATGAACTAGACTATTAGTGTAACATGCAAGTGAAATAACTATCAGAGTATGTGACCGGCTGGGTAAACAATGAACAAGAGTACATGAATAATGGTACGGCTTAGAGTCACACATACACAATGTGAGATCTAAGCTATTAGTCAATGCCTAGCTAAAATAGAATTGGTCACATATCTGTAGTATTTCTCTACCCCAATGTACAAGTAAAGAACACTGAACAATGAACGATGAACGATGAACGGTGAACAATGAACAATGAACAATCGTGTGTACAACGTGTCAATATGAGAACATGAAGCAATACAGAAATACAGAGTAAAGGTTCGAGTCGGTGTACTTGCCTTGCTCCTTGCAAATCAAATTTGTCTCAATAGTCTCCACCTAGAGTAGGGCAATAATAGGTTAGGTTCTTATTGATAGCAATTTAACTTGCTAAATCTATATCACTGGTAATATATATACTAGATAACTACAAATATTTTAGTAGAAATACATTCCAGCAAGGAAATACTTTAAACTACATTTTAGCAATATTACAAAATATTGTTAGTGGAAATACTAGAAAAATGTTTATAATTCTAGTAACTATAAATAAATTTTATAACATTTTATAGTAAAACATTTACTAACTAGTACTATATACTAATAAAATGGATTTTATTTTAATCATATTTATTTAGTAATCTATCTTTTGCAAATATTATTAAGGATCTAGTACAAAAAAAAATTTCATAATATTATCACTAATAAGAAAATAATATCACTAATTTTAATAATAATATGGAACAACTTATTAATATAATTCATAGAATATAAAATATGTATAATCATACAAATAACCCTAAAATTCCAAAATAGTGGGCTTGAACCACAGTCCAACAAATTTGAAGCTGAACTCAAGTCCAGACAAAATTTACAAAAAATGAAATAAGAAAATGGCCCGAAGCCCACAGCCAAATCCAACAATTCCCTGAGCCAAAGTGAGCTTATGTCTCAGCCCAGGCCCAAATCCAATTTAAGGTTAAAACCTAAGCTCTCTCTCTCTCAATTGGACAGAGACTACAGCTGACTCTAAAAAAAGAGTCAAAATTAAGAAATTCAAAGAAGAGGAAAGAAGAAGGGAAGATCGAGGTGTTAAAGCTCACAAGAGATGTCGGCGGCAGCGGCATGGGGACGCCCACGGCCGGGGATGGCGATGTTCCCGACGCTCGGAGGCGAAGATGGATCGGTTGTACTCGAGATCCACGACGAAACCCCCACCCCCCCCCCCCCCCGAGGCGGTGCTGAACTCCGGATCCGGTCGCTGGACGGCGCCGGAGACAGATATGGTGGCGCCGAACTCGAGGCTTGCCGGAGAAGCAGCGGATCGGGTCGAAACAGTCGGATCCGGTCACTGAACTCGAAAAGTGCGACGGTGAACATACCGCACGGAGTAGTCGCCGGATCTGAACCAGAGGCGGTCGTGATCCGGCCACGGATCTGACCTCAGGGAAAGTCGACAGCCACGCGTGGGCAGGTGTGGGAGGTCCGGATCTGATGCTGGCGCTCTGGATCTGACACGAAAATAACGGTCGGTACCGCTAAGATGAGGAACGATATAGTTACGGTGGTGAAGGGCGGGGTGCCGACGAGGAACGGGGAGGTAAATGGTGATGACAGGGCGGAGCCTAGTGGACAAGGCGGTGGATGTTTGGCTATGTTGTGGGGTTGTCGGCGGAGTTGCCGGGGTTGTTTGGGATAATCGAAGAAGAAGACTGGAGTCACAAGTGGTGGCGGTGGGAAAGTGATGGCATGGTGGTGTTCACCGGAGTCGAGGGTGAAACTGATGGATCAGTGGCACTAGTGGATAGTCGAGATCAAGCGAGGAGAGGAAAGGAGGAAGAGATCGCCGGAGTTGGCCGGAGATCTGCCTGGCTCGGCGGTTGATCAGTGCTGGCTGAGAGAGGGAGAGTAGCAGGGAGGAGAGTGGTGTGTAGGAATTTTGTAACAAAATAGAGGGGAGTGGAGTGTTCCACAAGTAGAGTGGCAACCAATGTAAATATGAGTAGATCTATGGGCATATTGGAGGACTAACTAACTAACCTCTAACAAACTCCAACTAATTATAACTAATTTCTAAATTATCCATTTTTTTAACTATAGCATAAGCCCGGCCCAAGTAAATCCGATTGTTAAATAGCACTATAGACCTGACCTATCAATTATAGTCTGTGCTAAGCTACAACCAAATTCGCTCAAGTCCAATTTGACAGTAATAAACTTAGGATGCATCAAAGTATTGAGAAAGGAAAACTCTTTTTCAGGGCCTATTGGTTCCGACCATATTGATACTTACCCTTAACGACATACTCAAAATCTAGTTCTGGTCTAAAGGCCTTAGTCAATAGTCATCGACTACTCATCCAAATACCAGCCTAGCCCTTGCACCCTACCGATTACTTATACAAGAACCAACATCAACGTAAAGAGAAATTTGGAAAGTTATACTCATTCTCGACGAGTTATTTTGCTAAACATAATTCAAAATAAAAACAATTAATTAAATACTAATAATCATAATTTATATAATAAATATAAAATGATTTTCTATAAATTCTCAAAATCATAATATTGTTTCCTCTCGAAAACTAGAATTTCAACCCAAAGAAAAGAATTTTATAGTTTAAGATTTCATGAGTAAAATTTCCAATTCGCGGTAGTTACAAATCTTCCCCCCTTACAAAAATTTTGCCCTCGAAATTTCAGATAGCATGATGAACACTATTAAGATTTACCAAACACGAAAATTTGAAACGATTAAATTTAGTTAATTATAGAATCAAAATCTAAACAAGACTATTAGAGTCACAAGTGCTAAAATATAACAAAGGTTAAAATCAAGAAGTTTGAAAATTTAGTCTTACCCGAAATCAAATTTAACATAAACGGAAATCAAGTTCTAGGATTGATCGGAAGTATGATTAAATCGTGTTTGACACAGATTGATCAAAACTTTCAAAAGTATAATTGAAGTCACATGTTTGATCAAATTATCAAAATTAGTCATGAATAAAATCAAAATTATTCAGGTATAACATAGTCATGACAAAAGAACCAAAATCAATTAGGCATGATGAAGTCATAATCAAAATTATTTAGGCATACTAACACTGCTAGAAAATTCCAAACATCTGAAATTATTAACACGATTCCTCAAAATTCGATCAAAATGATATAGTTATGTCAACCAATGAAAATAATCAAAACAATTTTTTTAATAATAAAAAATGATATAGTCACGACCAATAAAGTTATCCAAAAAGACTAAGGTTAATTAAACAAAAGTTTGAAAGTTTGACTTGACTAAATCAATTTTAAAAGTGAGCGAAATCAAATTCTAGAATGGCCTTCGAACCCGATTAAAGAAATTATGTCGTTTAAGCACAGTTTTGTTTAAACCAAAATCAGTTAGAAACAAAACCCAATCTTATAAGTATGATCATTATCAAGCTAGACATGATCATAATAATTCAGGTATACACAATATCTAATCCTTACTAAGAAAACTCAAAAATGTCATGATGTGATTAAGGCAAATCAAAATCATCAAGGCACGATCAATGTTAGAAATAAAATACAGCTATGATCAAAATCCTCTAAATATGTTTTAAAGATTTATCTAGATATGGCATAATTATTAATGAAATCTAGTATACGCTTTTATTACAAACATGGTATTAATTAGAGAAAAATCAAGTCACTTGTTTAGGAAAAATCAAGACGGTTATAAGATAATATATGCATGAAAGGAGTAAATCACCAGCTCTATAATGTATAATTCTCTTATTACTATCTAATTTACCCAATATCTCCTTCTACCATATTTCCTACCCTGACCCAATTGAAAATGTCAGTTCTCAAGAATACCTAGAAATGATCTAGGTAGCCTATCTATGTCTTCCCCGTATATTTATATAGCTATCAAACATATACATATAACTACACATATAAACATTTATCCATAATTACATATCGATCATCTAATATACATAGCTAACAAATCATGCAACCATCAACAAAAGTTATACAATCACTAGAGTTGAACCATAAAGGAGATTTGGTCAATGGTGTTTGAAAGGATAGCCCTAGAGAGTTCCAAAAAATGAGGTAGACATTTCTATATGGGCACATGGTACTAGAAATGAGTTCTGAAACTTGGAGCAAACTTGAATAAGACCAAAGTTTAAACAATTCAAGAAATTCTGGTAAAGTTGTCAATAACGATAAAAGACCAAACAGAAAATCATGAATATAGTCTCAATAGTATCCAGGAACCATACATATCCGAAATCACCTCACCTAGAGTTCATGCCCCGCCAGTGTAGTATACATCTAGCTGCAATGAACCTTTGGTGTCCATGACTCCTATAGAGATAGATTACCGAATATTCTATCAACTTCATCCAGGATTGCCGGAACAACTTCAAAAGGTCAAAATATTATGAATTTAGGACATAGTCTTAATAATATTTGAAACCCCATGAATATCTGAAATTAATTCGGCTTAGAGTTCCTGTCTCGCCAGTGTGCAGCTAGCTGCAGTGAACTCGCGGTCTCCATAATTCAGATAAATGACTGCAGTGCGTAGCTGCCACGCCATAGTAGGTTGTCGAATATTCTCTCAACTTTATCCATAGGAATTTCCAAAGGAGTTTACAACAATTCAAATGAGTTCTAAAAGTCATAATCATGATGAAAGTGATGTAAGTATCTGTTCTTTGGAAACTAAGAGGTTATCAGTGTAGTATCTGTCCAGTAGATATTAGGTCTTCAGAATCATGAGGTCAATTACTAATAGAGGAAAAATTGACTGAAATCAAGAGGAGTGTCTGTTCTTTTACCTTATCTCTATTTGAGAATATAAATATGTGGACTTGATCATACCTGATTCTAACTGATACAGATAGCAACTTCAGGTTGAGTGGGAGAACTAAGAGATATTGACCTATACCGAAATTATTTTGAGAAAAATAATTCTTTATGGTCAATAAAAGTTTTGAGGTAATCAGGTAAATAAGTTGGAATAAGTAGTTAGTCTAGAGTCCTATGATTGACCAAAGAAAATCTGATTGAAGTGGTCTAACAAAATTATCAAAAATTTGGAGGGCTTAAAATATTAGTCATGAATGAGAGATTTGCTAAAAGAGGAGATCAAAGTCGACAAATAGTAATTAGTCTAACCCTAGAAAAATTTTAGAATCTAATAGGGAAGGGAAATTAATACTTAGGAAGACACAAATAGTAAACATGTATAACCATACAATCGGCCTAAGCTGTGATCGATCAATCCTATGTCGCAGGTTCCTAATGGTACTTAATCCTAGGCACCATTAGACTGACCTGCATGGGCCACCACTAAAAATATGTCACGACCCGCTCCTGAATAATCGGACACGAGTCGAACACGTACAGCCTACGTTGGGAGATACAACGTAGTAAGCTGTACTAAGTATCTAATATCTCAAGTCACATCATAAAATCATATCACAGCATCTAAAAACACGTGCTAACCAATATTACAAATCACCATGTCTTATAATATAAAACATCAAATTTAAAGGTAAACATGTACAACAAAATTCCAATCCATCACTAATCTCCTCGTAGCCCCCAGGGTAGTAAAATATCAACCCGTCCTGCCATCCATAATGCTATGGTAGAATGTCCCGACACCTGTAACGTATCCTGTCAGGAAAAGAGCAAAATACAACCCCGACAAGAAGCACTAAACAATATAAACTGAAATACATGAACAGAATCACAATATGAACTATGATACAAGACAGGAATATGAAACTGTAGTACATGAATAACGATGAACTATAGTACCAGATCCTGAACAATGAACTAGACTATCAGTGTAACATGCAAGTGAAATAACTATCAGAGTATGTGACCGGCTGGGTAAACAATGAACAAGAGTACATGAATAATGGTACGGCTTAGAATTCCACATGCACGATGTGAGACCTAAGCTATTAGTCAATGCCTAGCTAAAATAGGATTGGTCACATATCTGTAGTATTTTCCCACCCCAATGTACAAGTAATGAACAATGAACAATGAACGATGAACAATGAACGATGAACGGTGAACAATGAACAATGAACAATCGTGTGTACAACGTGTCAATATGAGAACATGAAGCAAGACAGAAATACAGAGTAAAGATTCGAGTCGGTGTACTTGCCTTGCTCCTTGTAAATCAAATTTGTCTCAATAGTCTCCACCTAGAGTAGGGCAATAATAAGTTAGGTTCTTATTGATAGCAATTTAACTTGCTAAATCTATATCTCTGGTAATATATATACTAGATAACCATAAATATTTTAGTAGAAATACATTCCAGCAAGGAAATACTTTAAACTACATTTTAGCAATATTACAAAATATTGTTAGTTGAAATACTAGAAAAATATTTATAATTCTAGTAACTATAAATAAATTTTATAACATTTTATAGTAAAACATTTACTAACTAGTACTAGATACTAATAAAATGGATTTTATTTTAATCATATTTATTTAGTAATCTATCTTTTGCAAATATTATTAAGTATCTAGTACAAGAAAAAATTTCATAATATTATCACTAATAAGAAAATAATATCACTAATTTTAATAATAATATGGAACAACTTATTAATATAATTCATAGAATATAAAATATGTATAATCATACAAACAACCCTAAAATTCCAAAACAGTGGGCTTGAACCCACAGTCCAACAAATCTGAAGCTGAACTCAAGTCCAGACAGAATTTACAAAAAAATGAAATAAGAAAATGGCCCGAAGCCCACAGCCAAATCCAACAATTCCTTGAGCCAAACTGAGCTTATGTCTCAGCCCAGGCCCAAACCCAATTTAAGGTTAAAACCTAAGCTCTCTCTCTCAATTGGAGAGAGACTACAACTAACTCTAAAAAAGAGTCAAAATTGATAAATTCAAAGAAGAGGAAAGAAGAAGGGGAGATCGTGGGGTTAAAGCTCACCAGAGATGTCGACGGCGGTGGCATGGGGACGCCCACGGCCGGGGATGGCGATGTTCCCGGCGCTCAGAGGCGGAGATGGATCGGCTGTACTCGAGAACCACGACGAAACCCCCTCCCCCCGGAGGCGGTGCTGAACTCCGGATCCGGTCGCTGGACGGCGCCGGAGACAAATATGGTGGCGCCGGACTCCAAGCTTGCCGGAGAAGCAGCGGATCAGGTCGGAACAGTCGATCCGATCTCTGAACTCGAAAAGTGCGACGGCAAACATACCGCGCGGAGTAGTCGCCAGATCTGAACCAGAGGCGGTCATGATACGGCCACGGATCTGACCTCAGGGAAAGTCGACGGTCACACGTGGGCAGGTACGGGAGGTACGGATCTGATGCTGGCGCTCTGGATCTGACACAAAAATAACGATCGGTACCGCTAAGATGAGGAACGATATAGTTACGGTAGTGAAGGACGGGATGCCGACGAGGAACGGGGAGGTAAATGGTGATAACAGGGCGAAGCCTAGTGGACATGGCGGTGGACGTTTGGCTATGTTGTGGGGTTGTCGACGGAGTTGCCGGGGTTATTGGGGATGATCGAAGAAGAAGGCTGGAGTATCAGGTGGTGGCAGTGGAAAAGTGATGGCATGGTGGTGTTCTCCGGAGTGCGAGGGTGAAACTGATGGATCAGTGGCACTGGTGGATAGCTGAGATCAAGCGAGGAGAGGAAAGGAGGAAGAGATCGCCGGAAGATCTTGCTGGCTCGGCGGTTGATCAGTGCTGGCTGAGAGCGGGAGAGTAGCAGGAAGGAGAGTGGAGTGTAAGAATTTTATAATAAAATTGAGGGGAGTGGAATGTTCCACAAGTAGAGTGGCAACCAATGTAAATAGGAGTAGATCTATGGGTATATTGGAGGACTAACAAACTAACCTCTAACAAACTCCAACTAATTACAACTAATTTCTAAATTATCCATTTTTTTAACTATTGCATAAGCCTGGCCCAAGTAAATTCGATTGTTACATAGCGCTATAGGCCTGACCTATCAATTATAGTCCGTGCTAAGCTACAACCAAATTCGCTCAAGTCCAATTTGACAGTAATAAACTTAGGATGCATCAAAGTATTGAGAAAGGAAAACTCTTTTTCAGGGCCTATTGGTTCCGACCATATTGATACTAACCCTTAACGACATACTCAAAATGTAGTTCTGGTCTAAAGGTCTTAGTCAATAGTCACCGACTACTCATCCAAATACCAGCCTGGCCCTTGCACCCTACCGATTACTTATATAAGAACCAACATCAACGTAAAGAGAAATTTTGGAAAGTTATACTCATTCTCGACGAGTTATTTTGCTAAACATAATTCAAAATGAAAACAATTAATTAAATACTAATAATCAAAATTTATATAATAAATATAAAATGATTTTCTATAAATTCTCAAATTCATAATATTGTTTCCTCTTGAAAATTAGAATTTCAACCCAAAGAAATAAATTTTATAGTTTAAGATTTCATGAGTAAAATTTCCAATGTGCGGTAGTTACAGCTGTGATTGTATATATTCATGTTATCTGGTTAGATTTCCCTAGAGATTGGTATAGCTTACTTCATCGTGTCTAACGATGAAGAATGGGTGTGTCCGACTCGTGTCCGATTATTCGGGAGCAGGTCGTGACACCCCTTCTAAGCTAGTGGAAGTTCTAGTCGATATGCAACCGCTCCCCCCATCTCCAGTATCTTAGGTCCAATATACCTTGGACTGAGTTTGCCCTCCTCTTCCAAATCTGATAATACCCCAGGTGGGAGAAATCCTTAGAAATACAAAACCTCTATTTGCAAAGGCCTCATGCTGCTATTCACTTAGTGTTTCTGCTGTCCTGAGCAACCCTGAGTTGTCCCTGATCATCTTATCTTTATCTGTTGCATCCACTTTTATTTTTGGGACAAGCAAAGCTCTCTCCTATATATCGTCTCAGGATAAAGGCGTACGACGCCGTCTTCAATATAATGCCTCAAAATGTGTCATACCGATACTAGCCTGGTAGCTATTGTTATAAGCACTCTACCAGATGCGGATGATTTTTTCACGATTTTCCAAAATTCAAGGCACATACCCTCAACATATCCTCCAGAGTCTGGATGGTCATCTCAGATTGGCAAACATGATTGAATGACATATGTAATATTTTTCAAAGATGTATTAACTCTTTTTACGATGTTTGTATACTATTTTACAAAATCTATCCACAATATTTATTGAATATGGAAGATATTATTTCTACCACATTTGCATATTGTTGTTCTAATTATATTTATAGTACTTGTAATATGTTTTAAAAAAAACTTTTTACAATACTTGGAAAATATTGTAGAAAGTTTTTCATCAGATTTTATAAATTTTAACAATATTTGTAAACTGTTCTGGAAAAAATTTCTACAACACCTTCACAACGTTTGAACGAACGTTGTGGAACATACCCTCCCCTTTTACAACCCTGGATATAACAACCTTTTATTAAATGTTGTAAAAGTACTTCTACAACATTTTTTCAATGTTGTAAAATGGGTTCTTTCTTGTAGTGCATGCATTTGCACCAATAATGATTCAGAACACTTTTTCTCTTTACTCTAAGTGTTTCTATATGAATGCAAAGATAGTAAAAATAAGCCATAAAGACATTCATCGAAAACACACATGAAAATGCATCATAAAACCAACCACGAAGCGACATTGAAAACCAACAATGCAACGATCATAGAATAGCGACTTTATATAGAGTTCTTTCCCCAAGACGTGCGCCACTGCATCTTGGGCACCATTTCTAAAGAATCCGATCCACAACAAGGAAAGGGTCTCAATTCATTGTCCCATGATCCTGGTAAAGTTTCTACATTATCTGATTCTGACTCTGCCATTGTAGTCGCTAGCCCACAGCGTGCTGCGTAACGATAATAGAGAACTACACAACAGGGGGTAGATCATCAATTTTATTTGTGTAGTTATATATTCTTTGTGTATATAATCGTTTGAGACAAACAAGATTTGTGAGATATAAATATTGATGGTTTATGTTTATAGATATAAATTAATTCTTAGTTTATTAATGGTTTTAGTTTGTCCATACTTTTATTCTAGAACTTTACATGAGACAATCATGATACAAGTACAGATGTATTTGCTTAGCGCATAGTTTGGGACGTTAGTTATGTACTCGACTTACCGTATTTTAGGAGTCGGGCGTAACAAAATGGCTATCTCATCTTTAGAGCTATAGTTTAGGCCATTTTTACCTTTATATTTTTTGTGTCATTTTATAAAAAAAAGTACATCGTCTTATCAATCTATTTTCTTTTCTTTTTATAGCTACTTGTCACACCCAAAAGTTTCTACCCCACCAAGGCAGACTTGCATAACTCTTATACGGACATGGGTTATGTTGGAAGCTACCAGAATTCTCTAGAAGATGGTAGAATTCTATGGAAGACCCATGATCTTTCTAGAAGATGGTGGAATCATCTATATGACTCAAGACCTCTCTAGATGACTCAAAGCTTCCTTGGAAATATCTAGGCCCGAGAATATTCACTAGAAAATCTATAAAATATGCTGGTTCCAGAAGGTTTATGTAGATTCATGTAAGCCCCTTAAGGCACTATGAATAAGTGAGATGCTCATTTGTTCCTCACCACCCAAAAATTATAATTTCCTATAGTATATGAAGTTTTAATCTTCGAATCTCACTTGTTTGCTTCATATTGTTCTCATTTATGCCTTAGCGATCTAGCTAAGTATTTAGGAAAGGCTAATACGGGTCTTTGAGTAGGAAGCTTATACGCCGCACTGGTCGAAGTGTAGCCTAAAATACTAAGTTCGTGACAAGTAGTATCAGAGCGAAGGTTGGTTGGTGCTATATCAACATTCGAGAATGTCCAATAGAGGGCCGCATCACCTAAGAAGGGACAAGCCAGGACCTCCAGGAAGGACATGAGAAGGAGCCTACGATGGAACGTAGCCTTGCCGATCTTGCTGAACGCGTTCGGGTCTTTGAGACAGGTTCAAGGGACATGGATTGCACATGGGATTCATGGAGCAAAGCAACATGAGGCTGAAGGAGTTCTACGATGGGTTGGAGAGTGACGTCACTTCGTCCATGGCAATCTTTCAAAAGCAATTCCAAAAGATATGATCCGCGCTTGAGGAGAAGCTCAAGGGACATTAAGCGGAGGTTGAGGACTTGTGCAGGAAGGTTCGAGGCTGCAAGGAGCAAAAGACCGCGATCAAGAGTTGTGAAGAATTCAAGACCATAGTTGCCATCTTGGAGAAGGCCATTGTGAATGGTGGACCTTCGAGTAGGAAAGCACCGAGACGGAAGATCCTCTAGCCAAAATCCTTCAGCGGGAAGCGGGATGCCAAAGAAGTTTAGAACTTCTTGTGTAACATGGAGCGATACTTCAAGGCGTTGCACATCAATAATGATATCAAGAAGGGTGGATTTAGCTCCATTCTACTTCACTGGCGATGATATGATGTGGTGGCGTCGAAGGTGCACGAAGGCCTATAGAAGCATAGAAATTGCTCGAGCTCAATCAAACCCGAACCACATCAAATACGGAGCACTTAAGCCCAGAGACCTCCAGTGGGATGCCAAGTACAAGCAGCACAGTACCCAAAAGTATGTTGTCTTTGTAGAACCAAAGGCAGCCAGTCCACTCAATACGACCATGACCCATACGACCAGGATCTATACAACAAGGACACATGCGGCCCAGACACCAGGCGTATCCTTTCCAAGAAGTCTCTATGCAACTAAGGAGGCAAGCAGCTCCGATAGCTTCATAAACTCTCCACATCAAGACAAATGGCTATGCCCCTGGCTGGGCAATCCTAGTCGTCAGCACAACTGGTTCGTATCCTAAACCGGATCACCTTAAATCCCATTAGCAACGGCTAAAAGGATCAACACCACATTTATGGTGTATGCACCATAACACCCTATTCAAACCGGAGGTTCCCTCCAAATCATGACTAGCGCCACGCATCAACCAAAGATCGTGCCCCTTGATTTAAGTCTCTTGTTTATGGTGCACGCATTACATAACCATACCATTGAAACGACATGTTAACCTAAATACTCGTACGTGCTATGTCACTTGTGATCTAGCCGTACATATGGACAGTCATAATTGTCAACAATTGCACTTGAGGATCCTTGAAGTCTTTCTCCGAAGCTCCTGCAGTAACAGACGCACAATCAGTGCCTCGACTAGGCCAAGCAGTTAAACAACCTGCCTATAGAGCTATGACAATCCATATGGCATCTTTCACGCAGGATATCCTTCCCCATCATTACCTCCTTCATGGCTTGTCCGCTAAAGACAACTATAAAAGGAGGTTCACACCATCACCATCAACAGGGAACACAACGAAGAATAACCACCAGATACACAGGAGAGGCTCACAGAGAGCATTTCAAAAAGCTGTTAAGTATCAGATTGTCAAAGGAGTAAAGGGGTCATTGCAGTACCCGATCTCCATCATCATACTTTCCTAAATATATTCTTGTACTAGCAAATCCTTACTACTAGGGCTTTGTAGTACTGTTCAAATTGCGGTCTATAAAGAAAATGAGTTTTATCTCAACTTATTTCTTCTTCCCTTATCTCACCCGAAGATGACCCGCAATGGCGAACAAGGCCGAGAAGGATTTGTGCTCGATAGAGACTTGGAAGGATCTCAAGAAGGACATCAAGTCTCAGTTCTATCTGAAGAATATGGAGTTTGCAGCAAGGCAGAGCTTGCGACAACTCAAGCATACCGAGACAATCAAGAAGTATATTATGGAGTTTCACACACTTGATGCTTGCGATATCTTGCATGGACGAGGAAGATCACCTTTTCTTCTTCTTTGATGGACTAAACCTTGGGCGACCAAAGGATTGAGCGACAGAAGGTGCAAGACTTGAACACCACCATGGTAACAGCCGAGAGGCTCGTCGAGTATATGTAGGACGACAATGACGCCAAGGCCGAGCCAAGGACCACAAAGATGAATGGCGAAGGAAATAAGAAGAGCTCTCCTAAGAAGGGTCCATCCGAGGGAAAGAAGCATGAGAAAGCCCAATCCGAGCAAGTAGTTTTGGCTTCATAGGTGAAGAAAATTATTTTGCTCAAGATTGTCCGATGAGGAGCATGCGTGTCAATATCGTCCGAAGCGAGGAGGTTGAGGACGAGGATGAAAAGTGGGAGCACACATGAAAGCGTTATACTTACTCAATGCCGTCAAGACCAAGTCCATTGTGCCAAAGACTCCGAGCATGGAGCTCATGTACGTTGACGTGAGGATCGATAGCATGAGCACACACGCATTGGTTGACTCGGGCGCCACTCACAAGTTCATTGCGGATGTAGAGGTCCGTCGCTTAGGTCTAGCCTTGGAGGAAATTCGAGCAAGATGGAGGCGGTCAACACGAAGGTGTGCCCCGTGTAGGGGGTAGCCAAGGGAGTTTGCATAGTTGTGAAAAATTGGTCAGGTATTGCCAATTTCATCTCTACGTTACTAGATGACTTAAAGATGATACTTGACATTAATTTTCTTATTGCGGCGAAGGCGATTCCGATGCCACATTTGGTGGTCGTTGGCTTCATGGAGGAAGGTCCATCGTGGATGGTGAAAACTACACGAGGCAAACCTTCAAAGGGGAAAAGCTATCTCCTCCATTCAACTCAAGAAAGGTAGCCAAAGGGAGACGAAATACCTAGCGGTGCTCGAGATGAAGGAGGGTTCGAAGAGGAAGGCCTTACATGCGAGACCAAGGATGTTTCAAAGGGGCGTACCGAGGAGTCACTTCCACGGAGAGAAGTGGATCGTACTACCAAGCTAGGCCCAAATGAGGGGAATCACATTGTAGACTGTGCAGAGACAAAGGCAACAAAGTGGAGTGGTTCGCACAAGGAGTCGCTCAAAGCTAATGGAGGGACACTAGGGTCGACAGAGTTGCAATGGGACTCGTATACGCGGAGGTGTTGAAAACTATGTGCAGCCACGAGATGAGGTGGCTGATAGTTCGCACGAGCCTCTTTCTGTGCCGAGGAGGGCACTGACCAATTCCAGAGTTGGTGTGGCGAACCAGCTTGCTTCTGATCTTAAAAAAAGATGGACAAGTCTGGAAATGACGCACGAAGAAGGGACGACACGCATCGACCATGCCTACGAGAGTATACGTCATTTCGAGACTTGGTGCACCTGTCGACGAAGGCGTTGACCAAATAGATAGGGGAGAGTGTCACGCCCAAAAGTTTGCACCCCATCGAGACAAACTTGCTTAACTCTCTACGGGCCGGGGTTATGTTGGAAGCTTCCGAAATTCTCTAGAAGATAGTGGAAGACCCAAAATCTTTCTAGAATATGGTGGAATTCTCGGGAAGACTCATGACCTTTCTAGATGACTCATGATCTTTCTAGATATACTAAAAGCTTCCATGGAATTATCGAGGCCTGAGAATATTTTCTAGAATAATCCCTGGAATATGCTGGTTCTAGAAGGTTCATGCAGTTTCATGTAAGTCCCTTGAGGCACTATAAATAAGTGGGAGGCTCATTTGTTCATCACCATCCAAAAGTTGTAATCTCTCTCTAGTATAGCAAAGTTTTAATATTCCAATCTCTTTTGTTTGCTCCACGTGGTTTTCATTTACGTCTTAGTGATCTTGCTAAGCATTCGGAAAAGCTGGCACAGGTCTTCGAGTATGAAGCTTGTGCGCCGCACAGGTCGAAGTATAGTCTAAAACACTAAGTCCGTGACACATGGCTCTAGCTCGCAAGGAGGGCAAGACTAGAGAAAGAAAAGAACAAACAACTTCAACTCCAAAAAGGAACTCGTCCTACTAAAGACGTCGATGTTTCATTAGATAAAGGCAAAATGCTTCAAGGTACATCTCGTCCCAATGTTCTAAGATAAACGATCTTCAAATTGGAAAACAAGGAGAGGGCTTCTACTTCAAAAACTATTGTTATAGGTGATAATGATCCTCGAGCGTTACCTTGAGTTATGGTACATCTTTATCGTCTTCAGGTGACAAGAAAGGTAGATTGGAATAGTCAAAATCTAAATGGTCCTCCAAATGATTAAGAATATAGAATGATTTGTGGGAGCTTACCCGGGAAATCAACAAAGAAGTAGACACCACCCACACCCCTTCTATTGATGCTATTAATTTGTCATCAACTATTGTTCTTCTTCAAAAGAACACGGTCATTGCTATTCTATTCCCTATAAACAAATCTTCGCTAGGAAATATTAATTTGGACTTTTTCGAGGTCTATGAGTTGGCTTTTCACTATTCTTTCGTGGGGCCTCTTGGAAAAACTGCAAGGAAGATTTGTTGTAATGTGACTCGTGTTCTACTATGGAGATCGACACATGATTAGGTGATCAGGGAAGCTCGGAAGAAGCGAAGCTTACAAAAGACAAGCGCTAGGTAAACAGGTACCTCCGATATACCTCATGGAATCAGCATACCTCTTGCTTTGGTAAACACGTATGCCTCCTAAGGGTCCCTTATGGCAACTGGTACACATGTTCTAACACGTATTGAGCACAAAAGTGCACAATATGACCAAAATTCCGATTTGGATGATTGTGGGTGGGATTTGGTAGATCTTTGACGGATCGGATTGCTCCAAACTTTGGAAACATTTAGAAAAGTTATATAATCCTAATTTGATGACCAAGCCTTTTGAAGCACAGGTTAAGCTAAGAAAATAGGGAGAGAAAGGTGTGATCTCGTAAGGAAAAATTTGTGCGATGTAGTATTTCTTGTACAATTTCTTGTAAAGTTTACTCTCCATATTCAATAAAGATAGATATTCTCCCCTCGCTCCCATGAAGGTAGGCCAATCTACGTTAGAATTTTTTTGTTCTTGATTGTGCATTATTTTCCGTTGTCATAAAGGGAACTTTACCTACATTTAAATTAATGTTGGACTTTTGGACATAGATTTTTAATAATAATTTAGTTAGGTAATCATTATTTTTTATTAGTGGAAATATCAATTTAGTATGGGGGGACTATTGAGAAAAATGCTTTATTAGTTCATAAGGGCGGTGACAGTCATCATTTTCTCAAAATAATTTTGGGGCATGAAACAACGATTACAAGAAAGAACATTAACAAGAGCAGAGATCATAAATTTAGAAGGTAAGGGAATCCCTTGCTGTGTAGAATTTAAGCCTCATTGCCTTCGAAGTGAGTCTATAGCTGAGTAAAGTAGGGGCTATGATTGATGTTACCATTGGCCTTGGGTGAGCTTTTCCCCACCCATGTATACAAAAGAGAGAGAGAGAGAGAGAGAGAGAGAGAGAGAGAGCATTGTTACTGATACGATCCGCTGACTTGTCAAGGCGATTGAAGATTCTATTATTCCTCTTTTCAGATCGACCAACAAACAGCAAGAATATGGATCAAATTTCTACTCAACTCATGATTTACATTATTCATAGTTGTCCACTACACAGGTGGTGCTTACAGAATCAGGTTAGATGCTTACCCATAGCATTTCATGACTGAAACCAGATCAAGGGTTCCAAAATATCTTTCGATGAATATAAACTGTCCTTTGCATAATTTAGTGGTTAAAGAACATACGTATCCTTCTATCACCCCCAAATTATCATGGGCAATGCCTCTAATTTACAATCCTTCACTGCTCGATTGATTTGTTCTCAACTTGTGACATGATCTTTTCCGCATCCATCCACCATCCTGAATCTTCATCCATGTCTTCATCCTGCAAAAGTACATTTAGGAAGGACAGTAAGATCTTGTAGCAAATTTCTTGAAGTCCACCAATATCAACTTCATGTAAGAGCCAGATTTGAGTAATGTACAGAATTTTACAATACCATCAATCAAAGGGATGGGTTTTCCCGAATGCTTCATTGAAGTCCATCTTCTAAAACACGTTTTTGGACTTTAGGTTGCATAACACTATTCTATTACACCATCACACTCTAGCATCAGCATGATGAGACAATTAGAATACATGAGAAGCTGAATTCTGGAATGGTCTAACACAACAAGAAAACTATCGATGACACTAACTGCCTATTGCTTATGACCTTGTATTGCATATTATGTGATTTGTCTAGTCTGAATATGAAGAAGGCTTGCGATATAATGTGATAAAGGCATTTGATAAAAATGACATATTGAACCGTAATCTGGCAATTGATGATTTCAGTTTGATAAGCAGTTCTTCAAAGATTAGTCTTTGATGTGTCTAGGGCATTGTAGCACGAGGACAACTGAAGAAGTGAATTTATTCCCTACTACAGGCTTGCTTGGAGGGTCAACATTAACTCTGCATTATTTTGCTTTAGTTATAGATGAACTCATTAGGCTGGTGTATTAAAACACAATGAAAATAAGGAGTGCCTTGGGATGCATTTTTGAGAAGTGAAGAAGGCTTGCAATATAATGAGCCTAATGTGGCGTGACCACTGCTAGTCAGCTTAACTAGAGTTTAACCTGAGATATCAACTAGAATAACTAAACACCTTTACGGAGTGAATTGAATAGATGGGTACTAAACAAAGCCAGAATAACGTAACAGTGGACATATTATAAACAGTAAAATAAAATAAAATTGAAAATTAAAGTTATATAAAAGAATTTCAATATAACAGTCCTGAACACACAATCTGAAGATACACCTACCAATTTCCCAGAGCGAGCATCTACAAGGTTTTCAATACAGTCCGCATATTTTGCCGCTTCTTGCCACCATGGACTGTCTTTTGTACGGCTGTCAGGCTTCCACTCTCCATCATCAAATGACTGATTCTCCATTATATTTTCATCAACTTGGAGGCCTAAATTGGCATTGAAAACCTCTATGCCATTTCCATTCCTCATTGAATTATATAATGGTGAACTTTCAGGGATGACATCCAACGGTAATTGACGCAAAGGAGAACTGTATCCTAATTCAATTATCAAACACAACATGAATGAAATGTGAATAATTTGATCTATGCCTTATGCAGGTTTGCAGATAAAGTGTAAATCAAGATACAACATACCCACCTTTACAATCGGGATCATGACATTTCTGGTAGTAACCAGCCCTTTGGAAATCAACAATATACATAACTGAACCAGTGAGCAAGTTTACATAAGAAATTAGATGAAATTGGTAGAGATGCATCTAAAAGAAAACCAAGACAAGAAAAAGAAGAAAATGAAAAGAAAAAACAGTACAAATTATCATTTGGTGACATCTATAAGAAATGATTGTGGATTAAATATTATCATGAAAGGAAAACAATAGCATAAGCAGAAAAATACGACAAGAAAAGTTTTATGAATTTTTTGGGGGCTTGTTAAATTAACATTTTCTTCCATTTAGTTTTATTAGGAGCATCTCCTCTGCAATATAGCCATTATCATATCCTCTTATAGCCTGATTCATATCCATTTTGATCGACCCCTTTTAGATACATGGTACATATACTGATCTGTGTTGGCATGTGAACACACCATATCAAAAGAATCATATTATCCACAACTGAGGCAACCTTTAACTATCCACAAATTCACCCATTTCTTAACCTATCTTTCATTATAGCCTATTCATCCATCTCAACATACACATTTCATCTAGGCTCACATGTAATGTAACTACAGCAAAATTCAAGAGAGAACAAGGGAGTAAAGGACAACAGTAGGCCGCGAGATTGACCAAAAGGGTGATAATTTGTGCTGCTGGGAACAAGTTGGAAAATGATTGTGAGCTGAGGCAGATGTCGTCAATTGAATTGAAGTAGGATTATGGTGTGGGAATACCTCCTGAATGGTACCTGACCCATAATACTTTTGAAACTGAAAGAAAATTGTTATGTGCTAGCTATAATAATCTCAAATTATAGCACAAGTGCCTTAGTCATATTCTTGTACAACTCTTAGTTTATTTTAGCTCATTTGTCTTTTATGGTTCTTCAAATCCTAGTGTCATGAGGCTTCTGCTTATGCAAGGTTTGGGAATGGTCATGTATACAATCTGACCCCTATATGTGTGTTTGCGTGTGTGAGTACATAACATTAGTTTAGCAAAATTGAGAATGCTAAGATAGACGAGTGGAAACCTGCCAAGTGTTGGGCGCGTGCGGAAGCATTTGTCAACCCACCTGATCAAAACCAAACCCCGTCTAACGGACACCAAGCACAAAATGAAGACAATTATATGGCGGTGACGTACGTCACCTGGACAAATCCCAACATTTAATAACTCAGATGAAATTACAAGATTGACAGAATTCACATTGAACCCTTTCCCTAATAGGTTCAACCCTCTCACCACTCTCAAGAAGAAAAACAGAAGATTACAATTGAGATCACTCACCAACCCGTAGCAATCTCCCTAACCGAAGTTGACGACTCCTCGATTAGATCTTCTTCTTCCTTCTGTCTTGGATGACGAAGTCCTAAGAGCAAAGTACGAAGTTTATCTTAGATTTTCTTGTGGACGAGCATCCCGAATCTCTATTCTGTGGTGTGCTTTGTGCCTCCACTCTCACACCATATATATAGGATGAGAAAATTATATTCTAGTCATAATAGGATTTCGTAAATAGGAATAAAATAAGAATCATATTATGCCTAAAATATTCCATCAACATCATATTTTAGAACATAATAGAATTTCCTAAAATAAGAATCCTATTATATCTAAAATAGCACAACACCAATTATGGACATCAAAATCTAATCAAACCAAATATTTAACTAGATTTGGATTCCACAAATATGTTGTTACCGAATCCAGACTGAACTCCAACAATCTCCTCCTCCAGTCTGATGAGAGCATGGTAGTCCCATGGCTCCTCAACTGGACTCCATGTCTGTCGTCCCACGACAGAATACCTGCTCCCCCATGTCACTAATCACCGATCCCCCAAGTTGCTTTGCATCTTCCTTCGTCTCCAGCTCCTTCAGCGTTACGTCGACACTAGCTGCCATGCATAGCACCTCCTACACTACTGGAAATCTGTCAATATCAATAATACGACCAAGACCAAAGTCCCTGACAATCAGCCTCACCGTAAGTCTCGACTACATGTCCCCGACTTCTGTCTTCCACCGGAACGTGCTACCGTTCCGTCGAGCTTCTTCACCCTTGGTTGGCCCAACCAAGCGGACGGTGCGGTTCTCACGAGATTCGAACTCCTGAACCTGCCCACCTTCGTGTCAAAACTTGAAGCTCTCCCATACACATGCGTCCTCGAGCAGAACATCACGCATTGTGCATGCCGTCGATGACCCACAGCTCCCCCTTAACTGTGTGAATGGTGATGCACCCGCCTTTGATTGAGTTTGCTGCAAACCTTGGTCTCCTCTCTGGCTTCGAACTGTTGAAACCGATGTCGCTACATGAAGCTTTGGCAAACCACTTGTCGCCAAAACTAGATCGGTAGAGCAACCCCACCTGGAGACCGACCAGCTGTCATGAGACCGACAGACTGACCCTCAATCATTGACTCATCACCATCCGTCGCTTTCTCTCGACGAACTGAATCCTCCGTATCCCTCAAAGCATCTAGAAGTCCATCCTTAGCATGTTCTCGATGATCCACCTCCTGTTAAACACCCCTCGAGCCTCCATCCGGTATCTGTGGTCTGCCTATACAGCTCAGCGGCTTAAGCCTGTACATGCCACAACACAAATCTCTCTGAGCCAGCTGTTGAAAATCCTTCACAAGCATCCAATCTTTGTCCCCAAACAGACTGCGACAACAATCATCTGCCAGCCTTCCTATTGAAACCAAATTGCAGCACAAACAAGGTACATGTCGCACACCCCTGAGGATGATCTTCTCACCAAACTCCGTCGTCAAGTGCACATCACCGATATCTACAACTGCAGCCGTCCCCTTGTCCTCCGTCTTCACACGTCCAAACATGCCGCCGTGGTATGACGTAAAATTTCTCTTATGTGGAGTAGCGTGATACGACGCCCCCGTGTCCATGACCTAGTCGCCATCATGACACATGCCACAAGGTTCCTCCACGTCGGTCGCTGCGATGATATCTCCAAATATCGTGAGATCCTCCTGATCGTCCTTGTCGTTGGCCCTCTCAACTTTGAGCTTTATGCAGTTCCTCTTGATATGACCCATTTCGCCACAGTGATAGCAGTCCTTCTTGCGGTCCACAATCACAAGATTTCGAGAACTCCCTCTCTGTCCTTGCATGTGACTTGGGTCTTCCTTTTCCGTAGGAAGCCACCAGAGCGGACTCATGCGACGATTCCACTTGCTTGCGTCGGACCTCCTTCAACAAGATACTTTTGATTGCCTCCATCGTGACAACATCAGGCGCGAAGTTGCTTACCGACACTACCATTTTCCAGCTTTCCGGCAGAGAACTCAAGAGCAGTAGGACCCGAAGCTCATCATCAATCATCATCTTTATCGAAGACAGCTAATTGATGATACCCTGAACCTCGTTCAGATGTGCCACTGGGGCACCCTCCATGTACTTCGAGTTGACGAGTTGGCAAATAAAAAATACCTTGTTGCCAGCCGTTTTTCTTTCATACAACGAATACAGCTTCTCCCATAATGCTTTTGTCGAACTCTTCCTGGACACGTGGTGAAATACCGAATCATCCAACCATTGGCGAATGAATCCAACGGCCTTTTGATCCAGTCATTTCCAGTCCTCAGCAGCTTTGTCAGTTGGCTTCGTGTTGTCACCCTCCAACGGACCACGCAAGTCTTTGTACCATAGTATATCCTCCATCATTGGCTTCCAAATCGTCCAGTTTTCTCCTGTGAGGGTGATCATACGAGTGTTCATCTGCTCCGTAGACATGGTTGCCAGAACCTCCAAAGCTCTTATACCAATTGTTGGACGCGTGCGGAAGCGTTTGCCAACCCACCTGTTCAAAATCAACTCTCGTCTAACGGACACTAAGCACAAAATAAAAAACAAGTATATAGCGGTGACGTACATCACCTAGACAAATTCCAACCTTTAATAACTCAGATGAAATTACAAGATTGACAGAACTCACGTTGAACCCTTTGCCTTAATAGGTTCAACTCCCTCATCACTCTCAAAAAGAAAAACAGAAGATTACAATTGAGATCACTCACCAACCCGTAGCAATCATCCTAACCGAAGTTGATGACTCCTCGATTAGATCTTCTTCTTCCTTCTGTCTTGGGTGACGAAGTCCTAAGAGCAAAGTACGGACTTTCTCTTAGATTTTCTTGTGGACGAGCACCCCGAATCTCCACTTTGTGCTGTGTTTTGTGCCTCCACCCTCACCCCATATATATAGGATGAGAATCATATTCTACTCATAATAGGATTTCTTAAATAGGAATAAAATAAGAATCCTATTATTTATATATCGTGAACCAGCGTGTCTCGACCGGCTCTATAGCCTTGTCCCACATCACAAAGTATAATGATCTGGTAATAAAATTCTCTTCTAAGCATAATTGTCCAGTATGTACAATGATATGATCATGCCCGTACTTCATTGAAAATAGAACCATTTGTGAGAACCACCTATTCTACATGCAAAATGCCTACTTGAGATTATTAAAAAACCTTGACAAGTATACGAAACCTTGACACTTGATACGACAAGCAGTATCATATGAATAACTTCCGAGTGTTCTACAGAAAATATTCTCTTAACATTCAACTGGTACAGATACCAAAAGGGTGCAAAGGAAAGTGAATCAAACAAGGCTGTAAATATGGAAATAGGAGAGGAGCTCTCACTACAATCCATATCTTACGTGCTTTTGGGTAAAGGGTGTCATAGACAAATAAGCTTTGTATTACTAAACAAGACAATCATACACAGATTTAAATATGACCCACTTGCAAGGCATGAGATCTGTCTTAGGCAGGAGAGTTCCTAGCACACAAAAAATCTAAGAATCATCTTTATTTGGGATTGTCATTCCTACGCTCTTTGGTGTAGTGTCACAGAGTTGTAAGCAATTCCCTATCTTTATTTGGGATTGTCATTCCTACACTCTTTCGTATAATGTCATAGAGAGTAAACCAATTCCCTATAGGTATGTTTCATCCTACCTTTTTGTCTAAACACTTAATAGTCTAGAGAAAGTCGGAGGGTGGCTCTTTGGTTGAATGAGATTAAATGCAATCCAAAAAGTAGGTCTAGTTACCTGCTAACTAACCACTTAGGTTTTATGGCATAGCTACACCTTGCTAGGAAAACGGTTGACAAAAAATCATCAATAAGATATAATAAAATTTAGTAGAATATTTGACTTGTTTATTATTGAGGTGGAGCTACAAATATATAGGAGAGGCTAACCCCTCTCCCTATTATTCTACCCGATGTGGGACTAAAAGTCCATTAATACTCTCAACACTCTCCCTCAAGATGGACGATAGATATCAATCATCCCCATCTTGTTACATAGTTTAGCGAGACTTAATGAATTAAGCCCCTTAGTAAGACAATCAGCAACTTGTTCTTCTGAGCGAACATAATCGAGCTTTAGTATTCATTTCTCCAGCTTTTCCTTGATGAAGAACCGATTGATCTCGATGTTCTTCGTTCTGTCATGCTGAACTGGATTGTTAGCTATACTCAGTGTTGCTTGGTTGTCACTCAGAAGACGCAATGGTGTTCCTTGGTCCAGCTTCAACTCTGTCAGCAATGCCTTTACCCACAACAATTCTGACACTCCCAGAGCCATAGCTCTATATTCTACTTCAGCGGTTGATCGAGCTACCACAGACTGTTTTTTGCTTCTCCATGAGACTAGGTTACCCCCACAAATACACAATACCCTAAGGTAGACCTTCTGTCATCCATGCAACTTGCCCAATCTGCATCACAGTATCCCTCAACACTAAGATATCCATTGTTCTTGAACTATATCCCTCTTCCAGGAGCCCCCTTTAGATATCTCAAAATATGGAAAACTGCATCCATGTGGTCCTTCCTTGGATCGTGCATGTAACGACTCACTACACTCAAAGCAAATGAGATATCTGGGTGAGTGTGACCCAGATAAATCAATCTACCTACAAGTCTCTGATATCATTCACGATCAACCGGCTCTCCTGTCTCTGCCCCCAATTTATCTTTCTGGTCAATCGGAGTGACTGCCGGACGACATCCCAGCATACCAGTTTCTGTGAGCAAGTCTAGTACATACTTCCTCTTAGAGGGGACGATTCTATCTTTTTCTTGAGCTACCTCGATCCCAAGAAAATACCTCATCATTCCCAAGTCCTTTACTTCAAATTCTTTGGCATGTTTCTTCTTCAGCTGGGTAATCTCCTCTTCCTCATCACCTGTGATCACTATATCATCCACGTATACCGCAAGTATGGTAACGTGACCTCTCGCATGTCGGAAGAAGACTGTGTGATCTGCATTAGTCTGGTTGTACCCCATGCCCGTGACAACTTTTCTGAATCTTTCAAACCATGTCCTAGGAGATTGCTCGAGTCCATACAGTGATTTCTTCAGCTTGCAAACTTTTCCTGCTGACAGCCTCGTGCAAAATCCAGGAGGAGTCTCCATGTATACTTCCTCCTGTAGATCTCCATGAAAAAGACATTCTTCACATCTAATTAATGAAGTTGCCACCCATGGTTGGCTGCAAGAGAGATCAGGGTTCTTACAGTGCTTATCTTCGCTACAGGAGCAAACGTCTTATCATAGTCGGCACCATAGGACTGAGTGAATCCTTTTGCAACCAATCTTGCCTTGTATCGCTCCACCTTTCCTTCTGGCGTCTCCTTCACCGTGAAGATCCATTTGTACCCGACTGTCCTTTTTCCTTCAGGTAATGGAACAAGTTCCCATGTCCCATTTTTTCCAGTGTCCCAAGTTCCTCCAACATTGCAGCTTTCCATCTTGGATCTTCCTTCGCTTCTTGCCAACACTTAGGCAAAGAGGTGGTGCCTAACGATGCAATGAATGCTCCATAAGTAGGGGATAGATTAGAATATGATAGAAAATGATCAATGTCATGTTCATAACCATAACGAATAGGATATTTTTATGCATTACTACGAGAAGATCTTCTTAAGGGAATATGAGATAGTGGAGGAGAGATCATACCATCCGAATCAGAGGGATCCGCATCCGAATCAGAGGGATCCGGTGCGGAAGGCGCATCTTCAGGAGTTGGGACAGGATTAAGCGAGGGACATGGAACAGTTGGCACAGTAGGGGCAATAGGCACAGTAGTGGACTGCTAATTCCTTCTTCTGTAGACTTGGAGCTCTTTAGTTCCTTTCTCCCCCTGTTCTGTAGTCTTTCCATGCACTGGAGCATCACTTCCTTCCTTCGAATTGTATGCATCATCATCACTTTCCTCACTCTCGCTATCTTCCCCTGCTTTTCTTGGACTAACTTCCATCATTGGGCATGGAACTGACCCAACAATCACGCTTGGGACTATCTTCCCCTCACTCCTAACACCTCATGTGTTAGGAGTGTCACCAAATGCGGAGCCTTCACCTGAACCATTGTGATAGTATGGTTCCATCTCTCTGAATGTAACATCCATGCTCACAAAGAGTCTTCGCTCCACTGGACTCCAGCAAGAATATTCCTTCTGAGTCTCCGAGTAGCAAACAAAGACACACTTCACTGCCCGAGGATCCAATTTCCCTACTACAGGTCTATTATCCTTCACAAAGCATACACAACCAAAGGAACAATGTACTTGTTCTCACCTGTAAGCATCTCAAACGGTGTCTTTCATCCTAACATCTGAAAGGGCATCATGTTGATAAGGTATGCAGCAGTCAACACGGCATGTCCCCACAAGTATTTCGGAACATTCATAGCAAACATCATCGACCTTGCCACTTCCAACAGGTGCATGTTCTTCCGTTCTGCCACGCCATTGTGCTGGTGTATAGGCACATAAAGTCTGATGATGTATTCTATTGGCTGATAAGTACTCCTCAATGGCTTTGTTGGTATATTCTATCACATTGTCAGACATCAAAATCTTCACTTTGGCACCGTACTGTGTTGAAACCCTGCGATGGAAGTCTTGAAAGCATGCAAAGACATCACTCTTACTCTTCATTAGGTATACCCAGGTGACACGAGTATGACAGTCAATAAAGGTGACAAACCACTTAAAACCATTAACAGCAATTGTAGGACAAGGTCCCCACACATCAGAGTGTATCATATCAAAAACAGCTAAACTTCTATATCCAGAACTCACATAAGAGCTTCTGGTGTGTTTTCCAAGTTCACAAGCATCATAAACCAACTTTTGCTTATTAGCTTTTTAATACATAAATGGAAACATTCGACTAAGTAGACTAAATAAAGAGTGTCCCATGCGCTGATGTTGGAGTAATAATTCTTCTTCTATGATACTTCGCGGCTCCTCCGGCTGTGCTTCATCCACCAGTGCTGCCAGTGTTGTATCCAGCCCACCCCTGTCCAAGTACCATAGCCCTTTATGCCAAGTGTCAGTCCCCAACTGTCTCCCCGTTCCCTTCTCCTGAAAAATAACCTTCGGAATGTCAAAAAAAATAACACAATTAAGTTGAAGAACAATAGCACTTATGGACAATAAATTAACAGGAAAGGATGGAGCATGCAAGATATCAGTAAGACACATCGAAGGGGTGCATTCAACCGTCCCTTTACCCACAATAGGTCTAGCAGTACCATCAGCAGTCTGAATGCTTTCAGGTGTCATCAGGTGAGTGTAATCTTGGAACTCATCACGGGCACCCGTAACATGGCAGGATGCCCCAAAGTCAATTATCCAATTTACACTTCCTGGTTTGTTGGTAGATGCAAGGGCACGAACATGTATACCTGTGCTTGTACTGGCATAGTATGTGATGTTACCCCCGGAGGTGGTTGGAGTCGATATTCCAGCAGTGTTGGCGTGACTGTCGTTGGTTCCAAGCTTCATGTTCTTCCATATTTCCAGCATCCCTCTCTCACTAGGGGTCACATCAGATGACTGATTTTCACATCTCCCTTCTGCCAGGTTTGCCTTGTGCCCTCCAGAAGAATGTCCTCTGCCACCGACATAGCCTCCCCTGCTACCTCTACGTCCTCCACGACCGTTGGACTGGCCTCTCATAGGCTTCGTACAAAATCTGATAAAATATCCTGGGTCTCCATAGTTGTAGCACCCTCCCCCTCGTGAAGGGTTTGGGTTAAAAACTGCTAGAACTGATTTCTCTCCCGGAGTGTTAGTGGTGCTGGGCATCAGCTTGAACTGTGCTTCTTCTTGTGTCATAGCAGCAATGGCCTCATCTAGTGATGGCAGTCCGGGTTGTGCAAGTAGCGCATTCCTCCTTTGCTCGAATGCTGGGTTGAGCCCTTTCAGGAACTTCATCATCCTCTGTCGCGAGATATACTCCATGAACTTCTGGTAATGCTTTGCAAATGATGGTTCCACTTGCTCATCTTCCACACCAATGGGATCATAGTGGTCGAGATCTGACCAATACTTCTTCAGCACAGCCGCATACTCGGAGATGGTGTGATCTTCTTGGACCACCTTATCAAGTTCATCCTGCAGTTGGAAGACTCTCATAGGGTTACCCGTCCCCGAGTACATGTCCTTCAGCGTCATCCAAATATCACCGGCTCCGTCCATTGCCTCCACGTTGTCCGACACTTGGTCGGTCAAGGAGGCTATCAACCATCCTACTACAACATTGTTGACGATCTCCCACACAGCAAACTCCCGTAAGGAGTGATCTTCAGGTGCCTTGGTTTGGCCATTCACATAGTCCACCAAGCCTCTTGCCTTCAGAGTTCGCATCGCCAGACGCGACCACTTCAAATAATTGGACGTACCCTCCAACTTTACTTTCAGTTTCTCCAACTTCGCCATTTTGTATGGTGAAGGATCGACATCTGTGTGTGCAGGACGGAAACTAGTCTCGGTCAGCCTCCTGGAGAAGAGATCGTCCACCAAAGCCTTCATCTCTTTGGCTGTCAACTTGTCGTATATCGTCTCGATCATCTTCGTCTTCTCCTCTTCCATCAACAAGATAGATCGAGACCGTCTGCACCTTTGATCACCGTCCTCTCCACGTCTACTGTTCCTCTTTCAGCGGTAGCGGCATCTCTGAGAGCCGCTCCTCATGTCCCATGCCGGGTTGCGACTAGAGGTCGCATGGCCAGACGAGAAGGAGAAGGGCCGGGGGGTGGAGGCCGACGTGAATGGAGAGGGGGTGGGGCGACGGTGGGGGGAGGGGCGGCGGTGGGGGGGAAGGGGGTGGCGGTGCTGGGTGAGGGCAGCGGTGCTGGCGGCGAAGGAGGAGAAGCGGGCGAAGGCCGGGCGGTACTGAGGGGGGAGGGGAGGCGGGCGGAGGCGGGGCGGTAGGGGCAGAGAAGGTAGGAAGGGGTTGGGGTGGCGGCTAGGGTTTTGTAGAGTAGGGTTAGGATTTTGTGGAGAGGGATGGCGGCTAGGGTTTGGTGGAAAGAGAGGTGGTGGCTCTGATACCAAATAGAATTTAGTAGAATATTTAACTTGTTTATTATTGAGGTGGAGCTACAAATATATAGGAGAGGCTAACCGCTCTCCCTATTATTCTACCCGATGTGGGACTAAAAGCCTATTAATACTCTCAATAGATATCATAGTTAAGATGGTTGTTACAAGTCCTGAACATCGCTATATAGAGAGCTACAGGATAAATAACTATCGAGGAATTGCTACAATATAATCAACGTACAATATTTACATATAGAATGAATTAATAAAATAATGAGTATCTATTTGAACGTAATAGAAAGAACAATGTTGGATATCCCTCGTGTTCATACAGAGAGCTACGAGCGCCATTTGAGGAATCATAACATGTCATAACCCTTGTTAGCAATCACCCAAATAAAACTCGTATTATACGCGAATTTTTCTGTATCTTTCATAAACGTATAATACTTGCGTACTTTTGACAGATCCAAATCAGTAGGTAAATTTTCAGCATGTGAAGTTTTAAACGTGTTCTGTATAAATTATTGAAAAATTTGGCACAAAAAATGTGTTGGGAACCTGTTTAATTAACCAAATTTGACAACATATTTAAGAATGTGAAGTTTTTAATCTCAATATTTCCATTTTTCGAATACTTGACCGAATTTTTGAACGTATTTTATTTGCACTGAGCTGATTTATACTCGTACTTTTGCCGTCCCGAATTTTTTCCGTATGCCGAATTGCTAACAAGGGTCATAACATGGGGAGTATTAGGGTGGCAGCATATCAACGGTATATCGCCGGTGTGCTTAAAATTACCAAAAATGTCCAGCAACTTTTGTGAGCACATTGGTGCTCACTACAGTATACTAGGTGTATATCATCGACATACCGTCAAGATAAAATTGCTTCAGTTTTGGGTACGGTTCAAATTTAAATAGACTATTCCTACGGTCCAGATAGCTCCATGAATTATGTAAAGTTAAGATAGGGTATTTAATAACCTCTACCAGACTTATTGATCGGTGGTTGATTATTTTAAGACTATTGATTGCTTTGAGCTAGGACTTTTCTATGCTTTTGCTAGACAGGTCATTAAAGGAGTCATTAAGCAAGAAGGAGATAACTCATCAAAATCTTACAAGGAGAGGGTTACTCTTTCGGTTTGCGGTCGTAATTATTTTGTAAGATTATCTTATTTGATTTAATAAAATATTCCTCCTCTTGTCCGTGGAGTTGGTCGATCTTGGCCGAACTATGTTAAAGTTTGTATGTTCTTGGTTTGCTATTATTTTTTGTTATTTGTGTTTTATTAATTTCTCGTCATTATTAAGGATATTGTCGTGTTCGTTTTCACGTGGCACAACAACAATAGGTATTAGAGCTAAGAAAACCGTCGGGATTTCAAACATTTTGATCCATGTTAACGATATGTGACGACATTGATTCACTCTCTATTTTTCTAGATTAATACTCTTAAAATCGTTGGTTCATTGTGGTCCGAGGAATTTTCGAAAATTCGAGATACAAGTAACAAAGTTAATAACACCAAATTCAGGGTGGAAAAGTTTATGGTAAAGGGAACCTCTCGTTGTGGCAGAGAAGGGTTAATCCAAATGTAAAAGAGGCTCTTTAAAGACGTTGCGGGGAAGGATAAGGTCTTAGGAAATAACAAATAATTCATGGGATGAGTAAAGGCTCTAATTGTGAAAAAAGGGACTCTTTAAAGTCAATGCGGGAAAGGATAAAAAGCCTTTGAAATGACGAATAATTTATGGAATAATATAGATCAGAGGGCACATAACATGATTAAGAATTGTTTGGTAGATGAGATTATGTACAGTGCCATGGATGAAACTTTTGGGACCAATTTATGGTGAAACTCGAGAGCTTGTATATGACAAAATCATTGTCTCACAAGTTGTATCTCAAGAAGAAACTCTACAGTCTACGTATAATGAAGGGACTCAAATTTTTAGTCATCTGAACAGCTTCAATAAGATTATTAGCGATCTTATGTGTCTCGAAGTAAAGTTAGAGGAAGACATGGCACTTTTACTCCTTTTTTTGCTTCCAAGATCGTATGATCATCTAGTGACAATAATTCTCCATGGGAAAGAGACTCGAGATGAAAGAGGTAATAGTACTCATCTTAATAATGAGATTATAAAGAGGTCAAATCCTATCGATGAGTCGTCCAGGTTGACCTCTAGTTAAAGAGGAAGGTCCAAGAGTAAAAGAGGGAAGTTCAAATCATTCACATAAGAGAACGACACTTGTTTCTTCTGCAAACAATCGTGACACATAAAAATCAATGCCTAAAGTATAAGGCAGTGCCTAGAGAAGAAGGGAAAAGATACCAATTCAAGCGGTCATGGTCAAGCCGGTGTTGCATAGAAAGTCGAGGAACTAGCATGTGAAGGGCTCACAGTACATTGCATGAAAGAAAATTTCTATGAGGCTTGGATTCTTGTTTTAGGGTGCTCTAATCAAATATGTCCGAATAGGGAGTGGTTTTGATAAGCAGTTCATTGGTGGTAGTGTTCTAATGTGGAACAATACGTCTTGCAAGATTGTTGTGTAGGGAACATCAAGATAAAGATGTTCAATATGGGGTGGTGCGGACACTCATGAATGTGACACATATTCCGATTCTGAAAAAGAACCTCAATTCCCTGGACGTGATGGATGCGGCAGGTTGCAAGTTCGTTGGCCAAGCCAGTCCCTAAAATAGTGAAGGGCAGCTTGGAAGGGGCAGAAATTATCGTCTAACTTGCTCAGTTGGACGGTAGCATGGTCATTGGTGGTAATACCATTAGTGAAGAGGGGGTGGTGGTTACCGCAAGGCTACGACATTTACGTCTATATCACATGAGCGAAAGGGATTTACGTGAGATGCAGAAAGGGGGGAGTTACTAAAGGGCCTCAAGGAGCACAAGTTAGAATTTTGCAAGTTTTACACGATGGACAAACAACATATGGTTGGCTTCAAACAAGCAACCCACAAGACTGAAGGAGTCCTCGACTATATCCAAGGCCATTGCCGGTTCAATCGAAAGAAGGTGTCGAGTACAAGTATTAAGAGTTTGATAGATTCCGAGAGTAGAAACAATCGTAGAAAGCAGAGGGGAGAACAATAAATATTTGTGGACACAATAGTAGAAAGTAAACCTCCACTGAATTTCAGGATTACTGCAGAAAGCGACACATATAGAGGCAATAGACAGTTCTAGGATGTCCAAAGAAGAAAGGGGTAGCAGAGCTCATGAACATGAAACTATGGTGGTAAGATTCTCTAATGTGATTCAATAGAGCACTTCCCTTGCCCTGTGAGTAGGTCGATCTTAACAGAATTACACTAATTTTGTGTTCTTTGTTTGCTATTGCTTAGGTTATTTTTGCTTTGTTAATTACTCGTTATCATTAAGGGTACCATCGTGTTCACTTCCGTGTGTGCTCAACAACAAACAAATAGGTAGAAGACCACAGGAGGAAGTGAAATTCATTCTTATTGTAAAAGATGACAATTGACATAATAAGAAGATGCCACATCGATGCTTTTACTATTTACTTGATTTGATAGAAATGGAAGACATAAAAAATCACAAACTAAAAATTAATATATAAGGTTGACTGAAAAGAGAATATTGGCGTCGTTTGGTAACCATACCATGATTGCTTTTATGTTCTCTCCCAATCCTTTCACAGTATCTATTTCTAGACATATTGTAAATCATCAAACCATGTGCTGAAAACCAGTACCAGCACCGAATTTTACCTGGAAAAGAATCAAATTTGTCAGCAATTTATCTAATATTGTTCAGTTAGTTCAATCGTTTCATTCAAGGTCATATATAAATTGTGAACTTCAGCCTTATGGGATACTGATCATAAGCTTGCCCCTTGTAGCAGCATTAAATTAATCCAAGCAACAATACATATAGTCAACCACAAAATAAGACAAATTTAAGGACACATTTAGACACACTGCAGGATACATGGTCGTGCTAAAAATAGGCGAGGTACAAGTATGTTATTTTTAATTGGTATAACTAATGCTGTGAGTGGTAATCTGGCTACAACAGGGGTTGCACTATTTGGGGGAGTTGTTGTAACTGGTGTTCGAGTAATTTGCACTATCTACATCAAATAAACAGTCGGAAATGACGTTGCAAGAAACGTTACAATAACACTACTTACATGAAACAACCACTAACATAAGTTATAAAGTGCAAAGGGAAAACTTACCATTTTTAATCTTATCATAGAAAAGCAGACAACACTTATAATAATATGTGCATTGTGGTTGGCTGAACTAATGATTGACTTAATTCATTTAGGGAATGAAGAGTACACTATATATGCAAGGTAGCTCACCTTCTTAGAGTTTAACCAATCTAGGATCAAAACTACTAAAGCTATAATATATATTTAATATAATATATACAATAGTAACTCATAACTATATTCTATAATCCCCCACAAGCTCTGGAGTGTAGATGTCGAGATCCAAGCATAGAGAGAAAGTGAAGAAAATGAGAACGAGGCAAGGCCTTGATGTAACTCATAACTATATTCTATAATCCCCCACAAGTGTTATGGGGTCCGCCTACCGCCTAGGCGGTCGATACATTTTGAACACTTTTTACTATTTTACCACGATTTTTTGCATAATATGCATATTGCGCCTAGGCGCCGCCTAGGCGGTGGATACATTTTGAACACTTTTTACTATTTTACCACAGTTTTTTTGCGTAATATGCATATTTTAACAGTGTTCCATGCATAATTAAGTTGTAGAACGAAGATTTATAAGGTTTTAGTTTTGTAAAAGTGAACCATAGGCCCATAATGTTTTAAAAACCTTTTTGGCCAAAATAATTTGTAAAGTATTTCTCCGCCTAGGCGCTCGCCTACGCTGCCTCACCTCCGCCTATGCCGCCAACCTCCGTTGGCCGCCTACTCTACCGCCTACAGAAAAGTGGTGCGGAGAGGGACCGCCTACCGCCTAGGCGGTCTAGGCGGGCGCCATTTAGAACACTGGTCTATCATTTGGCGGTCGGATTGAGTTGGTGAGATCGGTTATTGCTGGCATCACGATGTTCTGCCTACAGTCTATCCAGATCCCGACTGCCACCATTCGGAAAGTGGAGTCCATCTGTGTTGACTTCATATGGAGGGGAGGGATGCATGCGATATCTTGGGACCAGCCATGCCGTCCTCGGGAGGAAGGTAGAGTGGGGCTGAGGCCTTTACATGCGGTCCGAAAGACAGCTGGTGTGAAGATGGCCTAGAGATTCATCAAGGGGGGTCGCTTTGGGCGGAGTGGATGGCGAACAAATACCTAAGGCGGACAAACTTCTGGGCCTGCAGGATAGACAATAATTTTTCGGTCACGTTTAAGGCCATTCTGAGGTGTCGGCCGTTGCTTAAGACCGCTATCTGCAAAAACATGAAGAATGGGACGACCACTGATCTTTGGCTTGACCCTTGGTTGGGTTCCAGATCCTTGCTGGAGATATTGGGAGGACAGCTGGACAGAGAGGCGGGCAGGGGGCTCACTTGCAGTCGGATCATCAGAGATGGGATATGGAGGCCCGAAGGATATCCGTATACAGCTCAGATAGCCGGGGAGATACGCCTTATTACTATTGACGATAGCCAGCATGCGGACTCCTGGAGCTGGGCCGGCCCAGGTTCGGGGGGAGGGCCAGGGCTATTCTACTTTAGTAGCTGCTATGACCTGGTACGGACTCACCACGACCAGGCCGAGGAGGTGGACTTCATTTGGGGTAAGGGAATTGCCCGTAAAATGCAACTGTGTGCATAGAGACTTTTGCGGGGCAGATTGATGACGAGAGACAGACTCCTCAGGTTTGGGATGCATATCCCAGATGCCAGATGTGTGCTATGTAGTGGGGAGGACGAATCTATGGGGCATCTCTTCTTTCAATGTCCAACGACCTAGCACATTTGGACTGAGCAGTGCGAGCAGCTGAGAGGAGTTGGTATGGATAGAGACATCAGGAGCATTCTTAGCTGTATCCGAGATCACAGAGGCAGAAATCCGGGGTGGGCCAGAAGAGCCAGAGTTCGTCTCGCAGCTTCCGTTTGGCACATCTGAAAGGAACGGAACAGACGTATATTCGAAGGCCTAACTACCCCTCCTATTGAAATTCTATATAACATAGAATTCGATGTATCTGTAATGGCCCCATAACACTTGATTTTGGGGCGTGAGAAGTTGTGATATTAGTGTATTGTAATACCTTTACCGCTGTGTGCGAGGAATAAAATTTACCCTTATTCCAAAATATATATATATATATTTTTTTATATTTTTTTTTTGGAAAAAGGTGAATTTTATTCCAAAAGAACAACCATAATCGTACAACATACAAACAGAGTGGGACTCCCACTCACACTCTCAATTCTCCATAGCCTTTACATCATACTCAATATTGTGGAGAATACCAACTGGAGGGGTGATCAGCCCCTCGAAAATCCGACAGTTTCGCTCCCGCCATACGTGCCAAACCGCAGCAGCCAGACGAACTCTTGCTGTTCGGAACCAGTCCTGCCCCCTACCCCTGCTATCTCGAATCTCCGTGATGATGTCACCCACACATTTTCCAGAGGCGAACACTCCCAATACCCGAGTCTGCTCCAACCAAATCTGCCAAGCCAGCGGGCACTCGAAGAAAATATGCTTAATAGATTCAGGTTCCAAACCGCACAGCACACAAGTGGGGTCAGGGACCGTCACCCCAAACGATCTCAGGCGATCTCTAGTCAAGAGGCGGCCCAGTAGAAGCTTGTAGACACACAACTGCATCTTCCTGGTCAGACCCTTGCACCAGACGAACTCGTAATCAGAGCACACCGGGAAAGCTCGTCGGATAAGGTTGTAGCAGCTACGGAATAGGAACTCCCCCGTCCCGGCAGGCGCTCCAGTAGGCTCCCAAATCCATCGATCCGCAGGCAGCGACGGATCAATGGCAATAGATGAAATGCTCCCGCCCAGCTCCTCGGTGAACCGATACGAATCCGGTCTCCACTCCCCATCACGGATGATACGACTGCATGTCAGACCCCGTCTGTCCTCCCGGTAAGTCGGGACTCCTCTGATGTCTAACAACGACCGCCGATCAATCCAAGGGTCGAGCCAGAGATCCGTGCTCGACCCGTCCTTCATAACCCTCCGGATGGCAGACTTAAGAACCCCCCTGTGTCGCAATATGTTCTTGAACGTGACCGAGTGGTTGTTGTCGAATGAACACGTCCAAAAACTACCCTGCTTCACGTATCTACTGTGCATCCAGTCCGCCCAGAGAGAACCTCTGCTGATAAATCTCCAGGCCAGCTTAAGCGAAGAGGCCTCCCTGATCTCCAGCAGCGGTCGTAGCCCCACTCCGCCCTCCTTCCTGGGACGGCAAAGCTGGTCCCAGGAGATCGCATGCATCCCCCCCCTCCAAATGAAGTCGGCACATAAACGCTCAACACGCCGGATAGTGGCCACAGGTAGGAGGATAGACTGCAGCCAAAATTGGGCCGCTGCCGAGATCACCGATCTGATCAACTCGATGCGCCCGCCAAAAGATAATCCAGCTGCTTGCCAACCCTCAACTCGCCTCTGAACATACTCCACCAAACTCGTGCAATCCTGATCCCGAGCATAATTGACAGTGAGAGGCACCCCTAGGTACCGCACCGGAAGATCACTCCTTGCTATACCCAGCACCTCAGCCCTCTCCTCCTTCCGTGTGCATAGGGCGCTGAAATAGACCCTACTTTTATCCCTGTTCAACTGGAGACCCGAAAAAGCCTGCAAATCATCCATAATATCCGCAAGCGTCTGCAGCCCCTCCGGCGAAGGCTGGATGAAGACTAGAAGGTCATCCGCATAAATAAGGTGAGTAACTGGGGGGACCATCCTCCGAAACAAAGGTACCAGCTGACCCCGGTGCACTGCCCGATCCATCAAACAAGTAAAGTACTCCATAACTAACGTGAACAGGTAAGGGGATAATGGGTCACCTTGCCTGATACCACGATTGCTCTGGAAGTACCCATAAGGAATACCATGGATGAGAACGGAGAAAGTAGGGGACGTAATGCACTCCCTGATCAACTCAACCCAGTGATCCGCGAACCCCATGGCAGACATCAAATGACAGAGGAAGTCACGATTGACCATATCATATGCCTTCCTCAGGTCCAGTTTAACACAAGCTTTCTCCCCTCCCGGTCTGCTGAAACCCCTTACCATCTCATGGGCCAGGAGGCTGTGCTCAGCGATCGACCTCCCCTTGATGAACGCAGCCTGATTCGGGGAGACCAAATCCTGCATGATCCTCTCCATCCGCCGGCACATAAGGTGCGTAATTATCTTATAGAGATAATTACAGCACGCAATGGGTCTGAAATCCGCCAAAGCAGTCGCTCCCTCCTTCTTCGGCACTAAGGTCAGGAATGTGTGATTAAGCTCTTTCAGAAGCTTTCCTTTGGTGAAGAATTCCTGGACCACCTCAACGACCTGATGTTTCAGAGAATCCCAATGGCGTTTAAAGAAACCACTGCTGAAGCCATCCGGACCAGGAGCTTTGTTGGGGTCCGCCGCCTTGACAATAGATTCCACCTCCTCCAAAGTGACCGGAGCCAGAAGAATGCTATTCCCAAATGGGGTCACCAACCTCTTCGTAACAACCTCTGGAAACACGGAAAGGTAGTCAGTCTGGAAATATAACTCAGAGTAGTACCGGACAGCCTCGCCCTGGATCTCCGCTGGCGTCCCCACCAGATTGCCATCAACGTCGAGGAGCTGGGATATATGATTCCTATTCTGCCGGGTCCGGATAACGTCGTAAAAGAACTTGGAGCAGCGGTCGCCATCCTTCAGCCAGGAACATTTGGCCCGCTGAGCCGAGCTAATCTCCTTCTGTAGCCTCAGGATGTTGACTTCGCCGACCAGCTCCTTCTCTCTAGCAGCCAGGTCCCCATTCAGCATGTCATCTTGCATATCTTGCTGCAGGGTCCGCAGCTCCACCTCCTTATCTTCTAAGGTGGACTTGGGCAACCCCTTCACCCAGCTCCGAAGGGCTCTCTTCGTGGCCTTAAGACGACGAACCAATCGGAATTGGGCCGTCCCCTCTTGACCGCTAGTAAGCCCCTCCGTAACAGCCTCCATGTAGCCCTCAGAAAGATACCAACTGTTGTTATATCTGAACGGGCGCGACTTCCCAGGAGGACGAGCAGAGAATCCAACCCGGATAGGAGAGTGATCACTGGTCCCAGCAGCCAGACCCTCAGCCGAAGTGTTGGGGAAGTGCCGGAACCACTCCCCGTTACCCAGAGCGCGATCAAGCTGACAAGCAACCCTGTTGAGAGTAGCTTTGTTGTGCCAAGTCCAGATGAAGCCTGATCGAGACAGCTCCCGCAACCCCGCAATCAGGAGGCATCTCTGAAAATCATGAAGGATAGAGTCTGGGACCGGACGACCACCCAGCTTCTCACCGTGATGCATAAGAGCGTTGAAGTCCCCGAGCAGTAGTAGAGGGAGACTCGAAGACTCAGCAACAGCGGATACCCGAGTGATGTCCCCCCAGAGAGACTCCCTTCTCCTCCTGTCATTGTGGCCGTAGACCGCCCCCAATAGGAACCGGAAGCCACCCTTGTTCACGAAGGAGATGGCTATCAACTGCTCTGTCATCAAAATCAGGTCTCCATCCCAACTCTTCGAGTTCCAGCGAACCCAAATCCTGGCCATGTCACACAGGACCAGGTTGTGCAACTGGGCCCAATGAGAAGGGGTCCGCCGAGTAAGCGTCTTCTCCCCTTTGATCTTGGATTCTAAGATAATAGAAATGTCACACTTCTCTCTATTGAGCACCCCACAAATCTCTCTCCACCTCCCTAGCGAACACGCCCCCCTCACGTTCCAGGCGATAATGGCCATTAATTAATGAGAAGTAGGGGCCCCCTGAAAATCACCCGGAACGACACCTGGGGGAGGTGTCGCATCCGTCGCTAAAAGATCCTCATCCATGCCAGACGGAACCATCTGATGTGGAACATCCTGAGATAACACCAACGCCCAGGCCGGATTAGCGACACACACCTCCTCCTCTCTGTCTGTGGTACGGTTCCCCATCATGGAGGGCCCATCCCGTAGCAGGCCGACCGCACGCCTCTTCCTACAGTAAACCTGCCCTCCAGACGAACCGCCCTCTCCACGTGCCTCAGTCTCCACCTCCTCCATGCGTCTGGTGACTATACTACTCGGTCCCTGGCTAGTGGATCACATCCCTCCCGTAGGGACAGGTAGGGTAGAAACAACAAGGCTCAAACTGGCATCACTCCCCTGGTTTGTAGCCTCCTCCTCCTGAACCACCGCTCCGCTATCCTCTCTGAGATCCATATCACATGGGGCATCAGGTACCTCACGAGGAGGGATGCAAGGCTCCACCGGAGTGCCAGCCACTAGACAAGCACTGGCAAGATGTCCGAAACAGGAACAGCGAGAGCAAGTAGGTGGAACCCATTCGTACTCCACCTTCTGGGTCAGCACCTCCCCAGAAGGGAGTTCATACTCCAACATCTTCGGGAGCTCCCCCCCTGCCCGAATCTCCACAAAGATCCTCGCGTACATCAACCTCGTCCGAAAGGTAGTGGCCTCATCCGCCTTGATCGGGGTGCCCACCAGACTAGCAAGGCGCATCAACAGTGGAATGCTCCAAAATCCAACCGGGAACTCAGGAAATCGGATCCAAACTGGGATGGCATTCAGAACCTCCCTCTCGCATCGCAGCTCTGGAGTCCATTCCTTGAGAATGATCAGACGGCCGTCAAACGTCCAGGGGCCACCTTGGAGAATCCTCGCGACATCCTCCGCCAGCCCGAACTTCACATAATAGAAACCGTTCTCTCGAGCATAGAACTCCATACTCCCCTTCGGCTTCCAGACTCTCGCTGCATAGCCCCGGATCTGCCCGTAGAACGGCTTATTACCCAAGACATACAGGACGAGGGTATTTTCCCAGTACGCTGTCACCTGCTGGATCTCCTCCGCAGGAAACACCGCCCGATAGCCCCTCCCAACCTTGATCGGCGGGACGTACTCCATAGATGTGGGAGATTTCGGTCCCACCGGTTTGCAGATCTCGGCCCAGGACCGTCCAGCCGGCCGAGGGGTAGCCCCAATAGGCCTTTGGACAATCACCGGACGGAAAGTCCCCGGTCCCGGCACATCCATATCCACTACCTTGCTCTTCCCCTTAGCCGCCGCAGTCGCCTTCGGTCGCCAACCCATCGATCGCCCAGCCGACACCCCAGAACCCCGGATGGGCCGAGACTCAGTCCCGTTCTGACGGATTTCGGGATGGCGATCCCGAGCCTGACCCTGTCCGCCGCTCATCTTTCCTCCGGTTTTTGCCACCCGCCGGCGCGTAACCGTCGTCCATCCTCCTCCCTCCGACTGACTCCCCAGGGACCCGGACCCCGCTCCGAAAACGAAGTTCGGATCCAAATCCCTCAACCCCCTCCCCGGGTGAGCCGACCCCTTCTCCGACGCGCCCGGCCCCCCCCCCCCTCCGCCTGGGGGGGTCGTCGACACCACCGGGGGGTCCGCCCGACCCCCCCCTGTGCTCCCGCCCCCCCACCAGCCGCCGGGGGGAGCCCATCCACTCGCACGCGCATTGGGGGGTCCGCCTGACCCCCCCGCACCTGCTCCCGCCCCCCCAGCGCCGGGAGGGGGGTCGCCAGACCTCGCCGTCGTCCTCCCGCCGCCGACCATGGGGTCCGGCGGCCGTGGGGGAAGCCCCCGCGTGTGCCCTAGCCCGATCGCAGAGTTCGCCCGCTCCCGATCCATTCATATATTATATATATATACAAAAAATATATATATATATATATATATATATATATATATATATATATATATCTTCCGTTTAGATTATTGTTGTATTTCATCATTTTCTTGCAAGTACATTGTAGCTTTGTTTGGTTTTGGCTTAGATTGAG
The DNA here is from genome assembly GCA_029216955.1 of Iris pallida. Classification (NCBI taxonomy): domain Eukaryota; kingdom Viridiplantae; phylum Streptophyta; class Magnoliopsida; order Asparagales; family Iridaceae; genus Iris; species Iris pallida. The sequence goes on from JANAVB010033620.1 coordinate 18,211,836, forward strand.
TTCTAGAGTAGATCTATGGTTTCTTTGAGAAAAATGGTGATATTAGTGGATAACTTATGACATAAGGTTTTTCATTGGCAATTAGTCTAGAATGATATATGTTGCATATTGGTAGTGTTAGAACTTATTGGGAGTACCTTGGATGAGATTAGGGCGAGATCGAAACTACGGAGGCTTCGTTTCCGAGGGTTCACTGCGCTTGAGCAGCAGCGCCGGTATATCGACGAATATCGGCAGCATGCCATTTTTATATAGATTGGTCGCTCGCCATACCGACGTATACTGGAATATACGGACAGTATACCAGTTTGAACGACAAAGAGTACTTGAGGAATATAATCGATATACCAACGATATACTGGAGTATATCGATGGTATACCGGTTAGGTAGACAAAGAGCATTTGGGGCATATAAACGGCATACCGATGGTATACTAGAGTATACCGACAGTATACCAGTTGGCACGACAGAGAGCAATTTTGACATATAAACGTATACCGACGGTATATTGGAGTATATCGACGGTATAACGGTTTGAGACCAAAGTTTGAGGTTGGGTAGTTTTAGGTGTCGAATGACTTCCGAACCTTCTCCATGATGTTCAGAGACCATGTGTTGTGGTTTAGCGTAAGTACTAGAGGATTTCTCGACTTTGTGTAGAGTTGTAGGCTCTAATTGGATTGATAAACTATTGTAGTGGAGGCACTGACTGTATACTTGACCTGATATACATGGTACTTGTGAGTAGCAAAATTTTACTTGACCGATTGATTGTCATGTATCCAGACTTGACTATTTGTATCCGTGCTGATATTTCATGACCCTGCACCGAATGTGTTATCGTAGTCATGTGCGCTGAGGTGCTACCTATGCATTGAGGTGTATATGTTTCCTGATACATTTACAATATATTATCGTATACTCGTTGTTGCACGGACTATGTGGTAGTTGGTCAATAGCCGTGGATAGAATGTAGAATGTTTGAGTGATTGTTGCATTACGTTTGGAATGAATCTAGGTTGAACACTTGGGTACAATATAAATTTATACTTGGCGAACTCTTACTGAGGTACGTCATTCTAGGAGGAGAATCGTGTGTCCACGACACGAGATTCCATATAACTATAGGGATAATCAAGTAACTAAAAATTGTATAAACATATTTGGTAGGAATGGGATCTCGAGATTGTGCATATCGGCTACCCACAGATACCATAAGTTATCCATTTTGAGTGCAAGGCTGGCCACCACGAATATTGTATAGCATCCGCAATAGTGGAGTGCAGTATCTTACTAGTATTATATGCCGAGCAAGTAGGAGAACTAGAACCGTTACTAATTTGTTTAGCACGGTGGCCTTACGAGAGACTGTGCATATTCTACATATGATACGTTATTCATGGTTTGGCTAGCCCTGCTTGTCAAATGCACGATTTGAGGACCCTTGTATATATTGCATTGTTGGGGTAACCCAGATATCACATAGCAAGCCGTACAGTTGGCTGGCCGATTGTTAAACCTGATTGATTGTGTATTGTACCATCAGTTAGCAGTCTAGTAACATGGACTGTCGTGGTGCGGTAGTCCAACCCGTCCTTTTTTGGTTGTGGGGTTGGGCTATTGTGCTATAATAGGCTATGGACCAAAGCTATGACGCAGAGGCTTGTAGCATGACCGTGGTCGGAGGATGTATTTATCTCGGCATGATACGACAACTCTTGTCCTTGTTTGGAGTAAGGGTATCGTATTGCCTCGATGATAGGGTATACGCATATGATTTCGGCCCTGGTCTTATTTATGTATTATTTGGGTTTTTTATTTCATTCACTCATGCTTTCTTGTGGTACTTGCTATTTGGGGTCTGACCTTACTGGTTTTGTTTGGCCAGATCTAGAACCAGAGCCCAAGGATCTAGTTTTATATTTGACGAATGGCATACACTAGGAGGATGGCCTCCGAGAGACTTGAGTAGGTTTCTTCTCCACACTTATATAGCATTTTGTATGTTTTTGGCGTTTAACCAACGATATCTGATAAAGGATATTTAGTTTCATTTTACATGATTGTACTTATTCAGACTACAGCTCACATATGATTATGTACTCTTGGCACTGTACTAGCTTATTATTTTGCATAGCTAGTTTCTTGATCATTTCGATAGAGCGTCTGAGACGTCATACTACTTTATCTTACATGCTCTCTATTGTCTGCTTCTTGAATGACTGATTGAGACATAGATGTTATGTGTGACCCTAGATGATTTGATTGTAGTATGCATCCCCTTATCCAGTGGCAATCGTGACCGTACTGCGAGGTACCGGTGTACTCGTAGTGCGTTGATGGCCGTGTCATACCCTCATTCTCCGTATTTCGGTACTGCAGCGTGACAAAGAGCTCACGCAAAAATGAACACAATCATTCACGCGAAAACTATTTTGATGAGCTACGTGAAAATGGTATGGAATGTGGGCAGCTAGAGAAATTCTTTTGTCACTCGCTCGAAAATGAACATCGTCATTTGTGCGAAAATGAGCTTGCTGAGTTGAGTGAGAAGCAAATTCTGTCATTTGCACAGAAATAAGCATTATCATTTTATGCGCAAAAATGATGTTGATTCCCACTGAACTTCCTCTTGTTGCTCGTACAAAAATGTACAGTGTCATCTGTACGTAAACAAACTTGTTGATCTACGAGAAAATGAACACTGTCATGTTCCACACGAAAAAGCTTTTGATTTTTCCCTCGGGAATTGCTTCTGCTATTCGTGCCAAAATTAACGACGTCATTCGTTCGAAAAAGTGCTTGTTGTTGAGTTGTAAGCTAAGCAGTTCTGTCATCCACGTGAAAATGAGTTTGCTGCATTACGTATAAAGCAGTTTGCCCACTCGTGAGAAAATAACGACTAGAGACAGAAACTTCAATGAGTGTCTGGTTGAAGCGTCTCTGTTTGCACGCTTCTTTGCTAGTGGAGCAAGATTTTTCGCGTTAGCCATGCTACTTGTTAGCGCGAAAATGCTCTAGCGTTGTTTTATCAACTTTTCCAGAGTGTGACTCTCTCAAGTTGGCTATGCTACTTATTTTTCGCGTTAGCTATGCTACTTTTTAGCACGGAATTGCTGTACAGTAGCGTTGATTTTATCAACTTTCCAGAGTGCTACTCTCTCAAGTTGGATTTTCTCTACACGACATTTATCTTCGGTATGATAGTGATTTCTTCTGTTGAGACCACTATAACATAGGTTTCCCTTCTTTTGAGACTTGTTGTGGTTACGTCGCAACCTTCTCGCCCCTATCGTCACCTTAGCTTTCCAAGAATGATTTCTACTGACTCGTGGACTTTGAGGTTATTGTAGAAAATAATAGTTGGGATGAATTTTATTGATGGACTACTTCACTACTTATAGGGAGTCTAGCTCCTCTACATACTACAAATTCCGATGTGGGACTAAAAGTCCCTTATTGATTCTCAACACTCCCCCTCAAGATGGGCGATAGATATTAATCATCCCCATCTTGTTACATAGCTTTGACAGACTCAATGAACTAAGACCCTTAGTCAGACAGTCTGCCACTTGTTCTTCTGAGCGAACATAGTCAATCTTCAGTATCCCTTGTTCCAGCTTTTCCTTGATGAAGAATCGATCGATCTCGATGTGCTTCGTTCTGTCGTGCTGAACTGGATTGTTCGCTATACTTATCGCAGCTTGACTATCGCTCCGAAGGTGCAATGGTGTCCCCTTGTCTAGCTTCAACTCTGTCAGCAGCGCCTTTACCCATAGCAATTCTGATACTCCTAGAGCCATTGCTCTGTATTCTGCTTCAGCTGTCGACCGTGCTACCACTGACTGTTTCTTGCTTCTCCATGAAACCAGGTTTCCTCCTACAAAAACACAGTACCCTGTGGTAGACCTTCTGTCGTCTATGCAGCTTGCCCAGTCTGCATCGCAGTATCCCTCAACATCTGTGCATCCATTCTTCTTGAACCACAGTCCTTTTCCCGGCGTCCCTTTCAGATATCTTAGGATCTGAAATACTGCATCCATATGACCCGTTCTTGGATCATGCATATAGCGGCTTACAACACTTACTGCAAATGAGATATCAGGGCGAGTATGCCCTAGATAAATCAGTCTGCCTACTAGCCTTTGATACCTTTCGCGATCAACAGGCTCTCCTGCTTCTGCTCCCATCTTGCACTTCTGGTCAATTGGAGTGACTGCTGCTCGGCATCCCAGCATTCCTGTCTCCTTCAGCAGATTTAGTGCATATTTCCTTTATGAGAGAACAATTCCTTGTTCACCATTACACACCTCGATACCCAAAAAGTATCTCATCTCCCCCAGGTCCTTCACCTCAAACTCTTTGGCGAGTTTCGTCTTCAGCTTAGTGATCTCATCAGCATCATCACCTGTGATTACTATATCATCCACATATACAGCAAGTATAGTTATGTGGCCTCTTGCATGCTGGAGGAAGACCGTGTGATCTGCATTTGTCTGATGGTACCCCATGCCAGTGACAGCCTTTCTGAATCTGTCAAACCAGGCTCGAGGAGATTGCTTCAGCCCGTACAGCGACTTCTTCAGTTTGCACACTTTTCCATGTGACGTTCCTTCACCTGAATCTGACACAGAGTAGCACTCCGGAGGAGTCTCCATGTAAACTTCTTCTTGTAGGTCTCCATGAAGAAATGCGTTCTTTACGTGTAACTGGTGTAGCTTCCACCCATAGTTTGCTGCAATGGAGACCAGTGTTCTTACGGTACTCATCTTCGCTACTGGGGCAAAAGTCTCATCATAATCGATACCATATGTCTGGGTATAGCCTTTTGCAACCAGTCTCGTCTTGTATCGTTCAACTTTTCCTTCTGGTGTCTCCTTCACTGTGTAAACCCATTTGCATCCCACAGCTTTCTTCCCTTCAGGTAATGGCACCAGCTTCCATGTCTTATTTTTCTCTAGTGCCCCAAGTTCTTCCATCATTGCGGCTTTCCATCTTGGGTCCTTTGCTTCCTGCCAATTCTTAGGTAAAGAAGTGGAGTCTAACGAAGTGAGGAATGTTTGATAAGTCGGAGAAATATTAGAATAAGATAGGTAGTTGGCGATATCATGTTCATAATCTTTATAACGAATAGGAGCCTTTCCCGCATTAATGCAAGAAGACCTCCTTAAGGGAGCAATGGGTGGTGGAGAAAGCATACCATCCGAATCGGAGAGATCCGCTTCCGAATCCGAGCGATCCGGTGCGGGAGTAACATCTTCAGGAGTCGGGGCAGGAGTAGACGAGGGACTTGGCACTATAGGCACAGGGTACGGCACAGTACTGGACCTCTGCTGTCTTCTTCTGTAAACTTGGAGCTCCTTTTCCCTTGTCTGCTTCTCCCCCTGCGTAATGTACGTATTGTCTTCTTCATCCTCCGTATCAGTATCAGTGATGTTGTCTCTCCCTTTCTGCCAGTCTGTCACGACAGGACAAGGTACCGATCCGACAACGACGTTTGGGCGTACTACCTCCCCCTCACGTCTAACACCCGCTGTGTGAGGCGTGTTCCCAAATGCAGAACCTTCGTCCGAACCATAATAAGGTTCCAGCTCTCTGAATGTAACGTCCATGCTTACAAACAGCTTCCGTTCAACCGGGCTCCAGCATACGTAACCCTTCTGTGTCCCGGTGTACCCAACAAAGATACACTTAAGTGCTCGAGGATCCAGCTTACCAACACCAGGCCTGTTATCGTGGACGAAGCATACACAACCAAATACTTTCGGAGGAACGGTGTACGCAGTTGTCCCCGTGAGCATTTCCAAAGGCGTCTTCCAGCCCAGTAATTGAGAGGGCATCCTGTTGATGAGATAAGAGGCTGTCAAGACAGCCTGCCCCCACAAAAATTTAGGGACATTCATAGCCAGCATCATTGTCCGAGCCACCTCCAGCAGGTGCCTATTCTTTCGCTCGGCAACACCATTTTGAGCCGGTGTATAAGCACAAGAGGTTTGATGCAGTATACCATGAGAGGATAAATACGCAGCAAACCTCTTATGGGTATATTCCGTCCCATTATCCGACCGGAAACACTTAACACGAGCATTATACTGTGTCCGCACCCGTTGATGGAAGCTTTGAAATGCCTCGAAAACATCACGTTTATTCTTCAGCAGGTAGACCCACATTACGCGCATCCGCCAGATGCACCTTATTGCCTCCAGAGTAAGTGCCCCTTCCACCACCGTAGCTGCCTCGACCACCTCGTCGTCCACCGCGACCACGACCCCGACCATTCGAGGGAGTCCGTGTCGATTTTGGGCAAAAGCGGATGTAATGCCCTGTGTCACCACAGTTGTGGCAAACGCCTTCCGTAGAAGGAGGCTGTGTAAAAGTGGCAAGAGCAGATGTGTCAACTCCGACCTGCTCCCCCTGGGAGATACCCTTGGTAGGCATCAGCTTCAACCGTGCTTCTTCTTGTGCCATGGCAGCTATGGCGTCCTCTAATGTCAGCAGCGTCGGTTGTGCGAGAAGGACATTCCGCCGTTGCTCAAACGCTGGGTTGAGCCCCTTCAAAAACTTCATCATCCGTTGCCGCGAAATATAATCCAAAAATTTCTGGAAATATTTGGCAAAAGTCGGTTCAACCTGAGCATCCTCCATGCCAAGAGGATCATAATGGTCAAGATCAGACCAGTACTTCTTCAACAAGGCAGCGTACTCAGAGATGGTACGATCGTCTTGGATTACCCTATCGAGCTCATCCTGCAGTTGGAAGACTCGCATAGGGTTACCCGAACCGGAGTACATGTCCTTCAACGTTCTCCAGATATCAGCAGCTTCCTCCATTGCTTCAACGTTACCCGACACTTGGTCGGTCAAAGAGGCTGTCAACCAACCAGCCACGACATTGTTGACAATGTCCCATACAGCAAACTCCTTCGAGGAGTGATCGACAGGGGCCGTAGTGTGGCCATCAACATAACCAACCAAGCCACGTCCCTTCAGCGTCCGCATCGCCTGCCGCGACCATTTCAAGTAGTTGGTCGTGCCTTCCAACTTCGTCTCCAGCTTGTCCAACTTTTCCATTTTGTACGGTGACGGATCCACATCAGTATGGGTCACGCGTGGGGTCGCCTCCGGTAATCTCTTGGTCAGGAGATCCTCGACCAGGGCCTTCATTTCTTCTGCTGTCAACTTCTCATAGATGGAATCCATGACTTCTGCAACTGCAATCAGTGAGGTGTTGTTGTTTCCGGAGTCGTCTTCTTTCGAGTCGTCTTCGTCTTAGTCAGCTACCGGGGGGAAACAACAAAACGAGATCCCTCACTGATATGTCGTAGTTTATACGACCAACTAGAACCGCGTCATGATAACGCGTTCGAACGGCTCAAGGATAACCAACGTAGTTGTGCCTCCTTGCATGAGACAAACCAGAGGTATACCAGCCGTGCAGAAACGATTGTAAAGACAACGTTTCTGAGATACGAAGATCTAAAGAGATTTCGTATTCGTAGCAGAGCTTCTAAAAAGAAGGTACTAATTCTCGAAGGCAACTACAGAGATCTTCTAAAGAGAAGGAACTCTGATTCTCGAGGCAACTACAGAGATCTTCTAAAGAGAAGAAATCTTTTTTTTTTTTTTTTTTGGAAACAGCAAAAAGAAAACCCGAAAAAGGGTGCTGTAGCAGCAGTAAAGGGGCGGGGGGGGGGGGGGGGGGGGCGGCGCTGGAGGGGGGAAGGGGGCCGGCGGGTTAGCGGGGGGGGGGGGGCGCGGGTCAGCGGGGGGGGGGGGGGAAGGGGGGTCGGGGGGGAAAGGGGGGCTGCTCCGGGAGGGGGGGGAAAGGAGGGTCGGGGGGGGGGGGGGGGGCTGCTCCGGGAGGGGGCTAAAAAAAAAATTTTTTTTTTTTTGTGGAGAGAGAGAGAGAGTTATGGCTCTGATACCATGTAGAAAATAATAGTTGGGATGAATTTTATTGATGGACTACTTCACTACTTATAGGGAGTCTAGCTCCTCTACATACTACAAATTCCGATGTGGGACTAAAAGTCCCTTATTGATTCTCAACAGTTATCACTGAAGCCGACTAACAATGGAGCCTCACCATCATTTGCCATGATTCCCTCACCCTTGTTATCAGCACCAATGGGGTAAGTAAATCGAGGCTTAGGTAGACAAAACTTGGGAACATCCTTCACGCAGCTGGAAGTAATGTTGCACCAAGTTGGTACAATTCCGTCAGAATCGCATCCCCTAGCTCCATGAGAAGTGTACCTCGAACCCGCAGGAAGTTTTTGAGAGCATTTCCACAAACACATATTGGTTGAATTCAACAACCAACGCTTCTACGGTTGTCCCAATGCACTTGGAGTCAAATTGCGTCACTGCCTTCTCGTAGGTGAATAAAGTTGTCCCCAGCAGAGTCGTCATTTATTTTCGTATGAAAAAAAATTACAATTCTCTTAATAAAAAACTTTTATAACTTGTGTACAATTAAGAATTTCCATTACAACACTGGCAAGTACACAAAGAATTCTTAACACAAAGAACTATACACCTGGAGAGTTTAGCGGTGGAGACTCGATTGGCACGTGATCACTTTACTCCGTTGACTTTCTGATACAAGTGCAAAGATGGCTAGACGCTTTCTCCTTTGTAGATATGAACTTCATAAATTCTACTTGAGAGCAACTTCGGTGTTCTTCATTGGCATGTATACTAGAGGTGATATGGACGTACTAGACCCAAGGAAACACCACAGAATTCTCGTGGAGAAGGCATTAAGTATTGAGGAATAAGTTGCGCATAGTATTCTTGCAAAGAATGCTCAAAATGTTGAGGGCTCGTGCCTTGGTTACACAGAAACCGAGGTATTTATAGAAAATTCGCATTGTAACGGCTGTATATCGAATTTTTGCGAGAAAATAAGCAATTATGAACTATTTTACTTATTTTTGCCCACGTTGCATTAGCGCAATACAATTTCAATAGCCCCTGGTCTTCTCGCGCATAACTGACGCAAACATCCAGCACAAATCACTCTCAGTAGGACATGTGGCTAGTTGTTACGTTGAGTGAAGTTAATCACAATAATTACAATGTCGTAATTATGGTTGTCTTCTCGAATTCTATAACGAATCTCATTTTAAAGCTACGCACCTCGGAATTCGTAATAGCTGACAAAACTCGTCTTTATTGGATTGAAGAAAGATTTTTGCGTGGGAGCATCCTGATCGAAAATTTGTGTTTTCGTGTACGAGCATCCTACACCCTACACGTAAAGTGTCATTTTCGAGTGTCCGACTCAGGCCTTCAAATTTTCGCGTAGAGGTCTCCTATGCAAAAATTGTTCTTCAAGTAAGTACTTGCATATTTCTGCACGGAGAACTTTTCTTCGCGTCATCTTTCGAGCGCTTCGCGCCATGTGTCGAGCGATATCTCGTGAAAGCTTCGAAGACTATAGGATAGGAATTTGGTCATTTTTTAGCGCCAACACCGACTTGATATAAAGTAAAGGATTTATTGGTTGTCAAACCCGTAAAATTAACTGATGGATTTATGTAAACTAGTAAGGTTAATTAATATAACATGTAAATCATTGGGAGAAAAAGGATCCCGATTTCGTACATTATCTCGCCAGACCCGAATACTGTGACATATCATCTACTTGTATGGATTGCAGAATTTAGCATTTATATTGTTATTGACCCAATGTCTTCCTTATAGGAACACTGGAACTATTACTTATATTGTTACCCACCCAGTGACCGCCTAAAAGGGGTACTGTGGATTGTTACTAATTTTATATATGTATGATATGGCTAGTCCCGCTTCGGCAGTGCACGATTGACAAAACATTATATTGCATTCCTGGAATAACCAGATACCAATATAGCAAGTCGTAAAAATGATTGGTCGTTTTATTAAACAACTTTGTACTGAAATATATTGTCTCTATAGGTTTGTGCATACTTTTAAAAGGCGAAAGACGCACCAAAGCGCAAAGATTCCTGAAGCCTGAGGTGCTAGGCGCAAGACTCAAGGCGCGTCTTTTGAAAGCTAGGCGCACTTTTTTCTTTATATGTAAAAAATATCTACATTTAAAAACTTAGCTACATAGAAGTTCAAATTCCTTGAAAATATCACTAATTATATATATATATATATATATATATATATATATATATATATATATATAACACAATCTAAAAGTCCATTAGATATAAATAACCCAAACTATATACATATAATATACAAACCACATATATATAAGCCTTTAAATATATAAGTACATTCTAATTTAGAAAACAATTTAAAACCCATAATAATATTAATGACAATAATTTCTATGCTTTCCAATAAAGCCCATAAACTATATAACATGTATTTTTTTGGAATAAGGGTGAATTTATTCCTTGCATATAGCGGAAAAGGTATTACAGTACATAAATAACACAACTTCCAATGCCCCAAATTATAATATTATGGGGCCATTACTGATACATTGAATTCTATGTTATATAGAATTCCAATGGGGGGTAGTCAAGCCCTCAAAGATACGTCTGTTCCGTTCCTTCAAGATGTGCCAAACGGACGCGGCGAGACGAACCCTGACTCTTCTGGCCCACCCCGGATCCCGGCCTCTGTGATCTCGAATCCAGCTGAGAATGCTGCGGATGTCTCTATCCACCCCAACTCCTCCTCTCAGCTGTGCACACTGTTCAGTCCAAATGTGCCAGGTCACCGGACATACAAAGAAGAGATGTCCCATAGATTCATCCTCCTCATTACATAGCACACATTTGGCATCCGAAATCTGCATCCCAAACCTGAGGAGTCTGTCTCTCGTCATCAGTCTACCCCGTAGAAGTCGGTATGCACATAGTTGCATTTTTCGGACAACCCCCTTGCCCCAAATGAAGTCCACCTCCTCAGCCCGGTCGTGGTGGGTCCGAACCAAGTCGTAGCAGCTACGAAAGCAGAATAGGCCTGACCCGCCTCCCGTACCTGGGCCAGCCCAGCTCCAGGAATCCTCATGCTGGCTAGCGTCAATAGTAATAAGACGAATCTCCTCGGCAAGCTGAGCAGTATATGGATATCCTTCTGGCCTCCAAACTCCATCTCTGATGATCCGACTGCATGTGAGCCCCCTGTCCGCTTCTCTGTCCAGCTGACCTCCCAATAGCTCGAACAAGGATCTGGAACCCAACCAAGGGTCTAGCCAGAGGTCGGTAGTCGTCACATGTTCCTGCAGATAGCGGTCTGAAGCACCGGTCGACACCTCAGAATGGCCTTAAACGTGACCGAGAAATTGTTGCCTATCCTGCAGGCCCAGAAGTTCCTCCTTAGGTATCTGTTCGCCATCCATTTCGCCCAGAGCGACCCCCCTTGATGAATCTCCAGGCCATCTTCACACAAGCTGCCTTCCTGACCGCATGGAGAGGCCTCAACCCCACTCCTCCTTCCTCCCGAGGCCGACATAGCTGGTCCCAGGAGATCGCATGCATCCCTCCCCTCCAGATGAAGTCAGCACAGATGGCCTCCACTTTTCGAATAGTAGCCGTAGGGATCTGGATAGACTAGAGCCAGAACATCGTGAAGCCCGCAATAACCGAACGCACCAACTCAATCTGTCCGCCAAATGATAGACCCGCAGCTTGCCAGCCTTCCACTCTCCTCTGAGCAAAATCTACCAAGCTGTAACAATCCTGCTCTCTGGCATAGTTGACCGTCAGCGGGACCCCAGGTATTTCACTGGAAGCTCGCCTCTGTCCACTCCCAAGGCGAAGGCTCTCTCCGACTGCTGTGTACACCGGGAACTGAAGTAGACTGTTTTTTCTTCCTGTTTAACTGGAGCCCAGATAGCCGCCCGAACTCCTCCATAATGTCAGAGAGCGCTCTCATTCCCCGCATGGAAGGCTGGAGTAGCACCAATAAGTCGTCAGCATAGATCAGATGGGATACAACCGGACTCACCAACCGGAAAAGGGAAACGATCCTCTTGCTATGCACTGCCGTATCCATCATGCATGTAAAGTACTCCATCACCAAGGTAAATAGATACGGGAAGAGGGGGTCACCCTGCCTCAACCCCATGTTGCTCCTGAAGTAGCCATGCGGCATGCCCTGGATGAGGACTGAGAAAGTAGGGGAGCAAATGCACTCCCTCACCCTCGCAACCCACCTCTCGTCGAACCCCATGGCAAGCATCAAGTAACACAGGAAGTCCCGGTTGACCGTATCATAAGCTTTCCGGAGGTCAAGCTTCACACAAGCCTTCATCCCCCCAGGTTTGCTGAACTCCCTCACCATCTCATAAGCTAGCAGGCTGTGCTCCGTTATCGACCGGCCCTTGATGAACGCTGCTTGATTCTGGAACATCAATCCCTGCATAATCCCTCCATACGTCTGCACATAAGATGAGTGATAATCTTGTAAAGAAAATTACAGCAAGCAATGGGCCAAAAATCTGCAAGTGAGGTCGCTCCCTCCTTCTTAGGAACCAGCGTCAAGAATGCGTGGTTCATCTCCTTCAGAAGCCTGCCCTCCACAAAGAACTCCTGAACCGCCGCCAGAACCGGGGCCTTAAGCACACCCCAGTGTCGCTTAAAGAACCCTGAAGAGAAGCCATCAGGCCCGGTAGCTTTGTTGGGATTAGCCTTCATCACAATGTCTTCCACCTTCTCCATCCTCACCGGTGCCAAAAGCAGACTGTTCCCATGGTGGGACACCAGTCTCTTCGTGACAAGGGCTGGGAACGTGCTAGTATAGTCCGTCTGCTGATATAAATCAGTGTAAAATCTGACGGCCTTCTCCTGAATCTCCACCGGGTCCCCCACAAGACGTCCCTCAGCATTCAGAAGTCTGGGGATGCTGTTCCGGTGCTGACGGGTGCGGATCACATCGTAGAAGAATTTGGTGCAGCGGTCTCCATCTTTGAGCCAGGTACATTTGGTCCTGTGCCGCACTAATCTCCTCCTGCAGTCTCATGGTGCTGACCTCCTCAATCAGGATCTTTTCCTTAGCCGCCAGCTCCCCGTTCAGAATGTCAGCTTGGAGGGCCACCTGAGTGTCCCAAAGCTCGGCTTCCTTATCCGCCAGAGAAGTCCGCGGTCTCGTTATATATATATATATATATATATATATATATATATATATAAAAAAAAAAATATATATATATATATATATATATATATATATATATATATATATATATTAAAGTAACTGCAAAAAACGATGCAGCAGCAGCAGGCGACTCCCGCTAGGGTTAGCGTGCGCATGACCTCCCCGCCCCCCGACCCGCTCGCGGGGAGGGGGCTGCGCCGGCTGGGTGGCGGCGGAGGTGGCGGCCGGGGCAAAGGCGCCTCCGGAGGCGGCGGCGGCGGATCCCCCCCAGGCGGGGGGGGATCGGACGACGGATTCGAACGGGAGGGGCGGCCTGGGCGGGGCTCCTCCCGGCGGGGGAGGGCAAGGGCGCGGCGGCGGGACCCCCCCAGGCGGGGGGGGTCGGGCGACAGCAGCAGCCGCACCCCCCCAGGCGGGGGGGGGGGGGAACGGGCGGCGCGGGCAAGGCCCCCACCGACGGGGGGGGGGGGGGGGGGTCGGTGGTGGGAAGAGGGGGGTCCCCCACGGGTGAGGGGGGGCGGGGGGCGGCCGAAGGTGGTTTTGCCTCCGGTAGGATCTTCGAATTCTGCTCTTGATCTGGATCTGGATCTGGGAACGGATCTGGAACGGGTGACAAGGGGTGGACTACGGTGACCAGAAGGCGTCAACCAGGGAGAAGGTTACCGGCATCTCAATCGGTGGGTCGGGTGACTCCAGGGAGGACAGGAAACAAGATTGGGGGTGGTCATGGGGATCCCCGACGGCTAGGGGGAGGCTCGAGGAGTAGTGGAACTGCCTGGAGACCGAAGGCGTCGGCGGCCGAGAAAGGGAAAGGAGTTGCTGGAGGAGGTAGTGGACAACAGGGGAATCCTGCCACGGTGCCTTCCAGGGTCGTGCCGCATCAACCACGATCATGGAAGGAGGTGTGCATACCGACGGTGGCGAAGTCCGCGTCCTCTATGGAGTACGTGGCACCTAAGAAGGTTGGTGGAGGTTTTCGGGCTGTTTTCCCAGCAGAGGAGATAGCGGAGGTGACGGAGTTTTGGCAGAATACTCTGGTGATGTATGTGCTTGGTAGCAAGCCCTTCTACGGACAAATCAGAGGATATGCGGAGAGGGTTTGGCGGCCTAAAGGAAGCATGGAGATCTTCTCAAGGGAAAATGGTTTCTACTTTGTGAAATTTGGGCTGGCGGAGGATGTTATCAGGATCACTCAGGGTGGGCCATGGTCATTTGATGGGAGGCTGATCATCTTGAAGGAATGGACTCCGGACCTGCGGTGTGAGAAGGAGGTTCTGAACGCGATTCCTGTATGGATTCGTTTCCCCGAGTTTCCAGTGAAATACTGGAGTGTTCCGCTTCTCATGAGGTTGGCTAGTTTGGTTGGGAGGCCGATCAAGGCAGACGAGGCTACCACCTACCGCACGAGATTGATGTACGCCAGGATCTTTGTGGAGATTACGGCTGGGTCGGAGCTTCCGAGTCTATTGGAGTATGAGGTAGCATCGGGGGAGGTGCTGACACAGGTGGTGGAGTACGACTGGGTGCCCCCAATGTGTTCCTCATGTGAGTGTTTTGGCCATGTTGATAGTACGTGCACGCAGAGGAGACGGAGCTCGGACTCGGTAGTCAGGCCGGCGGCGACTACACAGGGGCCGGTTCCTGGAGCTGATGCTGGAGGTGGGGCTACAGATAGTCAGGAGGAGGACACTATGATGGATTTGGCAGGTGACTCAGTGACCGATGATCCACAGCGGGTGGCGAGTATGACGGGTGCCGTGGTCCCATTTCAACCACAGAGGAGTGTGTTGACCAGATCCATGGGATTACTTAGTAGCAGTCAGGGGGATGGCGGGGCTACCCCGGTGGTGGAGCAGGTGTATAGTAGGAAGCGGCATGCGCCGGCCCCGCGTGACGATGTCCTTCAGCAGGAGGGCCTGGAGAATGACACCTGTGTCAACCCATCTTGGGATCTGACGCTATCCAGGATACAGGTCCATCTTGCCCCTCACACAGTGGGAGGGAAGGGTCTGGAGGTAGGAGTTGAGGCTCCGGTTGCAGTGACAGGAGAGGATCTTGATCTTATGGACGGGGCACTTCCCTCGGGTGCCTGTTCTGGTGGTGTTCAGGGGGACCCCTCATTAGTTAATTAATGTCGGTCCTCGCCTGGAACATCAGAGGGGGGTGTTCTATTGGGCGTTGGAGGGAGATCAGTGGAATTTTGAGAAGGGAGAAGTGTGATATTGCTATTCTGCTGGAAACAAAGATCCGGAAGGAAGCAGTGCTTGATCGGCGGAACACGGCGACTTGGGCTCATATTCATAACCTGGACATTTGCGACATGGCGAGGATCTGGGTTAGATGGAGTAGAGACAGCTGGGAAGGGGACCTGGTTCTGAAGACTCGGCAGATCATTGGTATACTTCTGGTGAACAAAGGTGGCTTTAGATTCCTCCTGGGTGCAGTCTATGGGCATAATGACAGGAAGCGTCGTGAGTCCCTCTGGGAGGATATTGCTCGGCTTCCATTGCTTATTATGGGGGACTTCAATGCCTTGCTATATAGGCATGAAAAGGTGGGGGGACGTCCGGTCCAGGACTCGATTCTCTATGACTTTCAGCGGTGCCTACTCATCTCGGGGCTGAGGGGGCTGGAGAGAGCTGGGCACATTTGGACCTGGCACAACAAGGCGTCCAAGGGCAGGGTTGCATGTCAGCTGGATAGAGCCTTGGGGAATAGCGACTGGTTTCGCTATTACCCTAATGCTGTGGCGGAGGGGCTAGCGGCTGAGACGAGTGATCACTCTCCTATTCGGGTGGGTTTATTGGAGAGGGCCACCTGGAAAGCTAGACCGTTCAGATATAACAGTTGGTACCTCTCGGCGGATTATGAGGAGGTGGTTGCGAGAGGCCTGATGGACTCCCGGGAGGGCACTGCTCAGTTTCGCATGGTCCACAAGCTCAAGCAGGTGAAGAGGGGTATTCGGGACTGGGTGAAGAGGAGGTCGTGTTCTTCCCTGGCAGACAAGGAGGCTGAGCTTCGGGAGGTTCAGGAGGCCCTACAGGCTGACATCTTGTGTGGGGAGCTGGCGGCCAGAGAGAAGGATCTTAGTGCAGAAGTCAATTCCTTGAGACTCCAGGAGGAGATTAGTGCGGCTCAGCGGGCGAAATGCTCCTGGCTCAAGGATGGGGACAGATGTACTAAGTTCTTTTATGATGTTATCCGGACTCGACAGCACCGGAATAGTATTCCCAGACTTCTGGATGGCGAGGGCAAGTTGGTTGGGGACCCGGTGGAGATCCAGAGAGAAGCAGTCAGGTTCTATCGGGACTTGTATCATCAGGAGGACTATCCCACTACGTTCCCACCTCTGATTCCTAAGAGGTTGGTGACGCAGCATGGGAATAGGCGTCTCTTGGCCCCGATTCGGATGGAGGAGATCGAGGACATTGTGATGAAGGCTGATCCCAACAGAGCTCCAGGGCCAGATGGCTTCTCCAGTGGGTTCTTTCGGAGACATTGGGGAGCTTTGAAGCTACCAGTTCTTGAGGCGGTACAGGAATTCTTCTCGTCAGGAAAGCTTCTAAAGGAGCTTAATCATACTTTCCTGACCCTGGTTCCGAAGAAGGAGGGTGCGACATCTCTGGCAGATTTCAGACCGATTGCATGCTGTAATTATCTTTATAAGATAATTACTCATCTTATGTGTCGGAGGATGGAGGGGATTATGCAGGGTTTGGTGTCTCGGAATCAGGCGGCCTTCATTAAGGGTCGATCGATTGCTGAGCACAGCCTTCTTGCTCATGAGATGGTGCGTGAGTTCAACAAGCCTGGGGGGATGAAGGCCTGTGTGAAGTTGGATCTGAGAAAAGCGTATGATACAGTAAACAGGGACTTTCTCTGCCAGCTTATGCTAGCCATGGGATTCGATGAGAGGTGGGTAGCGAGGGTGAGGGAGTGCATTTGCTCCCCCACTTTCTCGGTTCTTATACAGGGCACTCCGTATGGATTCTTTAGCAGCTCCAGGGGCTTGCGGCAGGGCGACCCTTTGTCCCCGTATCTGTTTACCCTGGTGATGGAGTATTTTACATGCTTGATGGACCTGGCAGTGCACAGCAGGCGGATTGTTCCTCTATTTAGACTTGTCCATCCGGTGGTCTCGCACTTGATTTATGCAGATGATCTATTGGTACTCCTTCGACCGTCCACGGGAGGGATGAGGGCTCTATCTGACATTATGGAGGAGTTCGGGAGGCTCTCGGGGCTGAAGCTTAATAGAGAGAAAAGTAGAGTTTATTTCAGCTCTAGTTGCCCTCAGAAGGAGGAGCGGGCTCTGGTTCTGGGAGTGGAGAAAGGTGAGCTGCCGGTGAAGTACCTGGGAGTCCCACTGACGGTGAATTATGCTAGGGAGCAGGATTGCCAGAGTTTGGTAGAATTCACTAAGAAGAGGGTGGAGGGCTGGCAGGCTGCAGGACTATCTTTTGGTGGCAGGATTGAGCTGTTGAGATCTGTCATTGCTGGCATCGCTATGTTCTGGCTGCAGTCGATCCAGATCCCTGTGGCTACTATCACGAAGGTGGAGTCCATGTGTGCAGACTTTCTTTGGAGGGGGGGCATACATGCGATTTCGTGGACTCAACTTTGCCGGCCTCGGGAGGAAGGGGGAGTGGGGTTGAGATCTCTCAGAGCTATGAAGGAGGCTGCTAGGGTGAAGATGGCGTGGCAGTTTATTAGAGGGGGGTCACTTTGGGCAGACTGGATGGCGAGCAGATACCTGAGGAGGTCCAATTTCTGGACGAGCAGGATTGATAGTAATTTCTCGGTCACATTTAAGGCTATTCTTAAATGTAGACCCGTTCTACAGCCTGCTATCTGCCGATCCATGAGGGATGGTTCCTCCACTGATCTCTGGCTCGACCCATGGTTGGGCAATCGTTCCCTACTGGAGTATTTGGGACCGCTGCATGATAGAGAGGCCTCGAGAGGGCTGAAGTGCAGTCTGATTATTCGTGATGGTGCTTGGAGACCGGAGCTTTACACTTTCACAGCTCAGCTTGGCGAGGAGATCCGGACTATTTCTATTGATACTAGCCAGTCTCGGGACACTTGGAACTGGGCTGGGCATGCCTCTTCTGGGGGGGCTGGCAGGTTCAGTTTCAAGAGTTGTTACGACTTGGTTAGGACTCGGCATGACAGGATAGAGGATATTGATTTCATCTGGGGAAAAGGGATTGCTCGGAAGATGCAGCTCTGTTCTTACAGGTTGATGCTCGGGAGATTGATGACGAGAGATAGACTCATTAGGTTTGGGGTGCCCATTCCAGACTCGAGGTGTCTTCTATGCTCTGACGTGGACGAGTCTATGACCCACCTATTCTTTGAGTGCCCTGTCGCTTGGCATATTTGGTCAGAGCAGTGCAGGAGGTATCTGGGAGGTGCTGGCAGCGTCAGAGATATTAGAGGGATCCTTAGCTGGATCAGGGATCGCAGGGGTATGGATGCTGGATGGGCCAGACAAGCCAGATTGCGACTATCTACTACTGTCTGGCATGTCTGGAGGGAGAGGAACAGGCGCTTTTTCGAGGGTCTGATTACCCCTCCGATTGGGATTCTACACAATATTGACTTTGATGTATCTGTTTTGACCCCATGAGTCATTGGGGAGGCTGTGTGATTATGTACCGTATTACTTTTACCGCGATTCGCGAGGAATAAAATTTTACCTTATTCCAAAAAAAAAATATTAAAGTAACTTTACGCCTAGGCGTGCCTTGTTGAGCGTTTGCGCCTTTCTACACTAGGCGCTCGTTTTTTTAAGGTGGTGCGCCTGGCTTGTTCCTAGGCGTTGTCCCTGCGCCTTGCACCTAGGCGCGCTTTTTAATTCAATGGGTTTGTGGGGGAGAAGATGATGGGGGCTACGATTTTGGTTGAAGTTAGGATTTTGGTAGAGGCAAAAGAGCTAGTTCAAGGATAAACAGGGCTCGTTAATAATGGACTTAATTAATTTTGGTAAAAGTGAGTAAAACATATAGGAGATGTGCCCCATTTCCTAGAAGTTTCCAATGTGGGAGTAAAATTAAGGCTATTAAATAACAAAGTAAACTAGATACAAAAAGAGTTCTCTCCTACAGTCATCATCCAAGAATTCTTCCATCAAGATGGGGTAAGATATGGAGCATAAGAATGCTCATAAAAGAATTGACAGTGTTTATGAGTGTCGAGTCACTGTCGACCTTACATCAACTATCTATGTTGATGCCAAATTCTTAATGAGGTAGCTATAAGCATGAGAGAGCCATGACAGAGAACCTAGATGGCCACTTGACGAGTAGATCGACATACCTTCTACCTATGCAGTTTAAGCTGACGTACCCTCCAAGTTCCTGAATCCATAAGAGTTGAACTGCTTAGCCTGTGAAATATTTTGGAAATTTTCCTAGCTAGGAACTTAGATCTAATCTTATCGAACAACAAGCTTCATGGAATTAGGATCACATATTCGAATATTCTCTCTTCGCTTTCAACTCTGCATTTATTTCAAAGCGTACACTGTTAGAATGACAAATTTCTAATAGATATTCTAGAAGCTTTTCTTTCCCTAAGAATTCTCTTTCCTCCAATAAAAAGAAGCCGAGTAGTTTTTCATAGAGTCATAGTACAATGCATCCAATAACTTCAATGAACACATGCTTCTTGAAAGCTTCTGAGATATGACATATTCCTATTGTCATCAGAGTCCGTACTCCAATTTTGCTTAGTTCACATCCTAAATCTTGTCCGAATTATATGGCATTGGCTTTAATAATGCTTATTCAACAGCCATGCCTATTTACTGTCCAACAAACTTCTGTCTTATGGCTTCTTCAAATATATTTTTTATTGCTCAATGTTATCAGTCAGCTTTTCTTAGGACTCAAATGCTTCTCTAACGCTTCGACACAGTTCAGGTTGCTTCTCCTTTGAGGCCTTTTCCTCAACTCAGCATGTACATCTTAGTTGATGCTCCTTCACCGATGTTTAATTACTGCAAGTCCGCAATTCATACACCACATAGACAAATTCATCATTTTGTTCCTCCTAGTTTTACCGTAAAAGCAGTTACATAAACTGTATATACTTTTGTTTGTTCGGATCCTGTTCATTGGAATTGTCGAACATTTCTCACATCTCAATATTGATCTGTCTCTGATAACATATTATGTGTGATTGATCCATATAGGTTTAGAAAAAGATGACTACTATATCCATAAAGATTGTATAGCTTACACTTAACTGTAAATAATCTGGTAATGCAGTTCAAAGGAAGGTCATATCTGACTGTAATTCAACTAAGCAAATTTATCAAGGCATCAAGATCCATTCAAAAGGAGGTTAAACTCATCATCATCATCCAAGCCTTCTCCCATCAGAATGGGGTTGGCTATGGAGCCTAAGAAAGCTACATAAAAGAAAGTGTTATCTGACCATCTGTCGACGTGACGTCAAACCTCTATTTCAGTTCCAAATTCCTAGCCCAGGTACATGTGAACATGAGAAGACCATGCCATAAAACATAGAAGGCCAGAAGGCCAGTTGACAAGTAGTTTTGATTACCTTTTTCTTTGTAGTTAAGCTCATGCAACCATGGAGCACCCTACAATTCCCCTAGACTATAAAGACTCTAGATGAAGAGGTAAGAGGATACAATTTGACATAGGGAATCAAATTCATCTATATAACACATTAAGCCAAATAGCAAAAATGATATCAAGTTTCACATATTTATTAAAGTTCAGAAAAACTAAATAAAGTAGTGGTTATGATAAGTACCAAGGGATGTATAGGCATGATATAAAATAGGTTATAGGTAACACCAGTGCTTATAATATGACAATTGTGACTGACAATGTTGATTATAACTTATAGTTGTCAGTACTTCCAAATATGATGCCTCTTGGGGATTGTTGCTATTCAACTTATGAGTACCTGGACCCTCCATACGAATAGTTGAGTTTTCATTGATGATGTTAAGAAATCTTGTTTGAGTTTATTCTTCCTCATCTCTAATATAGACTTTGTAAAACTCTAAAGTAGGATTATATGGAACAAAAGTTAAAAGTCTTAGAATACTAAATTGAAATGGGGACTTTGAAACGAATTAAGTACAAGTCTATGTTTCAACAAGAACCACCGTTTAACACACAGTCATCTAAGTCTTTTCCAATAAAAACATACAGCCTGATAAAATAGAAATAATCAGTGCATAAATATGTATCACCTGAAACATTTCCAATCGAGGCAATAGATTCCACAAATACATCCAAACATGGGAATGGTGATCTTCCTGAAAGGTATGAGCTTGGAAAATCATTTTCACAAGTACGGAATGGAACATCTCGTGGGGCATTTGGATTATGTTCATGAATCTGATTCAAGATGAAATAGTGAATCAATGGTGTCAAATATTAAAAGTATCAGACAAAGTTGTAAAAGTATATTGAAATTCGATGCACCTTTAGGAAGTGCCTTAAAAAAGCTAATAGTCTGTCTAGTCACAGACTGATGCAAGATTTGGAGACCAGTAGGTTAGCAGAAAATCTGACAATTGAAAATCAAGCTAGTCATTCACCTTTTGACCAGGATCCAAAACATGAAATAACGACATCCCAGTTCTAGTTGGAAAACTCACTGCCTTGCTTGGATACCTAAATTAAAACAGCCTACTGTACTTTCTTTTCAATTTCATTGTATTGGAGTGTCCGGATTGTTCCCCAAGTAAGAGCAGATAGTAGAGAGATTTTTTCTATAATTTCAGAAAATTTTGATTGAAGTATGACTTGAATTAGTGTATCTATTATGGAAAAGGAAACTATGGTATAAAATTCCACTTTTGTCAACTTCACAACCACATCTAACCAAAAATCACTGTGGTGTGCTTTTGAAGTGGGTTCAGGGTTCGGCTTACTCCAACCAAATGCTAAAAGTGGTTGAAGTGTGAAAAAAATTACTTAAAAACTTCATGCCGCCTCCACCAAACTAAATACACCCACTTATTGAAACTAATTGACTTGGTGGTGCAACTAATCTGGAATGTAATACTATTTTTTTCCTCCGCAGTTGAAAACTCAACTAGAACAGCAACAAGGATATTGCAGGTTCAACCATTAAGGCATAATATTCATATATCATACTAACAGGAACAATTAGCTATATCACTATGTATGCTAATCACACTCTCGAGTAAGAAAACATGAGTGCAGTGTACTTTGAGAACAATCAAATAAAAAAATTAAATTGAGTATGAAAAATCACTTAGCACTCCATCTGTCAATTCTATGCTAGTGATGTATCAAGTTACTATCAAATTGAACAACTCATGGACTTTTTACATGGAATCGTTGTATGACACAGTATCCGATGTGCAAACTTTCCTTATTGATCTACCTTGAGCTAGAGGAAAACTTTTAGATACTTCTTTTATGTATATACTAGTTTATATAAATTATATTGTAACATATCCAAAAACCACAATAGACGGAACAAAAGAAAATTGCAACAGCATGTGTAGATAAATTTGTCCTTTGGGTTGATAATCATACCAATGCAACCCCTATATAGTTTTTTGAAAGTCCTTAGTCAAATTGGTGTGCAATATTGAAATAATGCTTTATTGTGGGATTCATATCTTACGATATGGTACAATACAATCTATAAACGATAAGATTTCTTGAACGAATGAGAAGGACAATTTATCTTAAGATACACTTCATATAGAAGATGACACCCGATATGATGTATCATCCGGTAAGAGAATTATATGGCAAACATTAACTTAAAAGGGTTTAAGACAACTTTTAACTGGTTCAAAAATTGGCGTTTTATATCATCCGTAAGAGAATTATATGGTTAACATGAACTTGAAAGGGATGAACACAACTTTTATGCGGTTTAAAAATTGGCATTTTATAACCTTTGAAAACTTGCCCCAAACATTAAACCTTCTAAAATATGCCATAAATTTTTCGTTCAACCTCCTCTGCCGAATGAACTTTTTGGAGGAACGTATCTTTTTGTCCTCTTCCACCATCTCCAACAACATCTAACATCATATATATGGATCTAGCATATCAAAAGACTTCAACAACTTTGGCAAACAATTTAGCTTAAAAGATGAATGTCCTTTATTTGTTTTTTTATTTCTGTTTTGGATTTTATTTAACCTTCTTAAAGATTTATTTTTATTTTTCTTAGAGCATTTTTCTATCTTTGTTTTCTACTATATT
Organism: Iris pallida; assembly: GCA_029216955.1. Classification (NCBI taxonomy): domain Eukaryota; kingdom Viridiplantae; phylum Streptophyta; class Magnoliopsida; order Asparagales; family Iridaceae; genus Iris; species Iris pallida. The sequence continues at coordinate 18,235,185 of JANAVB010033620.1, forward strand.
TGCAAGTTATATATTGTTCATAAACTAGAACATCATAAAACATTAGGTAATTATCCGGAAACCCTGATGTTTGACCACTTATGACCCACCCCCCACCCCACCCCACTCCCGACGTTATTTTTTAATCGTGGACCCCCGTACTGTTACCAAAGACTCAAAAGTCTCAAGTTTGCCTACGTGGAATAATTTTTTTTGTTGGATGACAATGTCTTCTTAACAATATGAACATGGGTGAGTTTCTTCTCCATGAACTCATTCACTTGCTTGAACCCAAATTTTCCAAATTTTGGTTTAAACCAAACACCTATCAAAGCTCTCTTCTTCTCTAAATTTCCAACTCGAATATATCATCTTTTAAGACTTCATCGTAGGTATGTTATTTTGATGTGCCCCAAACAATCAAATTGTGAACCTAAATTCTCAAATTCTATACAAACCCTAAATTCCTAAGTAAACCTTAAAAAGATGAAAAAAATTGTTGTATCCAAATATTTATGTAATTTGAATAGAGGGTTATTAGCCCGAATTTGAGCTTTGAATCGTGAAATATTTCATCTTCTCCTTCAAACTTCAGCTTTTGATCAATCAATTGTCCAAACTTGAGCCTTGAATCTTCCAAATTCGAAATACAATGTTTAAATAAAAAGAGAAATCTAGTTAAGATAGATAAATATCTACGGCATAACACATCAAATTCCACAAATAACAAAGTTTGGATGAGGATTTAGGGTTTAGTAACCTGAATTTGTGCATGAAAATGAAAGTCTACAATGGTCAAACAGATAAAAGAAGGGCATTTTCTTCCATGAGTATAAAATTACTCCATGTAGACATAACTTAAGACTTTTGAGTTTGAGAAGACGGAAGGGGGCACCATGATGAAAATATAACGTTAAGGTTTAATGATATGTGGGCAAACCTGGGGGGGAGGGTTCTAGATATTACCTTAAAAATTATTTGAATGTCAACACATTGATTCCTAATTGTCAGGAATTATCAATGCAATGATGCTATACCCATAAACTCTATTGTTAATCTCAGAGGATATATACACGATACATATTGTACCATACTATACTATTAGATGGCATCTTCTAATATGTATAATGGATATGCTTCTGCAGAGTGTCCTGAAAGGGTATAATGGCACAGTGATGGTCTATGGTCAAACAGGTACTGGAAAAACATTTACTGTCGGTCAACTTGGAAAAGAAGATACCATCAGAACGTGGTATCATGGTTAGAGCTTTGGAGGATATTCTTTCTGATGTCTCTCTTGGATTGGACAGTGTTCAAGTTACTTACTTGCAGGTATATGAATTCAATCCCATTAGTTCCACACTTTAATTGTTGGTTCTGAATCATAGTAGGTGTTGGCAGGGGCAGACCAACCCTAGGCTAAGGGGGAGCGGCTGCTCCCCCAAGTTTTCGGTTTACTGGGTATATGTAATATGTATATAGGCTTTGATCATCTTATATAAAACTTCCGTGCCCTAAAACATAAGAATTACTTTTTTCAATTGGTTAAGTAGGGAGCATTATTAAGAGGTCTGGAGTTGAAAGCTTGTTATCCACATTATTTTTATTCATTTGTTTATAAATTCTTCATAACACCTATCCAAAGTTTAAAGTTAATGTATACCCCCTGCCGCCAGGACCTCCCATTTGTTTATAAATTTTTCAATTGGTTAAGTAGGGAGCAGTTTTGGGTTTATTGCTGAATTTCCGGTCTCTCCTATTACCTGGTTTAGAGCCATGTTAATATTTGTGAAATAAAATAATTTGAAAGAACTACATGCATACTTAAAGATATACAACATCCTCATCTGATTTTTGGATTTCTGATCGACAAACCTCCAATTTTCACCATAAAGGTCCTTTTGTGTCTTAGAATGTAAAAAAATGACAGAGATATAAAGCTTTTCCTGTTTCCTTCTAATCAAAAAATAAACTCACATTTCAATTTACCCTCCACCACACACTACACTAGTGCCATGTATGTCCTCCTCCCTCCTATGTAATCACTAATTAATATCTCAATCATTGAACTTCACTTTAGTAATGTGGTTCTCTAAAAGTAATCAAGAAAATGGGCAATCTGATGGGCCTAAAAGGTTTAAAACATGCAACTGAAGGAGCTTTTCTTTGGTTTTTTGTCTAAAGTATGGGATGATCGAGGTTTCATGCTGCACCCGCTGACAAATGAATTTTTATCTGAACTTTAAAAAATTTCCTTGAAACTCGATATGGATCATTTAGGTATTTCATATGGGAAAAAATGTAGCATACATTTATGTATCGCCTAATAGAATACGCATACCTATATTTTTTGTGTTTTTCTCTCTCAATGTTTTACCTCTTCTATTTTCCTTTAGGTGTTTCATTGACCACTTTCCTAGTATGGACTTTATGGCATTCAATGGATAAATTTATGGATGTTAAAAATGTATAATGGTTGTCCACCATGTACACAATACATATACAAAGGGTATATACACGATACATATTGTACCATACTATACAAAGGGTTTGCAGATATGGATCATTTAGGTATTTCAGATGGAAAAAAATGTAGCATACATTTATGCATCGCCTAATAGAATGCGCATACCTACATTTTTTGTGCTTTTCTCCCTCAATGTTTTACCTCTTCTATTTTCCTTAGGTGTTTCATTGACCACTTTCCTAGTATGGACTTATGGCATTCTATGGGTAAATTTATGGATGTTAAAAACATATAATGGTTGTCTAACTTGTGTTATAGTTTATGTTGTCGAATTATTATGATCATCACTTAGATGTTTATTGTTAATTTTTATTGTTACTTAATGTATTCAGTTTATGTTTATTTGTATTATATTAATTTGCCAATCTATTTGCTAATGGATAATGTATCTTAGGACACAAGATAAGTTAATAAAGCAAAGCAGTACATGAACATTGCGATTTGACAACATGAGTCAAATAATACCATCATGTAATATTGATTTTATTTCTTTTGTTTTTAGTTTTCAGACTTTATGATGAACCTATCACTTATTGCATGGCGATTCTCTTTATTATTTCTTAATTTATTAAATTTATTCATATACATAGGTTATTAATTTCCAGTTAGTTTGACTATGAAACAATGCATCTTTAGGATACATGAAGCCATAAACAAGTGAATAGATGCACGATACGTATCTCGATTTGACAACCCAGAGGAAAGGTTAAAAATCGGCCAACACCGATATACATCAGTTGTATCAGAACAAAATTTATGCAAATCCGATTGATATTGCCTGAAATTTATCGGAATAGGCAAAAAATGGAAATATAAGGAAAATATCGGCCTGCATTACCAGTATATTACAAAACTAAACTGATGTATGTCAAATATTTTATGAAAATAGCAAACATATGGCAAATATGAATCAATACATACCAAAATTTAGCCAAAATATATAAAACTAGTTATAAATCTTGGTGTAACTTGATCGATACATAATCAAACAGGCAGATACATATCAAATTTTGTCCAAGTTATGTATATTATAGTTGGGAACTGGTTAAAATTGCACATAAAAGAATGATACATTCATACAGGCCAATAAGAGTCAATGTGTAACAAAATTGGCTACAAAAATTGAAAACAACCTAATATATGGTGAAATTTGTGAAATAGGCCAATATGTAGCCAATACAAACCAATATGGACCATTATATGCTGTTAATCTAACTTTGCAGAAACAAGATAAATTTGGTCAAAACTTGAAAAAAAAAAAAAATACTGGCCTAAAAACTAGCCTAAAAGAGAAAGAAAAAAAAAAGCTGTAATTTAGTCAAACCACAGGCAAAATTAGCTGCAATACTGATTAATTTGGTAAAAAAGACATAACAAATTTGGACGAAACAAGGAGCAAGATTTTGCCAAGACAGGCAAACTTTTGCTGCAAATATACTATATTTGGCTTAAATTTCATTTGAAGCTTTGAAAATACTTTTTATGCCATTATATGAAACACTAGTACCCAGATGCATTGTTATAAAAATTCGCAAAGAAACACTAGTGCTCTTTGCAATCTTAAAAAATACAACATATAATCAATTCTCGGAAGGAAAAAAAAAAAGTAACCTTGTGTCACTTAAACTTCCAACAAACACATGGAAAACATTGACAAAAGCGTCAACATCTCAAACAAATATCTCCCTTAAATAATACCAATTTTTAGGAGACTAAAAATTACTGAACAGATGCAAGGGAACAGCTTCAAAACCTGCAAACGCTTCACAAGCAATTGAACAACTAACATTTACTATGCAAAAGAAAATGTATGTTTGATATTTTCAAATAGAAGACAACAAAAAGACTTGTGTAGAACTTCTACTAACCTCAGAATCAAAGCGAAGAACTTTCTTGCAGCCCAAATCCATTTTGCAAATTAACAATTTGTCACAATCAACATCCATTCTGCAAATAAGTGATTCTAGGAACACTTGTTGCTCATTCTGAAACAAATTTACTAAAAACTATGATATATACAAGCAGCTAAAAAAAAGGTAAAATATATACAACTCTGCTTATATACCAAAGCGAAGAACTTTCTTGCAGCCCAAATCCATTTTGCAAATTAACAATTTGTCACAATCAACATCCATTCTGCAAATAAGTGATTCTAGGAACACTTGTTGCTCATTCTGAAACAAATTTACTAAAAACTATGATATATACAAGCAGCTAAAAAAAAGGTAAAATATATACAACTCTGCTTATATACTAGTGTCATGTCTCCTGCAAAGCTGGAATTGTTTCACATCATATACACCTAGCAATATGAATAGATAATCAAAATTGTGCATAAGGTAGACCATTCATAACAACTAACAGGGATACACGCATTGACACAGTAATGGGATCAAGCAAATCGGTCTATCGAATGTCATGTACAGACCAATAAACATGGGTCATGCGTAGAGATGTAATGAATACATGCTTCTTGTTCGAGTTAGAGAATGTGTGTGAGAGTAAGTATTATGTAGGTATATACACAAACCACTCAATAAAAAATATCCCACTGATTCTAATGTAGCTTTTTAACATGGTATTAGAGCAACCAAGTTCAAGATCTCTGACACACATTTTAAGTGGAATGTACAAAAAGTATATCATTTGGATGAATCCAGATCTAAACCCATAACTTGTCTCTTTAACCTGCATGAGCATGTTGAATCATATAAATAAATAACCCGCTTCCTAAACCAACACTGTAGATTTAGTGTTGTAGCAGAGACTTTGCATGAACCTAGATCTCACCTTCAATCAAAATAAAATCCTAGTCATCTATCTCATATTCTCATCTCCTGAACTTGATTATACCCACCCACCATCATCTTCTCTAATAAACCCTAGCCCTAGCCTCCATCACCTACTTTCTTTAGGAAAACCCTAGATACATTTATTGCCAACCTCAAACCCTAGATCTAAGCATAACCCATTCTTCTAGACTTAGCCTCCCTCTATCTCCAAATATCATCTTCCTTTAGGAAACTAATCATCAAACCCATCTTAAATCTGCATTTCAACGTAAAAAGAAAATTAAACCAAAAAAAACCTTACATACATATCACCATCACCGACTCCAACCAAAGCCACCTTGTCCCATAACCCTCAGCCTAATCATCTTCCTCGGATAATCCTTCCTATTTCCCATTCTTAATTAACATTTGTATTGTCGACTGGAAGCAATACCAGCCATATTGTATCATTTATGGGTATCATTTATGGGTTATCCTCATCCAATACTGATCACTACCAATATTGGTCGATACCAACGCTGGGACACTCTTTCCAAGTCAATTCGGTAAATAAAAAATTACAAGGAAAAGCGAGAATAATGTGAAACTGATTTCCTTGCATTAATTTGTCATGTCAAAGATTTACATGCTACTATGGTCAATAAGGTTCTTTTTCGACACAATCTAACCATTGTACTGGTTGATGTTGTATATTATAGATTCACAACATCTGTCAATCTTAATATTAATTTATTCAAAGCTCAAAAGAGAGAACAAATAATACATACATTTATGCCTAAATATATGAAATGTTTTCTAGTTTTCTGACAATAATTATTATTATTTTGACTTAGTCAACGAGGTACTCCGAGTCTCCGACACTTCAATGCAAAACTACTGAGACCACCGATACCAATACTCATAAGAAGAGTCTGAAACGGATTCCAATAGCGATATTGATAACCTTGTCCTTAACATTCCTATCTCCGACACTTCAAGCCAAATGATATTATTTATGCATAATAATATGTAAAGGTCTTGATGGTAGCGTGGAAATGAAAGAAGAGATGGAAATGAAAGGTAGATCTAGTCTCTTTGGCTTAAGTTAGATATCTTATTATTTGCTATTTGTTTCCCTTTCATCTCTCCACTGCCATCAACGCCTTCATGTAGATCCACCTTTCATCTCCATCTCTTCTTTCATTTCCACACTACCATCAAGACCTTTACATATTATTATGCATAAATATATGAATTATTTTATAGTTTCTAACAATAATTACTATTATTTTTGACTTAGTAAACAAAGATCTCTGAAACTTTAATTCAGAATTGTAGAAGCCACCAATTCCTATACTCGTAAGAAGATTCTAAAACCTATTCCGATAGCGATTTTTTGAACCTTGTTCTTACCATACCCATCTGATTTATAATTCTTTGGCTTAAAGTCACATATCTTATTATTTGTTATTTGTTTCCCTCTCATCTCAATCTCTTCTTTCATCTCCCCACTACCATCAAGACCTTCATGTACATCCATCTCTCCATCTCACTATTTATTGCCTACAAAAACAACAAAACACTCAAACATGACTAAAGCCCTAAATCAGTTTTAACTCTACACACAAAATAGACAGCAGCTACTTCCAAAGTTGTAAAGTCGCTAGCCGCTAGTCGGACGAACACGGGACGCCTAGCCTAGCCCCCACCTAGTTCTAGGCGGTTCAACTGCTGAAAATTGTGGAATTGTCCATAAAACCCAAAAACATGTATAGTCGGGCGTCGGGGCACTAGGCGGACGTGGCTCGACTAGGCCGATTTTTAGAACACTGGCCACTTCGTCGGAAGAAAAGAAAAAAAGCTTTCATTTCCTTCTCTAGCAGTGTCCCCCTCTAGGTTGCACGGGCACGGTACTGACATAGACACAGATAAGGAAATGATACTGGTGGGTACGGGATGTTGCCACTTTCAAATAGATACATATGTAGTCCTCTATGGCGCACGAATACTGGTACAGACACAAAGATAAGTATATGGACATCATTCTCCTGTGTACACGCAACATAGGTACCCCTCAATGGCAATGTCTTCCAATTCAGCTCAGGTAGAATTTCGACCCCCAAATCTGTTCCTCGACTCCAAAAAATTGGGATACAGGCCTCATTATTGTTTTGTTGTTGTACTTTAGCTTAATAACATTTTTATCACATTCAAATGGGAGATAATATCTTATACATATACATGATGGAATTTGATATAACAAGATATCACCATATTTGTCCATTGATATGATGAAGCCAAGTGTTACATAGAAATTTTCCTATCAGTCCCACCATTTCATTTCTTTTTCACTTGAAATTAGGACAGCTCACAGGTGGAACCCCAGTTTCCAACATGTGACCTAACTTATCTCTTGGAAGGTATCTCAAGCAACTTCATACAGCTCCTGCTCCAGTCTCACTAATTCATTTTAGTAGTATACTCCTTTAATCACCCTTATTCAAAAACAGAGAATGCACAATAGTGGAACAACCTAACAAGTATTATCACAGGAACAAGAGTAAAGAGACAAAGATAAAGAACATCTAGAGCGGTGGGCTTCAATGATCCTTAGAACCGATAAGAAGATTCACCAATAGGACATCATCGCAGTATAATTGTGCTGAGAATGAAACATTAATTCAAACATAAAACAAAAAATTAATCAAATATTTACTGGAAGAATAGATAGCATACCACATTCTTACTTCTAAAGCGTCCAGTTGGTATTAGGAAAGAGTTCTTCCCTGCCTTTGAGGAAAGAGCCAGACGGAAACAACGATTCCGAGAGTAGACAGCAGTATCCAGAAAAATCTGATCTGTGGAATCAGAACACCTTGAATCTTTCCTAATATATAGTTTCTCAAACTGTCGATCACTACCCCGTAATCTGGCAATATGGGAGCAAACCTGAAAAGTAGTGCAGCAAAATATTAGCTATGATTTGTTTACTACAGCAACAATAAAAACACAGCAATGTTAATAGTTGGTGTGGCCTATATGTATTGTACTAAGGCTTTTTCTTTACAAAAAAAAAAAAAAAAAATGCTTCTAAGAAAAATCTCTGTCCAAGTTTTTCCTATATAAACTAGACCAATCCAACTCTCTTAAATGGTTACATGAATTTTTCCTTGCCCCTAATAACCTAAAATTAGAGTACCTCAGAAGTTCAATGAAAACTCCCTGTCAAGGATATTATACAAGAATTTAAGTGAGGTGATTTCCTTCACGGCAAAAGAATTATCCTGCATAAAGGGAGTTACAGACAGAGAAGCTAAAAGTGCAGATGCGAGTCCTCCAGAAAATTGGGGAACCTTTGTTTTACGAATGACTGACTTGAGATAGATGTAACTTAATTTAGTTATATACATTACATTATAGCATGCTTTAGAGTAGGTCATGTATCAACACAGTAACCTTTTACCTCCACTAAAGTTCAAAGATGCTACATAATAATCCAAGAACGTCTTGGAATATGCATGTAACCAAGAGCAAAGACATTCATATGTAACTTACATACAAAGACACTTTTACACCCCTGCAAGCTGGAACTTAGACGTTAGTCAACCCAGCTTGTATAGGAACAGTTGGAACAAGGGTCAAGGAAGAGCCACAGCAAAAGACGTCTGCTAGTTGTTAGAAGCAGACACAAAATGGTGATGAAAATCCTTCTGACTTTGTCTAAAACAAATTGATAAACTACCTTTGTACGCTTGGTGCCCTCGTGGAAAACTGCATTTTAAGATATAGGATTGAAGCTTTGTTGTCACAGTAAGTATAGAAAAAGATAGAGATTGAAAGGGAACATGGAGGTAGAAGATGGGTATTTTGACCCAAGTGAGCTCAGAGACTACTGTGCCTCAACAGCACAAGCAAAGATGTGTTGTTTCTTGCTCCTCATGTAAGCAGGTTGCCAACAAACAATGTGCAATAGTTGCTTGTAGAACAGTAATTATTCATAGAGACGGGATAATCTGCATCAACTTATGTTTTAAGAGACATGGATGAAGATGATTTTTAGAGAAGGCCTTGTGTCCTAGACTAAGGTTTGCAGTAACAGAATTAGTTTCATACCCTTCCTTTGAGTATTAGTATCGGCAATTCGGCGGCTTCCGGTCAGAGTTTCAGAGGTTTCCGATCAGAATTTTGGAGTTCTTGGTCTTGAAAATCCAAAAAAAAATTACAAAATTATTTGAAGAGTAGAAATTTATTTTATGCATTTAGACATAATAGTATTTATACTTTGTTGTTTATTTTACTTGCATTTAAATAAAGTGTTATGTTATGCCCACAAGCCAACCACTTGTGTTGATATGGATCATGTGAATATCATGTAAGTAGACTTTGGTTCATGTATATTAGTATATGACATTATCGTTTTTTCGTCATGCATTATGATATGAGTCCAAATTCGATTGCAAGTGTAAGCCAAAGTGTAATGATTGATTACACCTCTATGATGGTTTGGACCCCATGCATGTAGCAACCAAACTAAAAGTTTATGGTTGTAGGAGTACCCATGGTTGTTGGTTCACTAGAAATATACTCATTGACACTCGACATGGTAGCTCCCGTCATAGGCTAATAAAGTTTGCAGATGTCAATCGGCACTATATATGGCTGAACGCTGAGTCGCCTATAAGAATCCTACATAGTAGCTTTACTTGATCGCTCAGTAGGTCTAGTGTTGCAGTATATATAAGTTACTAGGACTTGAGGCACTAAGATTGTTTCGTACATTAGCTTTGTACTTTGATTGCACTAAACTGACCTAATGAAATTAGTTTAGAAGTCGTGTGTATTTGGTATAGTAGTATGGTATGAAAATGCCTGAGATGCATATAGAACTTGTCACTCCAGTAAAGGGAGTTGAATGTGAGTTTTCCTTACATCATTCTGTTAGAAGTTTTGACCGGACATGATGACTAGGTCATTGATTAGACCAAATGGATCATTCACGTAAGGATTAATACTCGAGTTTGACGATTAACTATACTCGTGAGGACTCAGATTATGCATACTAGCTGCAATGGATATTCTTTGTAGGCATACTCCAGTCTTTCGAATTGGTTGAGGGATTCTACTAGGTGCCACTCATAACCTGTAGACAATCTAGACTAATGTGGATATTGGGCCTACCACACCGAGCATCTAAAAGGGTCATTGACAACATCTGATTTTTACATCTATGGCTCAATCTAACAAGAATCTAATGAGTACAACACTATCGGAACATAGGAACTCAGAAGTCCATTTAGCATTATTTTTATTTTGGGAAAATGCAAATAAACTTATTTGGGAATTAATTAAGTCGAAGGCAAGCTAGCACTCTAGATCACTTAATTAAACGCATTCTTATTTATGCGATATATATGTTGAGTTACAGATTGCCAAATAGAATCAATTCTTTTGGACTTTTGGAAGTCCATGAAAGAGGCCATTGTGGGAGGCATTGTTTAAAAAATCTATAGGTGCTCCTAGGCGAGCTGCCTCGCCACATCGCCTAGGAACGCCTAGGCAAGCCTAGCATCATCTGGAGAAGAAAAGTCCCACCTAGGTAGCTTCTTAAATTTTCTTTTCATAACAAATTTTCACTTTTATAGCTCATGTTAGCTTATCCATATCTTCCATATACTCATCAAACTTAAGATTTTAGAATATAAACTAAAGAAAAGAGTAAAAAATAATACTAATTTATAAATAGAAAATAACAAAGTAACTTAACAAGATCACAAAGTAGCCTATGAAACACAATTTTAAGTTTACAAAAAAATAACATCACACCAAAAGTTTAATAGTGGATTTTATTCTCATACATTTTCTCTTCTACAATTCTAGGCTCTTTTTATATCCATACAATTCAACCATAAGATTACACAAAATAACCCAAAGGATAAACAAATAATCGTAAAGAAGATAAGTATCCTATCCAATCTAACCTCCAAATAACAAATATATACAATAAAGATAAATACCTAATCTAATCGATTTTTATGGAAGATATGCTTCATATCCAAACTAACCTCCAAATAACAAATAAACAACAATAAAGATTAAAAAAAAAATATCTCAACTCCTGAACCAAATTATCTTCTTAGATTTTGCAAGTTGGCTAGTCCAAAACTCGGGATCATCTTTGTCCCGTGTCGTATCTTGGTTGAATCTGATCCCCATCAACTCTCCTCGACTTCAAGATTCATCACATGGTGAATGATGGTGAAGATACTTTGTCAATGCATCCAGTTCTAGCTTCTGAAGCTCATCCATATTCAGCCACGAAAAATCAGACTTTTTTCGTGCACGCCAACACACTAAGAAGCATTGGTAGCCTCCTTCTGTAGTAGAGACTATCTCGTCGTCAATAATATCCTCAATTTCAAGTCTTGTGCGCCTCCAATATAGTAACGATGGTGGAGATTGTCAACCTGTAGGAGGTAAACTTGGAGAACCTATATGGTCAAAATCATAGAAAGAATATACCATAGGCTTATGAAACGATGTTAATTCCTCAACATTAAACACAGGGATGATTCTCATATGTACTCAATTCCGTAAACCTATTATGTTGAGAAAAGTGCGCTTTAGCAGCGCTTAAACGCCGTTTAAGCAGCGCTTAAATACCGCTTAAGCGAGTTTTAGAATTAGGACACCTCGCTTAATGAATTTTCGCTCCAGAAAAGCGATCAACAATTAAGCGCGCTTAGGCGTTGCTTAGTAGCTCTTCGCTTAACGATTTTTTTTAAATAGACCGAACCGAAACTTTTGTTATTTACATAGTTGGATAGTTGAAAAACTTTAAGTAGGAACTTTATGCATTGTGTGGCATGTAGTTTGCATTTTGATTCTAGTATTTATAGTGTTACTTTGTTTGATTGATAATTGGTATTGTTATTCATGCATATACTAGTAGGATTGTATGAAAAATATTGAAATTTATGTGTATATAGAGTATTTTACATATAGGAGCAAAAAAAGTGAGACGCTAACAAAGCCCTTAAGCGAAACGACAGCCTCGTGGCCTCGTCTCACGCTTAATACAACGTAGAACTATTGACCGAACTATTGTACGGAAAGTTTGTCAACTGTAATATAACATCCAAAGTACCTAGGTGGTCAACAAATGAATACCTCAACAAATTATCTAAACTTCTAGTGACGACTTCATTCTGACCATGGGTAGTAAGCAGTTGATAATTGAAGTGTCGTATTGAGCTTTTTCTATAGTATCTTTCAGAAATAGGTTATAAGTCTAACGTCCCTATAAAAAATGATAGTCTTAGGCAACCTATGCAATCTCCAAATCCTTAAAGAATAGGCTCATTGTAAGTGAAGCATCACTCTTTTTGTTGCAGGGTGCGATCTTGGAAAAACGTCCTTCACCATATGACAAGTACGACAATGTGCTACTACTCGAGCAACCTCGCGCTTAAGACTCGGCCAATAAAATATATCCTTAACTATAAGGATGGTCTTATTTCGTCCAAAGTGTCCCTTAACACCACCAGCATGGATTTCTCAAGTCAAGAAGTCTTTGTAGGAAGTAGAGGGAATGCATAGTTGATTATCCCTAAACAAGAAACCATTGACTATAGTAAAACTATCAATAGATGTAGAGGAACCTCTATACAATTAGCGTAGATCTTATTGAAGTCTCGACAAGTAGGATACTCATTCTCGATACGGTCGAATCCAATTACTCGAGTACTCATTGACCGCAAGGTATACAATTTCCTACTCAATGCATCAGTTGTTTTGTTCTCAGCAGATGCACAGTCCTTGAGAGGAAAGGCATACTCATGAATAAATTCCACCCACATAGCATATCGAGGTCCTAATTTATTTTGAGAACTCAAATAGCATAGGACCTGATGGTTCAAAAACAAAAGAAAATCTTTTGGGAGTAGGTAGTATTGTATCGTAAACTTTGTACGACAAAAAATCTCGGTTATAGTTTGAGTAGTGTTATCTAGTCTCATTCAACTTTTCGCTAAAGTAAGCAATCGAACGGCCCTCTTGGCTCAACACACCACATATCCCTACGTCTGAAGCGTCACAAGCAACTTCGAAAACTTTTGAGAAATCAGGAAGACGAAAGACCGAGGCAGAGGTCAACTTCTCTTTCATTTATGTAAATGCTCTCTCAGCGGCTTTAACCCATACAAACTCCCCTTTCTTAAGGCAATTGGTATAGAAGCTATAATGGTACTAAATTCCTTGACAAATGTCATGTAAAATATGTCTAGTCCATAAAAGATCCCGACCTCATCTATAGTCGTAGGAGCAAGTAAGTCCCTAATAGCCTTAACCTTGTCAGGGTCCACTGAACACCCTCACTAGACACGACGAACCCTAAGAATTGGACAGATTAGGTCATAAAGGTGGTGGAACTAGAGATTCCCAGGACCCGGATTGGTGTACGTATTGATCGATAGAAAGTTAACAGATTTAAAACGTGTTCTAACCCTTCATAGGCAGAAACTAGGGTTTACGAATTATACCTGTGATGAGAAAAAGATGACAGTTTCCAGCAACCTCGAGCAGTCAGCAACCCCAAGATCTTTTGCATGTATTCCTTCCTGGGTTGGACGTCGTGTGGGTGACAATCTCCCAACCTTCTCTTCCCGTGGTTGTCCTCCATTTGTCTCCTCTCATAATGAACGAATTAGAAAAAGATGATCTTATTTGGATACATATGACGGCCAGAGAATAGAGGGTATATATAGGCTACGGCAGGGACCATGAGAAGAAATTAGGTTTATGTCTCCTAACGTGTCTAGGTATCCCGTGTTCAGTCCGAATACATAACCAAGGCATGTTAACAATAGCTCAGTCCACTAAAGAGCTATTGTTGCACTACCTTCCTAATTCCAAATTACGTTTATGGGCTCTTTCGTATTATACGATTGTTTGTCTCCCCATGTTAAGATATCGAATGTCCGTCAATCAAAATAAGTTACTGACAACTACATTGATCGACATCTTTTATCATTAAGTAGTACCACTCAACTTCATTTGTCATGTCGGATATAATCCACCTGCAGGATTTACATGACAATCCTTATGAGTTCCTTAAGGGGACATCATCAACCCGATACATCGAAACATGGATTCCTTTAATAATCAACAGCCCATCATACACATAATGCCATTATCCAATTCATAGAGGTTATTGACTCATTATGAATCTCACTCTTTTATGAATCAAAGTAATGCACACTACATATACATGTCTGTTATTATATCCGGATTAAGAGCACAAGCATCCATAATAATAGAGGTATGTGTTCCCTCATGTAGTCAGTACAAACAGAACAACCTCAAGTGGTCCTTTTCAATACACACAAAGTGCACTAGTATAAACCTATAGTCAAGATAGACTATGTCATATTACAGTACAACATTACCAATGGTTTGTCCAAATCCATCTAGGTTGTGAACTATTTATATATTCTTCAAGGGACTGATAATATTATCTTTTGTGTGTCACCACACACCATATTATCTACAATGTAGAATATCAGACACTTGTATTAACATATAACAAATATAAATGCCAACATTTGTCCATATGATTCACCTTTCAGTAGCGTTGATTTTATCAACTTTAGCACGGAAATGTTGTACAGTAGCGTTGATTTTATCAACTTTCCAGAGTGCTACTCTCTCAAGTTGGATTTTCTCTACACGACATTTATCTTCGGTATGATAGTGATTTCTTCTGTTGAGACCACTATAACATAGGTTTCCCTTCTTTTGAGACTTGTGGTTACGTCGCAACCTTCTCGCCCCTATCGTCACCTTAGCTTTCCAAGAATGATTTCTACTGACTCGTGGACTTTGAGGTTATTGTAGAAAATAATAGTTGGGATGAATTTTATTGATGGACTACTTCACTACTTATAGGGAGTCTAGCTCCTCTACATACTACAAATTCCGATGTGGGACTAAAAGTCTCTTATTGATTCTCAACACTCCCCCTCAAGATGGGCGATAGATATTAATCATCCCCATCTTGTTACATAGCTTTGACAGACTCAATGAACTAAGACCCTTAGTCAGACAGTCTGCCACTTGTTCTTCTGAGCGAACATAGTCAATCTTCAGTATCCCTTGTTCCAGCTTTTCCTTGATGAAGAATCGATCGATCTCGATGTGCTTCGTTCTGTCGTGCTGAACCGGATTGTTCGCTATACTTATCGCAGCTTGACTATCGCTCCGAAGGTACAATGGTGTCCCCTTGTCTAGCTTCAACTCTGTCAGCAGCGCCTTTACCCAAAGCAATTCTGATACTCCTAGAGCCATTGCTCTGTATTCTGCTTCAGCTGTCGACCGTGCTACCACTGACTGTTTCTTGCTTCTCCATGAAACCAGGTTTCCTCCTACAAAAACACAGTACCCTGTGGTAGACCTTCTGTCGTCTATGCAGCTTGCCCAGTCTGCATCGCAGTATCTCTCAACATCTGTGCATCCATTCTTCTTGAACCACAGTCCTTTTTCCGGCGTCCCTTTCAGATATCTTAGGATCTGAAATACTGCATCCATATGACCCGTTCTTGGATCATGCATATAGCGGCTTACAACACTTACTGCAAATGAGATATCAGGGCGAGTATGCCCTAGATAAATCAGTCTGCCTACTAGCCTTTGATACCTTTCGCGATCAACAGGCTCTCCTGCTTCTGCTCCCATCTTGCACTTCTGGTCAATTGGAGTGATTGCTGCTCGGCATCCCAGCATTCATGTCTCCTTCAGCAGATCTAGTGCATATTTCCTTTGTGAGAGAACAATTCCTTGTTCACCATTACACACCTCGATACCCAAAAAGTATCTCATCTCCCCCAGGTCCTTCACCTCAAACTCTTTGGCGAGTTTCGTCTTCAGCTTAGTGATCTCATCAGCATCATCACCTGTGATTACTATATCATCCACATATACAGCAAGTATAGTTATGTAGCCTCTTGCATGCTGGAGGAAGACCGTGTGATCTGCATTTGTCTGATGGTACCCCATGCCAGTGACAGCCTTTCTGAATCTGTCAAACCAGGCTCGAGGAGATTGCTTCAGCCCGTATAGCGACTTCTTCAGTTTGCACACTTTTTCATGTGACGTTCCTTCACCTGAATCTGACACAGAGTAGCACCCCGGAGGAGTCTCCATGTAAACTTCTTCTTGTAGGTCTCCATGAAGAAATGCGTTCTTTACGTCTAACTGGTGTAGCTTCCACCCATAGTTTGCTGCAATGGAGACCAGTGTTCTTACGGTACTCATCTTCGCTACTGGGGCAAAAGTCTCATCATAATCGATACCATATGTCTGGGTATAGCCTTTTGCAACCAGTCTCGCCTTGTATCGTTCAACTTTTCCTTCTGGTGTCTCCTTCACTGTGTAAACCCATTTGCATCCCACAGCTTTCTTCCCTTCAGGTAATGGCACCAGCTTCCATGTCTTATTTTTCTCTAGTGCCCCAAGTTCTTCCATCATTGCGGCTTTCCATCTTGGGTCCTTTGCTTCCTGCCAATTCTTAGGTAAAGAAGTGGAGTCTAACGAAGTGAGGAATGTTTGATAAGTCGGAGAAATATTAGAATAAGATAGGTAGTTGGCGATATCATGTTCATAATCTTTATAACGAATAGGAGCCTTTCCCGCATTAATGCAAGAAGACCTCCTTAAGGGAGCAATGGTTGGTGGAGAAAGCATACCATCCGAATCGGAGAGATCCGCTTCCGAATTCGAGCGATCCGGTGCGGGAGTAACATCTTCAGGAGTCGGGGCAGGAGTAGACGAGGGACTTGGCACTATAGGCACAGGGTACGGCACAGTACTGGACCTCTGCTGTCTTCTTCTGTAAACTTTGAGCTCCTTTTCCTTTGTCTGCTTCTCCCCCTGCGTAATGTACGTATTGTCTTCTTCATCCTCCGTATCAGTATCAGTGATGTTGTCTCTCCCTTTCTGCCAGTCTGTCACGACAGGACAAGGTACCGATCCGACAACGACGTTTGGGCGTACTACCTCCCCCTCACGTCTAACACCCGCTGTGTGAGGCGTGTTCCCAAACGCAGAACCTTCGTCCGAACCATAATAAGGTTCCAGCTCTCTGAATGTAACGTCCATGCTTACAAACAGCTTCCGTTCAACCGGGCTCCAGCATATGTAACCCTTCTGTGTCCCGGTGTACCCAACAAAGATACACTTAAGTGCTCGAGGATCCAGCTTACCAACACCAGGCCTGTTATCGTGGACGAAGCATACACAACCAAATACTTTCGGAGGAACGGTGTACGCAGTTGTCCCCGTGAGCATTTCCAAAGGCGTCTTCCAGCCCAGTAATTGAGAGGGCATCCTGTTGATGAGATAAGAGGCTGTCAAGACAGCCTGCCCCCACAAAAATTTAGGGACATTCATAGCCAGCATCATTGTCCGAGCCACCTCCAGCAGGTGCCTATTCTTTCGCTCGGCAACACCATTTTGAGCCGGTGTATAAGCACAAGAGGTTTGATGCAGTATACCATGAGAGGATAAATACGCAGCAAACCTCTTATGGGTATATTCCGTTCCATTATCCGACCGGAAACACTTAACACGAGCATTATACTGTGTCCGCACCCGTTGATGGAAGCTTTGAAATGCCTCGAAAACATCACTTTTATTCTTCAGCAGGTAGACCCACGTTACGCGCATCCGCCAGATGCACCTTATTGCCTCCAGAGTAAGTGCCCCTTCCACCACCGTAACTGCCTCGACCACCTCGTCGTCCACCGCGACCACGATCCCGACCATTCGAGGGAGTCCGTGTCGGTTTTGGGCAAAAGCGGATGTAATGTCCTGTGTCACTACAGTTGTGGCATATAACCCTAACAAAAGGAACATTTTTTAAAGTTGACAAAAAACTTTTCGTTTCAGAGTACATCTAAGACTTGTGCCATATGAAACAGATGTTCCTCTCGGGTTCAACTAAACACAAGAATATCGTCAAAGCAGACGACAACAAAGAGTCCTAAGGACAGGCACAAAATATGAGCCATGACCCTTATAAATGTACTAGGGGCATTGGAGAAACCAAAGGTCATGACCATCCACTCATATAAACGCAAGGTTCTAAACGACAATAGGCAGGTGCGCGACAGAGAAGGTTCGTCCACCGTCTGGGCGCCTGATACATTTTGAACTTTTTTAAAATTTTACCACTATTTTTTGCAAAATATATGCATATTTTAATGGTGTTTTACATAACTAAGTTGTAGAACAAATATGAAGTCTCGACCTTCTAAAAATGAACCATAGGTCCATAATTCCATAATGCTTGAAATCTGTTTTGCCAAAATATTTAGCCATGTATTGCTCAGCCTAGGCGCACGCCTATACCACCTCACCTCCGTCAATGCTGCCAAACTTCAATTGGATGCCTACTCTATCACCAACGGCAAAAGCAGTATGAAGAGCGGCCGTCTCGACCGCCATTTAGAATATTGCTACTACGTAGATCTATCTTGGAAAAGATACTAGCGTCTGTCATCATGTCAAAAAGATCGTCAAGATGAGGAATAGGTAACCTGTACTTGACCGTTATCTTGTTGATGGCACGACTATCCACGCAAATTCTCTAACTGCCATGTTTCTTGGGAGCGAATAGTGCATGAAGGGCACAAGGACTCAAGCTCTCATGAATCCTTTCGTAACAACTATACCAGTTAGAGACTAAGCTCAACGCACTCTGCGGGATTTATAGAATGAGGTAGGTTAGGGTAAGGTAGACCCTATTACTAAGTCTATGACATGTTAGACGTCTCTCAAAGGAGGAAGTTTGTCAAGTACGACTTCTATCATAACATCACTATGATCGGCTAAGACCAGACGAATCTCGTGAGGGTGTTCTAGAATATCACTAATAGGTGCAAGACTAGTGGCGACAATGTGAACCGCTTTTTTGGTCATCTTAGACATTCCTGATTTGGGTTTGGACCTAGTTGAAATTCTCTTGGGTTTAGATGGATACAATACGATTTGTTTATATTTGTGAGTGAATACATATGTATTTCTCTTCCCAAAATTGGTGACATCTGGGTCATAAAGACAAGGTCTCCCTAATAAAATATGTGCAATGTCTATAGGAAAGACATTACACCATATGAATCTTCGTAGGATAAAGAAAAGTGTATAGGGACCAAACATCTTTGAGTGACAGAGTGTGCAGTCTTGTCAACCCAAGTGATACTGTAAGGCTCGTGATGTTTCTCAGTCTTGCATTATATATTCTCTAAGGATGTCTTGGCAATACCGTTAACACAACTCCTTCCATCAATCATATGTTCACAAAAGTTGTTTAACTTTGATGAAGGTGTAGAAAATATGAGTACGTCGCCAGTCTATCCCGCCTGCAAGTGTAGCAAGAATGCATCTACCTACATGTAATAAAACAGTTGAGGAGGTTAAGTCAAGTTCAGTCACTAGCTCCTTCCTCAACTATACAGGGATCTTCTTCATGTTTAGACTTTAAGTCATCCCTCAAGTCATTTGGCTCCCTACCCAAATGCAAGTTCATAGATGGACACTAGGCGAAGTGTCCAATACCTTGACACTTGTAGAACTTGGGTCTCCTACCCTCTACCATACAGGTTTTTTCCTTTTCCTTGTCGGCAATCGTACATGGCTTAATGGGTTGCTCGCACTACTGTTTAGATTGGTCCTTTTGTTGGTAAGACTTATTGTAGTTGAAGTCCTTTGATGTTGCTCAAATTTGAGCTCTATTTGGTAGGCATCTTCTACGGTACTCACCTTCAAAGGTCCAATTTTACTCTAAATTTGGATCTCAAGCCAAATCGAAATCGTGATAGCATGACTCAGGGGTCCTCGACGATCTCATGATGACACATCAATTCATCGAACCTAGTCATATACTGACAGGCTACCCTGACGAAATGTGGTCATTTGGTCCGTAAGCTGGTCTTTATAGGATCATGGAAGGTATTTTCATGAACAATTCCTTTCATCTCGATCCACTTACCTATAAGAGCTCTACCTAAACATTATTTGTCCTTCTCAATAGAAGACCAATATATCCTAGCGGAACCAGTTAGTTTCATTTTGGCAAATTGGATGTGCCTCTCGTCACACATGTCGTACCACTCAAAACAATCGTCCATGTTAGACAACCAATCACAAAAGGCATTAGGGTCATGATGACTGTCAAAGGATAGGACCTCTACATGTACTTTCTTAGTGATGTCATCAACTCGAAATCTATAGGTACGGTCTTTTGGACGATATTTTTCGTCAAAATCATCACAGATATCATAGGAAATCCTATATATAAGTTCCTCTCTCCTAGATAGAGCAAGATTAGCACGGTTATGCCTCTCGGTAGGGTGTTCAAAATTTTAGGACCCTCCCTAACATGTGTTGTAGGTGTATTTGGTCCACAGACGGTTGTTCCCATTCCAGAATGAGATAATCTTGTATAATTGTTTGGTGGGCTTGTTCATGGGCATATATCGTTTCATTTGGTTGACTCTAGCATTCAAAGTCTCTATATTAGTATAATGTGCATTGAACCTCGAATTTAACTCAATTGAACCTCGAATTTAATTCAACTAGCATTTGTTTTTTTAAAGTCTAGTACCAATGAAGATAATTTGTCAAACAAATCACTATCTCACATATTTGAACCTAAAATTCTTCAGCTACGTAAAGGCATAAACAAGCCTAAACCTAGGCTCTGATACCAAATTTGTCGCAGAACGGAGGCTTAAGTTCAACTAATCTAATTTTACAATTAGGATGTATATGAGATTTAACAAGTGGCCAAACTCATTTTATTGATTAAACAGGAAATGGCGAGTAATTGGTTTTGAATTTAACTTGCATGACTTACTCGGAAGAGTGTGCTTCCGCTGCTAGCCTTCGAGAACGGTGCAAACTTCGCCTACGAGAGAGATGTTTTCGACACGTGCTTGGACTCCTCATGATATGTTGCACAACTCCTTGTCGAGGAAGAAGATTGCACGCACCACACGAGAACGGCATACTCGATTCAGTTTTAACTTGGTTTTGAAGAAGTCGATGTCGATTTGAGGAGTCGTTAGTTGAAGAATATTGTTGAAGTGATCCTCGAAGCAAGGGAGCGGGTCCTTCAGCGAAGACGTCGGCATAAGTGTAGTAGAATAGGAAAAGAAAAAAGAAAATTCAGTCAAATTGTTGGTTTCACACCCAAAGTTTAATTGTGGATTTTATCTCATTTATTTTGTCTCTTCTATAATTTTTTCGCTCTTTTTGTATCCATATTTCAAGATACACAAAAGATAAACAATCATAAGGAAGATATTCCTATCCAAACTAACTTAATAATAAATAAATAAATAATAAAGATAAATACCTAATCTAATTGATTCCTAAGAAAGATAAGTTTAGTATCCAAACTAACCTCCAAATAACAAATAAATAAAGATAAAAAATATATCAATTCCTCAACCAAAATATCTTTTTAGATTTTGTAAGTTGGCTAGTCCAAAGCTCGGACTCATCTCTATCTCGTATCGCATCTTGGTCGAATCTGATCTCGATCAATAAGGATAGAGATACCTAGAGAGAAGATTATAATAATTTCGTTAGACCAACCTGGTACGAGATAAATTTGTACCACCTAGAGAGAAGATTATAACAATTTCGTTGGACCAACTTGGTACGAAATAATTTTCGTTGGACCAACCAAGAGAGGAGATTATAACAATTTGAAAAATTAGTCCAAAACTTGGACTCGTCATGCTTTTATAATTGCTACTTTGCCAGACAGGTAGGTACCACTTTTATTATCTATAGAGAGAAATATATTTCGGATTTTAGGTTTTTAGGTTTTTGTTAGTTTTCTAACAATTTCTTACCAGGCTGGTCCAACTAGATATATGTTTGCATACCTACTAATATACATTGTTCTAAAATCGGCATAGGTGGCCGCCTAAGGTGCTATTCGGCCTTCCGCCGCACCGGAAATCCCCTAGTCGGCCGACCTAAGCGCATGTTCAGTCATGTTCGAGACTGTTCGGCGCATAGGCGGCCCTGTTCTTTGGCCCTATGTGGCTTTTTCGGCTAGGCAGAAAATTTCAAAATTTTCAAATATTAAATTTGAAATTTTAAAAAAATCGATAAAAACTCAAAAAAAATCATATTTAAAAAAAATAAAAAAATGAATAATTCAAAAAAAAACCAAAAATTCAAAAAAAATAATCTAATTTCTAATTTCTAAAAAACAGTGCAGCAGACTAGACGCTAGGCAGCCCTCCGCTGCACCGATTACGCCTAGCAAAATCTATAACATTGATAATATAACAACTAGCATCGTTTAATTACCAATTGCAAACCATATTGGTTTGTGTTTGAAACGTATACACCGTCATGTTGTACCGGTTTGCCTTCAAAAGTGATATATAGTCATGTGCACCAGCCATACATTGCCTGATGTTAGGAACATGAGTCTTGTGAACATTCATATGAATAATAATAAGAAGGCTACTTCCAACAAGTGACGGTTTTTGCATTTTCCTTTTAGTTCGAAACTAAAGCACACAGAGTCCTCCTAGAAAATTGACCAATTCAAACAAAATGACTCGCAAGATAATACAAAATAAGGTAGTCATAGAACCCTAAGTGTACTCGGTAACCTGGGCCATCCTTAGAAACCTAGCTTCTTGTGATGTTAGTCACTGCACATCTCGTTGTACCTGATACTGTTGTCGATTATCATGCAGATCCAGTGTGGTATCAGACAATTTTGTCTCATCTTCTTTGCAAGATTCTTCTTGATCATGAAGCTCTTATAGGATGGCATTGTAACTAAGCTCGGTCATAGCAGCGGAAACCATAACCTTAGCACGAAGAAGACGATTTTTGCATTCAATAACTTTATTTTCTGAAGCATATAAGAGCAAGAAGATTGGTGAAGGATACCTTGTATTTGCAAAGCCTAAAAGTATTTACTAAATTATTACTTGGGATTATCATTTTTGTACGTAGTATATTATTCAACTAATTTATTTACTAGTTGGAAGGTATAAGAATAGAGAGAAATTTAGTTTGATGACGTAGTAACATAGTTGTCATACGGTAGTTTTAATAAATGAAATAAAGTAATAAAAACAAAAAAGTCGTTGATATGGAGCCCAAATATCAAAGTGCACCAAAGAGAGGGAATTCGATTCTTTTATTAACAAGAGGGATGATGCTTCCCGGAGATAAATGATTCACACGCAAATTTGGAAAGAGATAAATTAGATAACATAATTTTAATATCGGGAGGAGGATGACCTAACCACTATTCCAGTCAATCGTAGAAACGTAGTCATTGTAGACGGAAGGACATCCAAGTGTACAATCCAAACAGATGATATTTTCTTCTTTAATTAAGAGGTCAGAAATAAGAGGGAACTTGCTTTTCCAAGATACATGATTTACACAAAAATTTGGAAATGGACAAATTAGGCAAGATAATTTTAATACCAGGAGGAAGGATAACCTAACCAGTATTAGGGTCAACCATAGATAGAAACAAAGTCCTTGCAAATGAAGGGGCATTCAGGTAGCGACAAACACACCTTAGGCCCGGGGAAGAGGAGCTGTCATCTTGAGTTTTATGTTTCCTACGATATAGATATATGTATCATATTATATATTTAATGTATTACGACAAATTCATAATTAAGTGGTTGTCTGGTTGATAAGCATATATGGCTTTAACCAAGAGGTCTCAAAGTTCAATTCTCCATATCACCATAAATTTTAATTAAAGGTATTTTTGCACCACCCAAAAAAAATTATGGGTCCGTCCAGCATCCAGGGTACAATCCATTTTCCTCACGACCCTATCAATCACCATCTTTGTCTTTAAATCTTGAATCACCATGAAGACATATTTAAAGCTATGGAACATTTATGATCTAGTAAGATGACTTACAGAAAAAAGGTTAGCTCATAAAGTGAGTATGACAAGAATTGTCTACAGATCATCCAAGCTTTCTCCCATAAAAATCGGGTAGGCTACGAGCATTACAAATCTTTATGAAAAATTTGAAGTTTCTAAAATCGGCAACAACCTGACATCAACTTATATGTTGATGAAAAAAAATTAGCCAAGGTTACTATGAGCATAAGAGGATCATGCCATAAGAGTTAGGACGGCCAGTTGGTAGGTAGGTCAACCTACTTTTGGATATGCAATTTAAACCCATACAACCAAGGAGCACGCTCCAGGTTCCACTAAACTATTAAAGAGTCATGAAGAGGTAAAATTATAAAATTTGCTATTGGGAATTGCATTCATCTTTATGAGACATTAAGCTAAAGAGTGAAGGAATGAACAACCCCAACAAGATTTGTCCAGACATCCAATATGGCAATTAACTGGATAATACCTGAGTCAAGAAGAGGTTTCGTATATCCATTGGCAACGGAAATAAACTTGTGGCAACCAAATACTGAAGAATCAGAAACATGTTTGCAACATATGATCAAAGGTCCCTGAGTGGTGAATCCAAGGGTTGGAATGGGAGAGGCAAGTATCGATACTTGAGGTAGTGGAAAATGTTCGCGAAGAAGCAAGTAGAGAGGATAGGATGTAATTCGTTCAGTGATAGCATAGCATAAAGAGGCAGAGCTGTTGGAACGGGGGCAGGAAGGTGCACGGGAGGTACAGGGAAAGGGATGAAAATTAGTGTTAGGAAAGCCAAGGTGGGGTAGGGCAGTAGGAAAAACATTTTTTTAGGTAACTGAGCTAACCTGATCTAATATAAAATTGAGAGGATGACTCATTAATGGGATATATTTATTGAGTTAGGGTACACATATATAGCAATTCAACATTATTAGTAACTGAGCTAACCTGCTCTAATATAAGGTTGAGAGGATGTTTCATGAATATATGTATTATGTATGAAAAACATGGGATCATTGTTGAGAACATACAAATAATCATACATATTATCCTAAATGATAGTTTTCAATGTTTTAAATTTAAAGAATTATACTAAATAATATGTCAAGAATATAAAAAACTAAAATCTGATCCCAATCCAATTGGAAGGACAGGGATTAGGCCCCAAACAAATTCAGTCGGCAAAATGTTTAGAAGGTTAAGGTTTGGGAATTACATAAATCCGGCTTGAACCGGCCCTAACTACGATTAAAAAAATGAAAAGTTGAACAGCCAGTGTCACTGCCTTCGGTGGACGCTAATGTTGTTGTCGCCAATGTCATTGGCGTTGTGAAGCTTGAAAAGTGCAGACAGGTGTGACAAGGAGTGCAGACAATTGGACAAGGAGAGAGAGAGAACCACTTGGTTGAAAGTACAAATTGATCTTAGGCTCTAATATAATAAGCAGTTTAATGTGCAAGGGTTTCTTATCTTTTGAAACCAATATTAGTTAACTTGAACACGAATTAAGCTGATATTTACCATATCTGACAGCCTCCGGGTAATATATTGGGTTTGACCATGAAACAACATAAATGACATAAGCCATACAGTGACATGTTGGTCGATATTTGGGACGTATGGGACGACATTTTAAAAGTAAGGAAAAGGCAGATCTTTCTTCAAGTAGTAATAAGAAGTATAACAAAAGAAAGTGTGATATAGGGGGCTGTATTACATTTATGAAATATGAGACATTATCAAACTTAAAACTCGAAGCTAAAAACTCAAGTGCACTACATTTTTAAAATGCAAAACAAACATTATACCAGGACAGCAGCATGGAAAATCAAATAGGTTAGAACGAGATGGATAAAAGCATGTAAACATTGATTAATAATATGTGAATCAGTATACCTCAGAAATGAAACCGCCAGCATGTGAATTGTCCTTGAAGGCAGTCTTTGGTATGCGGATAATCAAATGACGAGAAAATTTCTCTATCAAACATCAATGTTTTATAATGTATAAGAAGTGGAATATAAATAAAGTAAGATAAAAATCCTTTAAGCATCAGTTCTCACATTTCAAACGTATAAAACTAACAAAAAAATTGAAGCTTAAATGACCTGCAGTGCCTACCTAAAACAAATACAAGTTCAAAGGAGATTATGCCAATAAAAAAAAATTATAATTATCTATAGAAGAAAAGAATCAAAAGTATCTTTCTCAGATATACAACTCACAGAAAGGAGGATGGTGAAAGGACAATGTGTAAAGACTAACATAATAAAAGTCAAGGAAAGATAAGAAATCATAATATTATAAGAAAGTCTGTAAACATTGAATGTTTGGCTGAAAAAGTTATATTACGAAATCATTAATATCTCAACAAATCAAGGATAAAAGTCTAAGCATTCTAAGATTCTGTTGACTGAAGTGGTGGAGGTGGACTGGTGGCAAGTGGACAAAAGTGTACCTTTAGCACTTTCCACCACTTTCTTTGTTAGGAAAAGAAAGATACATTGCGCTCCACTTTTGTGCCACCTTTCTATTTCACTCTCTCCACAACCTTAGAAATTAAAAGGGAAATGGAGATGGTTCTATATTAATTGTTTATTGGTAAGTGATTGTTATTTCAAATAATCAAAACTTTTGAGGGAAATATTTTAGTCAACTCATTAGGCTTATGGCCTTGAGAATTTAAGGAAGTGTACAAGATACTAATAGAAACTTGGGCAGCCAATAAAATTAATGTACACCAATCATATAATATTAATTATACTACCACAGTTGGTGTACAAACTAAGATTGTTAGTATAGCCGTATGCATATTAAGAAATATCCATAATACACTCCTAGACTCCCCAGCAAGCTAGAGATTATGTCTATGAAACTCAGCTTGGAGAGAAGATGGAGGAACAGTGACCGTGGAAGGGCATGCCAAGACTTAAAACAGTTTAGCTTTAACCATGTTAATAGTCTCACATTATTGGTCGATAGAGAATCAAAGTTTATTTACCAATGAGTTACGAAATGTTATGGTTCTTACATATGGTTTATAAATTTATTCAGAAGTAATTAGCCCGAAATCGTGCAAAAAAATTTCCTATTTATCTTATGAAAAAAGAGTATAAATAAGTGCAACCAGTTGGATCCAACCTATCGATTCTATGGAATCGGGACATCACAGACAGTACAACTTACTTCTGCACATCATCTACGATATGGGCTTAATGTTCTTGGTACACACTTCAATCTTGCTTCTGCCAGTCGTCTTACCAGAAATCATTAGTCCTACACTACATCTACAATTTGTGATCCGGGAACTTCAAACGCACGCAGTTATTAGCAGAAGTCGAGAGGTTATTCAACCACCTATTATGGCATATGTTTCTTCCGTCGGCTGGCATCGACTACTTGGACATGCACCCTTGTTTATTCTTTCGCAAGTGCTTGTATATTTATCCTTCTTACAGTTCTCTTGTGAGGTATGCATAGTTGGCAAACATCGTCCTATGTTCTCGCATGTCTTTCCTAGACGTGATGCTATGTTCTCTCTAGTACACTATACTTGGGGCCTTAAAAACGAAAATTCTCTTTGGATTTTTGTTTTATCACATTTATTGATGATCTTGGTGCAAATTTTAATATTGTTTTAGTCGTCTCACCAGAAATCATAACTCCTACACTAGATCTACAATTTGTGATTCGGGATCTTCAAACGTGGACAGTTATTAGCAAAGGCGAGAGGTCAATGGATTATATTTTCACAATATTCCACCACCTATTCTTGCATATATTTCATCCATCGACTGGCATCGACTACTTGAACATGCACCCTTGTTTATTCTTCGGCAAGTGCTTCTATATTTCTCCTTCTCATAGTTCTCTTGTTAGGCATGCATAGTGGCAAATATCGCTCTATGTTCTCACATGTCTTTTCTAAATGTAATGCTCCGCTCTCTTTAGTACACTATATTTAGGGGCCTTAAAAATGAAAAGTCTCTTTGGATTTCGATTTTATCACATTTATTAATGATCATTCTCATATAACATGGCTATACCTTCTTTGTGA
Source organism: Iris pallida (assembly GCA_029216955.1). Taxonomy (NCBI): domain Eukaryota; kingdom Viridiplantae; phylum Streptophyta; class Magnoliopsida; order Asparagales; family Iridaceae; genus Iris; species Iris pallida. Next base: position 18,263,474 of record JANAVB010033620.1, read on the forward strand.
TCACTTTGAAACCCTGCAAGTATTCCACTATTACTAAAATTGTTTGAATCAATAATTCTCGTGAATACAATAACACGGGCTTTTAGGATATACTTTTTATGGCATCATTCATCAGACTTTTTGTCCATACACTTTGCAATAAAATAGCATAACGAAACCTAAAAATCGTACCTTCTTGATGTTGCACGCTCATTACTTATTCAGATGAACGTTCCTAAGGTTTATTGGAACTTTGCTATTATTATTGTCTATCATCTAATTAACCGTATACCCACCACAATTCTGGATCACAAATTGCTTTTCTTCATTTTCTTTCCTTCTACGAAACCTTTCTCGTCCTAAGGTATACGATTGTACATGTTATATTCCCCATCTTGAATCGGTTGTTAATACCTTAGCTCTAGGTGCTACCAAGTTTATCTTTACCCCTACTCGGAAGGGTTGTGTTTGTTACTTCCCTTCTGACTAGAAGCTTGTTACTTCGGCTTATGTTGCCTTCCTTAAGAATCAATCTTTTCTCCCCTCCATCTACTACTCAACCACCTCCACTAGAGTCTCTACGTCCATTCGTTCCCATCAATGGACCATCTTTCCTACTACATCTTCAGTACACGCCTACTTCCTCACTGCACCACCGCCAGAGCCTCCACGGCCATTCGTTTTCATTGATGGACCATCTCTCCCTACTACGTCCCGGTACGACTTACCTCCTATACTGCACCACCACCACCTACATGTGGTTGTAAACAGAAGACTCGCTTAGATGGATAATCTTCCTACTGCTCTTCACAAGAAACAAGGCACGTGTTATATATCATATTTCTAACATTATTTCTTATCAACGTTTAGCTTCCCTACTTCATAAGTTTGTTATCTTTTCTGTTCCTATAGCTTATGTACAAGAGGCAATCCAACAACCAGGGTAGCAGGCCACATAATGAAGAAATGCAAGTCATTTGGTTTAATGTACTTGGAATTTGATACCTCTTGCATGGCGATTGTCATGTTAGCTGTCGGTAGGTATTTACAATGAAGCATAATCCAAATGGTTTTGTTGATCGTTTGAAGATGTCTCGTGACACGACACTAAACTCAGCAATATGGGATTAATTATGAGTCATTTCCCCCTTTGCTAAACTTAACATTGTTCGTATATTAATTTTTCTTGTGGTCTACTATGGTTGGCCTTTACATCGATTGGATATTAAGAATGCATTTCTTAATGGTATTTTAATTGAGATTGTTTACGTGCACAAACCTCTTGGTTATGAGACTATTGGAGTCGCTTGTGTATCATTTATGGAAGTCTATCTATGGCCTCAAGCAGTCTCCTCGTGTTTGGTTGACAAATTCAATCAAGTGGTTCAGGTGATTGGGCTTAATCAAAGCGTTGTTGACTTCTCTTTATTCACCCATTGCTAATAGTAGGGGACAGTCTCTTAATCTATGTTGATGATATTCTTATTATTGGTGATAATATTGTTGGAATTTCTATGATTAAAGAAAAACTACGCTCTCATTTTCATACCAAGGAGTTGGGTCTTCAATATTTATTGGGAATCTAGGTTCCTAGACGTGTTGATTCCCTTATATTATCTCATGTAAGTATTGTATAGGTATTCGGCATGATGCTCGCTATTTAGGGTGTAAGCCAGTTGATACTCATATGGATCAAATCTAAGCCTCTCCTCTCTTGGTTTTACTTCTTATTTATTGCTACCAAATCATGATTACTATAGGAGTCTTGTTAGTAAACTAATATATTTGATGTCATTTGCTCAGACATTTTCTTTGCGACAGTATATGCATTCTCCTCAGGTATCTCATCTTCAAGTAGTTTAGCACATTCTTCGCTACCCGAAGAAATCTTCTAACCAAGGACTTGTCAAGCAGCCTTCCTTTTCACTCTCTCTAACCGCTTATGCTGATGTTGATTATACGGGTCCAGTGGATGACCGTCGTTCTATGAGTAACTTTTGCACTTATTTTGACGGCAACCTTATGACTTGGAGAAACAAGAAGCAAATTGTTATTGCTCGTTCTTTTGCGGAAGATGAGTATCGCTTAATGGCCCATGCAATTTCTGAGCTAACATGATTGAATAATTTGCTTACATGTATTGGCATTGCTCCTTCCTCTCATGCGGTTCATTACCATGATAACCAGGAAGCTATGCATATTACTGAAAACACATTGTTCCATGAGCACACCAAACATATGGAGGTTGATTGTTACTTTATTCAAAAGAAGGTCAAGTTTCGTAAGGTTCAACTCCAGTATGTTCATGCTACGTCACAAATCACCGACATCCTCACGAAGGCCTTGCCTCGCCCACTTCATCTTCAAATTATGTCCAAGCTTGGAGCTCTCGACATCTACGCTCCAACTTGCAAGAGAGTGTATAAGACAGTTATTGTTTCTTGTATGCCTAGTGTAGTTTTGCTCTAGTCTCATATTCGAAAAAACACAAGGGGACGCACACATTGCTTATATCTACTATCTACCACTTTAATGGATTAAGTTCAGTAAGTTTAGCCAACTTCTCAACTCCATAATAGTTAACAATAACAACAACAGTAATAATTAACCATAATAGAAATAACAATGTAGAAATTGCGGCGCTCAGGTTTGGAAAACGGGAATACGAGTTTATGAAAATCCAATTTGGTATTGAATGTTGTCGGGGTAGGATATGGGCACTCCGAAGTGGATACTAAAATGAAAATGAAAGAGGGCTTGTCACTCAAAATGAATAAAAATTTCTCAAACGATCCAACCTGGATGTGAAGTTTCACCTCATTAAAGAGAACAAACAATGAGAATTTGACCAATTCCGTCAAATCTTAATAACAAGAAGAAGCTGCTAAGTGATAAGGAAATATTATTCCAGGGCTGCCACTAAACCATTAAAGCACAAAAGTTTTTAAACACTTGAACGATACAAATGTGAAAGAACATTCTAAACATCAAAACCTTGAACAGCTAAGATGGTTCTTCTCTAATACGACAGTTTAGAAGAGTTCAATGTATGAGATACAGCACCTTATACGGAACAGATACCTTCTGTGGACGAGTCAAGCTCTACGACCCATTCCTGATTTCCTTGGATAGAATATTTATCAAACAGTGTTTTCAAAGTGATAGAAACCAAAATGTCTACCATCTCATCTACGTTTCTGTCAGTGTTGACTTTCTTATTGAATTCCAGGTCAAAATACAAGTGACATGGCAAACCCTGAAAAACATAACTGTCATAATCTACAACAAAAAAGTAATGCTAGCATAAAACAAATGGTTTACATGATGCTGTAGCTTAACTATCACATGGAAGGGAAGAATTTCATGTACATGAATACACATATACATATACACATACATATATACTCGAGAAAATAGCATACAACCTATTGAAGAGTTTACAACAAGTAAATCTGATAAAAACCAAATCAATATTTTGTACAAAACAAGTCTTGAAGCAATTGATACAATGCCACGCAATTTGGAAACAGAACCACCACTTAAATTCTAGTTTTGTCAATCGCTAGAAGAAACCAACGGCAGCAAATTCAGATACAGGATTCATGTGAATGTGACTGAAAGTTAGCTTCTCTGCTCTTGTATTTTTGCCAGATGAAAAGATTTCAACTTCAAATATGAGAATGTAGGTATGTACCTGGCTGTCAAGTATACATGGTCTCCTTGGGTTAAGTTTTTCCTAATTTTACTTCATTTAAACTTTTTGCTATATAAACTTCAACAACCTTCAATTAACAAACAATGCTAATGACAAAAGCAATGAAGCACCAATGCTAGTACATGATGTGATCTGGAAAGACAGGTTCAGAAGACACAGCCGGGAGGGGGTTGGGAGGGAGGCAGAGCCGGGAGGGAGGGTTTGAAGTGTGGGTAGGGTTCGGGTAAGGAGGAAAAGAGGAGAGGAGGTGGAAAACCATGGTGGTGGAGAATGGTAGGAGTTATGGTCAGAACTTACCATGCTCTAATACCAAATAGAGAGAAAAGAATAATTGAATATTTTATTGCCTAAATTATTAGATGCAGGGCTGTGCAAAACCAAAAAAGAACCCAACCAAACCAAAAAACCGGTGATTGGGGGTCGAATTGGTTTTTTATGCTTACTGTCCTGTCCAGTCCGGTTCTTTATCAGTTCTAGTATTTTCCGGTCCGGTTCGGGGTTTAGAAACTGAAAACCCATTTGAAACCGAAAGTGTACTAAAATGATTTTGTCAGCTTAAAATTATGGTTGGTCATTGATGAGTATCATGAGTATTAGAATGAATTGATAGTAGGTTATGATACTTTTTTGCTTATCGAAGGATTAGAACGCGTCTTAACAAATTTAAGACATGTTATCTATTTAATAATGGAATTTTGAGAAAGCTTTTTGATAGGTTTTAGGATGATTTATTTAATTTGTAGAACTGAGTAAAAGAATCGAACGGAGATCAACGGCTTGGGTTGGTCCAATTTTGTAGGTTTGAACGGTCCGGTTCTTAATCTTTGAGAACTGAAATATGACGGTTCGGTTCGAGGTTGGTATAAAATCCGCACCAAACCGGAACATGCTCACCCCTATTAGATGTGGGAGTAAAAAAGAGGGTAATAATGAAAGATGCATAGATACTCATGTACAAAAGTCAAGGGTCTCATGGAAATCTAGAGAAACTTAAGGACATCGGTGGAGGCTGGAGAATAATAGTAATACCCTAGGGAGCTCATAATTGCAAACATATAATAGAGAATGATCCCTATGAGAAAAAGGAAAGAGAAGGGTTTATTTCCTTTTTCTGTATGTACCCATTTGCATACCAGGAGAAATAGTTGTACCTCACATATTACGATATATTCGACTATGTTACAGGGACTCGGGTACAGGTGTCGGGTACGGATACATATCCAAGAGTCGGTCCTTCAAACTCATAATTGAAGTACATACATAATCGGCTAAAAATGATCCAAATTTTGGGTTCGGATATGGGGACATGACTATTAAAATAAATATATTTGAACATGGTTTCATAAAAAGACATCATGTAGTTAAATTTGCATAGTTTTATTAAAAGACACAACATGTAATTAAATTTGTATGGCTTCATAAAGACATGTAATCAAATTTGCACGGCTTTATGAAAGACAGACTCTAATTAAATTTGCATGACAAAAGACAGTTGTAATCAAGTCTGCATGGTTTCATATATTTAAGTTTATAATCAAATTTGCATGATTTCATAAAAAGACACATCATATAATTAAATTTGCAATATTTCATAAAAAGATAAGTAATTATAAACTACTGGTAAACTTTACTGAACTAGTTGAATAAGTCCCTAAAGGACCGTCCCTTCATCTTCCCTACTACTTTACTACCAGTCTACCATCTTAAGATAAACTATCTATTTCACTACCACATTCTATCTACTTCATTACTAGTCTCCCGATTGTCATCATAAAGGATCGGATTGTCACCATGGAGGAGCGGATACGAATTCCATACCCATGTCCTATCGGGTCGACACGGGTACTCCTTAAAGTGGAGAGTTCGGGTAACAGAGGTATTAAATGATACGTACCCAAGAAGCACGAGTACCAGGTTACCCAATACTTATACAACACAGATTGTAGAGTACTGGTGCAACATAGGACAAAGAGGATATGTAGCTATGTCTATCGTCAACCAAGCTCCCAACAAGAAAAAAGGTATTCTCCTCATCTATATAGGAGAGTATTAGTTTATTAGTTTGTACAGCATAATAAAACTAACTACTATAGAGCATAGTTGGTTAGTTTGTCTTCAACTTTGCAGTTTCGGACTATACCAATACATATTCTCTGTAACGTATCGTTTTTGGCATGTCCGATTCAATACTGACCGCTATCCGATAGCAGCCTATACTGACTTACTATCCGATATCGTCCGTAGTGGCTGATAACGACATTAGGACTCACTTTCCTGGTCAACATGGTGAAGAAAAATTATAACAAAAAGAGAAATATGGAAAGAAAAAGAAAAGAAAAGAAAAAAATGTCGACGCAATTATTCGGAGTGTCGAAAATGTTACATGCTAGAACATGTGACTAAGATTTCTTATCGACACGCTATAACCATTCAATTTGTTGACGTTATATATCTATATATTCACAATAGCCATCAACCTTAGTATTATTTCGTTCAAATCTAACAAGAAATAACAAATAATACATAGAATTATGCCGAAATATATGAATTACTTTCCAGTTTTTAATAATTATTATAATTAACTTTGACTTCCCAAATGGAATAACTCCAAAACTCCAATCCAGAACCTTTCAGACTGTTGAAACCACCGATAATGATACACATGCAAAGGGCCTGAAGCCAATTTTGATACCAATATTGTGAAACTTGGACGATAATAAAGGATACAAATGATATGGATGATGATGGTTCTTAGGGTTTGCAAATTTCCTATTACTATGACTAGCAGGGCCGGTCCTGAGATTTTGGAAGCATTAAAAAAGGGACACTAGAAGTACTCAAAATAAAATTACAAATAAATTGCATGAAAACATAAATTTCTTATGTAAATAAAAAATCTTGAGACAGTATAATGTTCAATAAGATGCACAAGTACTCAAAATAAAATTACAAACAAATTGGGAGAGAGAGGTAATAAATTGATGAATAAAGTGCAAGTCGATTGTGGGCCAATATATATTAACCTTAGGAAAAAAAATCCAAATAATCACAGGCTACTCTCCTAGGACCGGCCATGAGTATACTTGAAATCTTTGCTAATTTCCAAATTTTTGCAGCAAAAAAAAGTCAATACATATGTGCCAAAATATATTGAACTTTAAAAAAAATTGGGGGCCTTGTGCCTACTAATTTCCAAATTATATTTTAGAAAAAAGTCAATACATATGTGCCAAAATATATTGAACTTTAAAAAAAATTGGGGGCCTTGTGCCTAGGCGTGTCCTATGCGACCGCACGTGCTGCTCCCCCTTGGGACAGGCCATGTGAACTAGTGGTAATATCTTTCAAGTTCTTATAAAGGTTAAACAATAAACATTAGTTGTTATATTTATACTTTTATATACTCCACCTTTTACAATTTTAATGATGTTATGAATTAATTAGATATAATTTGAGTTTAATTATTTGAAAGTATATTATTAAAAAATCTAAAGTGTGTCTTGCTTCAGTAAAGCCAATGTCTCGTCGTGCGCCTCAAGCCTGGGATCCAGAGACATTAGCGTCTCGAGTGCACCTCACGCCTTTTAAAACACCAGACATGATGGGGGTTTAACGTGGTGATGGGGGCCAATATGGTGGTGATGGTGGGCTGATGTAGTGGTAGTAGTTGTGGTAGTGATGGCGGTCGTGGTAAAGGAGCCTAGCGCTCTAATACCATGTTAAGGATCTCAATCTATTTTACTCGGACTTCTCATTTTAAGGCAAAGTACATGTGTCAACCTGACATGACACGAGTACGGTACGGGATCCGGATCGGATCCTCTATGGTGACAATCAAATCCTCCATGGTGACAACCGGGACCTCTATGCTTACGATTGTTTTTATAATTTGTTGCCGATGCACATATTAGAAAAAGAAGAAGGTAAGCATGTTTTATGACAGTAGTAGATCATCCATGCTTTATTATATAGTTATTATTATTATTAATTTCATCTTGGTAGTAGCATAGCTCCACCTAGGCAATTGTATCTTGGGGGTAGTAGGCTCATTTATGTGAAAAAAATTGAAAAAAAACATGGAAGTTGAAGGGACTTTTACTCAACTTTATAATAATTGTCAAAGTGGCCGAAGTGGTTGCATGCATGCATTCATCTTGGGAGTAGTATAGCTCCACCTAGGCAATTGTATCTTGGGAGTAGTAGGCTCATTTATGGGGGGAAATGGGGAAAAAAGCATGAAAGTTGAAGAGACTTTTACTCAACTTTATAATAATTGTCAAAGTGGCCGAAGTGATTGCATGCATGCATTCATTCCATTCCATTCAAATTTGCTTGTGTTTGTCCATGTTCATTCAATAAATCAATAGGTCAAGTTAGCATACACAAGGCTACAATTTTCCAATCCCAATCAAGTTATGGAAGCTGTCAATATTGGAGCCTATTTGGATGTTTTAAGATGTTGGCAAGTGTAGTCTCTTTGTAATTCGTTAAGCATTTTTAATGGGGTTCTCTTTCCAAATTTTTCATTCAATATGTAACTTCTCTTCATTTAGCAAATATATTTATTTTAGTAGACGTATCCCCGTATTGTTGGCCCATTGGTCATGGTCAAACCTGATTTTAATAATTGATCTAACCATGTCTCGATATAAGGGCTACTTGGACGACTGCTGAGAATTGCTACTGCTAGCGTTCAAGACATGAAATCGCTTTGCCATTGAATCTGTATTTCCATTTTCAATATATTTTTCACAATTTATTGAGTCTAGGAATACAATGTACACCGAATCGTACTGGCAAATAGGCTACCCCAAAATGTTTTCAAAATATCCTTTGTTCTGAAAATAAACCCATTTACAAAAGCTCCTAACTGTTTGACTTTTCAAAAAGCTCAAAATCCGATTTGCAAAACCCTAACCAAATCAACTCTGGACCAAGAGAATTCGGCCCAAATTCGGTCCGAATTCGTCCCAAGTTCGGTTAGTGGACGTTGGATTTTAAACCCAGTTTTCCCGCAGTTACGGATGCAACGGCTATCTGCCAAAATTCTCTCAAAGAATTCTGCCCGAATTCTGTCTTTGGAAAACCTATAAATAGAGAAGAATTTCTACCATTTTAACACACCTCTATTCTCTTCTCTCTAAGCCTACTACGGTGTTCCAAAGTGTTAATAAACTTTTCATTTTCAAATTCCAAGCCAGTTACAATCCTCTAGTCGATTTGTCAGTGCGGTACGATCTAGAAGTTTCAGAGTGATTGTAATCAGAGGCTTGATTGAAGAAAGACACTCCACAATTGAAGTTGGTCGAGTACTTCGGATCAAAGCTCGCGTTGTAGAAGTTGCAAGAACTTCGCATGAAAACTTGCGACATTTTTCCATAGTAGATTTCAACTTGAAGCTGAAGTTCTTCCGACTGGACTAGTCATCACAAGAGGGAAACCAGTATACATCCTTGTGTTTGTGTTTGCTCTCTGCTCTCTAATTTTACATTTACATATCTGTGATATATTCTGTGATCTTGTTGCGTTTGCTCTCTGCTCTCTATTCACCCCTCTAGAGTATAGCGCTTTAATCTCGTTCCTACAATTGGTATCAGAGCGGGTTATACAGGTAAAGCGAGATAACATTGTTATTATATTCTTATCAATACTACTGTTACATAGATCACTATATCACACATGACAACTGTAAAATTCACAAGTGAAGGCCAAGCCACAAACAGACCTCCACTGTTTGATGGTACAAATTACACATACTGAAAAACACGCATGAGTTTTTTCTTGAAATCTCTAGATTTTGACTTATAGTCTATTGTGATTGATCGCTATAAAAAGCCCCCTCGTATTCTTGTTGATGGAGAATTGGTTGAGAAATCCTATAACAAGTATACTGAAGCTGAAAAGAAACAGGTCAGCCTTGACGCACGTAAACGCTTTGTTTTGTGCTTTAGATAGGACTGAATTTAACAAGGTGTCTACATGCACAACATCCAATGAAGTGTGAAAACTTCTCGAAGTTACTCACGAAGGCACGACACAAGTCAAGGAGTCAAAGATCAGTAGACTTACTCAAGAGTATGAGGCGTTCAAAATGAAGCCAAACGAATCCGCCACTCAGATGTTTACGAGATTTCTGGATATTGTAAATCCTTTGTCTTTCCTAGGCAAGGAATACAATAACCTGACTCTGAAGATCAAGCTCTCCTAGTAAAGAAGTTCAAGAAGTTCATGAGACTCAATCGAAGAACAAAAGAATACAACAACAACAATAGCAACAATGAAGAAGATCCAATCTGCTACGGTTGCAAAAAGAAAAGACACATCAAGAAGGATTGTACGACAGCATCATCATCAACCAGAAAAAGTAACAAGTATGAAAAGGGTTACCTGAAGAAATCAACATCCAGAAGGTATGTCAACACAAGCATATAGCATGAAAGTGAAGCTAGCGACTCAGAAGATGAACAATCAGATGAAGCTGCAAATGTATGCTTAATGGCATATGATCAGGTAACATTAACCCCGTGTTTGATACATATGATGATTTTATCTTTGAACAGTTAGGTAAAGCCTTTAGTGACCTCTTAGGTGACTACAGAAAACTGCGTAGCAAATACCAAAACTCTAAGAAAGTACTCAAAGAATACCAAGGTGAAATAGGAAGACTTACCGACCTACTAGCTGAGGTTAGAAGTAATGATAATTCTAGTGAGGTAGGTGAGCTTTCTTCTGTCAAGTAGCAGTTACACGAGACCACAAGGCTATCTGAAGAGAAAGACAAGACCATAACCAAACTAGAGGAAGACTTACTCAAGGAGAAGAAAAGTCCTCAGCAAGCACTAGTCAGAAATGATGCACTCACAACTGACTACAATACACTTTATGACACTTCCAAAAAGTTAGAAATTAGGTTAGAAAAATAGGCTGAGGTTGCTGCTTCCTATCCTAACACGTGTCACTTACCGAAACACCGAAATACTGTCAAACCCAACACTGTCAGACCAAACCCAACCAAACTTTTGCCCAAGAAGACTAATAGGCATGCATTTTATTACAAATATCCAACTAAAAAACCAAGACCTACCAATCATGCACAATACTGCATCTAACACTCAACATGCTAGATGTCATTATTGTGGCACCATTGGTCATATCTCTCCTGCATGTAGAATAAGAAAACTAGTTGATTTGAAGATATGTGCATGGATACCAAAGACTAACATTTCAGGACCCTACAAGAAATGGGTACCAAAAATTTCATCTGCAATTTCTTTTGTAGGTGGAACACCCTACGCATGCTAGAAGCAAATGGATCCTCGACGGCGGTTGCTCATGGCACATGACCGGTGACGCTTCTTTATTCGCAACACTGTCGAAGAAGAAAGAATGATACGTCTCCTTCAGTAATAATCTTAAAGGGTATATAGTAGATATCGACAATATTGGTAAAACCCCCTATCCTGTGATTAAAGATGTTTGTCTAGTAACCGAGTTAAAACATAACATACTCAGCATAAACCATTTAGCTGACCATGGTTATGGTATTAACCAAGGTTCACAGTATCGGTATCGGAATCGGTATCGGACTATTCCTACGAGTATTGGTATCGGCGATATCGGTAGTATCGGCGGTTTCGGATCGGAGTATCGGATTTTTTGGTATCGGAATAAAATAATTATTAATAAATTATTTACATTTAAAACCATATATTTTATACATTTAGGCATAATTTAAGTATTTTCAGTGTTATTTCGTAGTACTTTTGAAATTAAATAACATTGTAATCACCCTTAGCGATTGGTTTACATATAATAGATTGATTTTCTTCTTTTACATATTTTTACAATCTTATTATGCTTTAAACCCTTGATGATTTGTCTTTTTCGTTTAATTTTCTTTGCCGAATTGACCGGAAAAGAGACCCTCAATGTTGGTATCGGTAAGTATCGGGTATCGGTCGGTATCGGATCGGGACATGCCAAACCGTATCGGTATCGGCCGTATCGGATCGGTATCGGCCGATACTTTAAACCATGGTATTAACTTTGTCAAAGATAAATGTACTATAGTTGATAGCTCAACTGGTAGCACAATCTTTGAAGGTATTAGGGAAGACAATATATATGTTTTCTATTTGTTGGAAAATACTAACAAAGCAGGTAGATGCTTAATTGCCAAGAATGATGAGAGTCAACTAAGGCATATGAGACTCGGTCATGCAAATATGGACACAATTTCAAGACTATACACGAAGAAATTGGTACGGGGTTTACCGGACATCACCTTCAAGAAGGATACGGTATGTAGTAAATGTGAAAAGAACAAAGCTATCCGATTTACATTTAAGTCCAAAAACGTTGTAAGTATCCACTAGACATCTACAATTACTGCATATGGATTTATTTGGGCCTAGTAGAAATGCTAGCCTAGGTGGTAAGTTATATACATTTGTAATAGTAGATGATTTCTCTAGATACACGTGGGTATATTTTCTCACACGCAAAAATGATGCATTGTCTGAATTCGTCTCCTTTTGCAAGAAAGTTCAAAATGAAAAAAGATTCATGATCACTCGTATTCGAAGTAATCATGGCAGCGAATTTGAGAATGCAAAGTTTGAGCAATTTTGTGACACACACGGTTATCTGCATGAGTTCTCCTGCCCTAGGACTCCACAACAAAATGGAGTTGTGGAATGTAAGAACAGGACTCTATCTGAAATGGCTAGAGTTATGTTAAACTAGTTTAGTCTACCTAAATACTTTTGGGCTGAAACTGTCAATACAGCTTGTTATGTTCTCAATAGGGTTATAATTCGACCTAAATCGAAGAAGACTCCCTATGAGTTATGGTTTGATAGAACACTCAGTTTCCTATTTCAAAATCTTTGGTTGCAAATGTTTTATTCTTAATACTAAAGATAATTTGGAAAAGTTTGACGAAAAGGCCGATGAAGGTATATTTTTAGATTATGCAGCCAAAAACAAAGGGTACCGAGTCTTCAACAAAAGAACTATGATCATCGAAGAGTCAATAAATGTCACTTTTGACGAACTAAATCAACAAACAATCGATGATGATGATAAAGACGTCAGTACATTGAGCACAGCACCTGCAGAACCTTCAAGCACAGCACCTGCAAAACCACCGAGCAAAGCACGTCCAGAACAAGAAACCAGAACCAGCTACCTTGAGAGTCTGCCAAAAAGAATGAAGTTTATGGCTGACCATCCCAAGGACTTGGTAATAGGTGAGATTACCAGGGGTGTAAGTACTCGTTTCTATAATAAAGATATAGTTTCCTGTGTTGCATTTATTTCACAGCTAGAACCCAAAACTATTGAAGAAGCATGTAGCGATAATTTTTAGTTAGATGCTATGCAAGAGAAATTAAACCAATTTGAACGGAATCAAGTTTGGAAACTTGTTCCCAAGCCCATTAATCATCCGGTCATTGGCACCCGCTGGATATTCCGAAATAAACTCAATGAGAATGGTTTAGTCACTCGTAATAAGATCCGACTCGTAGCTCAAGGATACAACCAAGAAGAAGGTATCGACTACGATGAGACCAATGCCCCAGTTGCGAGATTAGAATCCATTTGCATGTTATGTGTATTTACATGTTTTCATAATTTCAAACTTTTTCAAATGGACATAAAAAGTGCATTTCTTAACGGTTTTATAAAAGAAGAAGTTTATGTAGCTCAACCTCCTGGATTTACTGATTTCAAAAATCCTGAATATGTTTTCAAGTTGAAGAAAGCCTTATACGGTCTAAAACAAGCCCCTCGTGCTTAGTACGATCGTTTAAGCTCTTTTCTACTTGATAACGGTTTTACAAAAGGAAAGGTTGACACTACACTGTTTATAAAATCTTTGAAAGGAAATCTTTTTTTAATTCGGATTTATGTTGACGATATTATCTTTGGATCCACTGATGAGCCTCTTTGTCAAGAATTTTCAAAGTGTATACAGAATGAGTTTAAGATGAGCATGATGGGATAACTCAAATTCTTTCTTGGACTGCAAATCAAACAAACCAACAATGGGACGTTCATTAATCAAGCCAAGTACACAAAAGATTTACTAAAGAAGTTCGATCTGGAAACCGTTAAACCTCTTGGCACTCCGATGGCAACTTCAACTAAGCTTGATATTGATGAGCAAGGCAAACCTGTCGACATACGTAAGTATCGATGTATAAATGGTAGTTTACTTTATTTAACAGCTAGTTGTCCTGATATAATGTTTAGTGTTTGCTTATGTGCACGTTTTCAAGCTAACCCTAAGAAATCACACCTGTGAGCAGTTAAGCGTATCTTTCGATACCTTAAAGGCACTTCTTCTGTCGGCTTATAGTATCCCAAAACCACGTTCTTTGACCTAACCGGTTACTCGAATGCTGATTTTGCTGGATGCAAAGTAGATAGAAAAAGTACTAGCGGCACGTGTCATTTCTTAGGTAAGGCTCTAGTCTCTTGATTTAGCAAGAAGCAAAATTCTGTCGCATTATCAACTACTGAGACCGAGTATATCACTGCAGAACGTTGTTGTGCACAAATTTTGTGAATGAAGCAAATCTTAGAAGACTTTGGTTTACAGTATTCACGCATACCCATTTTCTGTGACAACACTAGCACTATTAATTTGACTAAGAATCATGTATGTCATTCTCACACTAAGCATATTGAGATTCTACATCATTTTCTTAAAGACCATCAAACAAATGGAAATATAAACCTTGAATATGTAGACACAGAGAACCAATTGGCTGACATCTTTACAAAACCATTAGCGGAAGATCGTTTCAATTATTTCCGTCGAAAATTAGAAATTTTAGATGTCAATAATATTAATTAATTTTGTTTTATTAATTATTATTCAATATGCAACAACTGTTTTCGAGACAAGCCTACAAAGGGTTTGTCTGTCACTACGACCAAGGTCGAAGCGAAACGGTATTTAAGTGTTCCCCTGTGAACCTCTGTTAGCTGGGACAGTAGCCCTACAACTAATCTGAGACAGTCGCTGTGTAACGAAATTTAATTCGTAAAATAATATTAATTACATTAATTGAAATTTAAAATAACTAAACTTGAAATTAAATAATTGAAAAGGATTGATAAATACAAAGTGGCATTTTATTTTATCTCTGCACAAAAATACCTCAACAAAACCCCAAGTGAACTCGCACCGAATTCGACCCGAGTTCTGTTGGTGTCAGGTGTTTTTAAGTCAAATTTGAATATAGCCCCTTCTATTCATCACCCTCTACTCCTCCAAACAGAGCAGCAGCCGTGAACGAAGCTCCAAAACCCTAGATTTTTCAACTTCGATTTCTCTCAAATTATTTGGAGTTTTCCATCCAAATTTTGGATTCGTGCGTGAAATCTCGTTCTCTTCTACATACTCAATTCTCAGAAGGTATAATTTCCTTATTCTCTCAATTTCAATTTCTTAAATTTTTATACTTTTCTAGAAACTGTGCCTAGGATTCACAATCCTTCAAGAGAAAGAAGACGGCGGCTAGCGAAGAAGCCTCGTCTTTGGATCCTATCCAAGGATCGCTCTTTTCACCCGTCTAATCGGACGACGGGACGTTCAATGAGTTTTTCTTTGAAACTCATGATCAATCCTTATTATGGTATGCGAATTTCTCAGTTCGCAACATATGTCCCGACACACCGATCAAGTGGACTATCTTTCCGTCACATAGAACTTACTTTGAAGCATTAAGATTGCACAACCTTGTCACTCACTCATTTCCTATTACAACCAATGCTATTCGATTATTTTATTTTAATTTCATCCTTGACACTTTCACTGTTAAGAGCCGTGTTGCTGGAATTGATATTCAATTCAATGATGCCGACCTAGCAAAAATTCTTAATATTCTAAATGAAGGTGCTCCGCTAGACGATATTACTGAATTTGAATTTTTCGGAGACACGACTTTAAACAATTTCAAAAATGAACTTTGTTCTCCTGATCGAGTTCGTACTGAAAAGTTCAAAGCTGCACATTTGAACTTATTTTTCTATGAACTACATCGCATTGTCTACTCCACTCTTGTCCAAATCCACTTCCAAGGACGATGTGACCACCCTTGAAATGTCTTCTTTATATCATATTCGTAAGGGGATTCCTTTTTCTGTCCCCAAGACGATTATTCAGATGATGGGTCGTTGTCACGAAAGGTACAGAAACCTTGCTTACGCGATGATTCTTCCAATCATCTTTCAGCACTTCGACATTGATCTATCCACTTGTGCTCGTGACTCTGAGCCCAAGTATCTTCAACTATCTTGTCGTAGCGCAGCTGTTCCTCCTGCTCCTCCTACTGCACCACCTCCACCTCCTCAGGATTATCCTATGTCTTTTGAGGGTCTCCACCAGCATTTATTTGATATGCGACGTGCTCAGCTGGATGAGCATAACTCTTTGCGAGCGTTTGTGACTAACACATTGAGGGAACACGAGTTCCGAGATACTAGTCGGCGTCAGGCCTTGGCAAACTCCTTTGCGGATCTGCGTTTTGCCTAGACTGGTCTGCATACCAGTTCTCTTTTACGAGATCCTACTGTTTCTGGCTACCGCTATGAGGATGAGGCGGTTCGTCACTTCTTTGAGCCTGGTAACGCTTATGACTGGTATCTTGGTTCTGGTGCTACTCCACACCCTTCTCACGGAGCTGGCACTTCTGGAGCTGGTCCTTCTAGACATGGTGGCGATGCTGATCACGATGACGATGATGACTCTATTTAGCTACTGAGGATTTTTGATATAGACGTTATTGTACTTTGTCTAGATGGTATCTGATAGACTATATTTGTCTATGTATGCTTGGAAATGCTCCGACATTCCAAGATAGTACTTTATCTTTTATTTTTATTAGCACTGTGACTGTTTGCTGAGTTGATATATTTCAAGCTCTTATTAGTATACATTTAATATTTCAGTGTATATTGTTCTCTCTTTTATTCTTAGTATGCACTTCTCATTTCTATGCATAGCTTTACTTATCTTAGTTTATGCTTCCTTCATATAACTGCCTATAAAATATACGTTATTCTTTATATATTTTCTGTAATTCTTCAACGTTTGTTTCTTAAGCATGAATTGCGGGGGAGCTTCTCTCTTTGTAATTATTTTGCTAGGTGACCACGGGAGAGAAAATGGATCTAACATCTTTTGCAGGATACAAGAAAAAAATTTAAGAAGAGACGATACCATTACAGTACCTTACAAATTTTGAATTTTTTGTCAAATCAAGATCAAAATGTTATATCGATCAAGGTTTGTCAATTATCAAAATGGGAGAGATTGTTGGCCCACTGGTCATGGTCAAATTTGATTTTAATAATTGATCTAACCTTGTCTCGATATAAGGGCTACTTAGACGACTGCTGAGAATTGCTACTGCTACCGTTCAAGACATTAAGCCGTTTTGCCATTGAGTCTGTATTTCCGTTTTTAATATAATTTTCACAAATTATTGAGTCTAGGAATACAATGTATACCGAGTCATGCTGGCAAATAGGCTACCCCAAAATGTTTTCAAAATATCATTTGTTTTGAAAATAAACTCATTTACAAAAGCTCCTAACTGTTTGACTTTTCAAAAAATCCAAAACCCGATTTGCAAAACCCTATCCAAATCAACTCTGAACCAAGAGAATTCGGCCCACATTCGTCCCGAGTTCGGTTAGTGGACGTTGGATTTTAAACTCAGTCTTCTAGCAGTTACGGATGCAACGGCTATCTGTCGAGATTCTCTCAAAGAATTCTGTCCGAATTGTCTTTAGAAACCTATAAATAGAGAAGAATTTCTACCATTTCAACACACCTCTCTTCTCTTCTCTCTAAGCCTACAACAGTATTCCAAAGGGTTAATAAGCTTTTCATTTTCAAACCCCAAGCTAGTTACAATCCTCTAGGCGATTTGTCAGTGCGGTACGGTCTAGAAATTTCAGAGTGATTGTAATCAGAGGCTTGATTGAAGAAAGACACTTCACAATTGAAGTTGGTCGAGTACTTCGGATCAAAGCTCGTATTGTAGAAGTTGCAAGAACTTCGCATGAAAGTTGCGGCGTTTTTTCCGTAGTGGATTTCAACTGGAAGCTGGAGTTCTTCCGACTGGACTAATCCTCACAAGAGAAAAACCAGTATACATCCTTGTGTTTGTGTTTCCTCTCTGCTCTCTACTTTTACAGTTACATATTTGTGATATATTCTGTGATCTTATTGCTAACATTTTTTTAATAGCTAATTTTCCGCTGCCTACTCTATTCACCTCCCCCCCCCCCCCCCCCCTTCTCTAGAGTATAGGCTCTCTAGAGTATAGCGCTTTACATCTCGTTCCTGCACATACCAGTACCCAATTTATAGATTATTTTTAGCCGAGTTTGTATGTCCTTCAATTATGAATTTGAAGGACCCGGTTCTTAGATATGTATCCCTACCCGACACTCATACCTGAATCCAGATAACATAGATCTCAATTACTTAACTGATTGATTATCCCGATGACAGTAAAACACATTGTGATGAGAAAAAATCACAAATTATAACTAGCTGGAACGAACTAAATACTATGTTGAACAAACTAATCAACTTTCCTACGATCTCAAAATTCAAGGATTCTATTTATTCTGTAGCAAATCAAGACATCATATATAACTGGTCATATCAAGCAATATTGCATATTATGTAGAAAACTTAGGAGATAGGTATTTAGTCAGATAATGAAATTGATTATCCATTAATTAGTAAGCCATTATAATTGAAACAACTAGTAGCCTTAGAGAGCTATTTCCTTATTTCAACAATTGTCACAAGGCAAACATATACCTCTTGAATGACTTCATAGTGATGTCGTAATTTAGGATCCATTCTTTTGTACCTGAAAGGAAAATTGTAGTGAGAACAATGCTATAGAGGAAATATTGCTATTTTAAAAAGGGTCCTAAAGTTTGGGAACCAATGCAGACATTTGTACGTATTCTATTTTTCTTGGTAATAATCATTTATGCTAGTATGTTCCGGTTCACCTAAGGATGACTGTATTATCTTTTATTATATCTAGTTATTACCATGTGGAATTTCATTGCAAAGAAAAAAAAATCAAGGAATGTTGATCATTGCAGAAGAGATGAAGAAACCAAATGTAATTGTGTAAAGAAACAAATATGACCTTCTCCAGAACTCATCATATGTAGACACAAGGAACCTTCTGTTCCCACTCAAATGATCTTGGTAGCTAAACACAAAAACTTGTGTGTGTGTTTTAGCAAATCTCACAGCCTCCTCTTGTCTAGGAAAAGTAGCCCATACCTCATCCCTATATCAGCATGAGTTTGAACTGCATCAATAATAGAAGGAAACATGCCCGCTACATAAATATACATAGCTAGCAAGTATTTCAAGGCAAATAAAGTGTTCAGAGTAAAGTATATGTCCATCATAATACCTTGGAATCAGTTTATTCTGTTCCCTGAGATCAAAATGAATTTCATGTAATAACCGCAACAGTTGTGACGGTTTCTTAGCAGGAGCACCTTGTGGGGAACCATAAAATACAAGTGGAGATATCTGTCTGCCACTTTTGATCTTGATCGCAACAGTTGTTGACACACCAAGCTGAAAAGAAAAGAATAACTATCAGCCATGACCATTGATGCAGAGTAACTGTGATTCATAGAATGTGTTGGATTTAGAGAGTTAGAGGTTTATGTAGTTACTTTAGTCCCACATGTAGACTCATATGAGGAATGTTCTCCTTGATTGAGTTCTGCAGGAAAGAGGGAAGGACGGCGAAACCAAGGGCTAACCTTCACATGGAGGGTGGAGCTGATAGAGACTGTTATTATTGCTGTCAAGTCCTACTGGTTACAAACTTTTCAGATACCATACAATGTTTTCAACAAAAAGAATTTTGCTCGAACTTCTTAAGAAAAGAGGGCAAACATGCTACAGGCTGGACTATTATTTGCAGGAGGAAGGACGCTAGGAATCCCTAGGCCCCATGACATCGAGGAATCTTGTGCACTCTAATTGCTAATGAAAGTTTCTAACAGAGAACTCTATATGGGCTAAGTGGACGAGGAGGTTTTTAAAATAAAGAAATTTCTGGGACATTCACTTATAAAACAATTCTAAGGAGGACTATTGCAAAACAATACCTCAGTAAAGAGAGGCATAGCTTCAGGGGACAAAACTAGTATTTGGTTTAAGCCCATGGCCCCCTGAGTGAAGACCTATGTTGCACGAATATATAGACGGTTAAGGACACGATACAGATACTGGATACAGATTTTTTTCAAATAGGTATAATATAACCACTGTGTTGCATAAATACAAACACGGATACAGAAATAGACACGATACAGGTACGGCCACCATTTTCCCTTGTCTCTGCAACATAGGTGAAGACTAATTGAAAGATTAGGGTGGAAGTCTCTCCACATCCTGGGGGGCAATGTACAGGTCAATGCCAGTATTGAATAGGGTGAAAAAATTGGTAGTTACTAGACCCTTAGCAAAAGAGAGAAAGGAAGTACAAATGATAATGCGAGGGGAGGTTCGAGGAACGGCACAGATATGAAAAGGTAGAGTGGTCAGAAGACAGTATGAAAAGGTAGAGTGGTATGAAGTAGTATGGTACACAGGGAATTGCTTGAAATGATGAGTGTATTTGTATATAAGGCAACATGAATTTGAAAAATGAGTGTGTGTATATATGGCAATTCGGATTAGACTAATCACCAAAGACAGGCTTATAAGCCATTACAAGCTTTGAGCACTGGAAGAATCAATCAAGCCTATCTACTTCAAGTGTTCCTTTAGAGCATATATGTGGAAACTTAACAGATTGAAACTGAGACTAAAAAATGAAGGAAATTGTATCCTGGAAGAGGAAGTAAAGGAACTAATGTGGCATAGCAAGAAACAAGAAAAATATATTACTAAGGGTGGTATTGGCAGTATCTACGTGGTATATTCGGAAGGAGAGGAACAGGAGAGTAATCCAGAATGA
The DNA here is from genome assembly GCA_029216955.1 of Iris pallida. NCBI lineage: Eukaryota > Viridiplantae > Streptophyta > Magnoliopsida > Asparagales > Iridaceae > Iris > Iris pallida. The sequence goes on from JANAVB010033620.1 coordinate 18,284,207, forward strand.
AGACACTGATAAAACAATTATATGCAAGAAAATCCAGAAGGATGTTTCTACTATAACAATATGAGAGTACAAACTAAAAGAACAGATCAAAGTAGAAAAATCATATCCTATTGGGGAATTCCCTTAAAAACACTGAATGAGATATATATACTAATTATTCCCAATGCAGCCTTCCACATGGTATCAGAGCTATGGTTTATCTTGGACCAAGCTCTTTAAGATTAACCCAAAACCTAACCTAGATATCCATCTCATCCTTTAAACTTCATCCTATCCATCTATCTTCTTCTTGTTCTCTTTCTTTTAGAATTCCCTAGATCCATCTCTAGCCTTCCATCTTCTACCTCCTCTCTTTCTAAAGAAACTCTCAACAAAGATATTTTATTTTGTCTTCCCTCTTCTTGTTCTTCCTCAAACCTCTCTTATTCACCACTTCCCTTCTATCTCCCTCCCTTGCCACGCCAACTCCCTACAGGTCCAACCCATCAAATTCGCATGACCTCGGTCTTTAGCTATGTTACATGCCATTTTTAGTTCTATTTACCGACTTTGCTTCGGTCACCCTACTAGCAGCCCGACCTGAGTGCCATTGTCATCTCTACAGCACTAGATTCCCATCTATTGATCTAGGATTGCCTAAATCTCCTTCTCTCCCCCCAAATCCATTACTCTTTCTCCATCAACTTGATTATAAAAATTTCACAATAGATGGCCATACAAAGAAGTAGCACTGCACCAGCCTCGTCGTCGACCACACTCGACACCACTACCCTATTCCAACCACCATTTGGATTCGAATCCAACTCCTATCTGGATTCGACTATAGTCCCAACTCCGACCAGCAATGAGGGATAGCTTCCTCGATGACGACTTTGCTCTGGCACCTTCAAACACCCTCTGAAGTTACATCCAACGGAACTTCCTGCCTCTGACCTCCATTGGCTTCGATAACAACAATCTACTGCAACAACAAGATCTAGCTCTCACAGACAACTTGCATAATCAAAGACACTGCAACAGCATCTTCTTCTCCCATAACTGACTCAATTATGTCCAGTATTCTAAATGTGTCACTACCACATTTCTAGTTTGAGGATATTGTTGACATTTTTGGGGTAATTAAAATTTATTAGAATTTATTTGAATTTATGGGAATTTTTAGAAATTATTTTGGAATTGTTTGAATAAGGGTTGACTAGGTTGACTTTGACTAGCTTTGACTTTGTGACCTAACCCTAGTTAAGTTGGACTTGACTAGATATGAGATCCTAGGTTAAGTTAAGTTAACCATACTCTAGTTAGGGAAACCAATTAGGAATATTGAGTTTGAATAGAAGGATTTTGACCACAAGTCATGACTTGTGATTTCTAAGTCATTGATTTATGACTAAGCCCAAAGCCCATTAGTCAAGTGCCCAAACCCTAATCCTAACATTTTTGTCCAGCCAACCTAGGGATTTCCCCACTATATAATCTCTCCTAAAATCTAGGGCTAGCCTCTTCTTTAGGAATTTATTTCAAGAGAAGAAAGAGGTGAGTCTCCATGTTCAAAAATCCCTAGAAAATCCATTTTTTCTCCTTTTTAATCCAAACAAATTGCAATAGGTTCTAATTATTGTTTTCTTGCTGTTGGAATTGGTTGTTCTCAGTTTTCTATCAATTTGGAGGAGTTTGGCCATCAAGAGGAGCACCTCTTTGTGGAGCTTTTTCAGGCTTTGGGTACTCTTAGGTAACTCTCTATCCACACCATAGAATCCTGAGATTTTTGCATCATTAGGGAGCCCTAGACCTAACCTAACAGTAGAAATAGAAAACCCTAAGTTTTCGTGTCCTTTCGTGTCCAAACAGGACACGTATCAGTGCACTATTCAACGTGTTTGTGGAAATGCCACTGTGGAATCGATGGTGTTATTTTCGAAATATTTTTGAATGGAAAATTGCGTTTTGATGTCGCTTACACGATTTTAATTAACTGAGTTGAATTCGTGCTTGTGTCGTGTCGTTTGGACACTCGTGCACACACACTCGGACACGCGCGCGCAGCTACAGTGCTCCCCTGCCACTCGGGCTTCCTGCAGGACACGACACGAACTTGTTTGACACGAGATTTTGTGGACACTTAGGGGCACCCACTGTCATCACACTCCCCAAGTTTCACGAGATTTCGTAGTCAGGTTGGGGAGTAATCGGCCGCGCACGGGGAATACGCTGCACTGTGCACAGGCTGTTAATAGCCACTGATACGGCCCTATAACTTAGGACACGACACGCGAGGACACAATGCAGACACTTAGACACGAGCACCTAGACCTAGACTAGGTGGGGACAAAAGCACGAGGCCTGGGATTGTCACGCCCCGATTCCGTCGAATCGATAGTCGTCCCCCGGGCGTGATGCCGTGCGAACCGCAATTTGCGATCGCACAAGGCCTAGTCATAAGGTAATCCGAGACACGAGATCTAAGAGAGTACGCAGACAAATTGATGTACACAATAAGTAAAGGAAACTTGATCTTTATTGATAATGAACATCTTTTACAGACTCCGATACAAGACTCTTTGCCGCGCGGGCTACAACATGACTCGATTACAAAAGAGTGCCGATGAGATAGCCGTTCCATACATTGCACACATCCCTCAGTATACACAAGTACTCCATTGACCTGGAAGGGAGGGACGCTGAGTCATTTCCTATGGACTGTCGAGAGCCTTCAAAAGTGGAGTCGCAGAGTAAGTCTTCGACACACGGCCGAAGCTTCAAAAGTCACGAACGCCGCCGAGCTAGCTGGCGCGTCCTTCCTGGTTCGCGGGACCTGCAAAGAGCGAGGATCAGCACGAAACACATGTACTGGCGAATGGCTAATTAAATCCAAGCTCTGCATTTGATTCAAGAAGTTTCGTAAACATGTTAGCTAGCTATTTCAATGATCTTTCTAACCATCCTGTTCGATTTGCATGTTAACATGTTTTGAGGCAAGCATATGAACTTGTATATCATTAAGTAATTATCATGTTCATCCCGTGTCCCGTGCACCTGTTAAGCAGTAAAAAGGGGTATAAAGGCTACTGGCAATGTCAAGCCATCGCGGACTATAGCATTTGGTTAGACGACGCCCCTTTCGCGTCGGGTAGCTAGCCCTGTACGAAAGTGCCCGCATAACTCGCGTCGATGAGGGTTGGCGCTGCTACACTCGTTCCTCCCGGGCCGAATCGGTCCCTTGGCCTAGGCAACCGTTCGAGGAAACTTCACCTTGTCGACAAGTTGTCCAATGACCGTTTTCCTTTGGACTTAGTTGATTTCCTTACTTAGCCGTATCGTTGCGATAAACGTTAATCGATTCATTCATTGTTTGCATAGGCTAAGTGGATTTGTATAAGAAAGCTCATTTTTTATTTTCAAAACCGGCAGTTTGATAGCAGGTGTTTCGTGAAGAATCGTGCCATGATTTCTTTGATTCTACACTATTATGACAAGCATTCATTTACTTCACATGTTGAGTTTGAAATAGAGGGACGAGACGAAAGAGGTTAGCCACTCGCCTTAGTCTTTGCTTCAAGCGAGCGACCGGTTGGCTGCGCTGACGTCGCCTACGCGATCACCTGCAATCGCATAAGCAACTGATTAGAACACTGTATAATTCAAGGATGTTCGATATGAATGCGAAGCTCGAAAACATATCACGAAAACCCATCGAAGACATTCACGAAAAACGCATTCACGAAATCCAAAGCCAAAGCCAAATCAAGTGCGGCATGAAAACCAGGGCAACGGGAGGTCTCTCCCGACTCAGCCGCAGAGCCAATCCTCGAGGCGCAACCCGCTGAATATGGGACTTGGTTCCGAAGAAGCCATTCCATAACGTGGAATGGATCTTAATTCAACCGTTCCCGTTCGATCGACTCGGCCGATTCCGACCTATCGGTCCCGACCGAATCGATAGCGACAGTGTTCCTTTCTCGCGCACCCCGTGGACGGAGAAGGGGCACGATGTAGGGACGGGGCACTACACCATAACCAACTAATAAAAAATTTCGTCCTCGAAACTTAAAGATGAAACCTACCTCTACGAGAACAATGAAGGGAATTTATCCTTCATCTCCGATTCAAGCTCCCATGTCGACTCTTCGACCGAGTGGTTCTTCCAGAGGACGCGAACGAGAGGGATCGCTCGATTTCGCAGCAACTTATCCTTGCGTTCTAAGATTTGAACTGGCTCTTCGACGTAGGATAAGTCTGACTTTAGCTCCAGCTGGCCAAAATCTACCACGTGGCTAGGGTCGTGCACGTACTTCCGCAACTGAGAGACGTGGAAGACGTTGTGTACACCATCAAGCGCCGGCGGTAGGGCAATTTTGTAGGCCACTGGTGCGACCCGTTCAAGTATTTCGAACGGCCCAACGAATCTCGGACTCAACTTTCCTTTCGCGCCGAACCGAGTAACTCCCCGCATGGGCGACACTTTGAGAAATACGTGATCGCCTACTAGAAACTCGAGCGGTCGACGATGAATGTCTGCATAGCTTTTCTGACGACTCTGCGCGGTCTTTAATCTTTCTCGGATGAGCTTGACCTTTTCCACAGTCTGTTCCACCAGCTCCGGGCCGAGTATCTGCCGTTCCCCGACTTCATCCCAGCAAATGGGCGATCTGCACTTCCGGCCGTACAAAGCTTCATACGGCGCCATTTGGATGCTGGATTGGTAGCTATTGTTGTATGCAAATTCCGTCAGCGGTAGGTGGACGTCCCAACTTGATTTGAAGTCAATTGCGCAGAGCCGTAGCATGTCTTCGAGAATCTGGTTGACGCGCTCCGTTTGGCCGTCGGTCTGAGGATGGTAAGCTGAGCTGAACTGCAACTTGGTTCCCAGCGCCGACTGAAGGCTACTCCAGAATCGCGACATGAATCGTGAATCCCGATCAGAGACGATGGATACTGGAACTCCGTGCAGCCGAACTATCTCGTCAAGATAAATCTGCGCCAGGCGATCAACGCTCCAAGTAACTTTGATGGCGATAAAGTGCGCTGACTTGGTTAATCGATCGACGATGACCCAGATGGCGTCGTTCCCCCGTGGTGTCTTCGGCAGGCCAACAATAAAATCCATAGTGACATGATCCCATTTCCACTCGGGAATAGCGAGGTTCTGCATCTCCCCGCCCGGTCGCTGATGCTCAGCTTTCACCTGCTGACAGGCCATGCATTGCGACACGAAGAGCGCCACATCTCTCTTCATCCCGTGCCACCAAAAGGTCGTGCGGAGGTCCTTATACATCTTGGTACTGCCTGGATGCAAAGTGTATTTCGCATAGTGCGCCTCCGACAGGATCTCCTTTCTGAGTTCTGAATCGTCCGGAACGCATAGCCTACCCTTCAATCGAAGCACGCCGGTTTCGTCTTCCGCAAAGTCGGTCGTCCTTCCTGTCGAAATTAGCTCTCGCATTTTCTTCAGGTACAGATCGTTCGTCTGAGTGGTCTTGATCTTTTCAAGCAAGCTCGGCTCTAACTGCAACTTTGCCAACTGCACATTCCGAAATCTGACTCGGAGCTCGATGCCCATCTCTTCTAGGTCGCGTAGCAATCTGGGGTCGATGGATAACGAGGCAATGTACTTCCGACTCAAAGCGTCTGCCACAACATTTCCCTTTCCCGGCGTATAGTCGATAGTCAAGTCATAGTCCTTGATCAGTTCAAGCCAGCGCCTCTGCCGCAAGTTCAGTTCCCTCTGCGTGAATAGATACTTGAGGCTCTTGTGATCGGTATAGATCGTGCACGCCACGCCATAGAGGTAGTGACGCCATAATTTCAACGCGAACACAATCGCCGCTAACTCCAGGTCGTGCGTGGGATAATTCTTCTCGTGCGGCTTTAGCTGTCGGGAAGCAAAAGATATCACCTTGTTCCGCTGCATCAGCACACACCCCAAGCCCTGGCCGGACGCATCGCTGAATATCTGGAAACCCTCAGTCCCTTCTGGAAGTGCGAGTATCGGGGCCGAGACGAGCCGTTGCTTTAATTCTTGGAATGAAGCTTCACAATCGTCTGACCATTCGAAGGCGACTCCTTTCTGGGTGAGGCGAGTCAGAGGCGATGCAATCTTCGCGAAGTCTTTCACGAAGCGTCGATAGTATCCCGCTAAGCCAAGGAAACTTCGAATCTCGCTGACGGACGTTGGCCGCTTCCAATCAACGACGGCTTCAACTTTCTTTGGGTCGACCGCGATACCTTCAGCAGAAATGATGTGTCCGAGGAATGCGACGCTGCTAAGCCAGAATTCACATTTGCTTCGCTTCGCATACAATTGATTTTCTCGAAGGGTCTGAAACACGGTCCGTAGATGCTCAGTGTGTTGCTGCCGATTCTTCGAGTAGACGAGTATATCGTCGATAAAGACTACTACGAACTTGTCGAGGAATGGTCGAAACACCCGATTCATTAAATCCATGAAAGCAGCAGGGGCATTCGTTAGGCCAAACGGCATTACCAGGAACTCGTAATGGCCGTAACGAGTGCGAAACGCAGACTTTGGCACATCATCCGGCTTGATCTTGAGTTGATGGTAACCCGAACGCAGATCAATTTTAGAGAACACCGTGGCTCCTTGGAGCTGGTCAAACAGATCATCTATGCGGGGCAGGGGGTATTTGTTCCGGACGGTGGCTTTATTCAGCTCGCGGTAGTCGATACAAAGACGCATAGAGCCATCCTTCTTCTTGACAAACAGTACGGGCGCTCCCCACGGCGAGACGCTGGGTCGGATAAATCCCTTGTCGAGCAATTCCTGTAACTGCACCTTGAGTTCTTTCAGCTCTGCAGGGGCCATCCTGTATGGGGTCTTCGAGATCGGTCGAGTGTCGGGGAAGGTATCGATAGTGAACTCAATCTCTCGATCGGGCGGCATGCCGGGCAACTCGTCCGGGAACACATCGGGGAATTCTGCCACAACGTCGGTCTGACCCGCGTTTGCACCATCCAGTCGCATGTCTCGAACGGAAGCTAGATAGCCTTCGCACCCGGAATACAGCATCCGTCGAGCAAATATCGCAGAGATCACCATGCAGGTCGGCGACGCCTCACCACACGAGTAGCAGAATTCAGGCACTCCCGGTATGCGGAATGTGACCTTCTTTTCAGCGCAGTCTATGGTTGCGTTGCACGGACCGAGCCAATCCATTCCCAGAATGATATCGTAGTCCTTAATATTTAGAACTATCGCATCGAGACTGACCTTTTGACCACCTATACAGATGATTCCGTCACCGCAGACTAAACTCGCAGCTAGTGGCATGCCCGACGGGATGTTAACAGTGAGCTCGAGACCGAACGGTGTCAGAGGGAATTTGTGCTCGGCGGCAAAGTCCGTCGATATGAAACTATGCGTGGCACCTGAATCAAACAATACACGAGCAGGTTTATTATTGAATTGCAGTATACCTGTCACGACTGTGTCAGATGCGAACACTTCATCTCGGGTCATGGCGTAGACACGGCCCTGAGCATTGGGACGACGGTCTTGGCCATTCTGTTGTGCGGTCGGTGGAGCCCGAGGTGCTTGGCCTCGGTTTTGTTGATGTTGGGACGGGCGTTGGGTCGACGCAGCTTCCGGACAGTCCCTTACGAGGTGATCCCTCTTGCCGCATGCGAAACAGACTCTGTTCTTAAGTCGGCAGTCGGTGTCCAGATGCCCGTCCTTGTGGCAGAAATTGCAGACCATCCGTTCCTTCGTCTGGTTGCCGCGATGTTGACGCTTATGTGCGTTGTTGCCTCCCGCGTTACTATAGCGTTTGTTATTAAAGTTAACAGCGCCGGTAGTAGTAGGAGGATACTCGGACTCCAGACGGATGGCATGGTTGAGTGCCTCGCCCACAGTTTTGTATTCCGGCACCGAGACATGAGCACGGATAGAGGAACGCAGGCCCACTACAAATCGTTTTGCTCGACTTGCGGTGGTAGGTAAATAGTCTCCGACGAACTTGGCCAGTTTGTTGAATTTAGCCGCATATTGTCGTACAGTCATATTCCCTTGCGTCAACTGCATGAACTCATTTTCTTTTTCCTGTCGCACGGCTGCAGAAAGATATTCGTTCTCGAACGCATTTCTGAATGTCACCCATGAGATCGCCGCCGGCTCGTCTTCACGTCGAATAGCCCGCTTCTGCACAGCCCACCAATCGTGCGCGTTCATTCGAAGTAGAAGTTGAGCACACGCGACTTTCTTCGAGTCCTCGACACCCAGAAGCTCGAACTTGTCTTCCAGCTCCTCCAACCAGTCGATCGCCACGGATGGATCTTCTGTGCCGTTGAAGGAAGTGCGACAGCTTTTCGTGAATTTTGACACGTCGAAGTTAGAACTTCTCGGTGCTGCAGGTGAGAGCGCGGGCGCCTCTGGTTCAGCTTCGTTGGATCGAACCGCAGGCTGGGTCACGGCAGGTGTCATCGTTGAGTTGTTGTTGTTGCCGACGACCGACTGTACGATCTGTTGGAGGGTATTCAGCTGCTGTTGTTGCAGCTTGAATTGAGCCTCGAACCGACTCTCAAATTGGGTCTGACGAGCCTCCGCTTGCTGACGATAGAGCTCGTTCTGACGTTGCTGCATTTCAAGCATCTGCAGCATACGTTGCATCGGGTCGCCGGAAGGTCCGGCTACAGTAGGCGTCATTCCCGTTGGGTTAACGGAATGCTCGGGCCTAGAAGCACTCGAGCCGCTGGAAGCGCTCGTCTCGTCTTCCGCCTGAGCTCCCGTAACTGCAGGGAAAAATGAAGGCAACTCTCGTTAGTTTCAGAAAATGTCTTGGGTTTAGCGTATGGAACAACTCTTCTCATCGACACGAGGTCAACGGTTGGAGACTAAATCTCGACACTGGAGGCCAAGGACGTAAAACCGTGCTCTGATACCATTATGTCACGCCCCGATTCCGTCGAATCGATAGTCGTCCCCCGGGCGTGATGCCGTGCGAACCGCAATTTGCGATCGCACAAGGCCTAGTCATAAGGTAATCCGAGACACGAGATCTAAGAGAGTACGCAGACAAATTGATGTACACAATAAGTAAAGGAAACTTGATCTTTATTGATAATGAACATCTTTTACAGACTCCGATACAAGACTCTTTGCCGCGCGGGCTACAACATGACTCGATTACAAAAGAGTGCCGATGAGATAGCCGTTCCATACATTGCACACATCCCTCAGTATACACAAGTACTCCATTGACCTGGAAGGGAGGGACGCTGAGTCATTTCCTTTGGACTGTCGAGAGCCTTCAAAAGTGGAGTCGCAGAGTAAGTTTTCGACACACGGCCGAAGCTTCAAAAGTCACGAACGCCGCCGAGCTAGCTGGCGCGTCCTTCCTGGTTCGCGGGACCTGCAAAGAGCGAGGATCAGCACGAAACACATGTACTGGCGAATGGCTAATTAAATCCAAGCTCTGCATTTGATTCAAGAAGTTTCGTAAGCACGTTAGCTAGCTATTTCAATGATCTTTCTAACCATCCTGTTCGATTTGCATGTTAACATGTTTTGAGGCAAGCATATGAACTTGTATATCATTAAGTAATTATCATGTTCATCCCGTGTCCCGTGCACCTGTTAAGCAGTAAAAAGGGGCATAAAGGCCACTGGCAATGTCAAGCCATCGCGGACTATAGCATTTAGTTAGACGACGCCCCTTTCGCGTCGGGTAGCTAGCCCTGTACGAAAGTGCCCGCATAACTCGCGCCGATGAGGGTTGGCGCTGCTACACTCGTTCCTCCCGGGCCGAATCGGTCCCTTGGCCTAGGCAACCGTTCGAGGAAACTTCACCTTGTCGACAAGTTGTCCAATGACCGTTTTCCTTTGGACTTAGTTGATTTCCTTACTTAGCCGTATCGTTGCGATAAACGTTAATCGATTCATTCATTGTTTGCATAGGCTAAGTGGATTTGTATAAGAAAGCTCATTTTCTATTTTCAAAACCGGCAGTTTGATAGCAGGTGTTTCGTGAAGAATCGTGCCATGATTTCTTTGATTCTACACTATTATGACAAGCATTCATTTACTTCACATGTTGAGTTTGAAATAGAGGGACGAGACGAAGGAGGTTAGCCACTCGCCTTAGTCTTTGCTTCAAGCGAGCGACCGGTTGGCTGCGCTGACGTCGCCTACGCGATCACCTGCAATCGCATAAGCAACTGATTAGAACACTATAATTCAAGGATGTTCGATATGAATGCGAAGCTCGAAAACGTATCACGAAAACCCATCGAAGACATTCACGAAAAACGCATTCACGAAATCCAAAGCCAAAGCCAAATCAAGTGCGGCATGAAAACCAGGGCAACGGGAGGTCTCTCCCGACTCAGCCGCAGAGCCAATCCTCGAGGCGCAACCCGCTGAATATGGGACTTGGTTCCGAAGAAGCCATTCCATAACGTGGAATGGATCTTAATTCAACCGTTCCCGTTCGATCGACTCGGCCGATTCCAACCTATCGGTCCCGACCGAATCGATAGCGACAGTGTTCCTTTCTCGCGCACCCCGTGGACGGAGACGGGGCACGATGTAGGGACGGGGCACTACAGGGATGGTCTGTGTCGGGTGCACGACACGCGTGCACACCCGCACGAGGCTGTCCAGTTTGCGTGTCTGGTTTACCCGTTTGGGTTGTGATTCAATTGGACACGTTTGTGTCCACTTTGGTGGACACAAACTAATCACACAACACGTATGTAATGTGTTTTTACTGTACCAACCTATAAATTGGTATTTTAGTTCGAAAGTGTTGGTTAAATTCCATTTCCTATTTTTTCTGAAAACTGTGTAATATCCAAGTATCATGTTTTTCTTCCAGATTTTAAATATGAGTTGTCATCAATATTTAACCCATTAAACACTGATAATTGCATGTTGTTAAGCTTCTAACTTGTTCACCTACATGTCATCTAATGCTATGTCGATTTTGGTTGGAATTGGTGGAAGTTTGGGTTTGAAATTGGGGATTGAATAGTTGTGGACTGTTTTAGTGGTTTTAATGTAATACAATGTGTTGTATGGACTGTTAAGATTTAATGTTCAATATCTGAGAATGAAGGGGTGGACTAAAACTGGAAATTCAGGACTGTCCTAAGACTGATATGGGAACTGATTTGTCCCTCTTCATATTCATGTTCAGTTCAGTAGACTTACTTCACTCACCCTCACTATACACCAATATGCTTTCCTCTAAAACACTCACACCCTCACCTAAAACACTTGAGAGTACACTCACTCGCTGCTCACTGATTTTTTCCCCCCTCATTGTATGTAAACCACTGTTCATGTAGCCATTCACACCACTCTCCCTAACACAAGTCACATACCACACTCTAGCCTATTACACACACCCTTTCCTCTCTCTCTTTACTGTCCTATATTGTTTCCTACACACAAACCCTCATGCACACATCCACAAACACATGTAGACACCACACACACACACACATACACATGGACACTTGAGTTTTTCCCCTCTCTTTGAATCCTTTTGTATATGCACATAATGTAGTGTATATATATATAATGTGATATGTGATATGTGATATTATATGGTTTGGTGTATCATATAGGTATCTAATATAGCTATTTGCAATGGGTTTATAGGCTATGTTAGTTTATATATATGAGTATCATATACATATAACTTGTGTGTGAACCCTATATATGTATTACATATATATGTGGGTTATGGCTAGATTACAATATAGATATCAAGAGTGTTAGGTTTTAGATATAGGTATATATGTGGTATTTAGCCTATGGCCTAGGGTTGTGTTTGCTTAGCTAATGAGCCTAGATTGAGCTTGTACAGCTTAGTTTGACCTAGAATAGATTTGCTAGGCTAGTGTAGACTAGTTTGACCTAGTGTGGACTTGTTTGACCAAGTTTGACCATAGTTGACCTAGTTTGACTTCTAGGGTTGACCAAAGTTGACCAAGAGTTGACTTTGGCCTAGTTTGACCTAGATTCATGTAGAATGCATAGTAGAGCTTCATTTTATCATTTTAGACTTGTTGTGACTTGTGCTGTTCTAATAGGAGCCAGACACCACTCCTCGGACAGTACTTTTCAGTTGGACACTCAGATACCAGGCGAGTACATTCTCTGATCATTTCATATCATGTTTAGGATTATATTTCCTGCTTTAGACTATCTTACTTGATGCTGACACGTTGGAACACGGATTGGTACTATATGGATCCCTTCATGAGATGTTATCCCTCTCGGGAGCATCAGATACTTTTGTCATGTGTGTTTCACTTACATCACGTATCATATGCTTCTATCATCATGAATCTTCGGGAATCAGCTAGTGACTCATGTACCCTCATGATCACCGAGCCTTCACGAATCAATTCATAAATCACCCTTTATGGGCAACGTAGTATAATCATGAATCTTAACGTAACTTGAATGGATCCTTGTGTATTGATTGGGGTACGGGGGAGTATGAATGGTCATGTGAATAAATATCCAAAGTAGTGTAGTCATGAATCACTCTTAGTGTAGTCATGAATCAGTCCTAAGCCATTCACATGTTCGTCTGTACTCTAAATCACTAGCACTGACTCTCTTTATATATATATCATAGATATTTACATACAGTCTCTCTTTTTACATTATGCTATTTCTTCAGATCCTGTATTTTATTCTCTAGCATGATTATATTTCCTTTCCTGCTATGACTTGTTGAGATGTATTGTGCTCGCTCCTGTCCTGACTGGACCTGTTGAAAATATTACCGAGGACGAGGAGGAGGCTGGCGTGGATACCTATTACGGTGCCACCTTAGATGAGATGTTGGACCTGGACCATCAGCAGGCCCCACTAGCTGTGGATGACACACCCTTAGACTAGGATGTTTTCATTTACAGTATGTCATGGATGATTGTATATATTTGATTATGGGATTATGTATCTATCTTAGACACTTAGACTCTCTGATGTACTTGCGATTTCCTTTCATTTCAGCAGTTTCATTTATCTATCTATCAGCTATGTTATCATCTGTTTTTTCTTGAGTTTTATATCATATCATGCTTCTTCTTCCTTAGTTGTGATTGAGTCTACTTTTATCATGTCACCCCCATTCGGGGAGTATAAACTGTTTAAGCTTTATATTGCTAGATGTTGTGACCTAAGACAGCGTTCTACCGCCGACACTGCGGCGTAGGCTGGACGTACCCACGTCTCGTGCCCTAACTCTAGGGTGCGGGTCGTGACAAAATGGCGGCTACCTAGCCCGCCTAGGCGGTAGGCAGTCTCTCTCCACACCCATTTTCAGTAGGCAATAGAGTAGGCGGCCAACAGAGGTTGGCATCATAGGCGAAGGCAAGGCAGCGTAGGCGGACGCGTAGGCGGAGCAATACCTAATAAGATATTTTGGCCAAAAAGATTTTGTAGGCATTATGGGCCTATTGTTCACTTTTACAAAGCTAAAACTTTATAAATCTTCATTCTACAACTTAGTTATGCATGGAACACCCTTAAAATATACATGTAATGCAAAAAAATAGTGGTAAAATAGTAAACAATGTTCAAAATGTATTGACCGCCTAGGCGGTAGACGGACTCTCTCCGTCGCGCACCCGCCTACTGTCGTTTAGAACCTTGATTATGCCATCTCAACTCAACCTCCATGAATCAATCTTGAAGACGATTCCAGCCTATGTCGTCATCTCATCCTCGGTGCTTCCTTGATTTGACGCCAATAACACAACTCCAAAATTTGGCATCTTCAGTGCCAACTCCAATAGATCAGACAACTTTTGTAAACGGTCAGCCCTTGACACAAACTCCTTTCACTACTACTCTCTAGTGAACCTACATTGTTGCCACTATGTTATAGCAGTAAGAAGTCGTAGGTACCGCTAGCTCTTTTCAGAACTCGTCCAAAAAAAATTCTAGTTACAAGGAGAACATATGAGTGATGTCCAACTTGAGAGGGATTATTGGCCAAACATTTTGATACCAATCTCTAAACGGTCTCTCTATCTTGGCGGCCTTAAACCAATCCTCTTATCAATCTATCTCGATGCCTTGTACTGGTGCTCTTCTTGGTTTATCTCGATGCCTTCTAATTGATGCTCTCCTCGGTCTATCTCAACTCAACACCTTCTATCGATATTCTCAGTTTTTATATCGATGCTTTTTAATCAATATTCTTCTTAATTCTATCTCGACTCCTTACATCATTGATATTTGCGGCTATTCCCAGCGTCTCACCCATGTGATACTGTAGTTTTCACGATCGTCTCAACTCCTATTCTCTCAAGGTGATTTCTCCTCTAGACTTAAGGGACCCGGTGTCACGAGACTCCCACTTATGCAAGGTCTAGGGAGGATCAAGATGTACACTGTCGTACCTCCATAAATATGGAGAGGTCGTTTCTAGGACTCAAACCGCATCCTCCGGATGCAAGCAACAAGTATAGTATGCACCAAGCAATGCCCTCTTGACTACTGAATAATTTTTTTTCTACTTTATGTAACAAGTTATGCATTTTACATGATCTACCTTGAGGGGAGTGTTAGAATTAAGAGGGTTAGAGTTGTGAGAGTTATTGGAGCTATGTAGTTACGTAATCCCGGATAGACTTGTAAGAGGAATGCTCTCCTCTATATGTAATACTCAAACCACCACTCCATGAAATATATCACAACAATTCCACTGTAGTCTTCTACGGAAGGAAGCAGACTACTCTCAGTTTATGTGCACAATTGAGGCAAAATATGTCGAAACACTGTTTTTCCAACTACATATTTTAAACATCAAAACATCATGATCATTTCAAACATTAGGGTTGTTTTAACTCTTTATGAGTTGTTCTATAATAATTACACAACCAAAAAGTAACTAAAGCCAATAAATTTAATATAAACTTAATCCACCCCTGAAAATGGATAACTTATTGTTTCAGGTGCACTTTGTACAGTAAAATAATAATCACTATAATGTCAGCTATAACTTTCCGTTCTCATATATATTCAGTTATAATAGTTTATGATAGATTTTCCAATAGAAATGAAGTAGGAATAAGTAATGTTCCAGTGCATCATGCAGGACCCTCTTGGCGAATTATATCCTTCCTAAGGAATAGGAATAATAATGCCATAGGCATCATAACTAAAGTGCACCCATAAATATAGGTTTGCCTATTGAGCATAACAAAAAAAATGCTCCTTAGGCAGAGCATGTTCGCTACAGGATACCAACACAAATCCACAGATAAGTTGGACACCGATTCCGAGCTCAGGAAAGCAGTATTGAATTTAGCCTTGACGACCAATTGCCACTTTCGGAAACTATATTAGCTTAAGATCATCCAACCAAAGGTCAGGCCTACATGAAGGAGAAGCTTGCTTTCATCTCTTAAAGCACATAAAACTAGATATCAAGTTAAACCGAATTTAAGAAGTGGAATTTTTCTAAACCTCCATTCAGTATATTCTAGTCTTTAATCATGCATATTCTTGTAAATATGATTGGCTCTATCAATAAGTAGCATGCCACGTCATGCATCTTGTGCCTTGAGCATCGTTTGTACCGTGAACCTCGCTATGTGCCTTGGCATCGTGATAACAGTGTCTTCCAGCGTCCTGCGCCGATATTTATTCTCATTGAGCTGCCTCGTTCACTGACGTGATATAAACTCACGGTCTAGCATCCTCGTGACGACATCTATTGCTATTCTCTTACGTGTCATGCGTCGACCTACGTTATTGGACTTTGTTGGATGGTGTTGTTACTTGAACCATGGTATTTAACTCTTCTAGTTTCCAGTTAGCTTCTAGACATGTTTCACATGCTCTTGCATGAGGGGGTGTTAGAGTTAGTAGGTATTTTGAGTGTGTGGGTCTATGAAGTCTATCTTCAGCACCCCGCAGCATTAGATGAACTTGTACAAGGAAGGTTTGCCTCTATATATATGTAGTCAGAACAATCAATGAAGATAAATCCCAATTATTCTCAATGTAGTATTTATTTCTCTACAGTAATAAATTACGAAAGCTACATCTGTTTGAACTTTTGGAAAGCATACGTAAGCGTGTTTGATAAAAGTTGCATTTACTTCTTTTTTTGAAAAGTAGCTGATTTTCTTGGGGCTTCTTTTAGCTTATCATGATTTTTTTTCAACTAAAACCCTAACTTATACCCTTACATTTTATTAATATTTGGCTATTTTCAACAAACCCATCAGTGAGAAAGCATGTTCCATGAAGTGATGAAACAACTTATGGCTTTTGGCATGTGCTTTTCATGGACAGTGGCTTACTAAACAAACTTACACAAGCAGCTTGTGGGAGCAACTTTTAATAAGCTTCAAAATTACCAAATTTAAACCTTATTTCATAAAAGCACTGCGGCTCTGCCTGGATTGAGGAGGGAGGGGGGGGGCGCGGAAATAAGCAGAGTTAAGTGGGGTTAAGTGAAGGGAAGTTAAGTGAGGGGAAGTAGAGTTCATACACCTTGTTTAGATTGGAGGGAGAGTCAAGTGGGGTGTGTTTAATAACCGTTGGTTGGATTGGAGGTTTTGAGTGAGAGGAGGATTAATAAAAACATACAGTTACCAAAATACATTTACTAAATAAGTTATAAAATTAAGTTTGATAGAATTTTAATTAGAATTTGTTAAAATATCTTCACAAATGAGGAAGCTACGGAGTAGCACCTTGAAAGCAAGAAAAGAACGGAGAAAAAGGTTATCATATTTTATAGGACAAATAAGGGATAATTATGATTTTTTAAACAAAACTCACCAAACCCCCTCCCCTCAATTAACTTTCCCTCACTTAACTCTTTTAACCCTCAATCCAAGCAAACTCTAACCCTGAGCCTTTCGAAGATAAAATCGAAATAAGAAGAACAAACCCTACATTCTCCGACTCCGGTGAACTCTTTTCCCCTTGCTGTGAAGAGAAAGTTGTAGATGCTTCCCCTTTCGACAAGCTTGATCTCTTAGACTTTTCTTCATGTTTCTTCTTCACTTTCAGTGCCGACCCTTCCATTTAAACCCCAAAACGTTCGCGAAAAAAGAAAGCAAATAAGAATAGCATAAACAAGACCAAGGGAGTAGGGGTGCAAAAGAAAGAGAAAAAAAAAAAGAATAGGGCTTACGAGGAGGGGAGATTCCGCATTTGAAGCACGCAAAGAGTCGATCGACGTCATCGTTGGGGTCGGAAGACATCTTCTCCTACTTCTTTCCTCGATCTTTCTCTCTTCTTCCGTGAGTCCAGGAATTATAGAGTGAATTCGTGGAAAGTTCTCCTGCGATTTCTGTACTCTTTAAAGAGCGGGAAATGGAATTTGGGATGTCCGCCTTGTTAGAACCTTGTATTGGGCTTGGCCTTCTTTTCATGGAAAATGCAAGGCCCACCCTTTTCTGTAGCTAATCTGTAGTCTGTACTAGCAATTCAGTTATGTATAAGTCTTAAATTTAATATATATTTTATTACAACCTACGTACCTGCACGTCATTACGATTTGAAGACTTCATGTCAGTCTTATCTGGTGTCTGCACTACTTCTCACATGGGCTACAAGCGGTAGATTATATAATTGTTTACAAGTACTTGGCTTAGTTGGTTGGGTATGGCATTTTTACTCACAAAGGCCTTTAATTCAAGACATGTTATCTACTTTAATTTATTCTTTGTTAGTTTTTCCTTCTCCTGAAAATATTTACCATGTCTGCTAGTAGCCCCATAATGATACTTTTATATTTCTTAATAATATTGTTACCGACAACTCGTAAGAGTTGCACATCTGAAAAGTTTATGTAGTTGGGCTAAAGAGCCTCAACCTCATCTATTGGCAATTAAATACCATAAAATATTTTTTTGATCACTTAAATAACCTTAAGCTTTTCATTTCTTGCAAGTTAAGCTCCGTTTGTCATTCATCCTACTTAATGGTCACACCCATTTTGGACGTTCCCCTGCCTAACCCACTATTGTCACGTCCCGGTACCGTAGGACCGATCATCCTCGCTAAGACGTGATGTCGCGTGAGCTTAGGTTGCACTCACGCAAGGCGGATTCCATAACGGCCGATTACAGGCTAAGTGACGGGGTCGTCGCACAAAAGTCCCAAACAGAAACATTGAATAATAATGACAACATGAGTATACAAAATGAGAACTCTTTATTGATACTTGAAATAAAATTACGTATATCATCGATGGTATTAAGGCGTATCAAAGATCGATATGCGGTAACTCGGGGGTACTCTGATTCGAGGAATCACGATCGTGTAAAATGTTATTGTTTCGATGGATGCTATGCTTGGGATTTTGATTGAAATGAATGTTTGGACGAAACGAAAGTATCTTGATTATTCTCTGATAACCACAACGTCAACATTCTTGTCTTGTGCGAGTGTAACTCCAGCCTCGCACATGCATCGTGTCAGATTTAGACGATCGTTCTGCGGGAGCACTGACATGGTGATTTACGTCCAGCGGAAATGATCGAACTCGGGAGATCAGGGTATGGCAACTTGGATTGCTTCGACTTGTGGTTTGATGCGAAGGTGAATTCGAGGATTTGTCGGACTTGTGATTGACGATTAAGTAAAACTTAATGATGAGTAGATCCAATCTGCGTATCGAGAATAAATTAGTCTAGACTCAAAGCAAGAGTTACGCCCCAATGAGGACGATTATCCTGTGGAAGCGTTAGCATGGTAATTTCATGTTCACCATAGATAATCAGACTTACGTGAGATTGGGGCGAAAGCATGGTCATGAATAAAGAAGAACATGATTTGAGTCATATGGTGAGTTAGGTAGGCATCATTACAGGGTCATGGACAACTTGTGCACAAGGTGTAGTTTCTAACGGTTGCCAGCAATGAATCGACCTGGGAGGAACGAGTTATAGCAAGCGCCAGCCATGAATCGGCGCACGCCAGCAATAAATCAGTGCGGGTGATTCAGAAACTTTTGCATAGGGCTCGTTACCCATGCGTAAAAGGGTCGCTGTCTAACCCAGCTATAGTCCAAGATAGCTTGACATTGCTAGTGACCTTTCATATAGATGAGTCAGTGTGCTAAGCAGCAATCCACATGATGTTGTCGCCACGATTGATACATTGGCGCTATCTCTCAAATGTCCTACGGGATGTCCATACAATAAGTCTATATATTTTGAAAAATATTACGAGGGAACAATTAGCTGAACAAAGTTAGCTTCAAGTAAGAACGGTTGGCTAAGTCGAGCTGGGCATATACACCAAAAATTGCGTTGACCTTAACAAAGTCGTGTGTGGGATTCAAATTATTTTGGACGAGAATGAGCTTGACTTGATTCATAGAATACGGAATGACTATCGATAGGGGTGCCATCGGACGACATTATTGTCGATACAATATTTGATAGAACGTACGCTGGGCTATCGAAGTCATAACAAGCACTGTTCCATGTTTTATGCGGTTGTCAAAGTTACATAGTCTCATGATCTCAAGGCTCGTCATATAAAGTATGACTTGGACGGTAGTGTCACATAGAACACAAGTTGGTTTAAGGCACGAGCCACGATTGGTTCAAGGATAAGTATGCCACGGTCTATGGAACACGTTTTGTTCAAGTTAAGTTGGAAGGCTATGCAGTAGCCATTCCCTGGGTTTCAAAAGAATGAAAAAGTTTACACGACCGTTTGTCGTCGAGACCGATCCCGTGGCTTGGGAGTCTCTCAGAAAGTATGTCTCTCTCTTCAAACATGGTTGATATAATCTACCTATCCATTATATCCAAGTCAAATACACCATGAGACGAATAGTCAATAAACCATAATTCTCAATGCCTATTCTATAAGTTGTTTACTACAATTTACGTATTCGATCATGAGGTCGTCTAGCATAGCAATATGTCATGCCCCAATCTCACGCAAGTTTGATTATCCACGGTGGACATAAAATATTCCTCCGATTGAACTGAGCGGGACATGACATTACAACTATCATTTTCCAACCCCATGATGTGTAAGACCAGACCACGTGACAATTGTCAGCTAATACAACTATACAAATGTGAACTCTGTCACTCCCCGTTCCCAGAATGCGTATTTTAATACGTGTACTGCTTGAAAGTATTTATTTAATATTTATCATGCATTTGTTCTGTATTTAATTCATTTAATTTTATGCTAATTATTTTTCTGTATTTTATTTTTTGCTCTTATCTTGTTCTTAGTTTATTTTGGCTTGGGTTGGTTTGTTTTGGTTTAGGATGGTTCATCATGAACCCAACCCCCTACCTACCACCATCTCCATTAAAATCCCAATCCTTTCTCTCTCTTCATTACTTCTTTTTCTCATTTACTTTTCTTCTTTCTCATAACTCTCTCCACCTACCAAGAGCTTAGGCAAGTGTGTCACGCCCCGCTCCCGTAGGAGCGATCGTCCTCGCTAAGGCGTGATGACGCACGAGCCTAGATTGTGCTCGTGCAAGGCGGGTTCCATAACGGCCGATTTCAGCGGCTGCGACGGGGTCGTCGCACAGAAGTCCAAGCAGAGACATTGAATAATGGCAGCGGAATTTAAATCAAACACAAGTCATTATAAAACACTCTTTTATTGATATTGAAACGAAGGTTACAATGTGGCGCAAGGCCAAGATTACAAGTCTCTCAAGCTCACTCATCTCA
Source organism: Iris pallida (assembly GCA_029216955.1). Classification (NCBI taxonomy): domain Eukaryota; kingdom Viridiplantae; phylum Streptophyta; class Magnoliopsida; order Asparagales; family Iridaceae; genus Iris; species Iris pallida. The sequence continues at coordinate 18,304,863 of JANAVB010033620.1, forward strand.
CAATACAAGTCACTCAGCTCTCTCTCATCTCACATTATAAGTCACTCAGCTCTCTCTTATCTCTCAATTACAAGTCTTGAGCCGACGGAAGCTTCGGAAGGCGATGTCCATACATTATGTTCTGTATAAGTCTTTACTCCATGCGGCCGTACGCTTCGAATCGCCAAGGAACTCCGTGCCTCGACGCATCCAAGCGAGCTCCGCGCCACGAGCTTCTACCTGTGCCTGCACATGGAAACTATGTGGGTGTCAGTACTCAACTGTACTAGTGGAATGAGCTCCTCGTCCACCCATACAAACCCAACACGTTTGATTTACTTTGTGCAACATAGTCACTTCTTATCGATTGTCTTTCTAGTCTTGCCTTAGGATCAGTTTTATGACCGATGCCTTGCTTATTTTGTGTCTTTAGACCATCTCGTGCTCGCATCATCAATGTTAACTCGACAACGTTAACCTATCAAGTCGTGTTTGCCTTACGACCATAATTAGAGACGCAACTACGCGATGAAGCTCTATTTCCGTACGACCGTGCTTACAAATCCATCATACCGTGCCTCGCAACTCATTGTGACTTCACCATATTGCCGCCTCGCGGCCATTGCTACTTCGATCACCAACAGACCCAATCAAGACTTCTGGCCTAAGTATCACTTGACCGACTTCGCCTTGCGGCATTTCCTGACTTAAACTCAAGACAACTCAAACCATAACTTATGCAACTTATATGCCAACAACTTAAAACCGACGCCGCATCTCGTGCCGTAGCACGTCGCCTATTGTTGATGCCAAATCTTAGGACCAAACCTTGTGTTCTAACTGTACACACATCCAACTGACTCAATCCAAAGGCACATACGCGGATTGCCGCCCGTGCCGACCCATCTATATGAATTGGTCACTAACATCACAAGCTATCCTGGACTATAGCCTTGCCATTCGGCGACCCTTTCAACGCAGGTAGCTAGCCCCGCTGAAAGTTCCCGAATGACCCGAGCGGTTCGTCCAGCTACGGCTATACATGTTTCCCTCTGGAATGCCGCGGTCCCATGGCGCCCAGGGTTGTCGCACGTGAAAACTCCTCCTTGTCGACAAGTTGTCCAATGACCATGCAAGACTCGACACAAACTGACGTCTCACACAGTTATTCCTCTTCCAATGTTACCATCTCTTTCAAAACCAATATCAAACCATCTATCATTTGAGACCCCTCGACGACCCACGGTCGCGAGCATTCTTTCCATATTACCATATCATTTCATTCAGCTCAATGCATATTCAATAATCCTTTCTCCAAAACTCATTCAATCAACCGTGGTTCATGCCCTAGATACTAAGTCCGTGCATCGTGCCTAAAACCGACTTTCGTTCTACGCGACGTTATCGCCTAAGTCATAGTTTATATGACGGGCCTTGGGATCGTGGGACTATTTAACCTGACAACCGTAGAATGAGCGGGACAACACTTGGAATGACTTAGGTCGACCGACATAACTTTGTCTAACTTACTCAAGCCTACAACTTAACGAGCAAAGGTCGCGTCAAGCCTTGCCTCGATGGAATGTACCGTGCACGCGTTTAACTTTGAACGACCAAGTTCATTTGGGTGCCTAGACTTATGGCCCAAGCTGTGCAACGCAACTTAACTCATGGGGCAAGCCAAGGCTATGCCAAGCCTTGGACGACAGGACCATGCATGCTTTATGAAGCATTCATGCGGGCGACGCCTATGACTTAGGCTACGTTCATGATTTCGCCTACTCAACCAACTTTTCTTCTCCCAAGCCACGGGACGAAGGACCGAGTGTTATTTTCAAAGCACGTCGTACACCAACTCTAAGCCGACCGTTGGACCATTTCATATTCTAACTCAATTCGACCCGTCGGGATTATTCCCTTTAGCTATGTGGATTTGTCTCTTTTATTATCAAGCCTACTTGTGCAAGTTGAAAACATGCGATTTATTATGTGAAGGCTAAGATGAGGCAAGTTCACCGAAACTACCCCACCTGAACGAGCGATCGCCTCGACCGAGTGATGTCTTCAAGCAGCCGTTGCAAGGCTAAGTCCGAACGCCGTCGGCGTTTCGATTCCTCCAATTGACTGAGCGGGACGGGGCACTACATCATACACCACTCAGAAAAAGTTTCGTCCTCGAAACTAACTGAGTACACTTATCGACTTATAACTTTCCTCAACATTCAAGGACTCTCGTACACACTATGCCTATGCGTGTCCCAAATTCGAGCTACGCTCGTGCTATCCACAATCCTTTTCTTCTAAACTCATGGTCTCAAAATCCTCGACACTTTTTCGTCCCTCAAGTCTCACTTGATTCAGCGTATCACTTAGTTTGGATCGTACACACATTCCAGGCGTCCCCAAAATACATGTATTTCAACCAAGCCTTGTGATAGTGAATCCAATCCCACCTATCGATTCATTCACTCAATCCTGAAATCAATCCTACCGATGCTAACTCTTGCGACATGAACATCTCGTCTAGCCGCTAGGCAAATCTTTTAGGCTTAAGTCAATTGTCAGCATTGGAATCCCAGTTCCCAAACAACGATATCAACACTGAACCCATCCTAAGGTCAAACCAAGTTGATAGTATAGGGTTTTCTACCCAAGCTTGCATCACTCTGATTTCTAGACATCGAGCATCGATTTCCTATGCACATCCCAATATTCGTCGCACGGGGTTTGAGTCGTTCAGCAAAGCCACCCTACGATAACTCACGTTCAACCAATCCTCGACATGAATATATCACTCGTTTATCAAGCCGTTTTACATAGTCTATCTCTTCGCACACGTTTGACATAATCCACCTATCAATCCTTCTCAAGTTAAGCACGCTACCACACGATTCATCGCTAAACCATAATTTTTACATTCTATATTTCCGAAGTCATCTATTTCAATTCACGTAATCGATCACTATGTCGTCTGACTTAACAATATGTTGCGCCCCGATCTCACGCGAGTCAGATTATCCACGGTGGGCATGAATCACCATGCACGCTCCCGCGGGATAATTATCCTCATCGGGACGTAACTCTTATTTTACGTCTAGACTAATTCATTCTCGATGTACGGATTGGACCTACTCAATCCTTAAGTTTATTTTATTCATCAATCGTAAGTCCTAACATCCTCGAATTCACCTTCGTATCAAATCGACAAGTCGAAACAATCAAATTTGTCGCATCCTAATTTTTCGAGTTCGATCATTCCTGCGACACGAATCACCATGTCAGCGCTCACGCGGAACAATCGCTTCAAATCCGACGTGACGCATGTGCGAGGTTGGAGTTGTACTCGCACAAGATAAGATCGTCGACGTTGTGGCTATCAACATAACCATCAAGACACGATCATTTTCATCCAACATTCATCTCGATCAAAATCCTTCGTATAGCATCCAACCAAACAATAACACTTGAACGATCGTCATTCGCTGAGTCAGAGTACCCCCGAGTTATCGCACATCGATCTTTGATACGCCTCAATACCATCGACGATATGCATAACCTGACGATCTTCCTTTGCAAACAATTTCGAGTCGTGCGAACGATGCTATCATCCGACTGGATAATCTCCTCGACATTCAAATTCTAGTTCGATTATTATCCTTCGAATCATTCACAACATCAATTTCCTCAATCGATCGATCGACATCCCTGAGGCTATCGCATACACCACTCAGGGATGAAGTCATTCAATAAATCCTCAACTTATCATTCGAATCAAAATCCACTTCTTCAAATCCCGTTCGAACCACTCCTCGAATTCCAAGCACGCGCATCTATATCGCATCAACGTTATTGTCGCTCGATAGCACCCCTATCGATAGTCGACTCATTTTACTCAATCGAGTTCAACTCATTCTCGTCCGACACAATTCAATTCCCGCACTCGACTTTTCTAAGGTCGACGCAACTTTGGTGTATATGCCCAGCCCGACTTAGCCAACCGTGCTTGCGCAAACCATCTTTTTGTTTTATTGTCAAAAACTATTCTCCTATGTTTTATAAAATAGTTAGACTTATTGTATGGACATCCGTGGGACATTTGAGAGAGAGCGTACCAACGATATCAACTTTGCGAAAGCAACAATTCAGAGTTTGCGGAAACAACGAGTAAAAGAATTCAATCGATAGTCCAAGGACGTAAAGCCGTGCTCTGATACTATTATGTCATGCCCCACTCCAGTAGGAGCGATCGTCCTCGCTAAGGCGTGATGCCGCACGAGCCTAGATTACGCTCGTACAAGGCGGGTTCCATAACGGCCAATTTCAGCGGCTGCGACGGGGTCGTCGCACAGAAGTCTAAGCAGAGACATTGAATAATGGCAGCAGAATTTAAAGCAAACACAAGTCATTACAAAATACTCTTTTATTGATATTGAAACGAAGGTTACAATATGGCACAAGGCTAAGATTACAAGTCTCTCAAGCTCATTCATCTCACATTACAAGTCACTCAGCTCTCTCTCATCTCACATTACAAGTCACTCAGCTCTCTCTTATATCTCAATTACAAGTCTTGAGCCGACGAAAGCTTCGGAAGGCGATGTCCATATATTATGTCCTGTATAAGTCTTTACTCCATGCGGCCGTACGCTTCGAATCGCCAAGGAACTCCGTGCCTCGACGCATCCAAGCGAGCTCCGCGCCACGAGCTTCTACCTGTGCCTGCACATGGAAACTATGTGGGTGTCAGTACTCAACTGTACTGGTGGAATGAGCTTCTCGCCCACCCATACAAACCCAACACGTTTGATTTACTTGGTGCAACATAGTCACTTCTTATCGATTGTCTTTCTAGTCTTGTCTTAGGATCAATTTTATGACCGACGCCTTGCTTATTTTGTGTCTTTAGACCATCCCGTGCTCGCAACATCAATGTTAACTCAACAACGTTAACCTATCAAGTCGTGTTTGCCTTACGGCCATAATCAGAGACGCAACTACGCGTTGAAGCTCCATTTCCGTGCGACCATGCTTACAAATCTATCATACCGTACCTCGCAACTCATTGTGACTTCACCATATCGCCGCCTCGCGGCCATTGCTACTTCGATCACAAACAGACCTAATCAAGACTTCTGGCCTAAGTATCATTTGACCGACTTCGCCTTACGGCATGTCCTGACTTAAACTCAAGACAACTCAAACCATAACTTATACAACTTATATGCCAACAACTTAAAACCGACGCCGCATCTCATGCCGTAGTACGTCGTCTATTGTTGATGCCAAATCTTAGGACCAAACCTTGTGTTCTAACTGTACACACATCCAACTGACTCAATCCAAAGGCACACACACGGATTGCCGCCCGTGCCGACCCATCTATATGAATTGGTCACTAACATCACAAGCTATCCTAGACTATAGCCTTGCCATTCGACGACCCTTTCAGCGCAGGTAGCTAGCCCCGCTGAAAGTTCCCGAATGACCCGAGCGGTTCGTCCAGCTACGGCTATACCTGTTTCCCTCTGGAACGCCGCGGTCCCATGGTGCCCAGGGTTGTCGCACGTGGAAACTCCTCCTTGTCGACAAGTTGTCCAATGACCATGCAAGACTCGACACAAACTGACGTCTCACATAGTCATTCATCTTCCAATGTTACCATCTCTTTCAAAACTAATATCAAACCATCTATCATTTGAGACCCCTCGACGACCCACGGTCGCGAGCATTTTTTCTATCATTTGAGACCCCTCGACGATCCACGGTCGCGAGCATTCTTTCCATGTTACCATATCATTTCATTCAGCTCAATGCCTATTCAATAATTCTTTCTCCAAAACTCATTCAATCAACCGTGGTTCATTCCCTAGACACTAAGTCCGTGCATCATGCCCCAAACCGACTTCCGTTTTATGCGACGCTATCGCCTAAGTCATAGTTTATATGACGGGCCTTGGGATCGTGGGACTATTTAACCTGACAACCGCAGAATGAGCGGGACAACACTTGAAATAACTTAGGTCGACCGACATAACTTTGCCTAACTTACTCAAGCCTACAACTTAACGAGCAAAGGCCGTGTCAAGCCTTGCCTCGATGGAACGTGCCGTGCATGCGTTCAACTTTGAACGACCAAGTTCATTTGAGTGCCTAGACTTATGGCACAAGCTGTGCAACGCAACTTAACTCATGGGGCAAGCCAAGGCTATGCCAAGCCTTGGACGACAGGACCGTGCATGCTTTATGAAGTATTCATGCGGGCGACGCCTATGACTTAGGCTACGTTCATGATTTTGCCTACTCAACCAACTTTTCTTCTTCCAAGCCACGGGACGAAGGACCGAGTGTCATTTTCAAAGCACGCCGTGCACCAACTCTAAGCCGACCGTTGGACCATTCCATATTCTAACTTAATTCGACCCGTCGGGATTATTCCCTTTAGCTATGTGGATTCGTCTCTTTTATTATCAAGCCTACTTGTGTAAGTTAAAAACATGCGATTTATTATGTGAAAGCTAAGATGAGGCAAGTTCACCGAAACTATCCTACCTGAGCGAGCGGTCGCCTCGACCGAGTGATATCTTCAAGCAGCCGTTGCAAGGCTAAGCCCGAACGCCGTCGGCGTTTCGATTTCTCCGATTGACTGAGCGGGACGGGGCACTACAAAGTGCACCTTGCTTCCACATGAGAATCCATTTTTATGGTTTATTTATCTTCCTCTCGTGATTCTAAGAAAGTTTAGAACTTGACATTTTACATTTTGAAAGTTTTATTTTTGTAGATCTAAAAATTTTGCTATTTTCGAATTTTTGTGGTTTTGATCTATCAAACTTTTTTATTTTCAAGTTGTGACCATTTCAGGTTGTTGAGATTTGTGTTATACCCCATTTTGATCCATGGAAGTCCCACCTTTGGCTTAGATTGAGGTTCACGGAATTTGGAGTTCGAGAGGTTCTCTACGCCCACGTTTATACGTGATCGCGTAATATCAAGCTCTACGTCCACGTTCATTCGTGTCAGCGTGAATCCGAATTATGCAAGTCTACTCTGGCTTGGCATATTCCATATGCGTATTTTTCTTTATGCGTACAATGTCTCACGCGTAATGTTATTCTTTACGCGTACAATGATTCATGCGTAAACTTTAACTCTTTACACGTACAATGTCTCACGCGTAATGTTATTTTTTACGCGTACTTCCTTTACGCGTAATGCTATACTCTTTACGCGTACAAGTTTTACGCATAACTCGACCCTTTATGCATGCAAGTTTTACGTGTAACTCTATTCTTTACGCGTACTCCTCTGGCTTGGCGTATTTCCTTTACGCGTATTAGTTCAAGCGTAACATTATTCCTTTATGCGTACAAGTAAATGCGTAAACGTTATACCTTCACGCGTAACTCTATTTTCTTTACGCGTACTTCTTTTGGCGTAATCCTTGGGCGCATGGCACCCTTATTATCTCCTTACGCCTTTTGACATGAACTCAATATAATCATGATATGTTAATAGTTTAATACATATTATTGTGTGGAATGTGCCCGGTGTCTCGATTGGTTTATGGATACCCAGAATGACTGGAACTTAACCCTGAGAGTTATAGACTCGACCATACTAAATACTAGTTTGACTTTCATGCCTTATAACGAATTGACATTGATTGTTACCTCGACTAATGATTGATCATGCGTTCTTAGTTGGAACTAAGAGACTGGCTAGTTGTCTTATTGAAATTAAATGAGACACGTTCATATTAACCATGAACCATTACAATCGACTAGCCGATTCCGAACATTGGCATATGGATACGTGCAGACATCAACTTGTTTCTACAAAAGCAGCATGTGTACCTTACAGTCAAGGCATGATTATTCCGTGACTAGGTTTGATTGTTGCATTACGCTATGTAAGACCTACAACCTAACCGCACAGGCATCGTTGTAGAGTTATACATATCGTACTCTGTACAGAAGTACTCATTCTGAATGACCATGATCTACGGCATGAGATTTCAATTAACATAGGGATTATTAAGTTAAATAAAATAACAAATTGCATGTAGAGAATGGACTCCCGAGTTCTTACATGGCAGCCATCTCGGGACAATTAGTACCCCCGACATGCCGGCTGGTTCCCACAAATACTGCAAACCTGCCACACGGGCAGGGAGTGGTATCTGTTTATATTTATACATATATTGATGACGGGCGTCCCGCTGGAACTCATCTAATTCATGATTGGCGTAATTGATTATTGGGTAGACTAGCCTTGCTTGTACATAGTAAGAATTGAGGAATCCCTTATTGCATATTTCCAGGGCAACTTGGAACTTACAGTTAGCAAGCTGTAGTAGTTGCATTGCCATTTAAATTGATTTGTTTGTGTACTGTACCTACTCTGTTAATTACTGTGATGATCAGAATGTCAGGACATGACGGGTTAACTTCTGTCCTTGTTTGGTTGGGAAGTTGGTTTAAAGTATCATGATGTTGTGTGAATCCCAGTAGCAAGCGGAGACTTATTTATCATATTCTTAACTCTTACCACTGGTTTTAATTCTTATGTCGTGCTCCCTTGTGGTACTTGCTATTTGAGGTCTAACCTTTCTGGTTTTGCATGGCCAGATTTAGAGCCAGTTACCGAGGACTCAGCTTACTTCCACCTCTAAGATGGTCAATACTAGAGGGATGATCGCAGAAGGACACGAGTGGGTTCCTTACTTCCCCGCTCATTTTACTACTTACTTTATATTTTGCCGCTTGGCACCGACATGTTAGTCGGACTGTCTTGCACTTACTTTTACATAATTGTAACTAAGTTAGACTGCAGTTGATAACGATTGTGTATACCTTATTATATTATCTGGTTATGTTTTGTAAAGCCAGATCTCAAGAACATTTTGACTGAGCGTTTGGGATGCCGTACTGCTCATCCTTACATGTTCTCTACTTACTGCTTTTTATTGAATGATTGAGAAAATAGATGTTGAGTAACCCTAGTGAGACTTTCATGTAGTATGCACCCCCTCGTCTTTTAGACAGCATTGATCGTATTATACGGTATTCATCTACCCGTAATACGTAGCTGGCTGAGTCATTCTCCCGCTCTCCGGTATTCTGGTTCTGGGGCGTGACAAGGTTTTAGTGGTGGCCCATGCAGGTCTGATTTCAGACTTGTGGGGTATTTTAATTTATAGGATATCTCAATCACACATGTTTCCCCTTGATCTCATGATTCGTTACTCTCGACCCTATCTTGACATTCCGGTATCCTTTGACTTCATTGATCTTTCCTGTCCGATCGTTTGATTGCTCTCTTGTCCCTTTTATTAGGGGTACCTCGTCTGCATCTGTCAGAGCTGGACAACAACAACAAGGGCAGCACGACCAACATGACCATGTTGGTCAGCAACAAAGGCCAGTACTACCTCAAGAGAACATCCAAGAATAGGTGATAGTGGAACCCACAGCTGGACCGCAGTATCCGGAGGTTCCAACACCACCAATAGTTCTGCCTACCCCTATGGCAGTAGACACACCAGCCCTTCTGAAAATCATAAGGGGATGATGGCTACTCAGCAACATCAGATATTGACCCAGCAACACATGCACACTCAGCTGCAAGAGCAGAATGTATTGCTCAACCAAGGATTGCAAACGGCTTTAGAAAGGGGAGTAAGGACTGACTCAGGGGCGTCAACCACGTTCTGCAAGTACAACCCCCGTCGTTTCGAGGGCACGAAAGATGCCATTTCAGCAGATGCATGGCTTAAGAACATCGAGGCTATTCTGACAGCGGCTAAGGTACCGACGGAAGAACGTGTAGATCTAGTGAAGCTGTTACTTCAGGACCTCGCACGTGATTGGTGGGAATCAGAAAAAGTGGACATTAGACGTCCTATAGCTTGGGATGATTTTAGTGTAAGGTTCAAGACGAAGTACTATGGAGTTGTGGCACAGTTCGAGCTACAGCAGAAGTTTATCAACCTCAAGCAAGCTGGCAAGACAGTAGATGCTTATGCAGCAGAGTTCTGCACACTGAGTAGGTTTGCCCCGGAGATGGTAGCAACAGAGAGCCATAGGGCTATGAGGCTTCAGCAAGGGTTTCATCTTGAACTCTTGCAACTGATAGAGGGGCACAACTACCAGACTTTCGATAAGGTATTAACGGCAATCCGGAGGCATGAGATCACCATCCAGAGGATCACATCTAGGACTGGAGGTCAGAAGAGATCTCACAATCAGATTGAAGGGGGAGGGGGATCAGCACAACCCCCGGCATTCGCATTCACGATGTGGTAATACGAGGGCTAGCACCACCAACAAGGCAGCAACAGCAGCAGAGGAAGAACCAGCAACCCCCAGCAGGCTGCACCTATTGTGGGAAGCAGGGCACACTAGAGGTGTGTGTCGGGCATTGAACGAACAATGTTTGATATGTGGAAGTCCAGATCATCGGATTTCCACCTGTCCTATAAATTTGAGGTCAGAAGGACCACTACAACAATTTCCTGCTCTGCCCGTACTAGGGGCAGGCCAGTATCAAGGACCAGCGGTAGCAGCGAAACCATTGGCACAATGCCCGTTGATGTCACAGGCTCAGATATTTTGGCAGCAGGGACCGCCGATGTAGCAGCAACAACAAAGACCACCCCAGCATCACCAAGGCATGAGCCAGCAGCAATACCAGGCTAGGCCGCAACATGGGAACCAACAAGGAGGCCGAGGGCATGCATTCAATCTGTCCTTGGAAGAGGCATTGGCATCGAAAGATGTTGTGACAGGTAACATTCTCGTCGCCTCATATCCCGCAGTAGCATTGTTTGATTCGGGAGCATCACACTAATTTATATCTGCACAATTTGCGACACGACTAGGAATGGAATTCGAGGCATTGCCAGAGAGGTTGAATATACTCACTGGTAATAGGCTCGTAGGAGTTGGTAGAGTTATTCTAGCGTGTAGAGTTGTAGTTTACGGACGTTCCTTACCCGCCAGGTTGATAGAATTTTCTGTTGGAAATTTCGACATTATCTTAGGTATGGACTGGCTGAAAGATAGTCATGCGACAATAGATTGTCGTAGAGGGAGTGTATCTTTTAATATTCCAGGTATGAAGTGGTCCACCTTAGTCAGATCAGAGACATACCATCATAAACAAGGAGTAGTGACGACAATGGAAGAAGTTCTAGTCCCAAAGGTAGTTGAAGAGTTTCTTGATGTATTTTCCGAAGAACTTCCAGGTCTACCACCGGTTAGGGATATTGAGTTCCGTATAGAATTAGCACCTGGAACTAAACCGATATCAGATCGAGTTTACAGAATGGCAGATTCAGAGCAGGCCACGGTGTATCAACACATAAAGGAACTGAAGGAGAAGAAGTTCATTCGAGTTAGCGAATCACCATGGACAGCACCAGTAGTACTTGTAGGAAAGAAGGATGGGTCATCAAGATTGTGCATTGACTACAGAAAGCTCAACGCGGCAACAGTAAAGAACAAGTACCCACTACTAAGGATCGACGACTTGTTTGATCAGTTGAGCAGAGCAAGGGTTTTCTCCAAGATAGATCTTCGGTCAGGGTATCATTAAGTGAGAGTTCGGAAAGAGGATATTCCCAAGACAGCATTCGGGTCGAAGTATGGGCATTACGAATTCTTAGTAATGCCGTTTGGTTTGACCAATGCTCCAGTAATATTTATGGATTTGATGAACCGCATCTTTATGCCGTACTTAGATCAATTTGTCATTGTGTTCCTCGATGACATTCTCGTATACTCAGCTAGTGATGAAGAGCATGAAGATTACCTCAAAAAAGTGTTACAGATTCTGAGAGAGAACCAGTTATACGCCAAGCTCAGCAAGTGTGAGTTTTGGACGTATCATATTTTATTCCTGGGGCACATCATATCAGGGGCTAGAGTAGCAGTAGATCCCAAGAAGGTAGAAGCAGTAGAAAGTTGGCCAATACCTAAGACCGTAGCAGATGTGCGAAGTTTCTTGGGATTGGCAGGATATTACAGAAGGTTCGTATCAGACTTTGCAAGACTCTCAGCATCCATGACCCGCTTGACACGGAAGGATGTGTCATTCGTTTGGTCGGCAGAGTGCCAGGCATCATTTAAGAATTTGAAGCAGAAGTTGATCACGGCACCTATTCTTACATTACCGGTTGGACTCGGAGGTTTTACTGTATATTATGATGCGTCAGGGAAGGGACTTGGGTGTGTCCTAATGCAACATAGGAAGGTGATAGCGTATGCATCTAGGCAACTTTGAGACCACGAGAAGAATTATCCGACTCATGACTTGGAGTTGGCAGCAGTAGTATTTGCTTTGAAGCTATGGAGGCATTACTTGTACGGTGATCGAGTTGACATGTACACAGACCACAAGAGTCTGAAGTACATCTTCACTCAGAAGGAACTGAACATGAGACAGAGAAGATGGTTAGAGTTGATCAAGGATTACGACGTAGAGCTTCAGTATCATCCAGGTAAGGCTAATGTGGTAGCGGACACTCTTAGCAAGAGAGGCGGTGCATTTATGTTAACATCACAAAAACATATCTTAGAAGATCTTCAAGAGATGGGCATCGAGGTTATACTTCCTAGTGATATCGAAATTCTGGCAAGTCTACGAGTTCAATCCGACTTGGTAGACAGGATCAAGGCAGCTCAGGCACGGGACACAAGGATTCAGAAGCTTAGGACAGAATATGAGTTAGGACTCAGGAAGGAGATAAAAATTCACGAAGATGGGATACTTAGATTTGGATCACGTCTATGTGTGCCAAGTGGAGATATCAGACAGGAGGTTATGACGGAAGCCTACAGTTCTCAGTATTCTATACACCCTGGAGGGACCAAAATGTACAAAGATATCAAGCAACACTTCTGGTGGAACGGAATGAAGAGAGAGATAGCTAGATTCGTTTCTCGTTGCTTAATATGTCAGCAAGTGAAGGCAGAACAACAGAGACCAGCTGGGTTATTACAACCGCTTCATATCCTGGAATGGAAGTGGGAACATATCACCATGGACTTTGTGACCAGTTTACCGAGATCGCCAAGTAGTAAGGATGCTATTTGGGTGATAGTGGATCAGCTTACGAAGGTGGCACATTTTCTTTCTTTTAGAGTAGGGCAATCTACAGAGAAGTTGGCAGAGTTGTATATGCAGCAGATAGTCAGGCAGCATGGGATCCTTGTCAGTATTGTATCAGATAGAGATACACGTTTTATATCACATTTTTAAAAGAGTCTACATCATAGCCTGGGTACCAAGTTAAGATTTAGTACGGCCTACCATCTACAGACAAACGGGCAATCAGAAAGAACAATTCAGACTTTAGAAGATATGTTACGAGCTTATACCCTAAATTTTGGAGGATCTTGGGAGAGTCACCTGTACTTAGTCGAATTCTCATACAACAATAATTATCAAGCCAGTATCCAGATGGTGCCATTCGAAGCACTATACGGTAAGAAGTGTAGGTCGCCACTGGTATAGGATAATATCGGGGAGAGAAAGATGTTAGGCCCGGAGATGATTGTTCAGATGGTTGAAGTGGTTAAAGGGATTAGGGAGTGACTTCGAGTTGTACAAGATCGACATCGTTATTAGACAGACCAGCATCGCAGGCCACTAGAATTTTCTGTTGGGGACCACGTGTTCTTGCGAATCTCACCTACCCGTGGGATCATTAGATTTGGCGTTCGCGGGAAGTTGAGTTCGTGATACGTAGGCCCATTTGCTATCCTTGATAGGGTAGGCGATGTTGCTTATCGTTTATCCCTTCCACTTTCGTTACGAGAGGTGCATGATTGTTTCATGTATCTCAGTTGCGTAGGTATGTATCGGACCCAAGCCATATCCTCGATCATTCTGAGCTGGTTGTTGGTACCAACCTGTCTTACGAGGAACAGCCGGTGTCTATTTTTGACCGAAGGGAGAAGATACTCAAGAACCAAACAATTAGCCTTGTCCGTGTTGCTTGGGGTCATCACTCCTTAGGAGAGTCAACATGGGAACGTGAGGATGATATCCGATCACGGTATCCGCACCTATTTGACTCACAAGGTATATTTCTTTCCGTGTACCTTGATTGTCTTGATTCCTTATGCTTATCGCCCTATGAGTAGAAATTGCTAGACGTCGTCGATAAATAAGCATAGATATATTACTTGATATTGATATTGTAAGATGACTGCTTGTTCGCTAAAATTGCTTGTACTTGGATTAGTTTTGAAGTTTCTATCCTGCTTGGATTTGAAATTCCGAGGACGAAATTTTTCTAAGGAGGGTAGAGATGTCACTCTCCGTTCCCAGAATGCATATTTTAATACGTGTACTGCTTGAATGTATTATTTAATATTTATCATATATTTGTTCTGTATTTAATTTATTTAATTTATTTAATTTTACGTTAATTATTTTTCTGTATTTTATTTTCTGCTCTTGTCTTGTTCTTAGTTTATTTCAGCTTGGGTTGGTTTGTTTTGGTTTAGGATGGTTCATCATGAACCCAACCCCTACCTACTACCATCTCCATTTAAAGCCCAATCCTTTCTCTCTCTTCATTACTTCTTTTTTCTCATTTACTCTTCTTCTTCCTAATAACTCTCTCCACCTACCAAGAGCTTAGGCAAGTGCACCTTGCTTCCACACGAGAACCCATTTTTATGGTTCATTTATCTCCTCCTCGTGATTCTAAGAAAATTTAGAACTTGACATTTTGCATTTTGAAAGTTTTATTTTTGTAGATCTAGAAAATTTGCTATCTTCGGATTTTGGTGGTTTTGATCTATCAAACTTCTTTATTTCCAAGTTGTGACCATTCCAGGTTGTTGAGATTTGTGTTATACCCAATTTTGATCCATGGAAGTCCCACCTTTGGCTTAGATTGAGGTTCACGGAATTTGGAGTTCGAGAGGTTCTCTACGCCCACGTTTATATGTGCCCGCGTAATATCAAGCTCTATGTCCACGTTCATTCGTGTCAGCGTGAATTCGAATTACGCAAGTCTACTCTGGCTTGGCGTATTCCTTGCGCATAATGATATTTTATTTACACGTACAATGTCTCACGCGTAATGTTATTCTTTACGCGTACAATGATTCATGCGTAAACTTTAACTCTTTACGCGTACAATGTCTCACGCGTAATGTTATTTTTTACGCATACTTCCTTTACGCGCGCAATGCTATACTCTTTACGCGTACAAGCTTTACGCATAACTCGACCCTTTACGTATGTAAGTTTTACGCGTAACTCTATTCTTTACGCGTACTCCTCTGGCTTGACGTATTTCCTTTACGCGTATTAGTTCAAGCGTAACATTATTCCTTTACGTATACAAGTAAATGCGTAAATGTTATTCCTTCACGCGTAACTCTATTTTCTTTATGCGTACTTCCTTTGGCGTACTCCTTGGGCGCATGACACCCTTATTATCTTCTTACGCCTTTTGACATGAACTCAATATAATCATGATATGTTAATAGTTTAATACATATTGTTGTGTGGAATGTGCCCGGTGTCTCGATTGGTTTATGGATACCCAGAATGACTGGAACTTAACCCTGAGAGTTATAGACTCGACCATACTAAATACTAGTTTGACTTTCATGCCTTATCACGAATTGACATTGATTGTTACCTCGACTAATGATTGATCATGCATTCCTAGTTGGAACTAAGAGACTGGCTAGTCGTCCTATTGAAATTAAATGAGACACGTTCATATTAGCCATGAACCATTGCAATCGACTAGCCGATCCCGAACATTGGCATATGGATACGTGCAGACTTCAACTTGTTTCTACAAAAGCAGC
The DNA here is from genome assembly GCA_029216955.1 of Iris pallida. Lineage (NCBI taxonomy): Eukaryota > Viridiplantae > Streptophyta > Magnoliopsida > Asparagales > Iridaceae > Iris > Iris pallida. The sequence goes on from JANAVB010033620.1 coordinate 18,320,681, forward strand.
ATGTGTACCTTACAGTCAAGGCATGATTATTCTGTGGCTAGGTTTAATTTTTACATTACGCTATGTAAGACCTACAACCTAACCGCACGGGCATCATTGTAGAGTTATGCATATCGTACTCTGTACAGAAGTACTCATTCTGAATGACCATGATCCACGACATGAGATTTCAATTAACATAGGGACTATTAAGTTAAATAAAATAATAAATTATATGGAGAGAATGGATTCCCGAGTTCTTACATGGCAGTCATCTCGGGATAATTAGTGCCCCGACATGACGGCTGGTTCCCACAGATACTGTAAACCTGCTACACGGGCAGGAAGTGGTATCTGTTTATATTTATACATATATTGATGACGGGCGTCCCGCCGGGACTCGTCTAATTCATGATTGGCGCAATTGATTATTGGGTAGACTAGCCTTGCTTGTACATAGTAAGAACTGAGGAATCCCTTATTGTATATTTCCAGGACAACTTGGAACTTACAGTTAGCAAGCCGTAGTAGTTGCATTGTCGTTTAAATTGATTTGTTTGTGTACTGTACCTACTCTGTTAATTACTGTGATGATCAGAATATTTTAGGACATGACGGGTCAACTTATGTCCTTGTTTGGTTGGGAAGTTGGTTTGAAGTGTCGTGATATTGTGTGAATCCCAGTAGCAAGCAGAGACTTATTTATCATATTCTTAACTCTTACCACTGGTTTTAGTTCTCATGTTGTGCTCCCTTGTGGTACTTGCTATTTGAGGTCTAACCTCTCTGGTTTTTTATGGCTAGATTTAGAGCCAGTTACCGAGGACTCAGCTTACTTCCACCTCCAAGATGGTCAATACTAGAGGGATGATCGCAGGAGGACACGAGTGGGTTCCTTACTTCCCCGTTCGTTTTACTACTTACTTTACATTTTGTCGCTTGGCACTGACATGTTAGTCGGACTGTCTTATACTTTCTTTTACATAATTGTAACTAAGTCAGACTGCAATTGATAACAATTGTGTATACCTTGTTATATTATCTGGTTATGTTTTGTAAAGCCAGATCTCAAGAACATTTTGACTGAGAGTTTGGGACGTCGTACTGCTCATCCTTACATGTTCTCTACTTACTGCTTTTCATTGAATGATTGAGACAATAGATGTTGAGTAACCCTAGTGAGACTTTCATGTAGCCCCCTCGTCTTTTAGACAGCATTAATCGTATTATACGGTATTCATCTACCCGTAATACGTAGCTGGCTGAGTCATTCCCCCGCTCTCCGGTATTCTGGTTCTGGGGCATGATAAACTTCATCCACAAATACTATATATCAGGCATATAAACTAATCTCAACCACGGTAAAGTAAGAACAAAAATCACAGAGAGAGAAATAAGACTAAAATATAGGTGATGGAATAAAAGACAACAATGAAACTAATCCAACATAATATAAGTCTGATTGAAGTCTTATAGGAACAAACACGTTTATACAAGTATTAAAATAAGATAACATAATGGAAAATAATCGAATCCCTAATTAGAAGTCCTACCACTTATCAGGGGTACTCCGCTAGGTAGTCATATGCTTCTTCAACCGATGCATCTCCTGAATATGCTCTTGGTCTGTACTCCTCTGAGTATATCTCCTTGTCTATGTTTGGAAGATAATTAGGTCCTCAACGGGATGTATCAAGATGCATAGAGGCATACCAAAAGTGAAGCAATGATATATATATATATCTATAATACACTCCACTTGAATGACAGGGTTACAACCAAGACTATTAAGCTAAGCAAATTCAAGTTAAGCACAACAATCGCACGTATGGGCTCTCACGAGTAACACTCGTCTATCAACATAACATCGAGTAGCGCATATCTCGAGACACTATCAAACTAATCTTCGAATAGTGCTCAACTCGATACACTGTCAACAAATATCACAAAAAGCAAGTATAAGTAGCCCAGGTGCCTAGTAGCTATCCTCCCATCCAATGAGATTTGCATTCACTTGCATAATACGTACAATTAGGATCCTATTATCTAACACAAGTCCAAGAGAGATCCAAGGGTAACTACAAGCAATAAGTCCAAAAATCAACACTGAACTAGGAATCCTACTCGATGATCTATATCACAAGTCCACGTCATAAATGCTCCAATGATGAGTCGGGCACTAGGGTATGTGCCCAAACATGAATACAAGTAGCCGTGTCCTTTGGTCAATATCGTATCCGCTTGATATAACAAGATGTCATGACCCACTCCTACTTTTGGGATATGAGTACATGACTAAGCCCAACCTATGTCGTAGCATGGATGGTAGTACGTTGTTTATACCTCAATACAATAATCATATTACAACCTCAACAATAATAATTCATAATCACAATACAAAAATAACTATTCTATCTAACTAATTCACAAATACCTAAGATAGGAAGATAAGAGAACAAGAAGATAATTAAACTAAAAGTCTAACTAACTAATTAATAACCACATGATACCAAAAGAAAAATTATAGGAACCAATATCCACTAATAAATCCAACATACAATGTCACTGGGAATAAACCCGCTAAAAAAATTAAAAGACTGAAATTCTAAAATACTAAGTAACTTTCATCTAATAACCTAAGATCTAAGATTGGTCTCCAAAAGTGCTCACATCTCCACCGTGGGGTCTATAGTAGCTAGGGTATCCCTTCTCTAAATCTGTCAATGTTATCTAGTTAGGATTGGAGCAAGTATATAAACCAAGGAAAGTATACCGATAAACTATATATGTAAGTAACAGTATAACACGAAAAACACTATCTATGAATTAATATGATAGCATGGAATGAAGTAGGTTTACATGTATTGAAAAAGATACAATACGAACTAAAAGTACAAATGAGAATGTACTAAGATTAGATAGGAACTAAATAACATGAACAAGAATCTATGACAAGAAAAATAATAATATAAGTAACAGATATGTGCTACTCTGTGTGTTTTAGGAAATATTACTCCACATGTGGAGGGGGATAAAACAAAGGTATACATAATGTCACTCCATGTTTCCTTTTTCATATTTTACGGGTATTTGTATCCCTTGTTCCCAAGATAAATCTAGAATAAATAATCTTCTAGGTTTAAATTCTAATTTCAACATTTTAAATTCCTTAAAACAAATTAGATCGATATTAATTACTTATCATTAATCATGAGGATGGAATGGCAATTTGGTAATAATTAGTCACATGTTTAAACTAGGAATGTTCTAAAGAGAAGTTAGTTAACAAATTCCTAATCAACAACATGTTTAATTAATTAGCATAATTAATAAGAATGTGAATAATAATTAGTTAGAAAGTTACGTAGTTATAACATATTAATTCCAGAGAATTCACAATTAACACATGTTGTTTAACTACATTTCTAGAAAATTATAATTTTTTATTTATCACATGTTCTTGGACCCAAGGATTTTTTTTTGGGGTCCAAGTTTGGAAATATATAAGTACCCTAGTTAATTCTTTATAAACCATTCTAAATAAGAAGCCCAAACCCAATATATATATATATATATATATATATATATATATGTGTGTGTGTGTGTGTGTGTGTGTGTGTGTGTGTGTGTGTGTGTGTGTGTGTGTGTGTGTGTGTGTGTGTGTATGTTGTAACGCCCCAGTCTTAAAATACGTAGGACCAGGAATATGAATACATGCCAGCAACACTTCATTAATGGGCCAAGCTACACTACAAGCCCATTAGCGAAATACTTAAGCTGTAAATCATGATAACACCCAAAAATACAACACAGTCCATAGGTATATACATCTAATCACATCCACAAAGTCCACAAAGAGATCAAGAATAAATAAGAAAATGTCTTAAATATCTAGCAATAAAAGTAATGAAGTCTGTGCGGGTAAAATATCCCGAGACCACAGAGACATAAACAAAGTACAAATCAACTACAAGTCTGATGAAAAGAAGAAAAAAATAATGTAGCAAGACTAAATATGAAGGTAACATGATCACGAGAAGTCATTAGGCAATATCTCGTCATCCTGTGTCGGTACGCCTCTGGTCTCAGCTCTTGATCCGTAAACCTCCGGGTAGTCTTCATCTTCGTATAAGCCTGGGAAATAGCCAGGTCCTCAGGGGACTAGCAAGGTGCATAATATACATGCCAAGGTACATAAATAAAAATATAAACTAAGGCAATCTACTGTATCCGTCTATGTGCTATGCAAGTAAGATACTTTTCTAGAATACCAGACCGCTTCCACTAAGGCTCACTAGCACCTCAACAGGATATTGTCCCCAGTACCCGTGTCGTGGCACCAAGGACAATCAATTTTCGACAGTGATAATCTTTACTCTGCTACAGAGATAAAGGTCACTAAACAACGGGCCACACAACAATATGTCTTATATTGTAGTCAAGTTTTTCCCAATCCCCATGTCTAGATCTAGCAATGTCAAGTCTGTACATTCATCTCGAAAGTAAAAGCAATACTAATAAAGAAATCTAGAATGCTAACACGAGATCAATACCACGAATAGTCATGTAAACCTCGTATCATGAATGTGTCGGTGTCCTATGGTCAATTATGTCAGTAGACACATCACTATATACGTAATGCCTAATGCCAATACTCGATGTCACTATCATGACATCGGCACGTCTATAAACAGATATTAAGTATCAACATCCTACGTCATGTAATGCTAAACAAAAAGAATAACAAAACAGAAAAAGAATAATCTGTAACGAAGGCAAGGCACGCTTGCTTGTAACTGCTGTCTACGGGTAGGCCTGACCAACTCTGGTGTCCTTGTAGATCCTTCCAAGCTCACCAATAATAATATATTATATTTAATATTCTATATCAACATACTATATGAGTATATACGCCTCCTAGTTGCCATAACGCTGTTACGACACTACATCTATTATATAAGTACATAAGGTACCAAATCCTTTTGTAAATACTTTACAATTATAACAAAATAATATATTTAAATTCTAGAATTTATCTTTAAATATTTATATATTTCTATAGTGATATTTTTAATAGGAAAACCATTTCATAAGGGGTCTTATGTCAATGCCACATATGACTTCCTCAATTTGACCCATTAATTTAGTCCTAAAATAATGATTAATTAAAATTACTAAATTCTGAAAAAAATCTCAAAAATTAGTTAAATAGTATTTATAATGTTGAACCTTGCACAACATAAAGTTTAATATGGATTCATGGAGCTTTGACACTTTTGGACACAAGGAAAGCAGAATTTTTCGGAGTTCAGATATACGACAAATGTCATGAATTTTTAAAAATAGTAAATGGATGCGAAACCTAAATTTTAGATATGCATTAGAAAGGTATCGATGACTAGATTCTGAATAAAAATATAAGAAGGTTAGAAACTAAACTTAGATAGGTGAAAAATGGCTCGCAACAGAATTCATCGGTTCTGGATACCCTGTCATAGAATCGACGCCACGGGCAAACCACTTGGTACTGGGGGATCCGGCGATCAGAGGATGGAGTAGACACATAAACTAACTCTTTATTTTGGTTTTAGGAGAAACGGATGAGTAAAAGTGGGTGAAATCTCATCTACAAAATGACTAACCTGCTGTGATGTTTCAGACTTTGATTCGACGGAGTTTCGGCCCAGGTAGTGCGTCGTGTACCTCTCTAACGGCCGCAAGGTTGCTCCTACAATTGCTAGGGTGGAAAAGAACATCGAAAGGGTCACGAAAGTACTGGTGTTTGATGCAAAAGTCGAGGATAAATCATATTTTGTTAAGAAAGGGGTCGGCTAGGGTTTCGGGTTTGGGGGTTGTCGCCGCACGCAAGTAGGGGCTACATGGGGTGTTAGCAGTTATGAAAGAGGCGGATGGTTAGGGTTTGATCGGTTTATATATATAGTGCATGGGCTTTGGTTTCATCTCATTTGGATAGGATTTGGTTCTCCAAATCATACTATTATTAATATATTTCCTATTTTGGTTAGATGTTTGACCAAGCCAAATATATAAGGGAATATTCATATGGCTGCAATTTAATCCTTAAAATTCCCTTAAATATATGTATACTTGGTTTTGATACTCCTAGTTAGGCTCTAACTAGTAGCGTTGACTAGGTTTTGGGCCGAGTAGTATTTTTAGTCAAACTGGAAAAAAAAATCAATTTAATGAGTCTCATGTGCCATTTGCAAATAAGTAGCATATGGGAACTCGAGGATGGTACACCCTAGGCATATGCATTGTAGGCTCAAAATAGATCAAAACCATATATTGGGTCATACTTCGATCTATGTCAAGTCCCGAAACTAATTTAGAAGTTGGGCCTAGAATTACGATAAATGGTCAAATGGTCTAAGTTGACCCGAAATTGTGCGAAGCCAAAAGAATGTTAGAAAAAAATTTGAGTGGGACATGGTATATATATTAAACTGAAGGTGGATGAGTCTAGAATTCAATTATATAAACGAATTCATGAAAATAATATTTGTTGTGCTTTAAAAATCAAAGCAACGGTAAACTACTAACATAGCCATTATTGACTTTAATATTTAAAATATCCATATAAAATAATATAAAATAATTAAAAATAAAATCCAAAAATCAGGGGACACACACACACACACACACACACACACACACACATATGAGGAGGGATCTGCATCCCATCATTTTTGCATCCCCTATGCATCTCCATGATAACAGAAGTTGGATCTTGTTTAAGTAATCGAATCTTAACCGTTGATGCGGTTCCCTCCTATATATATATATATATATATATATATATGGTGTCCACTTCTTAATGGAGCATGGAGGCTCGAACCCGCGCCACTGCGCCGGGGTGCCTCGTCGTTCCCAACGGGCTATGGCCTCAGGGACACAATTTTTTGTCCAACAAACAAAATCTTACGCCTCCGGATCCTTCATATATATATATGTCATGTTTTTTCTGACACAATTTTGTGTCCAACAAATAAAATCTTATGCCTCCGCCCTTATGTCGGGCTCTCAATCTCTTTTGTAGGTCGAGTCATCCACCGACGAGCACCTCACAATTTCTCGGTCGATGTCCACCGTCATCACCGCCCAGCTCGGTGCCAACCGACATTGAGTAGCTTTCAGTGACTCCAACTCTGAGAACAATCGTAGCCCGTACCACACCCTCCGAACCAACAGTCGACCTCTAAACTGACTTGCCACGGCCACATCAAGTATCCTATATTGTAGTTCCCTCAGACGCTGGTCTTTTTTTGCTATAACAATGTTTAGTTCCCTATCCCAACGTTGTGACCCGTTCCTCATTCGCGGGGAGCACGATTAAGAAATATTGTTATTATCAATTGATCAGGACATATTGAATCAAGATCCTTTCCTCATTATGGATTAGTTTCTTCAAAGTCAGGTTCCATATTCAACGGATATCATCTCGAGGAAGGACTCGGCGGCCGAGTCGCGAAGGACCTTTCCGCTGCTAGGTTTTTCTTGTTGTTTTTGTTGTCGCACTTGCTTCTTTCTTGTTGGTTTATGAATGCAATTTCGAGAATGTTTTCGATAAATTTTGTTGCTTGCGTTCTTCAAACTTTAATTTTACATCTAATTCTGAGAGAAATGGAAGATTATTAATCCTATGCTTATGTGATTGTAGGTGTTTACATAAGCATTACGTAGTATAGAAGACCTCATTCTCTCGCCTTATTCTCCTGGTGAGTGGCTTGACCTTTCTTCCCTTGACCCTCTTGCTCTCTAATCAATCAACAACACTGATAATATAAAATTCTAAATGTAGATGCAAAGACACAATATTGCATCTTTGTTTTCATAGAATTGTAAATCGTACAACTGTGACATGCTTACTTATGATATGCCTGCTATAAAATTTTAAATCATAAATTTTTTTACATGTTTACTCATAATTGGCCTGTTATAGAATTGTGTTACGTAGAGATTGAATCGATGAATGCATATTGCAATAGTAATGCGGAGCATGCTGTTGATTGCTCAAACGATAGTAGAACACTGAGAATGTTAAGTTTCTTATCAATTCGTAGACTATGCCTGAGTAACCAGTTTAGTCTCGCACGGTCATAGATAACTTATGCACGATTTGGTTCTCGAACGATATTCCAGGACAACGAGACCGATTTAGCCTAGAAAGAACCAGACCGATTTAGCCTAGAAAGAACCATAATAGCTGTGCTAGATGCTAGCATGGGTAATTCGGGAACTTCCAATGAGGCTCACTATCCATGCTGAAAGGATGGACACCTAAACCATGCTCTAGTCCATGATGACTTGTCATGCCAGTGACCTCTACACACACACATAAATAAATAAATATATATATATATATATATATATATATATATATATATATATATATATATATATATATATATATATACTATTTTTTAGCTAATGATATATGACCGATAAGAACATGATAAGTTTTGTACAAATGCAGAGACTCTGCCATGAGTTAGATTTAATTTAGTTTATATTTATTATGTACTATCAAATGTTCACATGAAATTGACTAGGATGGCTAGACAGATCACTTAATTATTGCATGCTCACATAATTTCTATAACAACTGAGATCGAAGGATTTAATTAGTCATTCACCAGTACACGACAATGTACTAACCCTCATCTCCACAGGTGCTAGGAACCAAGGGGGCGGGTCGAGGAATTGAAGGCAACACTCACATGTTTCAAAGCTCGCCCTCACTTTTGAAGCCTTGCTTGGGTACGAAGGCTTATTAATAACCTTTTGAAGACCCTATTACAGTACATCAAGGATGCCATAATGAAAGGTGTTTATACATTTTGTTTTGAGTAAATGAATGTAATGTATGGAATGACTATCTCATTTTGCATCATGTTTGTAAGCCGGTGTGACAACCCTCTTCATGTACTTGAGTCTATGTAAATGTTGTTCATTATCAATGAAAGAAAGCTTTTCTTTTGTACAAGTATGTTATTCAATATCTTCGTGTACTTTGTATTGTGTTTTAGATAACTTTATGATCGTGTCTTATGTGAGCACAACTTAGGCTCGTACGATATCACATCCTGGGGATGACTATTGATTATACGGAATCGACATGTGACATTACGCTCTTTCAAACCTAGCATATTTTGATCATCCTCCAACTAGCGAATGCCTCTTATGTTTCAAATCGTTGGTGATCCCTTCGCAGATCTAGTCGAGCACCTCCTCCTAGCAAGCTCCGACGCCTTTCCACTGATCGGATCCTAGTAGGCTAGATCCGATTCCATAGGCGAGCGTTGTTTGATCTTCTATCTCTCTCTCCCCCCCCCTTCTATGAGTACGTTATCTGGTCATATAAAAATTAGGTCATATAAAAAAACCTAAATCTATGGGCCAGAATTGATGATAAGGGGGTACTCAAACTAATAATTAGTTGGGCTGATATTGGATCCTAATTAGTAATAAAAAGATGGATTTGGCTTTTAGGAATAGAATTAATATGATAGTTTCTGATATGGGCCAAACCCATCTTAGAGGGGTGTTTATAAATAATGATTTCTTTAAAGATCCTATGGACTTATTTTAGAATTATTGGATCCTCGAGCCATGGATCCTTATTCGGCTAACTTGGGATTTGGTTATTAATAGGGTTTTATAAAACAATTGACCTTGATTAGTAACCTACGCTTAGTTGATAATTGTAGAGTTAGATTGTCTTATTTTGCTTAATTAGATATAGGATACCTTTTAGATAATGTAGAATTATGGATAGTCATTACCAACAATTACCTATGATAATACCATTAGTGAAACTAATCTAAAAACACAAATAGAATAATGGGGTCAAAGTGAAGATCAAGTATGTTAATAGAAGAATGGTTTTTGACAACAAAAAAACTTATGCCTAGATGTTTTAAATCATTTTAAGATTACAAGTTTAGAGAAAAATTAGATAAAGATTTACTTTGAGATGGTCATTGCCGGGAGAAACCAAGATTTCGAACCAAAACAGGGATGTAAGAATATGGAGGGTTTAATGGAGTAAGGTAAGCTTTGAATATTAAAAAGAAACCTGTAATTGGAAGAATAAGAATGATGACTACAAGTAAGTGGTACAAAGTAAGAGATGATGTTGAGGACTGCTAAAAAATAATCAGTTAATGATGATGATTGACCATAAATAATTGTTATAGCAGACTTTTGATGGATATGTGTTATTAGTTAAATATAATTACAATTAAATTCTTGTTTAGCTAAAGAATTTGAAAAAACCCCTAAAAAGTAAGTTCATGATCTGATCTTCTTCCTTCTCTATTTGCCTTTTAGCAGACAAGCTATCAATGAGGTAATGATGAGGGAGGATCTCATGTGTGGAAGATACCATCTGGATTGTTACAGCTGTTTAGGCAGGCTGTTTAACTATTTGGCCTGGTCGCTGATTAGACGTCCGTTGCTGCAGGAGCTTCGGGTGTAGACTTTAAGGATCTTCGGATGTGATTGTTGGCAATTATGATTGTCCATCCGGACGACTTAATAACAGGTGACCCAATACACACGAGTGTTTAGGACAACCTGTCGTTTGAATGGTGCAGTTATCTAACGCGCACACCATAAACGAATGACTTAAATTGGGTAGCATGATCTTTGGTCGATGCGTGGCATTGGCCGTGATTTGGAGGGAATCTTTGGTTTGAATGGGGCAGTTATTGTGCACACACCATAGACGTGGTTTTGATCCTTTCAGCCGTTGCCAACGGGATTTAAGGTAATCCGGTTCAGAGCACGAACCAGAGGTTGATGATCGAGTTTGGGGCACAAACCAGCTGTTGATTATCCGGTTTAGGGTACGAAACAGCTGTTGATGATTCGATTCGAGTCACGAACCAGATGATGATGATCTAGTTTAGGGTATGAACCAACAATTAATGATCCAATTCGGGGCGCGAACCAACTATTGATGATGTCGAGGGTGGCCTAGTCAAGGACTCGAGCCATCTGCCTTGGTATAAAGACTAGTTGGACCGTTTGAGCTGCATGCTCTATTGGCTGCATGGGGCTTCTTAGAAAAGAGGCCACATAGTATTTGGACCGCATGCGATCTGGTCGCATGGAGCGGTCTAGCTGCATTTGGTTTTACAAAGATGATGTACCTCAGGGTACTGTGTTGTTAGGATTTGGCATCCCACTGGAGGTCATCTGGGCCTTCGTATACTTTGCCTGAGGCGGTTTGGTCTTAATTGAGCCTGGGCTATTTCTATGCTTCTACAAGATCCTCTTCAAAGTTTTCAAACTTGGCAATAAGTTTGGAATATTTTAAATAGAAGCATGGACTTTTCAGGTCCTTAGGCCACCGAGGCTTCAACGGAGTCTTTGGACTCCCGATGACTGACACTTGTTTCGGGCTTTGATGAAATCTCGCCTCGAGTTCTGTTCTTCTGTCGTTTGGAGGATATATAATTATGCTTGGAGGGAATCGAGGCATCATTCTCCTGATCATGATTATGCCTCGCCATAATGCGTGAATCTGAAGGGTTGGTGGCCCTTCTTATCCATGGCGTACCTGAAATGGGCACGGATAACAATGGGGAGTAGGACATGTCATCATGGACCACGTGGGTGTGATGATATAAAAGGGAGTTTCTTGCTCAGAGGTAATGTGGACATGGCAAGGCTCCATGATTATATCGCTATTTTGAGAACGAGTAGCGTGGATAATGTCACGCCCCGATCCTAGGAGATCGAAAAGTAGCCATTGGACGTGATGTCGTACAAGTCTAGATTGTACTTGTACAAGGCAAAACCATTATAGTTCTCGATATTTCTCAGAAATAACGACAGAGCAGCAAAACTAAGCAGACAAATTGAAGTCACAGTATATGAGGAAATATATCTCTTTATTGTTAATTGAAATCAATTATAAGACTTGCAGTTGAATACAGTGTTTACAACAGATTACAAGACTTTTGAATTCTTGAATAGCCAACTAAATTCCTTGCCATTTAGGCTTACAACTGAACATGCCGACTTTGCTTACCATAAATTATCGATTTGACTTATAGTCTTACTGGTACAACTGAGTTATACTGTTCCATACATTATATCCCGTATAGCAGAAGATATCGTCTTGTCAGAAGAGCTTATGCACACCCATCCGATTCATCGATGCCAAGCACCGATCAAATAATTTTTTCATGCACGAGCACCTATAAAGATGCCCACAAACGTGGGTCAGTACATTATCTATGTACTGGTGAGCGATGCTGGCCCAACTCACCTATAAAGACAACACTAAGTAATCATGTTATAGAACATTATTAAAAGTGGTCTTTCTCGTTGCCTTAGGGTCAATTAGCAGTTCATATCCGTCAGAAGTAAAGCATGCATATCTCATAGCCAGCATAATGTAAAATATATGTTATCACCCTTTTTGGTGATTCTTACCCGTAGTTGTATAGCCATCCCTGTGTATTTATAATACTTACTCTGCCTGCACAAGACATTATTAGGAACAATATCATAATTCGATATATTTGTTACCGTTCAAGTGATTCTTACCAACAGCCTATATCATTCCCTGTAGTTGAGTAATAACTTACTCTGTCTGTATAAGACATCATTAGCACTGTACCTATCTATATGAAGGTTACTGGCGACACGCCTTCTTGGACTTTAAATGGTAAACAACTAACTCCGAATGGGGTGCTAGTCCATGGGAGGTTTTTGAATCACCATGCTACTACTTCAGCACTGTGGGATTTCAGCGCCCCTTTCAGTGAGCGGTAGCAAGCCCCTACTGAAAGTCCCAAAAATCTCGATGTCAGTACGTCAACACCAATCTTTGTTCCCCTAGGATGAACCGGGTTCATGGTCTTGATGTACCGTTCAAGGAACTACCTTGTGCATAAGTTGTCCATGACCATGCAAGTATATGCAACTTATCTATGAAGAAAATATATAATGCATGATAAGGAAAACTTAAGTAATTGGCTACCATTCTCATTCGTATTGCAACCATTCCTTGAGCTGAGCTCACAATTATCAACTGTATAATCTAGGGTCTTAGTGTATTCAACATTCTACATCGGTGATAGGATTATAGAATATTGATTACTCAATCTCTTTCCCACATCTTTGATATCGTACATTCTCTTCGTCATAATTCAAGCATAATCACTGCCCAGTTCTTGGGACTTAGCATCTATGTTCCCATCTATTTATCGAGCTAAGGCTCGATATACTCACCACCCAAGTATTTGGGACCTTTCCTTCACCTGTCATGTATTTCATAGCAATAATACGCAAGCACACAATTTATATAATGATACACAACAGTTTTCGGGTTATGTGATTAATTATCTTTTTGATTTCCATGCAAGATGTTATTCAGCAACTCAACGAGTAAACATAGCATACAGTCCTTTTATTAAGCATGAAGCTAAAGGATCTTCGAAGGGTTCAACACTACTCACATTCATAAGACGATTTTTGCCACGATCGCATAGCCTTCCAAGCGATCCTTCGTATATTTTCAAAGTCCAACAAGGCTTCATCGAACCAACCGACTATCATAATGCATCTTTCGGGTTGGGGCACTACAATATATACCACACAAAAAAGTTTCGTCTTTGAAACTTAAACAAAACTAATCCCCGTAACTTAGACTATTTTTTATGAAACTTTCCAATGATCAACTTGTACTGTTTAACATTTCTATGCGAAGTCTCGATTGATTTCAAGTAATGTACCATCTCGCCACAACATTCCAATTTGATTCAAAATAGTTTACCATCCTTGTTCTTTCCTCCAACACTCGTGCAATTTCTTAGCACATGATAATCCTTCTCCGTTGCTTCGTTGAATTCAATATACCACTTAGCTTGGATCGTACACATATTTTAGGTGTCCTAAAAATACATGCATTTCAACCAAGTTCTGTGATAGAGAAAATGAGCGAGCTACATGTATAACTTTATTTCTAAACATCAGTAATTCCTCTTGAGTATCTCGTATAGTCCTAACTTGTTTATTCAATTCTTCCAACCAACTAATAACACAATGAATGTTACCAATTCCAACTCGAATTTATTTTTCCCAACCGATCCAAAATTCCCAAAGTATTCCGACATAGTTATATCAAGTTTTCAAACGAATTTAAAGTTCCCTTTTCAAGTCTATTGTTATTCATACCATCAAAATTGATAAAATCAATAGCCACATTTCATTTCGACACCACGATTATCATCGATCAATTCATGTACCCCTTATTATTCGTATCCATACCCTTTATTAGCGACTCGTAAATTATCCGATTATGATGCATCTCCAAGTTGTATCATCATTCGATTCTAACAAAAATTTCTCATATACTCAAAAAAATTCTCGCATTGATCAAGCCAATATATTACAATCTCGCATGTGCCACTCTCATTCCCAGCAACATCAAATTCGAGAGTCATTTTAAAATTGCATTCGCTCTCGTCGGTCTCGCCTTTATGCACTAGTCCATTCCATGTTACACTTTTCCCTCAATTTCAATCTGATTATCCATCAATGAAATTATTCCAACTATTTCGATGCAATCACCATCAATTTGCATAGCTCAATATGATTCGACCAACCAATCAAATCCCACCAGTTCTAATAATTTTTGACATTCCAAATAAAGGCAACCAAGTTTTCGAAACCAACATGATCCATTATTCTATCCAACATTGTAACCTCGAATTTTCCAATATGCATTCCATTCCGAAGTTTACTTTCTGACACCACTCACTTATTCCGACGATACCCATACAACATTCAATAGGGACATCCTAAGGGTCTTCAACTGTCAACTTAGCATTCGGTCAAGTCTCTACAGTCAGCTATTCTAAGCTAAACCAGACATTCAGCTAAATCATCTGATATGAATAGCTAATAGGGACATACTTATCTCTTATCTTAGAGAACCAATTCTTATCAGAGGGACTCTATCTTGTCTCAGGGACAATCCATGATCCGACCAATCTAAGGGACATGGGACACCACCCCAATCGTATGAACTTATTTCCAACATTCTAACAACTAAAATATCATATCCAATAATCCGAAACTTAAGCAACCAACCGACACTCTAGGGTCAAGTCTATTTACCCATACTCATCCTTGGGCTATACCCAACGAAGTTATTCTAGACTTATCTACAACTGACAAAATCTATCCGACAATTCTTATGGGTCAATCCCGAAGCCATCATATAAAACTTTATCAATCGATCATCCAAATATTTCATTTGCATAGACGCAACATCACCTGCTCAATCCGACTTGCATTCTCATATCGTGCTCAAATTATGTCTATTCAATCAGGCCAACCATTCCAAGTCATAATCCAACATTGCTACCTCAATAGTCTATCATTTATAATCTCTTTCTTTCAATCTTTTAATGACATATTCAATTCTTATATTTTAATCATCGATATAGTCTATACTCTTTAATCAATCCATAAGGCAACCATATAATCGTATTTCTTTCAAAATGATCCTTTATGAATTTCTACTAGCAACAAACACATACATCTCTTAGCAATTCACGTTAACCATCAAAATTCGTTTTGCATCATCTTCTTGTAATTTCATAAAATGATTCATTATTCATGCACCGATCCACTCTCTACGACGCCAATCATCTAGCATTCGTATCTCGACCTGTCACGCCCCAGAACCAGAATACTGGAGAGCGGGGGCAGACATAGCCAGCTACGTATAACGGAATGGAATCCACACCGCTATACGGTCACGGCTGTCTAGATATGTGAGGGTTTCACTACAATCCATCGGTCTCTTAAGGTCATAAAATAGCCTATTGTCTCAATCTCAACCAACTAATAATAGTAACAAAATATCAGATCACTAAATATACAATTGTAAGGCGTCCCAAACATTACATATCCAGATGATCATGAAGCTAGTCGTACAAAATGTAAGGACTAGCAAGAGTTCATTCATACATGATCAACCCCCGGGGCTTGTCAATCATGTTACAGCCCGTAGGCAGATGGTAAGTAAGTACAATCGAGCTAACACTTGCTCGTCGGCTAAACGCCTTAAAAGAATAATTTACAATATTACAGTGGGAGAACAAAAAAAAAACCCACTCGATGCCCTGGTTACGCCTGGTGACCACCATCGGGCTGGAAAGCAGGTAGATCCTTTGCTGCTGCTCCGGTATCTGGCCATACAAAACCAGCTGGGTCAGACCCCAGAAAGAGCAAGTGCCACAAAGGAGGCTTCACTTAAGGACTAAAACCAATAAATCATTAGCATTCAACAGGTAAGAAAATAATAAGTAACACGGTTTGGGGTTTGTGCACTACCAATGCACTTATCCCAATCAGAGAAAATAACTAAGTGAAGCATCATTGACATAAAAGAACTGGAGAATCATGCTAAATAAAACATAGCGGGACAATATATGAAGAGAAAACGAAGAAGAAACATGGTAAGTGATATATAAAAGACATTCTTGTACAGAATCAATAAAAGATAGGACATATGGAAAAGCATGTCAGGATGATATACGATGAGATAACCATGGGACTATTCAGATAGCTAGGTTACAACCCGTAAACCAAACAAGGACCGTGGTTGTAACCCTTCGTCTGAACGGAACTTGGTTTCTCTTACCATTTATCGGCAAGATGAATATAAGAAATCAGGTCAAGTAACAATCTGGAGTGACAATCATTATAGTGACAATCTTCCAATCATTCTGGTACAATCCTGCAATCAATCAATTCTAGACAATACCATACTGGACTAGACTCCATCCATTCAATCACGGCCAATCATTGCCTACGACTTTCTACATTAACTAACTAGGGTTGTCACAATCCTAGTTACTATCAAGATGCAATGAGATGTTCCACCAGCCACAAGCCCTGCAGCTAATCCAGGTTATCCAGGCAACTGGGATTCATTAAGCAATTATCAAGAGTTATTAGGTGTGCCCCACATGACAGTGGGCTGGAAATGTGCCCTACTCGACGGCAGGCTACAAGTCCAACAATTGTGGCCGGGATAACGGGATCGCCTGTAACTGGGGAAAATCTCTCATGACTACTGAATTATTCTAATCATTAACCTTAGTTTATTTCAATAGGTACCCCTAACCGTGGTACTCAGGAGTCCCATCCTAGACATGGTGCGAGACTGGACAAGTGGATTTAACAAGCAAGCAAGAAAGAACCACCCACGGTGTCAAGACAAGTCAAGCTAAGTTATCAGGTCATGTCAAGTCAGGAGTGCGCCACGACGGGCCACTATCATGTCAGGTTGGTCATGTCAGGAGTGCACCACTACGGGTCACTGTCGTGTTATGCAAGTTCATTGTCGTACCATGCCATGTACAATAGTCATTCCAAACATATTAAGTAAAATCAAGTTCATGACAAAAGGCGTAAGGATATAAAATGGGCGTAGAATATCTAATAAAATATCAATATACAGGGCTATAGAAGAGCCAAGCTTAGAGAAATAAAACCAAATCTCCAAGAGTCAATAGATTGCGCAAGGGGTCAGGGGGTTGGATTGCGCAGGAGTCAAGTGCACCAGGGGCCAACTGCGCAGGAGTGAGCTGCGCAGGGGTCAGATTGCGCAGAGGATGGATTGCGCAGAGGATGGATTGCGCAGGATCGGGTTGCGCAGCAATGGGTTGCGCAGCAATAGATTGCGCAGAGGATGAACTGCGCAGCAATGGGTTGCGCAGAGGATGAACTGCGCAGCAATAGGTTGCGCAGAGGATGGTTTGCGCAGCAATGGGTTGCGCCAGCACTGGACTGCGCCAGCACTGGATTGCGCAGCAATAGATTGCGCCAGCACTAAAGAGCACTAGACTGGCTAGATGGACTGTGCCAGCGCTAAAGAGTACTGGACAGGCTGGATTGCGCCCGGGACAGAAGATCATCTTCCCCAAAGCTGAGAGCAATGGCCATGGAATTTCGAAATTTCAAAAGACCATAACTAGGTCAAATCTCAATGAAAATCTACTTTGCAAAGGTCTAAGTTGTGTAAAATTAAACTCTCTTTAACATGGAACAATCAAAACATGAAAATGAACAAGTTTTATAGATCAAATCCACCAAAATCTGAAAATACTTCAAACCTAGATCTACAAAATTCCAAGCTCCAAATGGAGAAAACTCAAGTTCTAATGGTACTTAGAATGAGCTAATAAAGCTATTAGACAAATAAAATATAGCCCTTAAGTGATAACAAGATGCAACTTGCCTAGAGCTTGGGTGTAGGTGGAGAGGAGGAAGAAGAAGAAAATAAAAATGAGGAGAGAGAGAGGAAGTTTAATATTTATGGGAGGGGGTGGTTCACCATGTCAAACCAAAATAAACCTAACCAAGCCAAGCCAAGTCGTGTTGAACCATGTCAAGGCCAATAACTCTCGCTAGCAATTTAAACCAAATGAATCATGAAATAAACCCAAGCTTCACTAATCCAAAATAATAAACCAATGATCCATTAAAACCAATTGAACTGTTAATGCCAATAAAAATCAAGCCAATGCAAAATAAACCAAGGTAACTAATCATGACTAAAATAAAATAAAATATGGGTCCAAAATACGTATACGTACACTAAATACGTATCACAAATTTGGGACATTACATCCTACCCACCTTAAAAGAATTTCGTCCTCGAAATTTAATCAAGAGGCTATAGATGTAAGGGAAAGCTATTCTATCATAGGCAATCTACCACTATCAATCAATCATACAATCATTCATGCAAGCAAGGATTCGAAGCGTAAGGCATAAGGAAGATATTACACCTTATGAGTCAAACCAGCCGGGATGACCTGATCAGATATCATCCTCATGCTCCCAAGTTTGACTCTCCCAAAGAGGGATGACTCTAAGCAACACGGACTAAACTGATAGTCTTGCGCTCGAGGTCTCTCTCTTTGGTCAAACATGGACACGGGCCTATCCTCATACGAAAAGGTTGGTACCAATAACCAGTTTCGAATGACCTAGGATATGGCTCGGGTCTGGGATGTTCCGTCGTAATCAGGATACATGAAATACGTCATGCACCCCACAAAACAACGGTAGAAAAGCAAGATGAGAGGACACATATACCTCTCGGCCGATTCCGAACCTGAGCCTGGGCTAGGGCAAACTGCCGCGGGTTCTGTTGCTGGAAGGTCTGGGCCTGAGTCGGCAATGGCCCCGGGAACGGAAACTGCTGTTGCTGGTAAACTGGAGCTGGTGCTGGTGCTGGGGCTGGTCCCCTAACCGAGGGACTAGATACTATCGATGCTGAATCAACTCTGAATGGGCAGGACCCTACCCTATGGTCCGGTGCTCCACACAATAAACACAATCCCAACGCCTTGCGACACTCTGCTACCACGTGTCCAGGCTTCCCACAATAAGAACAGCCTACGACGGAAGACTGTGCTTGCTTCTGTTTCTGCTGAGAGTACGTGACCAATGTCACTGAGGCCGCCTGCCTCGGAGTTCCAATTGTTAAGGCCCTGACTACCGGGGCTGGTGCTGTCGACTGGGTCATCTGGCCGTGAGAACGCTTCCGACCTCCGGTCCTGTCCACGATCCTGTGGGAGGTATACTCGTGCCTCCTGGCTGCCCTCAGTACTGCATCAAAGGTCTGATGCTCAAACTGTTCTACTGCCAAAAGAATCTCGAGATGGAGCCCCTGCTGAAATCGCTGAGCTCTGTCATACTCGGTTGCCACCAAGGTGGGAGCAAACCGACTGAGTCTAGAAAACTCGGCCGCATATCCGTCGACCGTCCTTCCCATCTGCTTCAGGTTGCTGAATCGGGTCTGCAGATCGTACCGAGCCACAGCGTCGAAGTACTTGGTCTAGAATCTCTCACTAAATACTGCCCATGCAATAGGGGCCACTAATCCCACGGCCTGTGCAGTCCACCAGCTGCAGGCAAGATCTAATAACTGCAGGCGCACCACGGCCACCTTCTCGTCTTCGGGAGTCTTGGCTGCTTCTAGAATCACTTCAGTATCCTGAAGCCAAGCATCTGCGGCGATCGCATCTTCGCTGCCATCGAAGAATGGAGGGTCCAGGCGCTTGAAACTGTTCGCTGCACTGTTCCCTCGAGGACCACTTCTATTCAGAGCATCTTCCACTGCCTGGTGCAAGGTATCTCCTTTACGATCCTGGGAAGCTAACAAAGTCCTGACAAGACCCACCAAAGTACCATCATCGGGCTCTGCAGGCTGAACGGGCTGAACTGGTTGCTCGGGATCCCCGGTAGGCATAACTCTGGAAGCCACTCCTAAATGCTGGGATTGATCCCCAGGTTGCTGCTGGTCCACGGGAGGTGCTCCGCCTTGCTGATCGGCAGGTCCATGAACAATGCCGCTGAAGAAGACGACATAGGGAACAATAAGGAAGGACCAGGACAGATCAACGATTACAAGCATGTGATCAGGACAAGAATTTTCAGGAATCAAGAGGATACGAGCAGAGATCAAGGGCGAGTACAGATTGAGACATCTATTCGGTAAACCCTCACACATCTTGATTAACAAGACCTGCATGGGCCACCACTTAAACCATGTCACGCCCCAGAACCAGAATACTGGAGAGCGGGGGCAGACATAGCCAGCTACGTATAACGGAATGGAATCCACACCGCTATACGGTCACGGCTGTCTAGATATGTGAGGGTTTCACTACAATCCATCGGTCTCTTAAGGTCATAAAATAGCCTATTGTCTCAATCTCAACCAACTAATAATAGTAACAAGATATCAGATCACTAAATATACAATTGTAAGGCGTCCCAAACATTACATATCCAGATGATCATGAAGCTAGTCGTACAAAATGTAAGGACTAGCAAGAGTTCAGTCATACATGATCAACCTCCGGGGCTTGTCAATCATGTTACAGTCCGTAGGCAGATGGTAAGTAAGTACAATCGAGCTAACACTTGCTCGTCGACTAAACGCCTCAAAAGAATAATTTACAATATTACAGTGGGAGAACAAAAAAAGAAACCCACTCGATGCCCTGGTTACGCCTGGTGACCACCATCGGGCTGGAAAGCAGGTAGATCCTTTGCTGCTGCTCCGGTATCTGGCCATACAAAACCAGCTGGGTCAGACCCCAGAAAGAGCAAGTGCCACAAAGGAGGCTTCACTTAAGGACTAAAACCAACAAATCATTAGCATTCAACAGGTAAGAAAATAATAAGTAACACGGTTTGGGGTTTGTGCACTACCAATGCACTTATCCCAATCAGAGAAAATAACTAAGTGAAGCATCATTGACATAAAAGAACTGGAGAATCATGCTAAATAAAACATAGCGGGACAATATATGAAGAGAAAACGAAGAAGAAACATGGTAAGTAATATATAAAAGACATTCTTGTACAGAATCAATAAAAGATAGGACATATGAAAAAGCATGTCAGGATGATATACGATGAGATAACCATGGGACTATTCAGATAGCTAGGTTACAACCCGTAAACCAAACAAGGACCGGGGTTGTAACCCTTCGTCTGAACGGAACTTGGTTTCTCTCACCATTTATCGGCAAGATGAATATAAGAAATCAGGTCAAGTAACAATCTGGAGTGACAATCATTATAGTGACAATCTTCCAATCATTCTGGTACAATCCTGCAATCAATCAATTCTAGACAATGCCATACTGGACTAGACTCCATCCATTCAATCACGGCCAATCATTGCCTACGACTTTCTACATTAACTAACTAGGGTTGTCACAATCCTTGTTACTATCAAGATGCAATGAGATGTTCCACCAGCCACAAGCCCTGCAGCTAATCCAGGTTATCCAGGCGACTGGGATTCATTAAGCAATTATCAAGAGTTATTAGGTGTGCCCCACATGACAGTGGGCTGGAAATGTGCCCTACTCGACGGCAGGCTACAAGTCCAACAATTGTGGCCGGGATAACGGGATCGCCTATAACTGGGGAAAATCTCTCATGACTACTGAATTATTCTAATCATTAACCTTAGTTTATTTCAATAGGTACCCCTGACCGTGGTACTCAGGAGTCCCATCCTAGACATGGTGCGAGACTGGACAAGTGGATTTAACAAGCAAGTAAGAAAGAACCACCCACGGTGTCAAGACAAGTCAAGCTAAGTTATCAGGTCATGTCAAGTCAGGAGTGCGCCACGACGGGCCACTATCATGTCAGGTTGGTCATGTCAGGAGTGCACCACTACGGGTCACTGTCGTGTTATGCAAGTTCATTATCATACCATGCCATGTACAATAGTCATTCCAAACATATTAAGTAAAATCAAGTTCATGACAAATGGCGTAAGGATATAAAATGGGCGTAGAATATCTAATAAAATATCAATATACAGGGCTATAGAAGAGCCAAGCTTAGAGAAATAAAACCAAATCTCCAAGAGTTAATAGATTACGCAAGGGGTCAGGGGGTTGGATTAAGCAGGAGTCAAGTGCACCAGGGGCCAACTGCGCAGGAGTGAGCTGCACAGGGGTCAGATTGCGCAGAGGATGGATTGCACAGAGGATGGATTGCACAGGATCGGGTTGCGCAGCAATGGGTTGCGCAGCAATGGATTGTGCAGAGGATGAACTGCGCAGCAATGGGTTGCGCAGAGGATGAACTGCGCAGCAATAGGTTGCGCAGAGGATGGTTTGCGCAGCAATGGGTTGCGCCAGCACTGGACTGTGCCAGCACTGGATTGCGCAGCAATAGATTGCGCCAGCACTAAAGAGCACTGGACTGGCTAGATGGACTGTGCCAGCGCTAAAGAGCACTGGACAGGCTGGATTGCGCCCGGGACAGAAGATCATCTTCCTCAAAGCTGAGAGCAATGGCCATGGAATTTCGAAATTTCAAAAGACCATAACTAGGTCAAATCTCAATGAAAATCTACTTTGCAAAGGTCTAAGTTGTGTAAAATTAAATTCTCTTTAACATGGAACAATCAAAACATGAAAATGAACAAGTTTTATAGATCAAATCCACCAAAATCTGAAAATACTTTAAACCTAGATCTACAAAATTCCAAGCTCCAAATGGAGAAAACTCAAGTTCTAATGTTACTTAGAATGAGCTAATAAAGCTATTAGACAAATAAAATATAGCCCTTAAGTGATAACAAGATGCAACTTGCCTAGAGCTTGGGTGTAGGTGGAGAGGAGGAAGAAGAAGAAAATAAAAATGAGGAGAGAGAGAGGAAGTTTGATATTTATGGGAGGGGGTGGTTCACCATGTCAAACCAAAATAAACCTAACCAAGCCAAGCCAAGTCATGTTGAACCAAGTCAAGGCCAATAACTCTCTCTAGCAATTTAAACCAAATGAATCATGAAATAAACCCAAGCTTCACTAATCCAAAATAATAAACCAATGAACCATTAAAACCAATTGAACTGTTAATGCCAATAAAAATCAAGCCAATGCAAAATAAACCAAGGTAACTAATCATGAATAAAATAAAATAAAATATGGGTCCAAAACACGTATACGTACACTAAATACGTATCACGAATTTGGGACATTACACGACCATATAGTTGAATATCGCATAACTCATTAGCTAAGTCATAATCCAACAATTCTATATTCCATCCAAACTCGTTTTTATGCGATAACATTATTCACCGACAAGGTCTATTACATTTTTACAACATCTATATACTTATTTGTATTCCAGCCATCAAAGTCTCATAAGGATTATCTACTCTTGCATGCATCAAGGGACAATTGTTCATCTTTCTATACCTCAAAGTAGTCAAGAGTCATAACTTGTTAATTCGGGGGACATCTAATTCTTTCAAGCACAACTGCATAACGTGCTAAGGTCATCTATTTCCTCAAGTCTATTCTCTATTTTTGGTCGTTGATGCAACTTTCTGCATCTTCTAAATTATTCGCAATAATTGATACGCGTCTAACATCACCATCAATGAAAAAAATAACTGTAAAGATAAGATTTCATAAGGCAAATGCAAACACAGATATTTATACTAATTTCCCTCTTGTGAGGACAGGTTCAGTCGGAAGAACTCTAGCTTCCAGTTGAATCCACTATTGGAAAATCCCGCAAGTTTTCATACGAAGTCCTTACAACTTCTACAGACGCGAGCTTTTATACGAAGAACTCGACCAACTTCAGTTTTGAAGAGTCTTTCTTCAATCAAGCCTCTGATTACAATTTCTCTGAAATCTTCTAGACCGCACCGTACCAGCAAATTTACTAGAGAATTGTAACTGGCTTGGGATTTAAAAATGGAAGCTTTTTGAAAACTCTTTAGAAGAAACGTAAGCTTTAGAAGAGAAGATATGAAAGTGAATGAGTGATTTGAAATGATCAGAATTCCTCTCTATTTATAGTTTTTCCAAATGCAGAACTCTGGCAGAATTCAGGCAGAATTCAGACAGAATTCTATGTAACAAACCGCAACTGAAGGGAGACCAAGTTCAAAAACCAACGTTCACATAACGTTCACCTCGGCCGAACTCTGGCCGAGTTCTGGCAGGGTTGGTCAGGTTTATTTTATGAAAAATATTTTGGGCTTTTTGAAATCCTTTAGAAGCTTTTGTAAATGGCAGATGTTTTTCAAAACATAGGTCAATTTTGAAAACGATAGGTCAATTTTGAAAAACGATTTTGGATAGCCTATTTGCCAGTACCACTTGGTGTACAATGTATTCTTAGACTCAATAAAAATAAAAATTATATTGCATAAGGAAATACAGTCTCAAGTGGCAAACATAACTTCGGTCTTGAGCAGTATCCAAAATGTCTTGAGTAAACATCTGAATTGTTTCGTATATCGAGACATAGTTTGATCAATTATTAAAATCAGGTTTGACCATGACCAATGGGCTAACAATACTCAGTTCCAACATCATTATATATTCGATCTTTATCTCCCAAAATCTTTTGATAGCAACACTCATCGTTACTGAACCTACAGTTCTTTTACCCAACTAATTCAATTCATCACCTGAATCTATAACCCGTACTATTCCCAACCAAAGCATTCATTTCATATTTTTAATTCTAATTACCCAGCATAATGTTAACCATCAGAGTCTAGCGATGGTTCATCCGAAAACATCAAAATCTTACAACGAGTTTATCTGAACTTAATCATCAAGGAATATGCCTAGCCGTCATGTATTAATCGTAATCCAGCAACGACTCGATACTACCCAATGCCTTACCGGTAAAGCATTCACTATACTATAAATAGGGTCAAGGGATATCTTATCACGAAAAGAATAGAGCTATATACAACTCAGAGCTCAAGCCATTTTCGATACAATATTTCTCTTCCACATCAAGCCAACGTCTATAATGGACAATCCATCCTGTAGTGGCTCTGTTGACTAAAATACCAAATAATTCCCTCATATTCACATATGAAATATAACCAAGCCAACACACATGATCCAAGTCGACGATTCTATCGATTCCTATTCATTGAAGCAATGCACAATTCTGTTCTAATATACCATGCCATCGCCTACAGCCGGCTGCCACATAACCATCGACTTTCATGAATCCCACACTTAAGACATCAAGCACACATTACCAACTTATTATTACATCACATTATTGTTATTCGTTTTGGTATTATTAAAATTTTATTACATCACACAAATCACAACCCATATATTTAGACTTATTGTATGGAACATCCAGTAAGCGACCAGAAGAATCAACAAATTTTCAGTCGAGGGAGCAACTTAGAATAAATTTGGAAACAATACTGAATAATTGCGAAAGCAACTCTGAGTCATTGTAGAGGCAACTTTAATTTTATCACAAAAGCAACTTTGAGTTATCGCGGAAGCAACGTTTGTAACGCTCCAGTCCCAAAATACTTAGGACTAAGTAAGTCGACATGCCACCTGCATACATACAAAATAAACTCCAATATATGGAACCATCATATGTATACATAAGCTGTAAAATGCAGTAAACCATGATACTAATCTCATTCACAAATAAAGAAGGAAGAATTTATAAATCAACTCATGAATTTTTATTTACAAATCGTTGGGCGGAGACAAATCCACTACCAACTAAAAAGAGAAGAAATACATAACAAATGAATTCTTCGAGCGATGCGAAGACGATCCAAGTACAATTACCTCGGAGGAAGAGAGTAAAACATGGCCTTGGCTAGAGCACCTGTGAAACATCAAAAAGGCACACCTGGAGAGTTCACCAAGTCCTCAGGGGGACGTAACAAGATACAGGAAGAACATGCCATAAATACTGAATATAATTATGTCATAACGTCACAAAGTAAAAGTAAAGTGTCCCAACCATAACACGACCCAATATCCCATCATCGAAATAGTAGGCTACCCGTACAACCAAACAAGGACAAGGGGTAGCGCACTATTCCACGATGTGACATTGTCCCATGCCATGACTAGAACAAAGTGTGACATGATATTAACTAAGGTCACCTAACCAATCTAGTATGCAATTTAGAAGACATCTCGATGTATGGGTGTCACGACCCGCTCCCAAATAATCGGATATGAGTCGGACACGTCCAGCCTTCATCGATGGACACGATGAAGTAAGCTGTACAATACTAAAAAAACTCCAAGTCACAATGTAATGTAAACATCCACAGCTTTATATATAACGTTTCCAGGAAATCACCAATATCCACCAATCAAATTATACAATGTTATCCGGAGATAAATTTGGTCAAATAAAATAAATATACAATAATGAATATCCAAAATACAATCTCCAGAAAATAAATAAAATAAATGCTGCAATATCCTATGCAATCACATGCTCCATGTGGCCTCAAGCTCACCTGCAACATATCCTGTCAGAAAAAGAGCAAAGTACAACCCCGACAAGAACAATATATAATATAATCTGTAGTACAGAATACAAGGTGAAACCAGAATACCAGAACTGGAAATGAAACTACGGTACCAGAAATAAAATGTAAAACTGCAGACAATGGACGCGACAATCAATATACAAGACAATGAACATGGCTATCAATGAATCATGACAATGAACACGACAATCAATATGCAAGTGTGATAATTTGAAATATTAAACTAATGTGTGACCGGCTAAGGAACACAATCAATCAATGAGTCAATCAATTCTATAAGATCCGGCTTCATCGTACGTGAAGTGTACGATTAGGCTATCCACAATACCTATGTTGGGTGTGGTCACACAAAAGCTAATATTTTCCCCAATCCCCGTAATAAACAATGACTCACGATGCAATGAACAAGGTACAAGACAATCGTGTGTATTTCATGTCCGATATGAGAACATGGCACATAAATGTAAGACAGAAAGACAAAGTAAAAGTCGAGTCGGTGTACTTGCCTTACCTTGGAAGCACGGGAGTAGTACTGCATGGATGTAATGGATCATCTGGTAGTTGGTACAAGTTGTTAGGGTTTTGAAATAATGATCATTAGCTAAGTATAGCCAATCTAGCTAATCATTTAAAGTTACACTAATTAATTACATCTGGTAGTTGGTACAAGTTGTTAGGGTTTTGAAATAATGATCATTAGCTAAGTATAGCCAATCTAGCTAATCATTTAAAGTTACACTAATTAATTACTATATATATATATATATATATATATATATATATATATATATATATATATATATATATATATTGAAAAGGCCAACGGACTACGTCCGCACTCCAAAAGTCGTTCCATACGACAGGCCAAGAATCGTGTGCGTGGGACACACGATTATACTGAGCCCGCACGCGTTGAAAAAAAAAGTTTTAATAAGTTTTATGAAAATAGACTTTGTAACCTAGTATGACAAATAGTCAAGAAATTGGCATTTTATAAAATAGTATTTCAAGTCCCAAAACTTACTAGCTAATTATATTAATTATCATTAATAGTTTAACTAAGGAAAAAGAGTTTAATGAATATCTTAGCAAAATAGGCTATTTAATCTAATGGTACAAAATAATATTTTACTTTTTAAAAATATTCATTACAATTATTTAGTGTTTAAACAGTGCTAATTAGCTAATATTGTTTAATAATTTTTCTAGCAAAATACTATAGTTAGATAAAAATCCTTTTAGAGATATTTTACAAAGTAATAATAATATTAATCTAACAAATATTATCTAGCTTAACCAATTAAAGTTTTAGATAGAATAAATTCTTAGAAATATTTTGCAAGATAATAGTAATTTCTAAAAGCATAATTTTGTTTAGAAACTATGTAACAAAATCGTATATATAATATTTTATAAACACATTAAAATATTTTACTAAGCTAACAATTATCAATTAATATTAATTACCTAAACATTAACTAAGCAATATCCATCCCACAATACTCAGCCCACAAATTCATTCCTAATAATAAAACCTAACTCTTCCCCAGCCTATCAATTTAGTCCCATCCAATACAATCCCAGATATACTCCTAACTTATTAACAAACTCAAATGACAGCCCACACTCTACTCTTAAACCACCCAGCCCAATCCTACTTCACTGCTAAATCAACAATTAAAACCATAATTCTTAAACCAACCCAGCCCAGACTAATACACATAATCTGAGCCCATATCTAGTTAAGTAGAAATTCTAACATATAAAATCAACTGTAAGCTTCGAGACAGCCCGACCCAACCCAAGCTATCAAACCCGGCCCAAAATTCACATAACCCTAATATTAACCCCAGGTTTTCTCTCTTCTATTCATTCACACCCAGCCGACAAAGCTTCATCCCTTCCACTTCATCTTCTTCCTCCAGTTCTCCCCATTTCCTCTAGCAAACCCTAGGTGAAACCCTAGAAATTCCTTCACATTACTCTTATTTCCCTTCTTTCCTTCATGTTCAAGCCCTCTTTCTCCACTCACAGACTTCTTCTTCAACCTCTTCTTCTCCTACTTCTCGCCTACGAAACCCTAACCCTAAGATCCTTCTTTCTCCAGCTCTCCGAGAACAGGTCGAAAACCTAACTCCTACTGTTCTTTCCCCCAATCTCTAAGAACCCTAGATCTCTCAAATACTATCCTAAACTCCAAGATCCAGAAAAAGAAAAAGGGAATAAGTAGATCGAGGCGAGGCTCATCGTGATCGGAGGGGATGCCGATCCTCGACGTGGGTGACGGATCCAGGCACGGTGGCGACGAGCTCGGCCGCTCTAACTTCAAGAAACAACACGCGGCGGTCTCCTGGCTTGGATGGTGGCCCCTGGTGGCGGAGGTTGGTAGGTGGTCGTACGAGAGCCGAAGGGGCGAATTGTGAGGCGGCCTCACGGAGCTTGAAGGGACAGCTTCACTCCCAAGGCGGCAGCGCGGCCTACAGAGAAGTGACTCGGTGCTCGAGGGATGACGCAGAGATCGAGGAGTCGTCTGCGCACACGTTTCGAGCTGCAGGACTCCGGCTCTTCTTCATGGGCTCGCGACTCGAAGAGGCGTCTGCTCGAGCCTCGAGGGGTCGGCACAGCTTCACAGACGTCGGTGCGATCTACGAGATGGTGGCGCTACAGTCGAGCTGGCACTATGCGACGGAGGTCGATGAAGTCGGCGGCGGCACATGCGACTAGGATGATGATCTTCGGGTTCGGCGGAGTGAAGGAACTCCGACGACGGTGACCTGATGTCAAAGCGACGACGGTGGCACACAGAGGAGGATGGCGGCGGTGCTCGGTGGTGCTGACTCCGGCGAGGGTCACGGCAGAGCGCGACGACGATCGGTGGTGCTGACTCTGGCGAGGGTCACGACGGAGCGCGACGGCGATCGGTGGTCCTCGGCCGAGAGGCTACAGGAGAGAGAGTGAAGAGAGAGAAAAGTAGAAAGAGAGTGTGTCAGAAAGTGTGATGTGTCAGAAAGTTTTTCGAAACTGTGCATTAAATTTATAATAAAATAATATTATGTGTGTGTGTGTGCAGAGATGAGAGTGGCAGGATTGTAATTAGGAATAGATCTGAGGTGATTTGTACAGTGGCAGAATTGCAATTACGTGTAGATCTGGGGGTCTTTTGGAAACACATGTAACAGATTTTGAAATTTGAATATTTTAAACAGAATTTTAAATCAAAAATGGTTTTCAAACAGATTTTCAAATTCTAACAGATTTTTAAATTGCTAACTAATTTATTTACTCTCAACTAATTACAGAATTAATTAATAGTTAACCAATTAATTAACTAACTAATCAATTAGTTAAAGGCTAACTAAAAATAATCATTAAATTATTTACTACTCACTGCCACTAGAAAGAAACATTAATTAAATTAGAAAATCAGCATTAACTATTAACCATTAAGAGATAATAATCAACTAAATCGATTAATCTAGGTTACTATTATTAAACTATCACTTAGAAATTAACATATTCAATTATCAAAGTAAATTCTGATTACTATTATCAATAATTCACATAAAAGATATTCAATAGCAGGAAGAAAAATTAATTAGTAAAAATAACAATTTAAATAAAACTAGGTTTTTAAGAAATTCAAGAAAATCCTTAAAATTCATCAAAATGGTTTATAGGGAGTTACAATGGGCAGGTGAAGGGTGACTCCCCCAGAACAAGGTAACAACTCACAACACGCACACGTCAAGTACAAATACTATCAGCTGGCATAACTCGAGGCTAGCGGCCCACGTGATCTATCAGTCCACATAGCTCGAGGCTAGTGACCGTCGCGACACGACTACCGTAATACACAGTTACTACAGCTTTTGGATTTGGGTAGCCCATACATCTAACTGTCTTCACCCTCCCAAGGGTCACTGTCAAAAGGTAGTTCGCTAAGACTAGGTCCACATGCAAATTAAAATTCAAGCAAGAAAAATAATTGAAAGCAAAATAAAGTAACTATAAACAGCAAGTCATGGAACCAACTGAAAATAAACAAGAAATAAATATGCAGTAATCAAATAAAGAAACATGCAACTAATTATAAGCAGTAAATAAGGCAAGGTATCTTGCCTGATGTAATGCCCTGGTATCGTGCGATGATCCGCTATGTCTTATTTTGTCCAATAGCCCGGGTTGGTATACAAGGGTCCGATATTCATGAGAAAATAGGGAAGGATGATTAGCCACGATCGAGACTTTATAGTCTATAAAAGGTTTGAAAAGAAATTTCTTAAGATAAATAAATAAATAAATATATATATATATATATATATATATATATATATATATATATATATATATATATATATTTAAGAACATGATTTTATTGAAAATAAAGGTGAGCCATGGAGAGCAGTACAGGTGCACAGGGCTAGAAAACACAAAATAAGCCCTGAGAAACAAGAAAGTTAAAAATACAAGTGGAAAAGCTAAATAAACGATATTACAGATAATACTTTCAAAATTTTGAAATTCAAAATTTCAAAAAATCCTGGAAAAGTCAGATCCAGCAATTGGGCGGTTGGGCCGAGCACGTATCCCGAGGGGGAGCACGCGAAACCCGATGCGACCGCTCGGTTCGAGTGGGAGATGGGGGAGGGGCGCACGGCTCGAGGAGCCTCTGGCCCCCCTCCAGGACGAAGCCCGAGGCGGGCCGTCCGGCGACCGGAGGCGACGGGGAGGAGGGCTGGGCTCCGGAGAGGGAGACTCGCTCGACTGGGGGTAGGGAAGGCGAGGAGGTAGGGGAATGACCGACGTCGACCGCCGGAGGTGGTACGACGATCGGGAGGGGAGGTAGGGAAAGAGGAAGGGGGTGAGCAGGACTCTGGCGGAGGAGGGTGGGAGCCCCAAGGAGGAGGGGGGAGGAGGAGGAGGAGGAGGAGGAGGGGAGGGAGGGTCTCCGGCGGAGGAGGGACACCGGCGGCCGGGTGTGAAACCCGTATTTTTAGTTTACTTCTAATTTTTTTTTATTTGCTAAATAAAATTTTGTTAGCAATAAATTTTTTCTTTAGAATAATGTTAGATGTTAATAATATTTATTTAAGAGTAAATTATTTTCCAAATAGTTAAACTTGGATTTTTGGCATGTCAGCCCGGACTTGAACCCAAATTTGAACATAAAATATTTTTATAAATTGTACAAAAAATTTCTAAATAATATTTCCTTTAAAAATATTTTTAGTTGTCTAAAATTTTCCTAGCCCAAAGCCTTTAAATTTTATTGAAACCCATTGCTTTGGCCATTAGTTTCAATCCTGGCCCAAACTCATTATTTTTCTAAGTCCAATTGGACCTAACCCAAGCCAATTATAGGCTAACCTATAAATCTTGAATGGGTTTCAAACCCATTCGTATGTCTCAACCCATTAAGTCTATACTTACTCTTGGTATTGAATGACATATATTAAGTGTCTGATGAAGATAACATTCAATAGCCTTTTCATTCTTCTTTAGTGTTGGGTGCTGTGAGTGGCCTTTGTGAACCGAAGAAGTTTTCTTCTTCTTCCCCACCCGTCGACCCCCTCGCCTTCCATAACCGGCCGACCATCAAGCCAGGATGGCACTCCATCTTCTTAAATGGTAACCTTCACTACCTATTTCCTATAAAAGGGGCTTTTCCCCATCATTTTTTTTCCACACCATCACCATCTTCTTCATCCTCTTTCCAAATCAACTATTTTTCGGCGATCCCCTTCTCGATCCTCCCCGGCGAACCACTGGCCGAGTTTTCCCGAGGCCGACGCCCCTTTCCAGCGCGACCGAGCCGCTTCCCGGCGCTCCCGTCGACCCGCGCGGCCCCGCGTCACCGCCGCCCGCGCCCGACCGGCGACCGCCGCCGTCCACCGCCGGCACCCCGCGTGGCCTTCGTCCGTCGACCCTTTGCTCGCCCCTGTCCATGTCCAGCACTGTCCGTTTTGCCGTTCGGTTCCGCGACCCAAATTCGGGATTTCCTTCGACTTCGGTTTTGGGTATAATTTCTGGAACTCTATTTTCCTTTCTGTCGATGATGAATTCTCTGGTCCCCGAATCCTTCGGGATTTCGGTTTTCGACAACGTAATAGTTACGTTGCTATTTCGGCTTTTCCGAAAATCTCGGAAATGATTGCTGTGGTTTATTTTCTGTGATTAAATAGAATTATTAGGACAGAACTGGGTTCTGTAGTTTTCTCGGATTTTTGAGAACTTTTTAAGAAGAGATTCTCTGTTTTCTGTATTCTCGGGTTTTCGAGAATTAATGGAAATGATTGGAGATTCAAATTTTTGCTCTTAAGCTCTGTGAATGAGATTGGATAATGTTCTGTTATTGCTTTTGGGTTCTGTTGGGAATTTTCGGTTAATATGCTGGAATTGAATTCTTTTGGGAAGTTAAATCGGAATGGTTTCGGGTTTCGGGAATTTCGTTATCATTTCGGAAATGCTGTGTTGGCTTTGGAAAAATATGTTCTATGGATATATATATGAATTTCGAGTTTTGGAAATTATTTTGCAGGTATATCGGAAGCATTTCCCAGTTTTTGGGTTGACCGAAAACAGAGGGAGTGCTGCCAAAATTTTTAGAAAATTATAAAAATGATTTTCAAAGGATTTTCGGATAATATTATTTTTTTTTATATTATTTTGGGCGACGACCATATTGGTCAATGGGCCCCAGCGAAATGCAAACGCACCGGTTCGTCCGGACGTTGAGGCAGAATAGCTGTATTTGAAGATTGGACCAGTTCTGAGACATTCTAATAATTTACAAATTTAGTTAAAATTTTATTATTTAATTTTTAGGTGATTTAAAAGGACTAACCCATTTTTCTCTTATTTAAATTCATGTATTAATTTGTAAGGGCATAAGCCTATTCTTTTATTTTCTGCAAAAGTTTGTAATCAGTAGGAACATTAGATTTGTGAATTCTGGGATTGAGTAAACGAGTAGGATTAATCAATAATATTATTAATTATTAATTAATAATTCATGATTTTCTCATTTTAAGAAAAGAAATTATATTTTTATTTAGTTATTATAAAACACCAATCTTTTTCCCAATAAGTTAATAAAATACCAAGTTTTATATTTAAATTGAAAATTACAAGTTTTCCCGAAAAACCTAAATAAATTGAATTTCTAAATTCAAACTCATTAGTAAACGTTGTGATGTTGTGTTAGTTAGCTAATAACTAAATAGACTAGGAAAGACAAATAGAGATTGCAACTAGATTTTTCTGGTATTGTATTTCTGAGATAAAGTTCCCCGGAATGTAGGATTTCAAGGAAGAACGTGACCTTTCGAATCCTGAAGTACAAATCTCGACCAATTGAAATTCAAGGCAAGTATGGTTGTGTTAATTTCAGTTTAATTAATATTAGAATATTGCATATTAAATACACAATTGTTACACGTACTCTCTCCTAGAGTAACACATTGAATCATTGCATCGGGATAATGGGGAGTAGTGTAGTTATCTATGATCAAAGCCCAATAGTAAATGAATGTGCGAGCTTACACCTCTTCACACGGGGTTAGGCCGGACCGTATCAATAGGATACAAGTGAATCATCCTAAACCGGTCATAGATACTGCATACTCAAATCACAATTGTTTTATAGTTGAAAATCATTGTTTCCAAAGTTATTTTAATATTTCAATTTTCTATTCATTATGCAAATTGTTATTTTCATAATTGTACTTGCTCCTTTCCTGACTGGATTCCCCACACCCAATAGGTCCTATTGATGACTCAGAGCTACAGATTAGTAGCTATTACGACCCAGAGCTGTATCCTGCTATGCTTCCAGAGGAGGTTCCTGATGTTGATGATGATACTTCTGCTTAGATGGAGATTTGTTGTCTTTTATTTAAATTAATGTTATTTTAAAAGTGGTGAACTCTTTTGTAATGAACAAGTTTATTTTATCGTTAAATTAAATGTTGTGGCAATTAAAAATTTCAAATATTGTTGATTGTACCTGCATATGGAATACAGCTTACTGCCGCCGTCTCAACAACGGTGCAGGCTGGGCATGATCCGAGTCGACCCAAGAAATTGGGATCGGGTCGTGACATGTTTTTAGTGGTGGCCCATGCAGGTCAACTAAATCAACAATTTAGGAAAACTAGAAACAATTAGGAACACTAGAACATCAAAATTGCCACAACATAGGACCGATTTATATATGATAAATATTTTTATAGACTGGTAGGTTACCTTGCTTATGCTTGCATCCTAAACCTTCCAGAGAATGACCACTGACAAAACCAACTCTGCTGGCGATGTGGTATCATCTCCGGATCGAACCCCGCCTCTTCAGTCAAGTCAGAGCTTTTCACCCAACCAGCTGATTGATCATCCTCACCAATCATCCAGTGAAGTTTTCCCCACACTGGCAAATCCTACCTCTCCTCTAACTGGGTTACTTTTCTTTGAGGAAGTACCCACTCATGTTGCTTCACCAGTACCAGAGAACACCTCTCAGATGGTTGCTCTATTTCAAGAAATCCTAGAGTATCAGAAGATTCAAGCTGAACAGATGGATATCTCGAGAGAAGTCATGAAGAATATCAACGACGCAACCTTAGCCATTTTAAACCAAGTTGGAGCGGAACCTCGTCCTAGGAGGGATACCCATGAGAATAGAAGATATTTGGGCCCTGTCCGACAACCATATTGCAAGAAGCTTTTGGCTTGTGCCTACTGTAAGAGACCTGGTCACCAAGCCAACATTTGTCGCAAGAGATTAAGGCAATGTTTGGTGTGTGGATCTGCTGAACATCAAGTTAAGGACTGCCTCTTATCTTATCATCGTATCGGAGCGTCTATTATGCCACAACCTCTGGACTCTATCCAACAGACCGTAGGAAGGGATGAAGCAGAATCAAGGATCATAGAAGAGGAAGAAAATGGAGATGCCCAAGCAAGAATCAGAACCATGAAGAATAGTACTTAGGACTGCTGAGTAGTATTATCTATTAAGAAGCTGTAACAAGATGTCCCTAGATCAATTATGAGAGTTTTGTTGTAATTCTCTTATATGAATAAAAATCTTAGTTACATCTTCATGATAGAAGTTTTCCCTAATAGTTTCTGGATTACCCTATGCATAGAAATATTCCATTAACCTAGTACCTAGCTCCTTCCCTATGACTAAGTGATACTATAGAATCGACCTGAAGGAAGCCAAGGAAATGAAGGATTAGATCAATGGACTAAAGGTGTTGGGTTTCATATAAGACGGAGCTTCACTCTAAGAAGCATCAGTCTTGTTTGTATCCAAGAAGGATAAAACAATATGGATGAGAGTAGACTATCAGGGCACTGAAGAATTACTTTTTCTCGACTGATGATCTATCCAAGTTGAGTGAACTTAAGGGTTTTCGGAGATTAACTTAAGAACTGACTACCATCAGATTAAGATCATGAAGGAGTACATTCTCAAGACGACATTCAACACCAAATACTGGTAGTTGAATTTTTGGATCATGTCTCTTGGAATGATGAATACTCATGTTGTGTTCATGAATCTCATGAACAGAGTCTTTTTATGAGTAATTGAATCAGTTTGTTGTCTTTTCTTTAGATAACAAAAATCTGATATACTCAAGGACTGAAGAAGAACATGAAGAGCATCTGAGAAATTTCTAGGAACTTTGAAGAAGTTTTTGGTAAGCTATCAAGACATGAATTTTCTTAGACAATGTGGTTTTTGCCATAATGTCACAAGAGAAGAAAATTTGATAGACTCTAGATAGATAGCCGCTGTGGAGAAGTCGTATATCTAAGTTCAATGGTTTCTTGGACTTGATGGGATACTACTGGAATCTGTGTAGGAATTCGCTAAGATTGCTGAGTCGATGATGAAGCTGACTCGAAAGAATGAAGAGTTTGTCTGGACGCATTTAAGAAGCTGTAGAAGAAGCTTACCAATCCTTGCGCTACCCGCAGGATCCGGTGGTTTCACCATCTACAGAGATGTCTCAGGAAAAAGACTGGGTTGTATTCTTCAACAACATGGGAAAATAATTGTCTACATATCTAGGCAATTACGGACTCATGAGAAGAACTATCCCACACATAATTCGGAACTTGTTGTAAGTATCCTTGCTTTAAGGCTATGGAAATATTATGGAAAGGGAGTAAAATTATATACGGACTATAAAAGTCTGAAATATATTTCTACTCAGAAAGAGCGGAATATTGGGGTAAACGAAGACGATTGAAGCTGATATCGATGGTTTGACCAAGAAGCGGCACCTAGACATCAGGAAGTTGGGCTGGAGAGCATACTGTCTGAAGATAGAAGGATGGAACTAGATGCTGATTCAGTGTCAATAAAGCTGCAAGTGAGCTCGAGTCTGAAGAACAAAGTCAAGAAGACGCAGTTTCAAGACAAGGCACTTGTAAACTTAGAGATCAAGTGTTGGCAGGAACATTGGGAGTTTCTCTATTGCCAACGATGGAACACATAAATGGATTTTGTGTTAGGATTACTTTGTTCCTAAGGAGGGAAGATCACCAATTGGATTTTGTGGACTGACTGACCAAGTCAGTTCATTATGAAGTTGCTTTATTCACGAAAGAGTTGGCGGCAATGTGCAAGAGACACATCTACCGGATTCATGAAGTTCCAACTGACAGACAATCAAAGAAGTCAATCTAGACGTTTGAAGACATGCTGAAGAATCTTGCCTCCTGGAATCTGGAGGATCTTGGAAAGATCAATTATCTTTGGTAGAGTTTTCTTACAATAAATACCCAGTTAGCATCAGTACAACATCATTGAAGTTTTGGATGTAGTTTTCGTACATAACTTGCATAGGACGATGTAGAAGAAAGAATACTGTTAGATCCAGAGAGAGTAACTGGCGCAGCAGAGGAAGTGAAGATGATCAGAGACAAGCTATGATAGACAGAAGCACTGGGCAGACAACAGTTGTCAACCACTGGAATTTGTAGAAGAAGGCAGTGTCAGAGAAACCAGTAACAAGCATAGTCAGAGGTGAGATGAAGATCAGGCAAAGTTGAATCATTATTCCTATTTCTTTCCATACTCATCTGTTTCATTTTCAAATTTGACATTATGCTTGTTAGCCTAGTTTTGCGAGCTATTCCATTTTCAAGCTTGATCATGACATTATCTTATTGGAGGCCTCCATTAATATATTATCTAATCAGAACCGGTGCAATGATGGTCTGATCAACCTCATACACTTTGGTTCGCTTTATATTTTATTTTGTCCCTAAATTGTCTCATCCATGATTACCTTTAAAAATTCTTATTGTTTGAACCTGAATTGAACACCATACTCGTGTCTAATTGAATTGTGGGAATCCTGTCCTACCTGTCCTTAAATTTCGAGGACGAAATTTTCTAAGGAGGGAAGGTTGTGAAACCCGTATTTTTAGTTTACTTCTAATTTTTTTTTATTTGCTAAATAAAATTTTGTTAGCAATAAATTTTTTCTTTAGAATAATGTTAGATGTTAATAATATTTATTTAAGAGTAAATTATTTTCCAAATAGTTAAACTTGGATTTTTGGCATGTCAGCCCGGACTTGAACCCAAATTTGAACATAAAATATTTTTATAAATTGTACAAAAAATTTCTAAATAATATTTCCTTTAAAAATATTTTTAGTTGTCTAAAATTTTCCTAGCCCAAAGCCTTTAAATTTTATTGAAACCCATTGCTTTGGCCATTAGTTTCAATCCTGGCCCAAACTCATTATTTTTCTAAGTCCAATTGGACCTAACCCAAGCCAATTATAGGCTAACCTATAAATCTTGAATGGGTTTCAAACCCATTCGTATGTCTCAACCCATTAAGTCTATACTTACTCTTGGTATTGAATGACATATTAAGTGTCTGATGAAGATAACATTCAATAGCCTTTTCATTCTTCTTTAGTGTTGGGTGCTGTGAGTGGCCTTTGTGAACCGAAGAAGTTTTCTTCTTCTTCCCCACCCGTCGACCCCTTCGCCTTCCATAACCGGCCGACCATCAAGCCAGGATGGCACTCCATCTTCTTAAATGGTAACCTTCACTACCTATTTCCTATAAAAGGGGCTTTTCCCCATCATTTTTTTTCCACACCATCACCATCTTCTTCATCCTCTTTCCAAATCAACTATTTTCCGGCGATCCCCTTCTCGATCCTCCCCGGCGAACCACTGGCCGAGTTTTCCCGAGGCCGACGCCCCTTTCCAGCGCGACCGAGCCGCTTCCCGGCGCTCCCGTCGACCCGCGCGGCCCCGCGTCACCGCCGCCCGCGCCCGACCGGCGACCGCCGCCGTCCACCGCCGGCACCCCGCGTGGCCTTCGTCCGTCGACCCTTTGCTCGCCCCTGTCCATGTCCAGCACTGTCCGTTTTGCCGTTCGGTTCCGCGACCCAAATTCGGGATTTCCTTCGACTTCGGTTTTGGGTATAATTTCTGGAACTCTATTTTCCTTTCTGTCGATGATGAATTCTCTGGTCCCCGAATCCTTCGGGATTTCGGTTTTCGACAACGTAATAGTTACGTTGCTATTTCGGCTTTTCCGAAAATCTCGGAAATGATTGCTGTGGTTTGTTTTCTGTGATTAAATAGAATTATTAGGACAGAACTGGGTTCTGTAGTTTTCTCGGATTTTTGAGAACTTTTTAAGAAGAGATTCTCTGTTTTCTGTATTCTCGGGTTTTCGAGAATTAATGGAAATGATTGGAGATTCAAATTTTGCTCTTAAGCTCTGTGAATGAGATTGGATAATGTTCTGTTATTGCTTTTGGGTTCTGTTGGGAATTTTCGGTTAATATGCTGGAATTGAATTCTTTTGGGAAGTTAAATCGGAATGGTTTCGGGTTTCGGGAATTTCGTTATCATTTCGGAAATGCTGTGTTGGCTTTGGAAAAATATGTTCTATGGATATATATATGAATTTCGAGTTTTGGAAATTATTTTGCAGGTATATCGGAAGCATTTCCCAGTTTTTGGGTTGACCGAAAACAGAGGGAGTGCTGCCGAAATTTTTAGAAAATTATAAAAATGATTTTCAAAGGATTTTCGGATAATATTATTTTTTTTTTATATTATTTTGGGCGACGACCATATTGGTCAATGGGCCCCAGCGAAATGCAAACGCACCGGTTCGTCCGGACGTTGAGGCAGAATAGTTGTATTTGAAGATTGGACCAGTTCTGAGACATTCTAATAATTTACAAATTTAGTTAAAATTTTATTATTTAATTTTTAGGTGATTTAAAAGGACTAACCCATTTTTCTCTTATTTAAATTCATGTATTAATTTGTAAGGGCATAAGCCTATTCTTTTATTTTCTGCAAAAGTTTGTAATCAGTAGGAACATTAGATTTGTGAATTCTGGGATTGAGTAAACGAGTAGGATTAATCAATAATATTATTAATTATTAATTAATAATTCACGATTTTCTCATTTTAAGAAAAGAAATTATATTTTTATTTAGTTATTATAAAACACCAATCTTTTTCCCAATAAGTTAATAAAATACCAAGTTTTATATTTAAATTGAAAATTACAAGTTTTCCCGAAAAACCTAAATAAATTGAATTTCTAAATTCAAACTCATTAGTAAACGTTGTGATGTTGTGTTAGTTAGCTAATAACTAAAATAGACTAGGAAAGACAAATAGAGATTGCAACTAGATTTTTCTGGTATTTGTATTTCTGAGATAAAGTTCCCCGGAATGTAGGATTTCAAGGAAGAACGTGACCTTTCGAATCCCGAAGTACAAATCTCGACCAATTGAAATTCAAGGCAAGTATGGTTGTGTTAATTTCAGTTTAATTAATATTAGAATATTGCATATTAAATACACAATTGTTACACGTACTCTCTCCTAGAGTAACACATTGAATCATTGCATCGGGATAATGGGGAGTAGTGTAGTTATCTATGATCAAAGCCCAATAGTAAATGAATGTGCGAGCTTACACCTCTTCACACGGGGTTAGGCCGGACCGTATCAATAGGATACAAGTGAATCATCCTAAACCGGTCATAGATACTGCATACTCAAATCACAATTGTTTTATAGTTGAAAATCATTGTTTCCAAAGTTATTTTAATATTTCAATTTTCTATTCATTATGCAAATTGTTATTTTCATAATTGTACTTGCTCCTTTCCTGACTGGATTTCCCA
Source organism: Iris pallida (assembly GCA_029216955.1). Taxonomy (NCBI): domain Eukaryota; kingdom Viridiplantae; phylum Streptophyta; class Magnoliopsida; order Asparagales; family Iridaceae; genus Iris; species Iris pallida. The sequence goes on from JANAVB010033620.1 coordinate 18,361,765, forward strand.
CACCCAATAGGTCCTATTGATGACTCAGAGCTACAGATTAGTAGCTATTACGACCCAGAGCTGTATCCTGCTATGCTTCCAGAGGAGGTTCCTGATGTTGATGATGATACTTCTGCTTAGATGGAGATTTGTTGTCTTTTATTTAAATTAATGTTATTTTAAAAGTGGTGAACTCTTTTGTAATGAACAAGTTTATTTTATCGTTAAATTAAATGTTGTGGCAATTAAAAATTTCAAATGTTGTTGATTGTACCTGCATATGGAATACAGCTTACTGCCCGCCGTCTCAACAACGATGCAGGCTGGGCATGATCCGAGTCGACCCAAGAAATTGGGATCGGGTCGTGACACCAGGGGAGCGGGATGGGCTCGACCGCAGGAAAGCGCCGACGGAGGGCTGAACCGGCGGAGGAGGGATCTGATCGCCGGGACAGCGGTGGGCGCGGGACCCTAGGGGCACCCTGTCCAAGGAAGGGGCGCACTGCCCGAAGTGCAAGCAGACCGAGGATCTCGGTCCCCCCTCCCCCGCGTGCAGGAGCACCGGCGGAGACAGGTGGGGCTGAACGGAAGCAGGGGCTCCGGCGGGGGCCATCCCGGAGGGAGGACGGGGGGAAGCAGATGGAGGAAGAGGGGGAAGCGGAGTGGGCGAGCGGCCTCCGGCGAACGGGGCCGACTAGCAGACGGGGGGAGGAGGGCCCTCCGGCCGGAGGCGGAGGGAACGTCGGAGGGGGGTAGAGAGGCGGGGAGCCACCGACGACGAAGCCGGCGAAAGCTCCGACGCAAGGGGGGAACCAAAGAGGGGGGGCCAGCCCTGGGCCTCCGGGAGGCACGGCCAGGGGGCCAAGGGAGGAGGTTGCTTTGTTGGGCCACTGCGAGAGGGGGCGGTAGTCCGAAACTGAGGAGGAGGACGCCGCCGAGAGCGGGAGGGCTATGCCGGCCCTGGCGGCTGGCGCTGAAGGGGGGGCCGCCGCTGGGGCATCGAGCTCCGGGGGGGGGGCTGGCGGAGGGGCGCCAGAGGGGGAGAGTAGCTGGTGGAGGGGCCACGGCCAGAGGAGGGGGTGGCGACGGCGGAAAAAAGAAGCGGACGCCGTCGATCACCGAGGAGGGAGGGGCCGCGGCCACCCGAGCCCAGGAGAGAGGGAGGAAAGGGGCACCGGAGGGGGGCGGGGCTGGACCAGACCGGGAGGGGAGAGGCGGAGGGAGAGGGCCTGACAGCGGGGAGTCCTCAACCGAGGGGGGACGGGACCGCGAGGATGGCGGCGGACGGAGGAGGAGCGGGGGAGGGGGGGCAGACTCTGCGGAGGGGCTGCCGAGGGGGGATGACCTGGCCTCCGCCCGGCGACAGCAGCAGGAGCGGATCCGCGGCGCCGCCTGCGGCGGGGGCGCCGGGGCCGACGCCGCGGAGGGAGAGGGCGGCGGCAAAGAGGGCAGCAAAGCAGCTGCCAGGGCGCTGTCGGGCGGTGGAGTAAGCCGGCGGACGCCGGCGGAAGAGTCCAGGGGGCGGCCCACCACGGTGTCGGCCACCAGGGGGCCGGCCGCCAAGGGGGTCCCCTCCCACCGAGCGCTCCCCAGGGAGCTGTACAGCTCTCCATATTATATATATATATATATATATATATATATATATATATATATATATATATATATATATATATAAGGAAAATTTGTTTTTTTGGAGATTACTAAAAATATTAGATTTTATTTGTAAAATCTATTTTTGGGAAAACACTTTTAGCAATAAAATTATTTTATGCAAAATATAGGATCTTTAGATAGAGGCCTATGTTAATTAGTCAAAATATATATTTTAAATATTTTGAAAATACATAATCATAAAATAAAATAATTCTAGCTCAAAACCGTAATGGTTACATAACTATTTTATGAGTAGATCAAATAATTAATAATATACTTTTAGGATAAATAAAAACTTGGATTTTGGAATCAATATAGGCTTAGCCGAGTATAATATTTTCCTCATTTTAAAAATACTAATATATATACATTTTGAAAATAATTTAAAATAACGATGATACTTGGTAACCAATTTACTAGTGGTAGTAGCAATGATAATACTATAAACAAGAATACCTTTATTAAATGTATACTTATATTTCAAAACATAGTATGATCATACTAATAACTATATAAGCTAATATACACATACTTTTTTAGTATAACCATAAATCTAAATTAAAGATATTACTAATAATAACAAGGGTGACAACACTATGTTTCTTTGCTTAAGTGACACGTAGGAATGAAATAAATAAAAAGTCACAAACAAAAGAAGCATCAGTTGCTGCTATCTCCAATTTGAGAGAGGGGGAAGTAGGAACAAGCTATCAAATAAATTAATAGTCAATAGAAAGAGAGAGAGAGAGAGAGAGAGAGAAAGAGAGAGGAACTAGATGGGGGAAAAGGAAAGGAAAGCGGGAGCTTACCAGATCGGGCTCTCGACCGAGGAAGAGGCGCTGCTTAGGCGCGGAAGCGGACGGAGGAGGCTCGCAAGGGTGCGGCTGACCGGAGAGGGCGGCGCGGCCGAGGCTCACCACAGGTGTGGAAACAAGGGGCGCCGGGGACGCGCTGCCCAGAGGCCGCAGAGATTCTGGCGGAGTCGGTGGTGACACGGGTGGCAGGCACGGCTCGGATCTACCGTGGTGACACAGGCGGCGCCGGAGCCGAGGATGGCGACGCGGTAGAGTCGTTGACGCTGCGGCGGTTCGAGAGCTCGGTGGTTAGGCGCTGAGCACGGTGCTGCCTCAGAGCAGCAAGGCTCGAAGCGGGGTGGGTTGGCGCTCGGCCAGGAGTGGGGCGCAATCTCGCCGTGGGTGCGGGCGAGGTGCTCGGGTGTTCCAATTTATTTTTCGGGTGTGGGGTTTTCTTTTGGGGGTCGCCGGTGGCAGAAAAAAGGAGGCGGTCGACGCTGCGAGGTGGTTATGGCAACGTGGTGATGACAGCGTAGTAGTACGGCCGATGGTGAAGGTGTGGATGACGTGCGGAATTGGGGCTGTGATTGTGGTTTTGATAGGCTGTGGGTGAGTTGCGTCGTGTCGGGAGTGTCCGACACGACATGGATGGATATTCGGGCTTATCGGACACGTAGAGGATATTTGTATTTGTAATGGAAAAATATATAGTGGATGGGAAGGGGGACACGGACACGATGCACGAATTTTGGTTGTGGTGGAAATTTGGGTTATGAAATTTTTTGTGGACAAAGAGCCAGGAGCCTCTCCTTATATAGGAGGTGGAGACTCCTATTTAGATATGGATTATAATTATTTAAACCCCGATGGATAATTCCATCTTTTAATTCAAATCGATTTAAAATTAATTCAATCAACTCCGAATCAAATCTAGATAAAAATTCCTTTAATTTAAAGTCTATTTAAAATAAAATCCGTTCCAAATTTAAATTATCATAATTAATCAAATATTAAATAAAACGAAATCTTAAATATCTTTTTCACAAATATTAAAATATAATAATAATTAATTTTGAAAATCATGATAAATGTTTGAAATATTATTTTGCAATAAAATAATTATAATTTGTTTTCATAAAATCAAAATGGACATGAAATAAATTTCATGTCACTTGCACACAAAAACAATATATTTACATAAACAATAGTTTTCTAAATTACTACTTATATTTGTAAAATAAAATACCCATTTTTATAAATAAATAAACAAAATGAAGTTTGGCGATGCAATAAATAAAAATATTTACTTTTTACTATTTTAAAATATACTTCGCATATACATCTTCGCACGCGATGCACAAATACGAAAAACAAAAAAAATTATTACCAAAAATTTATTTAAAAAAAATTTATAGTAGAAATTTAGGGGGTTTACATCCTACCAAACTTACAAGAATTTTGTCCTCAAAATTTAGGAATAATTAGGGTAGATAGGGTTGAGGATGTAGGAAGGGCTGATCGATAAGAAATTTGATAAGATTTCTCGACGAGGTGGAAATGATATGCACGAAAAACAATCAATTCAGAATAATTGTAAATTTGGATAAGTAGGAAAAATAAATTCATGGTATAGTTTAGAAGAGAATCAAAGCATGACAAGCCATCAAAGTTTAAGTTTAATCAATACTACCATTGATCTTCATGTGTCACCCAACAAGGTTAATAACTTTCTCGACCAAATTTAGGATTACAATTCGATACTTGAGTCATATTTACCTTTGTCATGATATATGAATCGTCAGTATCGTCTTTATTTATAATAAATCTTCAAAAGTTTTTGATTTCTTCTCAAAGTTTATATTCCAATAAACTTGAATTTCTTTAAGGCACCTTTTCTTTTCTTCTTTATTCCATTTCAAAAATTTTGAATCCCCTTGAAAGCTATATATAAAAAATTTCTTCCTTGAAATACATTTTCATTTCCTTTATTCAATCAGATAATCGTCGTCAGAAATAAATCTCTTAACTACTACAATTTCTTTGAAGCATACTTATATATATATCGACCTTCCAACCGATTTTTTTTTCCAAAATCTAATTCGCAGAAATCTTGATTCCTTATAACTATGTTTAAAACCTATATATCGTAATAAAACCTTTGGACTCAAAAAATCTCTAATCTTCCTTTTCTTTCAACATATATATATATATATATATATATATATATATATATATATATATATATATATATATATATATGTAGATGTTTACAGCCTCTAATAAGTCTTTAGCAACAATCTCCCAACACTTTGTAAAGAAATGGGCAGTGAATCTGTCTGGACCTGGGGTTGAATATATATATATATATATATATATATATATATATATATATATATATATATATATATATATATTGAAAGAAGGGAACTTTTATTGAAGTTTAAGGCGCAAAATGTCGAAGCCTATACAGGTAAACGTGCCACGCGCGAGAAGACAACAAAAACAGAAAAAAGCGACATTCGCTACAGGAAGCGGTCACCTCCCAAAATGGCTTCGTACCAAACCGGCACACATCCTAGCTGCCTGTAAGAGCCAAAGCCTTCCAAAATCTGGCCGGGGTGTGGTGACAACGCCTGGCAACTTTACGTACCTGTCTGAACGTCTCCCTTATCAGTTGTTCAGGGTTGTATTGGCGACCTTCGTACCTCCACTTGCTCCGGTTCTTCTACAGGACCCAAATACCAGCGGCCGCAATGATCTGGTGCCCATGAGATGTGCTCCAGTTGGCCAGGAGATCGTTAAGGCCGCCCGACTGATGGTCAAGCCAGCATTTGGCGGAGAGGCTTGTCCACATCTATTTTGCTTGGTCGTCGAAAATAAGGATGTGTGCAGCAGTTTCTGATTGATGGAAGGTGCAGCAGTGGCACCGCGAGGCCAGACTAAAGCCGAAGGAGGTTAGGGTGTCATCGGTGGGGAGTTTTCGTCGGTGAGCTCTCCATATTAGAATAGACCATTTGATTAGGATGCATGCCTGCCAGAAAGGTACAGTATGAGGGGAGGGAGCACCAATGCCCCTGGCAACTATCTTGGCCGAAGCTAGGAAGAAATTGCCGCCAGGGGTGGACGACCACCACAACGTATCAAGGGTATCAATAATCCAAAGTTCGGCAGCTGCGATGGTAGAGACCGCCTCCGCTTCCAGCCGTTCACTAACCCTGTCCCACCTCCAGCCTGATGCATTGTCCCATAATTCCCTGATCTTACGAGGACGGATATTCAGAGGCTGCATGACGAGGTCGTTCCCGAACCAACGTTCATGGAACATCGACGAACGACCGTCGCCTAGCTTGATGTAAAACCCCTAAATTTCTACTTTTGTTAATTTAATTTGGTACTGATTTAAAATTTTGTATTGTACGTCGCGTAGTCGTTTTATACGTCGTGCGCAAAATTTCATTTTTGAATTTGCTTGACGAGTGCGAATATGTGCGAGCGTACATATTTTTGAAAAATATTTTTCTTCTATTTTTATGGTTTCAAAATAATATACTTAATAATAATTATTTAGCTATCGTACCAAAATTTCCAAGTTCATTATTTTATTTATTTTATTTACACAAAGCCTTTCGTTTATACAGTTATTAATAATAAATAATATTTTTAGTGCGTACATATATTTCATAAATATTTTATTAGTATAATTTTTGAAATTATTAATATTAATATTTTATTATTCAAAAAGATTTATTATTTTTGAAATTATTATTATTAGTATTTTTAGAAAATATATTTGAATTTATTGTGACCATTTTAAATCTCGATTTGATTTTATGGATTTAATTTAAATAGTTAAAAGATAAAATTTATACTTAAATTGAGTTTAGAGTATCTAGTTTTAAATTGGAAATTTAAATTGAATTTGGATTTGATTATTGATTTAAATTAAATTGGGTTTAAATATCCTAATCCTTATCTTAATAGAAATTTCCACATCCTATAAATAGGCAGGTACTCCTCCATTATTTCTCCATAAATTCCTCCACCACAAACGTGAGTGCACCGTGTCTCCATCCTTCCCACTAATTCCTCTATTACTTTTACATTGTCACCATCTTCGTGTCCACACACGGACACCTATCATCCTCCTTCTCCGACACCAAGTCCTAAACCTAAAACCCAATTCCTTGCAATCCTAACCCTAGCTGTAGTCGAGCCGCCTCCCCGGCCTTGGCCGTCTCTACCAAGTCCCCCAACTTCGACCAACCCCCAGCGAGCTTCCTCGCCGTATCCGACCCCTGACCGTCGACAGCACCACCACCCGACCCAATCACACAACCACCAACGTAGCCGATCCTCCATAGTCGCCACCCTTTACTCCTCTTCCGACAACCACCACCCCGTCACCATTACCACCTACACCTCCGCCCATTCATCAAAACTACCACAGCCTGTAGCGGCCACCGCCGCTCCTCACCACCTACTACTACAGGCCAAACCCCATGAAAACCACCACCAGAAAAATAAAATAAAAACAAAAACCACCATCACCGCCCCTTACCTGACGACGCCGACCGGAGATCCGACGACCGCCTAATCTTTCTTCCACCGCACAGCCGATCTCCTCCGGCGCAGCGTCCACCGCACGTACCAAGCCGAGACCCCCTAGCCACCGTGCCCAGCCGCCGGAAACCCCTTTCCTCCTTGCCGCTGGCCTCTCGCCGACTTTCCTCCGCTCCCTCCGCCGCCTTGCCGACCTCACCCTCCCACAGCGCCCTTTCTCCGCCTGAGCGCCGCTCCACCCCCGTTCTCTTTCCCTCCGCCTCCCACAGCGCCCTTTCTCCGCCTGAGCGCCGCTCCACCCCCGTTCTCTCTCCCTCCGCCATCTCTCACTCTCTCCTCCGACTTCTCTCCCGATTTCCTCTGCTGTTTCTATTCCTCTCTCTCGTTTTGATATTTTTTTACTTTTTAAAAAGCTTTGGCAGAGAGGAATTCACCTCTCATATTTTCTAAACATATTTTATTAGTCACTTTATTAGTTACTTTAATTATTTTACTTTAATAGAGTTGAAGCATTCAATGCCTTCATTCACCCCTCATATTTTACTTTCTTTTGCTGTCAGCAGTTTGGTATTAGTTCTATGTATTAGTGTGTTATTATACATGTATTGATTATAAGTTTTGTTAATATTATTTTATTATTATCTTTATTGTTATTTCTTTATAGTCTCAGTATTGTAGACATGGAGGTTGTATAGCTAAAATTATTAGTATCATTTATCAATACTATTTTACTAAATATGTATATATATACATGCGTATATACAATATTATACTACAATTATTATTAATAAATTTTGTTATTGTTATTACTATTATTTTACTCTTATCACTTTTTTCTGAAATTAGATCTCATTATTTACAAATCACATTATTTTAGTAATATACAAGGATTTGTAAGCATTTTTGAATAAAACAAATTATAGCTAAATGAGTAATTGTAAGATAAATAATACTTTTACACTAAAATATTTTTAGGCTTATTAAAGAATTTTAACTACTAAATTAATAGTTTGCAAATAAAATTTTACAAATCCATGATATCTTTCCTAAAATGAATTATATATTTTGCCTACCTTGACAAAGCTTAAGTTTTTTTTGCCTAAAAAGCAATTCTTATATTTTTTCATGTATTTACCTAGAAACTATTTTTTTTACTAATAAGATATATTCTTTTTTATATTATAAATATTCTTCCTAAAAATCACATATATATTATTCTCCACTTCTTTCGATATTCCTCATGTCCATGACCAATCCCATTATTACTATTCCTTCACCAAATTCGTACCACCTTATGTCCACCTCAACTAAATTGACCCTTCTGGATCCAATGGAACTGTCCGTGTCACCACCCGAGGTCACTTTGCATAGTTGTTACACCAAAATTGCAGTTCATGCCACATTCATCATTGCAGCATACCATGCGTACTACCAGGCAAGACACCTTACCATTTGCTGTTTATTTATTTATCTCATATTTTATGCATTATTTATTATTTTTTTTATGCAAAATAAACTGTGATACATGGCATAACCTGTTAGAGCTTACTGTTCATTTATATTTCCTGCTATGTATTATTTTTCTTACACATTAAACCTAGATTTAAGGGACCACCTTGTGTGTTGCATTCATCGGCCTTGACACGTTATAACACGAAGTTGTGTGTCGCATGTAGAACACAGACATGCGTGACTGGCTGGCCACCGGTGCGTATAAGCCGTGCGATAGAAATAACCGCTAATAGAGGTTGCATGCTTAGTTTGACTTAGCAGTTATAGAGGTCTTCTGTTGTGGAAACAATATAGTAGGCATTGGGCGGGGAGGACAATTCCTTAGCGTATGGGCTTCGATGCACTATCCCTTGTGACCCGGATTCTCCGCTGGAGATACGGGGCTGATGACCCATGATTAATGACGGCCACTGACGTTTTGCGGAACGTTATGCTCTTATTGATTGGGCCTCTAGTGCCCCAAGGGGGGACTATGCCGATCCTATTCAGCCAGGGCCCATGCGTAGGAAGGATTGTTCTTAACTACATTTCACTTAGAACGGTTAGGCACCTTTATCCGTTAGGTACGAGTACTTTTGGTTTGGGTACTTGTATCTGACCGTGGCTTGGAACAATAACTTGTCGCGGGTTAGTTTGTCACATCTTTGTTTTCCATGAAATATAAAAGAGCAGAACAATTATCGGAGGACTGGAATTTTACTTCACGTTACAAACTCGCTTGTACAAAGAAAGCCTAGGGACGAAAACCTAGGTACAACAATCTAAGTACAATTGTTTATTTTAGATTCTGGGGGGTGACGATAGAGGCTCGGGAAAGCTACGGCAGCTATGCCTTACTCCTTGGACGATCGGTATACAGCCTTGGCTCCAGAAGATTGCTTGGCATTGAAGAAATGCTCTCTTTGCTCTCTCTCTCTCTGCTTTTTCTCTCCAAGTATTCTGGTGCTCTCTGATCTAGAAAAAGGGTCTTCTTCGCAAGGGAATGGCAACTTGCTATTTATAAGAAGGAAATGCCATCATTAGGGTTTACAATGATTGTCCCTTAAAATGGCGGCGGCCTGTTGATTGATCAATCTGGGCTATTAGTTTTGAGTGTAATGAATCTGGGCCATTAATGTAGATTGTGCCAAATCCTCTCAGTAATTAATGCTGTTTGGAATAAATCTTCCTTATGATGATCTACTGATGTATGCGAATCTGAATGAATAAGTTTAATTCATTCTCCTGCCACGTGTCCCAGATTATTGGGATTTAACCCAATCTTTGATTGCAGTAAATCTGAGAAATTGATTGGCTTTATAACACGTGTCCTGGAAGCCATTGAGGGGATCTGAGCCGCATAAGGATTGAGCCACATAAGCCCGGCCATGTGTCAAGGCTGTTGGGGAGTGGCCCTCGAACCTTCGAATCACATGATAATCTGGACCGCATGGACGTAGGTGGCCGCATAACGGGTAACTCCTTCGTGAGCCACATGAAGATGGTCCTCGTGAGCCGCATGGAGGAGCGTCTGCTTGAGCCGCATAGGGGGAGCCTCCGCTTGAGCTGCATAGGGCTGTTTTGATCTGGGCCGCATAGGACAACTTCGGCCGGAGCCGCATGGGGAGTCTCCGCTCGAGCCGCATATGACTGTACACGTGTCTAGGCTGTATGGCATTTTCTGGATCTCGGAGGATTATGTCAGAGATCTCCTTCGTTTTCCTAGGAGTCTGTCATTATGACAGAGTCATAATTACATCCTTGTGTCAGGGCTGTCGTCTTGCCAGAGCTGTCAGCCGTCAAGGCAATTAATGCAGTAAGGGGAGGGTTGTTTGTATGCTACGTGTCACCTCTCTGAGCCGCATGGAGATCACAGAGCCGCATAGACGCGTTGAGCCGCATGGGTTCTCTGAGCCGCATGGGCTTTCTGAGCCGCATGGGGTTTCCTGGCCGCATGGATCTTTCTTTATTATTTTCCATGCTTCTACAAGACCCCCTTCAAAGTTTTCAATTTGCAAAATTGAAATACTTTGAATAAGAAGCATGGCTGTGTGTAAGTTCTTCTGGCCGTATATGAGGTCCTAGCCATATAGATGTCTTGGCCGTATGGAAATTTCGGTCGCATGACCATCTGAGTCGCATAGTTGTTTCAGTCGCATGGCCATCTGAACCACATAGGATCTTTGCCACGTCATTATGCCATGCGTGCAAATCTTTTTGGGGCAGGATCCCAAGAGCTTAGTCTTTAATTGGCTAGTTTGGCTCGATAGCCGAAGAGTCGATCACGTTGTACGAGGCGTCGGTCCGTGTTCCTCCTTTTTTCTGTCTATAAATAGAAGGGTATTTGGACGGTCTTCTCTCTTAGACTCTTCTTGACTCAGATTCCTGTCTTGTTTTCTTCCTCTGATCATCAGACAACGATGGCACCCAGGGCTTCTAAGGCTGTGAAGAAGGCCGTGGCGAAGAGTAAGAAATCGGCTTCGTCCTCGACTGTCGCGCCCCCCGTTCGTCTTGACGTTCGCATTGCCATCGAAGGTAAGGATTATGTAGATGATTGAGTACTTTGAAACCCTAACAGAGCCTGCTTTGCTGCATGCTTTGTGCACAAGTCTTTGACGCAAACTTCTCAAACTACGTGGTCTGCATACACGTCCCATGACTAAGCCGCATGGGGGTATACCCCATGTCCGAGCCGCATGAGAGTTGTCTTAAACGAGTCGCATGACCATTTTTGAATGTCTTCTGACTGCTTTCATTTTCTTCGTCTTTGGTTCTTGCAGTATCTCCACCGAATGCTGAGATTGCAGTGTCAGAGGAGCCGCAGCCTCCTGTCGTCAATCGGGGGTCTTCCTCTGTTAAGGAGGAGGCGATGAAAGAAGAACTGACGCCTGAGGGGGATGGCAGCCCTCCAAATATCGAAACTGCTGGGGGCGGTAGCGCTAGGAATTCTGATTCTCCTATTCTGGACGAGGATCTTCCTCAATTACATCCTTCATATGTGAGGTGGTTGAGGGAATGGTATACGCGCTTCTGCAACTAGGATTTAGGGGCTTCTCGTAGATGTCTATCGTTTGTCTGTAGTCTTTGTTTTGTTTCGCTTTTCTTCTTGTCTGCATGAAGAACCTCTTTGACTTGCTTGTAGTCGTGTGGATGTAACCGATTTCCTGGTTTTGGATACGGACAACAAGTTAAAAAGGAACCAGCATACTTACTCAGAGGTACTGAGGACATGGTGAGCATGAGGGTTTCTTTGACCGGGGGGGGGTACATAGAACGACTCAGAGGTAATGAGGACATGAAATTTCTATGCAAGGGGTGATTTGTTTTTGGCGGAAGTGAAACGACTCAAAGGTAATGAGGACATGGCCATTTTGGAAATTTATGGATCGGTTACCCTTTTTGTGCACTGGAAGTGCGGGTAGTGGATCACGAGGGAGGATCTCTTTCAGGAAAAAAGTTAAGGGGTATGATCATACATGACTTACTACCTGAGAGAGCGACCGGAATGTGAGTTCAGAGGCACCAGCGGGTACATGACTCGATAATCTGGAATATTGAAATGTGAGTTCAGCGGTACCAGCGGGTACATGACTCGATAATCTGGAATATTATGGTATGAGTTCAGCGGAACTAGCGGGTACATGACTCGATGATCTGGAAAGTTGAGAAAGTGAGTTCTGCGGCACCAGCGGGTACATGACTCGATGATCTGGAATGTTTGTGGATGTGAGTTCAGTGGCACCAGCGGGTACATGACTCGATGATCTGGAATGTTTGTGGATGTGAGTTCAGCGGCACCAGCGGGTACATGACTCGATAATCTGGAATGTTTGTGGATGTGAGTTCAGCGGCACCAGTGGGTACATGACTCGATGATCTGGAATGTGTCGTTTAGACATAATATTTTTTCAGGAACTTGCCGTTGACGGACAACATGAGCAAGTCTCCATTCTGTTTTGCGAGGCGGTAAGCACCTTTGGAGAATACAGCCTCGTTGATAAATGGGCCTTCCCATTTTGGCTGGAACTTGCCAGCGGTCTTGTGAGTCATGACCATTGGTCTCCGGACTGCCAGAACGAGATCGCCCACCTGGAATGTTCTGATTTTAACCTTCTTGTTGAAGGCTCCAGAGATGCGTGCTTGGTATAGCTTGATCCTTTGCTGAGCTAGGAGGCGCTTTTCATCTAAGGCCTCTAACTCTTGTAGTCGGCGTCGGTAGTTATCATCCGTCGTCAATTGATAAGTCAAACGGTAGATAAAATCAAGGAAAGAGGTCAAGTATGTGGATGAGATCCTAGACTTCTAGTCCTATACGCAGGCTTGCTTGGTACGGTAAAGTAACCAAACAATTTATCTTGACCTGCATGGGCCACCACAAAAACATGTAACGCTCCAGTCCTAAAATACGTAGGACTAAGAACGTAGACATGCCAGCTGTATTCATACGAAGTATACTCCAATATATGGAAGCCTCGTATAAATACATAAGCTGTAAAATACAGTAGAACCATAACTAATCTCATCCACACAAAATAAATGAATAGAAGACCTCATATAATCAACTATGAAATTGTCATTTGGTACATGTAGTTGGGCGGAGACAAATCCACTACCAACTATGAAAATGAATACATAACAAAGGAAAGATTTTGGCGAGCGAAGCGAAGACGATCCAAGTGCAATCATTCTCGTAGAGAAATAATGATCACGACGAGAGCTAGAACACCTGCGAAAGACAAGAGCACACACCTGGCGAGATAACCAGGTCCTCAGAGGGACGTAACAAGACACATAATATCATGCCATAAACTGAATAAAGTTAGCTCAACAGAAAATTATATATGACTAAACAGATAAAGGTTCTTAACCATTCTATGTGAAAATGCAATTTGAAGACAACGTTCCACACAAGGGCTCCCGAAGCTAGAAACACGGCACGTTAGCGTTTCAACCAAGGTACTAGTGGCGTCTAGAGAAAAGTAAATGCACGGCCCATTAGCACTCGAGCGAGAACTAAGGGGCAGCTAGAGAAAAATAAATGCACGGCCACTAGCTCTTAGGTGAGTCACTAACGGCAGCTAGAGGAAAGTAAATGCACGGCACATTTGTGTTTCAACCGAGGCACTAGTGGCATCTAGAGAAAAGTAAATAAATAAACGGCCACTAGTCTCTCGACTGAGTCACAAATGGCATCTAGAGAAAAGTAGTGGCATCTAGAGAAAAGTAAATAAATGCACGACCACTAGTCTCTCGACTGAGAGAAGTAAAGGTGTGAAAGCCCCTGCGCCTAATAACTGTCTTCACCCTCCCCATGCACTACTCCTGCTGAATCCACATCACGACATTCCTAATAACTGCTAAGTCGCTAAGTCTTCTAGACAACCATAACTATTTAGCAGTTATTGCCTATCGTACGGCATGTGCGCACCGATGGCCAATCGATACATACGTCCGAGATCTATATGAGACTCGTGACTCGTGATACACAAGTGTCGGGCCAATGAATACGACATAAACAAAGGTGGTCCCTTAACTCTAAGCCATATGCAACTAAAATATAATAATTTACAAGTACAATTTATATTTTCTAGAATAATTAAAAAATATACATGATATTGAGCAAGGAATTAAACAGTAAAGGCAAGGTGTCTTGCCTGGTAGGACGCCTGGTGTGCTGCAATAATCAATGCTGACACAAAATCTGTATTCGATGTCACAACTACACAAGGAGACCTCTGATGGTGGCACGGACAGTTCCATTGGGTCCAGAAGGGTCAAATTAGTTTGGGTGGACATAAGGTAGTCTCGAAATGGGCAAAGGAATAGGAACAATAGGACTTGGATACGGACAGAAGAGAAATTAAAGAAATACTGGATAAATAAATATTTATATATATACGAGTTTTAGAAAATATTTATAATTCCTAAAGACTAGTTTTTGTAAATCAAAATATTTATAGGAAAAATACTTAAAATACTTAAAGTCAAAAAAATCGTTTTCGGCAAAAAATCTCTAAGTTAGTTAAAATACGTTTTTAAGTGGGAAAAACTATATATTATTTGTTAAGAATTTTTTTTGATAAATATTAACAAAAGAAAATACTTCTTGGCTAAAATTACATAGACAGCTCTATCTATATTATATATATAGTTTGAAATTTTATAATTATAGGATTTCCCAAAATAATAACTTTAATATTAATAAACATAATATATCTAATAACAACAACAATATTAATATTCCTATACTTAATTAGTGTAATTTAACAATAAAAATTAAGACATCAATAATAATAATAATAATGATAATGATAATAATAATAATACAATTTATAAACTAATGATAGTTAATATATGCTAAAAGAAGAAGAGAAAAGAAAACAAAAAAAAAACAATTAAATAATAAAACACAAAAAAAAACAAAAATAAAAATAAAAATCAACAACAACACAAAAACACACGCTGCTGTTCTTCGGTTTTAGGAAAAAGAGAAAGGAGGGAGGAGACAGAGAGAGGGAAATCGAGTGGGAGAGAGAGAGAGAGAGATGCGGGCGAGAGAGTGGGAAGGAGAGGAGCTAGAGAGAGGGCTGGGAAGAAGGAGCTGTAGAGGGGGCAGTTCATCGGGGGACGGCTGATGGGGGCGCGGCGGCGGTTTATCGCCGGAGAGGGCGTGACGGATGGGGCGATCGGAGAAGGAAATGGTAGGCCGGTCGGCAGCGGTGGGGTCGCGCGGCGGCAGCGATCTAGCGGCGGACGGGAGGAGGGAAGAGGGAAGTGGAGGCGGTCGAGCGGTGATCTAGCGTTCGTGGTGGCCGGAATCGAGCCGGCGGAAGGGGGTTTAGGGCGAAAGTGCGGGGTTCGCGCGCGCACGGGCGGCGGAGCTACGGTGGGGTTCGTCGCCTGCGGTGGAGCGGGCAGCGGAGGGAGAGCTCGCTCGGCCGGAACCGAGCGCGGGTGGCGGATCGGATGGCCGGTGGCTGACACCGGCTTCGGATCTTGAAGCCGAGGGGCGGAGCGGCACGGAACTCGACTCGGAGGTCGATTCACCGGAGGGAGGCCGGCGTACGCGGCGGTTGCCGGAAAGGTAAGGTTCGATATTGATTTCTGTCGATTTTTGGTGGATGACGATGAGGACGGGTCGGTGACGGGGGCGGTGGTCCTCGATTTTGGTGGTGACGCTGGCTTTGGGCTGTGGTCGGGAGATGTCGGGATTCGGGAGGGTGCTGGGTTAGGTTTCCGCAGTGAGGGCGGGGTGGTGATGGATGGTGGTGGTGGCGAGATGGTGGTGACGGCGTTTGCTGGTGGTGTCGGGGGCTGCCAGGAGGTGATGCCGGCCTTGGTGGTCATGGGGATGCGGGGAGGCGCTGCAGCGTGGTTTGCATGTAGGGGCGCCGAGGAACGGGTGGTCATGGTTGGATCGGAGGTGTAGCGAGGGGAGGTGCGGCTTGAGACCAGGGATCGGCGGAGGCAGGAAGGTGGACACGAGCAGAGTCAAGTATATGTTAGGGCTAGGATTAGGAATTTACTGAATCGTGTCGGGTTGTCGACATGTAGAAATAGATGTATATGTATAAATATGGAATAATAATTTGGATGGACACAGACACGATGCACGTAGATTTGGTTGTGGAATTTGTGGAGGAATATTGTGGAGAAATATTGGAGGAGTACCTGCCTATTTATAGGATGTGGGAATTCCCAATTAGATAAAGATTAGGATTGGTTTAAAACCCAAGTAGATAATTTACCATTTAATTTAAAATCATTTAAATCCAAATCTAAATATAAATCCAATTCCAAATACAAATCAAATCCAAATTTAAATCTAATTTAAATTCTTTTGGCTTAAAAATCAATTGAGAAAATTAAAATTCCAAATATCTAATCTATTTAAATAATTCCAAAAATTGAATCAAGATTTAAATTGCAAAAATATTTTTAAAATATGTTTTCCAAAAATGCTATTATAATAATTTCGAAAATACATTATTATTTAAAAATAACTAATAAAATATTATGAAATATATATATGCAAGCACGAGTAATATTTATGTTTTTCTAGTATACAATAGGGATATCATTCACTATTAATAACTGCATAAATGAAGGCTTCTAGTAACTAAAATAACAACTTGGAAATGATAACAAAATAATATTTATTTTGAAATTATAAAAAAAATAGGAAACATGTTTTTCTAAAAATATGTATGCTCGCACATATTCGCACTCGTCGAGCAATTTCGAAAAATAAAATTTTGTGCACGACGTAAAATACGACTACGCGACGTACAATACTAAATTTTAAATCAGTACTAAATTTAATAAATAAATAAAAAAATAGTAGAAATTTAGGGGTTTTACATCCTACCCAACTTAAAAGAATTTCGTCCTCGAAATTAAGGATTTAGTAGGGGGTGAGAAGGCACAATGGTAGATAGAAGGGTTCGAAGTTTATATGGTCGTAGTCTAGGTTGAAGATATGATTAAGAGACGATTGTAATCACTCTTAAATTCAAGTGATTAGAAAGTCAAGATTGTAGATTTAGGGTCGAGGGAAGGTCGAGTAGTTCAAGACAAAGATATGGCAACATCGAGTGATAATGGTCATAGGTGATAGGATGGTTAGAGGACGTTCTAGTATAACGCTTTCGTCCTCCTAAAATAGGTGAAGGCGAAAGCAATAAGGAGTTCGAAGGAGGCGTTATCAAATGCGAATACGTGGTTCAATGGCGACCGAATAATTCAAAAAGAATTTTCAAGGCAGTCGTGGATGGGATTGTAAGGGCTAAGTTTAATTTTGTCCCCATCCACGTAGAGTAATAGACAAAAGCGAACCAAAGTGCACTTGGTTGATCAGACCATTATGCACCGATTCTGATTAGACAATAGGCTAGCGAGCGCTCAATAGCATATGTCATGAACAAACTCGATAAAGAATAAGCTTGCAAAAACTAGACTACATTAGCATCATTAGTCAAAATGGTAAATACATAGGTACGAGAGATTAAGATTTAAAGAAGGTAGAATGATTCTAAGTCATACAGTCGTCCTATAGTCTTCTTGTCCAAGTCCTTGGTTGGCTAGACGGTTTAGGTCCTCTAGATTCTAGGATCTAAATAAGCTTGCTAATATAGGTCACTAGGTCAAAGGGTTGCTAGTTCATAAGGTATTCTACCCAACTTAAAGAATTAAACTAATGGTGTTTTGGGACAACTAACTAGTAGGGTCAATCTCTAGCAAGCACGAAGGAAGATAAGAAAAGGGATGGAAGGAAGCAAGCAAGATGCAATTCATGAGTCAAACGGTAGATAAAATCAAGGAAAGAGGTCAAGTATGTGGATGAGATCCTAGACTTCTAGTCCTATACGCAGGCTTGCTTGGTACGGTAAAGTAGCCAAACAATTTATCTTGACCTGCATGGGCCACCACAAAAACATGTAACGCCCCAGTCCCAAAATACGTAGGACTAAGAACGTAGACATGCCAGCTGTATTCATACGAAGTATACTCCAATATATGGAAGCCTCGTATAAATACATAAGCTGTAAAATGCAGTAGAACCATAACTAATCTCATCCACACAAAATAAATGAATAGAAGACCTCATATAATCAACTATGAAATTGTCATTTGGTACATGTAGTTGGGCGGAAACAAACCACTACCAACTATGAAAATGAATACATAACAAAGGAAAGATTTTGGCGAGCGAAGCGAAGACGATCCAAGTGCAATCATCCTCGTAGAGAAGCAATGATCACGACGAGAGCTAGAACACCTGCGAAAGACAAGAGCACACACCTGGCGAGATAACCATGTCCTCAGAGGGACGTAACAAGACACATAATATCATACCATAATCTGAATAAAGTTAGCTCAACAGAAAATTATATATGACTAAATAGATAAAGGTTCTTAACCATTCTATGTGAAAATGCAATTTGAAGACAACGTTCCACACAAGGGCTCCCGAAGCTAGAAACACGACACGTTAGCGTTTCAACCAAGGCACTAGTGGCGTCTAGAGAAAAGTAAATGCACGGCTTATTAGAACTCGAGCGAGAACTAAGGGGCAGCTAGAGAAAAATAAATGCATGACCACTAGCTCTTGGGTGAGTCACTAACGGCAGCTAGAGGAAAGTATATGCACGGCACATTTGTATTTCAACTGAGGCACTAGTGGCATCTAGAGAAAAGTAAATAAATGCACGACCACTAGTCTCTCGACTGAGTCACAAATGGCATCTAGAGAAAAGTAAAGGTGTGAAAGCCCCTGCGCCTAATAATTGTCTTCACCCTCCCCATGCACTACTCGTGCTGAATCTACATCACGACATTTCTAATAACTGCTAAGTCGCTAAGTCTTCTAGACAACCATAACTATTTAGCAGTTATTGCCTATCACACGGCATGTGCACACCGATGGCCAGTCGATACGTATGTCCGAGATCTATATGAGACTCGTGACTCGTGATACACAAGTGTCGGGCCAATGAATGCGACATAAACAAAGGTGGTCCCTTAACTCTAAGCCATATGCAACTAAAATATAATAATTTACAAGTACAATTTATATTTTCTAGAATAAGTAAAAAACATACATGATATTGAGCATGGAATTAAACAGTAAAGGCAAGGTGTCTTGCCTGGTAGGACGCCTGGTGTGCTGCAATGATCAATGCTGGCACAAAATCTGCATTCGATGTCACAACTACACAAGGAGACGTCTGTTGGTGGCACGGACAGTTCTATTGGGTCCAGAAGGGTCAAATTAGTTTGGGTGGATATAAGGTAGTCTCGAAATGGGCGAAAGAATAAGAACAACAGGACTTGGATACGGATATGAGAGAAATTAAAGGAATACTGGATAAATAAATATTTATATATATACGAGTTTTAGAAAATATTTATAATTCCTAAAGACTAGTTTTTGTAAATCAAAATATTTATAGGAAAAATACTTAAAATACTTAAAGTCAAAAAAATTGTTTTCGGCAAAATATCTCTAAGTTAGTTAAAATACGTTTTTAAGTGGGAAAAACTATATATTATTTGTTAAGAATTTTTTTGATAAATATTAACAAAAGTGAATACTTCTTGGCTAAAATTACATATACAGCTCTATCTATATTATATATATATAGTTTGAAATTTTATAATGATAGGATTTCCCAAAATAATAACTTTAATATTAATAAACATAATATATCTAATAACAACAACAATATTAATATTCCTATACTTAATTAGTGTAATTTAACAATAAAAATTAAGACATCAATAATAATAATAATAATAATAATAATAATAATAATAATAATAATAATAATAATAATAATAATAATGATAATGATAATAATACAATTTATAAACTAATGATAGTTAATATATGCTAAAAGAAGAAGAGAAAAGAAAACACAAAAAAAAATTAAATAACAAAACACAAAAAAAAACAAAAAATAAAATAAAAATCAACAACAACACAAAAACACACGCTACTGTTCTTCGGTTTTAGGAAAAAGAGAAAGGAGGGAGGAGACAGAGAGAGGGAATTCGAGTGGGAGAGAGAGAGAGAGATGCGGGCGAGAGAGTGGGAAGGAGAGGAGCTAGAGAGGGCTGGGAAGAAGGAGCTGTAGAGGGGGCGGTTCATCGGGGGACGGCTGATGGGGGCGCGGCGGCGGTTTGTCACCGGAGAGGGCGTGGCGGATGGGGCGATCGGAGAAGAAAATGGTAGGCCGGTCGGCAGCGGTGGGGTCGCGCGGCGGCAGCGATCTAGCGGCGGACGGGAGGAGGGAAGAGGGAAGTAGAGGCGGTCGAGCGGTGATCTAGCGTTCGTGGTGGCCGGAATCGAGCCGGCGGAAGGGGGTTTAGGGCGGAAGTGCGGGGTTCGCGCGCGCACGGGCGGCGGAGCTACGGTGGGGTTCATCGTCGGCGGTAGAGCGGGCAGCGGAGGGAGAGCTCGCTCGGCCGGAGCCGAGCGCGGGTGGCGGATCGGACGGCCGGTGGCTGACACCGGCTTCGGATCTTGAAGCCGAGGGGCGGAGCGGCACGGAACTCGACTCGGAGGTCGATTCGCCGGAGGGAGGCCGGCGTACGCGGCGGTTGCCGGAGAGGTAAGGTTCGATATTGATTTCTATCGATTTTTGGTGGATGACGATGAGGACGGGTCGGTGACGGCGGCGGTAGTCCTCGGTTTTGGTGGTGACGCTGGCTTTGGGCTGTGGTCGAAAGATGTCGAGATTCGGGAGGGTGCTGGGTTAGGTTTCCGCAGTGAGGGCGGGGTGGTGATGGATGGTGGTGGTGGCGAGATGGTGGTGACGGCGTTTGCTGGTGGTGTCGGGGGCTGCCAGGAGGTGATGCCGGCCTTGGTGGTCATGGGGATGCGGGGAGGCGCTGCAGCGTGGTTTGCATGTAGGGGCGCCGAGGAACGGGTGGTCATGGCTGGATCGGAGGTGTAGCGAGGGGAGGTGCGGCTTGAGACCAGGGATCGGCGGAGACAGGGAGGTGGACATGAGCAGAGTCGAGTTTAGGTTAGGGCTAGGATTATGAATTTACTGAATCGTGTCGGGTTGTCGACATGTAGAAATAGATGTATATGTATAAATATGGAATAATAATTTGGATGGACACAGACACGATGCAAGTAGATTTGGTTGTGGAATTTGTGGAGGAATATTGTGGAGAAATATTGGAAGAGTACCTGCCTATTTATAGGATGTGGGAATTCCCAATTAGATAAAGATTAGGATTGGTTTAAAACCCAAGTAGATAATTTACCATTTAATTTAAAATCATTTAAATCCAAATCTAAATATAAATCCAATTCCAAATACAAATCAAATCCAAATTTAATTCTAATTTAAATTCTTTTGGCTTAAAAATCAATTGAGAAAATTTAAATTCCAAATATCTAATCTATTTAAATAATTCCAAAAATTGAATCAAGATTTAAATTGCAAAAATATTTTCAAAATATGTTTTCCAAAAATGCTATTATAATAATTTCGAAAATACATTATTATTTAAAAATAACTAATAAAATATTATGAAATATATATATACAAGCACGAGTAATATTTATGTTTTTCTAGTATACAATAGGGATATCATTCACTATTAATAACTGCATAAATGAAGGCTTCTAGTAACTAAAATAACAACTTGGAAATGATAGCAAAATAATATTTATTTTGAAATTGTAAAAAAAATAGGAAAAATGTTTTTCTGAAAATATGTATGCTCGCACATATTCGCGCTCGTCGAGCAATTCCGAAAAATAAAATTTTGTGCGCGACGTAAAATACGACTACGTGACGTACCATACTAAATTTTAAATCATTACTAAATTTAATAAATAAATAAAAAAATAGTAGAAATTTAGGAGTTTTACAAATTCGAATGGCTGGTGGATGAAGTCCGCGTGGACTTGGCAGGCTTTGCACTTTCTCGCATAGTCTATCGCATCTGCTACCATCGTGGGCCAGTAGTAACCCATTCGGCGAAGACGGTTTTGCAGCTTAGGGCCAGGCTGATGGGCCCCGCAGACACTGTCATGAGCTTCTCGTACGGCTTCCTTGGCTTCTGCATTTGACAGACACCGAAGCAATAATCTATCATAGGATCGACGATACAATATTTTTGTCTCTGTATCGTAGAAGAATCTGAGAGAACGCCATCGAATGGAGGTAGCTTCCTTTGGGTTCTCTGGTAGGATATCGTAGACAACGAAGTCAATGAATGGTTGTCTCCAATCTGGAACATTGTCGATCGTCTGGACGGAATAACTCGCCACGAATTGAACGTTGTTCTTAGGATAGACCAGTTCGTGGCCTATCACATCTACCGATTGACGAGTCTGATTTGGTACTGCTAGGGAAGCGGCCAGGCCTGCTAAGGCATCGTCTTCGATATTTCGGAGTCTAGAAACATGCTCGATGAAGAACCCCTCGAACGATGAGATAATGTTGATTGCTATTTGGTGATAGGGGATCATATCTTCGTGGAAAACTTCGTATGAGCCCCGGATCTGATTGACGATTAACTCGAATCGCCGTATGCTTCGAGATATTCTACCCCCAGCTCTCTTACAAGTTGGAGGCCAATGACCAAGGCGTTGTACTCGGCCATATTATTAGAGCAGGGCTCTGTGAGAGAATAAGCACGGTTAATCACTAATCCGGAAGGAGAAACCAGCACCACCCCGACTCCGACGACGATGTTGCCCTTGGGTCCAGTTCTCGAAGCACCGTCGAAGAACATTCGCCATATATCATTGTGAGAGGTTGCATGCGAGTCGGTGACCTCATCTGGGATTTCTTCATATATTCTGGACGACTCTGAGCCCGGGTGGGCTGCCAAAAAGTCTGTCAGGGCCTGACCTTTGACAGCTTTTTATGGGACGAAGATCATATGATAGGGGGACAGTAATATTGCCCATGTAGCGAGGGGAGAGCTGAGTGCCCCTGGTTTAGTCATGAGGACTCTGAGAGGGTTAACTCGTGAGATGACATGTATGGTTTGTCCAGTGACATAGTACCGCGTCTTCTGAATAGCGAACAACAGGGCAAGGCATTCCTTCTCCACAGCGGTATATCGATACTCTGGCCCAATCATCATTCGACTGAGGTAATATATGGCTTGCTCATGGCCTGCATCATTATTTTGTGCCAGCAGATCCCCGAAGGAATGTTCCATTGCTCGTACGTAGAGCAGGAATGGTTTTCCAGCAACCGGAGCCACCAGGACTGGAGGGTTCGACAAATATTCTTTGATGCTGTCGAAGGCCCGCTGACATTCTTCATTCCATACGAACGAGATGCCTTTCTTCATGAGGTGGGTAAATGGTCGACATCGCCCGGAGAGGTTAGAAATGAACCTCCTGATGTAAGCTAGCCTCCCTTGAAGGCCTCTGAGTTTGCAGAGATTTCTCGGGGGACCCATCTCCATAATTGCCTTTGTCTTCTCAGGGTCTACATGGATACCCTGGGCGGTGATGATGAAACCGAAGAACTTTCCGCTGGAAACACCTAGGAAGGACTTCGTAGGGTTCATTTTCAAATTGTGCGCTCGCATTAGGTCGAACACCGTCCTCAGATCCTGCAGATGGTCTCCCTTGCAGCGACTCTTGACGACAATGTCATCAATGTAGCACTCTACCGTCTTGCATAAGTGGTCTCTGAAGATGATGCTCATGGCTCTTTGATATATGGCGCCGGCATTCTTCAAACCGAAAGGCATGACTGTGTAGCAGTATGTGACAATCGGTGTTCGGAATGATGTATGCTTTTTGTCATCAGGAGACATCTTGATTTGGTTGTACCCCGAGAAGCCATCCATGAATGACATACGTTCGAAGCCACAGGTATTGTCAATCATGATGTCCGTAATAGGGAGGGGGAATTCATCTTTGGGGCATGCCTCGTTCAGATTGCGGAAGTCGATACAGATTTGAATCTTCTCATTCTTCTTGAGGACTGGTACTATGTTGGCGACCCAATCCGGATGTTGTTCTTCACGTATGAAGCTGCTGGCTATCAGTTTGTTGACTTCGGCTTCGATCGCATCCATGATGCCTGGACGGAAGCATCGCTGTTGTTGCTTGACTGGCTTTGCATCCGGCCGAATATTGAGCTTGTGAAGAACAATATCGGGATTTAACCCTGACATGTCTTCATAGCTCCAGGAGAACACATCGATATATTCTTTGACAAGTTTCAGTAGCGATTCTCGCTCTTCGTCTGTTAGGCTTTTACTGACGAAGATCGGTTTTGGAGAAGATTCACTGCCGAGATCTACTTGTATGACCTCATCTTCTGTAGGAGGTTCTCTCTGTTCGAACCAATTTTCCCATTGTGCATCCAGCTGTTGGGCCCACGGCTCTAGCTCTAGGATCTCAAGGATGTCTTCATCTTCTTCATAAGTGTCGGTGAATGCCATGTTGATTGACAAGACTTCCCTGAATAGGTCTTCGATGCTGGTATTCGAGTCAGAAGTTGGTGACCCGGTTGAATGTGAATGCCAGTCACATTCTTTATCTAAAATCTCAGGGGTCGTCGTGGGTGTTACATACCCTAATCCATATCGAGTTTTGCTATAGTAGTCCCGTAGTTTGCCAGCCGGGACCGGTGGCTTCAAAGGTAATCATCGTCCAGCACCGTAGTTCAAGCCTGGCATCGTCTCCAGATCATACCCCTATTTCTGCATGAAATATTTAGATTGGGGGCTATAAAGATATAGAGGTAGTCTCCCGGCATCTGATCCAAGGTCGACTTCTTCTACGGTGAAGGGATACGGATCGTCCTTCTGGCCAAAGATGATTGGATGGTCCCCTCCCTAGATTATGCTGTAAGCGTCTTCCGCTGGAGTAAGCTGGATCACGGTATACATGTTTGTCACCTGTGTGTGTAGGTGAGTGCCTATACCGTATTCCATAGCATACATTGTACAAAGCTTATCAAGCTCGAGGTAGTTCAAAGATAGCCCTTTATTGATGAAGTAAGGTATCTTTTCTAGGGAGATTACATCATCTACGGAGGGAACATCAGTGTAGGCAGCCACATACTTGGCTAACTCCGGTTCCTCTTCGGCTACCCCCTGTATAAATGAAGACTGAGAGGACGACCTGGGCAGCTTGATCATCAGCGGTTGAGCTGGTGGAGCAGAGCGTAGAGTTGTTGGCAAACTAGCGACCCCCAACTTGGTACTCGATGCTGGGCGGGGAGTGGTTGGTTCGCTAGAAGTTCCAGGCCTTGCATCAGGGTGACGACCCTTCTTGGAAAGGCGTATCGTCATTGGCTTTTCGGAGGGATTGAGCTTCTCCGTTTACGGCTGGCCGACTCTCGGCAGCCTGATTGTCAGTGGCTCTGTTGTGGGTCTTGGCACTTGGCCAGACCTTGGCAGCCAAATTATCATCTGCTCTTCTTGTGTCGAGAGGCTGATTGCGTCCTTACGCAGAGTGGCGGCAAGGGGTACAGACTTGCCAGGTTTGCGAGCTTGGAGGTGGATCGTCAGAGGTTCTTCGGATCCTGTGGCTGTCTCGGTACGAGCTTGCATATCTCCTTCACCAAGTTGCTTTTTTCAATTTTTCGTACAGACATGAGTCTGAGTAGTAGGATTCGACCCCCTTGAAGGGATCGATATTAGCAAATTCCGTCCTCACGAAGCCGTATTTGTCGACATATTTGAAGCACTGGTACAGCGTGGAAGGCACGATCATATAATCATGTATCCAAGGGTGCCCCAAAAGGATGTTGTAAGAAGTGTCTGCATCTATGAAGCAGCAGGTGACTTCTGATTGAAGATCGCCAATCTGACACTTCAGACGAATCTTTCCAATTGGGTAGCTCCTGCCCGAATTGAAACTGCTGATGGCGGTGCTTATAGGCATCAGGCGCTGCATTGGGATGCGAAGATGATGTAGCAGACCCTTCGGAATAATGCTCATGGAAGAGCCAGGATCAATGTGCATCTGATCTACCTTTACGTCGCCGATGTATCCAGTGTAGTATAACGGGCGATCGTGCAGGTTGGTTTTGATGAGCATGTCCTGCGGAGTGAAGACAATGTTGGGCATCACTCCCGTGTAGGCGCTGTCTTGGAGATCTGCAGACGGGTTCTCTCCCGTGAGGTTGACCTGAGCCAGATACGCGTCAGCATTTTGGAGTGCATCGCTCAAAGCCGTACGAACATCCTTTGAGAGTCTCAGAAGCTCGTATAATGACAACTTGGCCGGCGTATTGTCCAATTGAGCCAAGATGTCGAAGTTGTAGGGCTTCTCCAGCCCCTGTGGTGCCTCTTTTCGGAGGGATTTGTCAAAGCGAGTCTCCTTCGGCCTAGGCTTGTCGGTCGTCGGAGGCTGAGCCGGTCCCGGAGCATCGATTGTAGCGAGCTGATGATCTTCAGCCGAGTTGTCAGCCACGGGTTAGGATTGTGCCCCAGATCGTGTGACGACGGCTGTAGCTTCTTCGACATCTGTCGAGATTGTACGGCAGGACCTGACTTTTCCACTCTTCTTCTTGTAGGTAGAAGATGGTGTGGGCTGAGTCGCTTCTGATACCAAGTCTGGATGGATCCACATGACCTCCCTTCATGATGTGGTGAGGGGCACTAGACCAGCAGCCTGATCTCGGGAAGGTGAAAGATTAGCAATCTCCATTTTCGCTAGAGGGATGGAGACCACACCGTCTTGAGTTTTCGTCGGAGGGAAGCTGCCGAATTATACTGACACCATATTGGCTGCGACTGTTATCTCTTCGAAATCGATGGCCAGAGCATTTGAATCGATGAGATTTTGGATGAACCGTTTTAGTTGGTAGCAGTCGTGTGTGGCATGGTGGACGTAGCATTGGTAATAGCAGTACTTTGGGTTCTCCATGTCTGCCTGCCGCGGTTCCCGTCTTGGTGGAGGAAGCTGAATTCTGTCTCCTTGTATGAGCATGTCCAAGATGGGCTTGACGTGACCGTCTTCGAAGGAGTAAGTGATTTGCGACCATTATTTGTCTGCCGGCTTTGGCTCAGGTTTCTGTGCTGTGTCGGCCACCATAGCCTGCTTACCCCTGCTGTCCTGATTGTTGGAGGGGCTACCTCCATTGTCGTTGTTAGGACACTTGCCCTTGTTCTCTCCGTCTGAGATGTACAATCCCAATTGGCGAGCTTTCTTCAATCGTTCTTCGACGCTTGTGGCACTGATGATGAACGTCTTCCAGTCCTTGAATTGACTTTCGTCCATCCAGAGACTGATTGTTGGGAGCAATCTCTTTTGGCAAATTTTAATCAAGGAGGAATCTGGATTTCCAGATGGCAGCTTCATTGCGGTTTGGCGAATCGCTCGATATAGTTTCTTGTCAGCTCTTTCTCCTCTTGGACGACGTCCATGAGGGTGTACATTGTGATGTCCTGTCCTACTTCGTAGAACCTCTCCAAGAACATGCACTTGAACCCGGCGAAGGAGTGGATGCAGTTGTCTGGCAGGTTGCGGTACCAGTCGAAGGCGATCCCTTCCAATGCCCCGATGAACAATCGTGTGAGAATAGCATCGTCATGGGACAGATGGTCGGTGGCAACCTCGAAGTAAGTGATATACCGACTTGCTGAGGTCTTGCCATCATAGGGATTGATATTGAACGACTTATATCTTGGTGGGAACGGAACATCCCTCCAGGCAGCAGGGTACGGTTGCCGTATTCTGAGGTCTTGAGAATTTTCTCGAGCGTGAAACATGGCTCGGAGCTCCTGGACCTCTCTTCTCGCTTCGCAGGCCTCATCCATGGCGGTAGGGGCCGTTACTTCAGGGGGATTGTTGCCCGGGTTCGGTGCCGTCGAATTCGAGTCCGCATTGACTGCGGGACACGCACTTGTTTGGCCAGGCGTCCCTCCTTGCAGAATTGGAAGGGCCGCTTTGATCTCGTCCACAGACTTGACCAAGGCAAGCAATATAGCTTCGAGGGTGTCGATGCGTTGGCGATCACTGGAACCTCCTTGGCTGCTGTCTGTCATGAATACCGTCTTCACATGAGGAGAGATGGACGGAGCGGTAGAGGAAGCGCCCTCCGAATCATATCCATGTAGTGAGAAGTCGTCGGGGTATATGGGAATGTTCTTCTCTGGTTCAGATTCGGAAGGAACAGTACCCCCAGTCTCCAAGTTCGCCTCGTCTTGGGAGTTGTGGATGTCCTCGAGGACGTCGGGGTTTGCTTCATCTGATGGGAGAGCTGTCTCTCCTGACTCGTCTTCTTGGAACATCGAATTGTCGTGGAGGTTCGGATGAGTGCTACCCCCAGTCCCGGCAACCCTCTGTGTTGTGGACGACGAATCTCCCACTGTAGACGATTTCGTCTTAGAACGTGTGCCTTGGAAAACTCCGGTGGTGGGCACCCGCTTAGACGACAGTCTTTTAGTCGCAGTGGTTGCAATCTTAGGGCTGGGAACATTTGTCTTCTTCCTTCTTCCATCAGCGGGGACTTTCTGAGCAGAGTTGCAGGAGACGACGGGAAGTGCCTCGTCTTCTGAAGACGGCTGTTGCAGTCTTTGAAAGACGGACTGTCGGTCTTCTCGCACCGTCGCGTTATTGCAGCAGCAGTTGACGATGACTTGGGTGCAGTGACGTCCGTGGGAGGACTTTTTGCACCCCGATGCATTTTTTCTTTCCTTGCGTTTGTGGAGGATGGCTTCACGTAAGTCAGATGGGTCTGGATCGGCCATGTTTGCTTCCTGGATTTTGGGAGACTTTTGCACACCTCTATGTCCGTTTGCCACCGGGGGCTAGACTCGAGTGGTTCTGTACAACTTCCTATCTGAGGCCCACATAACGGTATGTGGGACGCTCGGATGATCAGAGACAGGATCAGCAGACTGAGCGTGCCAAGCTCGCGCTGCCCTAGACTTCTTCGCTCTAGTGCGTAAAGGCACATAGTAGGAAGAGTCTAGGTGATGCTGGAGAGAGTCAAACATTTCTTCTTGGGAGCACAAGAGATCAGGACCATAAGACAGGCGGTCAAAGACAGAGCCGTGCGGGGTAGGCGTCATGCTGCCGTCCTCAACAATCTTCATGCGGCTGGCAGACGTAGCCGCATAGGCTTTCTTCATGCAGCTGGGAGTCTCAGTCGCATGAGTTTTCTTCATACGGCTGGATGATCTGGCCGCATAGACTTTCTTCATGCGGCTGGTAGATTCACCCGCATGAGTCTCCTGCATGTGGTTGGCAGATTTGGCCACAGGAGTGCTCGGCTTCTTCTTAGGGTGCATAGAGTCGCTCTTTGTCCCTACAAGTCCAGCATCGTAGTGCTTTCCTCTGCCGGACTTGGGGAGAGCAGAGCGCTCTACGGCTCGAAGTGGAGCCGTATGAGAGTCGCCTTCGCCGTCTTTGGTAGCAGAGAGTATCCCGTCCAGAGCTTGTGGAGGAGCAAATGATTTTGGCCTCCACTCGCAGCGAGCTTTTTTTGTACGGGTTCGCTTCTGGATCGGGCTGACACTTCCTTCAGAGAGCATTTCTTCAAACGCCTGTTGGTCGAAACGGACGACCATCTTCTGTTGCGTGGAGCCAAGCTTGGCTGCATCCGACTGCATCACCAACTCCTCAGCCGTGGAGAAGTTTGTCCCCAGCAGAGTCGCCATCGTGTTTGCCATGAAATATAAAAGAGCAGAACAATTATCGGAGGACTGGATTTTTACTTAACGTTACAAACTCGCTTGTATAAAGAAAGCCTAGGGACGAAAACCTAGGTACAGCAATCTAAGTACAATTATTTATTTTAGATTCTGGGGTTGACGATAGAGGCTCGGGAAAGCTACGGCAGCTCTACCTTACTCCTTGGACAATCGGTATGCAGCCTTGGCTCCAGAAGATTGCTTGGCGTTGAAGAAATGCTCTCTTTGCTCTCTCTCTACTTTTTCTTTCCAAGTATTCTGGTGCTCTCTGATCTCGAAAAAGGATCTTATTCGCAAGGGAATGGAACCTTGCTATTTATAAGAAGGGAATGCCATCATTAAGGTTTATAATGATTGTCCCTTAAAATGGCGACGGCCTGTTGATTGATCAATCTGAGCCATTAATATAGATTGTGCCAAATCCTCTCAGTAATTAATGCTGATTGGAATAAATCTCCCTTATGATGATCTGCTGATGTCTGCAAATCTGAATGAATAAGTTTAATTCATTCTCCTGCCACGTGTCCCAAATTATTGGGATTTGACCTAATCTTTGATTACAGTAAATCTGGGAAATTGATTGGCTTTATGACACGTGTCCTGGGAGCCATTGAGAAGATCTGAGCCGCATGAGGATTGAACCGCATAAGCCCGGCCATGTGTCAAGGCTGTTGGGGAGTGGCCCTCGAACCTTCGAATCACATGATAATCTGGACCGTATGGACGTAGGTGGCCGCATAACGGGTAACTCCTTCGTGAGTCGCATGAAGATGGTCCTCGTGAGCCGCATGGGGGAGCGTCTGCTTGAGCCGCATAGGGGGAGCCTCCGCTTGAGCCGCATAAGACTGTTTCGATCTGGGCCGTATAGGGCAACTTCGGCCGGAGCCGCATGGGGAGTCTCCGCTCGAGCCGCATATGACTGTCCACGTGTCTAGGCTGCGTGGCATTTTCTGGATCTCGAGGGATTATGTCAGAGATCTCCTTCGTTTCCCTAGGAGTCTGTCATTATGACAGAGTCATAATTACATCCTTGTGTCAGGGCTGTCGTCTTGCCAGAGCTGTCAGCCGTCAAGGCAATTAATGCAGTAAGGGAAGGGTTGTTTGTATGCTACGTGGCACCTCTCTGAGCCGCATGGAGATCACAGAGCCGCATAGACGCGTTGAGCCGCATGGGTTCTCTGAGCCGCATGGGCTTTCTGAGCCGCATGGGGTTTCCTGGCCGCATGGATCTTTCTTTATTATCTTGTCCTTGTTTAGTTATAAGTGTGACTTACTACTTCGATGAGAAGGTATTAAACTTTGTTGGGGTCCGGATACCATGTTGGATTCATAGCATGGAAAGATACGTCACCGTAACTTAGTTTACCATCTCCTGTCCTTGTTTGGTTGGGGGGATGGTACGCTCGTTCAATAGGTGTGTATTGGACCATTTTATAATTCTATTGACTTATTTATTTGAGCAATATTTATTAAGTTTATATGGCATGATATTATGTATCTTGTTACTTTCCTCTGAGGACCTGGTTATCTCGCTAGGTGTGTGCTATTGATTTTCGCAGGTGTTCTAGCTCTAGCCGTGATCATTGCTTCTCTACGAGGATGATTGTACTTGGATCATCTTCGCTTCGCTCGCCAAATTCATATCTTTTCTTATGTATTTTTCCTTTACTTGTTGGTAGTGGATTTGTCTCCGCCCAACATATTGTATCAAGACAATTCATTATCTTTATATGATGTCTTTTATTCATTTATTTCATGTGGATGAGATTAGTTATGGTTCTACTATATTCTACAGCTTGCGTATATTTATTATACGGCTGGCATGTCTACGTTCCTAGTCCTACGTATTTTGGGACTGGGGCGTTACATGTTTTTGTGGTGGCCCATGCAGGTCAAGATAAATTGTTTGGTTACTTTACCGTACCAAGCAAGCCTGCGAATAGGATTAGAAGTCTAGGATCTCATCCACATATTTGACCTCTTTCCTCGATTTCATATTCGTTCGACTCATCGATTGCATCTTGCTTGATTCCTTCTATCATTATTCTTATATTTCCTTCGTGCTTGCTAGAGATTGACCCTACTAGCTAAATGTCCCAAACACCCTTAGCTTAATTCTTTAAGTTGGATAGAATACCCTACGACCTGACACACCCTTGACCATTAAGGGAATATAAAAAGTATTATCTAGACCATAGAGACTAGAGAAATTTAACCCATTTGAGTCAACCAAGCCTTGGTCAATAAAACCGTAGAATGATGGTATAGGAATAAACAAGACCTAGATTCCTATGACTCTTAGACGATTCATATTTGTTCTTTAGTTCAATCTCAATCTCTCGTGCCTATGTTTTTACCATCTTGACTAATGATGTTAATGTAGCCTAGTTTTTGCAAGCTTATTCTTTTATCAAGTTTGTTTCAAGACATGTTATTTGGGCATGTCCACTAACATATGGTCTAATCAGAACCGGTGTATGATGGTCTGATCAACCAAGTGCACTTTGGTTCACTTTTATCTATTATTCTACGTGGATGGAACATAGCTAAACTTGTCCTTTAGAGTTCCATCCGCGACTGCCTTGGCAACTCCTTTTGAAATTTTTCGGTCGTCCTTCAACCACGTATTCGTACTCGATAAATATCGTCTTTTGAACTCCTTATTGCTTTCGTCTTCACCTATTTTAGAAGGACGAAGGCATTACACTAGAACTTCCTCTAACTGTCCTATCACCATGACCATACCGTATTATTTTTTTCTATGATCTAGATCGCGATTTCTTCGGCA
Source organism: Iris pallida (assembly GCA_029216955.1). Classification (NCBI taxonomy): domain Eukaryota; kingdom Viridiplantae; phylum Streptophyta; class Magnoliopsida; order Asparagales; family Iridaceae; genus Iris; species Iris pallida. Next base: position 18,394,177 of record JANAVB010033620.1, read on the forward strand.
TAATTTTGTTATTGATTGTTCCCCATCGATACCCCTTGTGTCTTCTCACCCCCCTACAAATTCTTAATTTCGAGGACGAAATTCCTTTAAGTTGGGTAGGATGTAAACCCCTAAATTTCTACTTTTGTTAATTTAATTTGGTACTGATTTAAAATTTTGTATTGTACGTCGCGTAGTCGTATTATACGTCGTGCGCGAAATTTTATTTTTGAATTTGCTCGACGAGTGCGAATATGTGCGAGCGTACATATTTTTGAAAAATATTTTTCTTCTATTTTTATGGTTTCAAAATAATATACATAATAATAATTATTTACCTATCGTACCAAAATTTCCAAGTTCATTATTTTATTTATTTTGTTAACACCAAGCCTTTCGTTTATACAGTTATTAATAATAAATAATATTTTTAGTGCGTACATATATTTCATAAATAGTTTATTAGTGTAATTTTCAAAATTATTAATATTAATATTTTATTATTCAAAAAGATTTATTATTTTTGAAATTATTATTATTAGTATTTTTAGAACATATATTTGAATTTATTGTGACCATTTTAAATCTCGATTTGATTTTATGGATTTAATTTAAATAGTTAAAAGATAAAATTTATACTTAAATTGAGTTTAGAGTATCTAGTTTTAAATTGAAAATTTAAATTGAATTTGGAATTGATTATTGATTTAAATTAAATTGGGTTTAAATATCCTAATCCTTATCTTAATGGAAATTTTCACATCCTATAAATAGGCAGGTACTCCTCCATTATTTCCCCATAAATTCCTCCACCACAAACGTGAGTGCACCGTGTCCGTGTCTTCATCCTTTCCACTAATTCCTCCATTACATTTATATTGTCACCATCTTCGTGTCCACACACGGACACCTATCATCCTCCTTCCCTGACACCAAGTCCTAAACCTAAAACCCAATTTCTAGCAATCCTAACCCTAACCCTAGCCGTAGTTGAGCCGCCTCCCCGGCCTTGGCCGTCTCCACCAAGTCCCCCAACTTCGACGAACCCCCAGCGAGCTTCCTCGCCGTATCCGACCCCTGACCGTCGACAGCACCACCACCCGACCCAATCACACAACACGTAGCCGATCCTCCACAGTCGCCACCCTTTACTCCTCTTCCGACAACCACCACCCCATCACCATTACCACCTACACCTCCGCCCATTCATCAAAACCACCACAGCCTGCAGCGGCCACCGTCGCTCCCCACCACCTACAACCACAGGCCAAACCCCATGAAAACCACCACCAGAAAAATAAAATAAAAACAAACACCACCATCACTGCCCCTTACCTGACGCCGCCGGCCGGAGATCCGGCGACCGCCTAATCTTTCTTCCGCCGCACAGCCGATCTCCTCCGGCACAGCGTCCACCGCACGTACCAAGCCGAGACCACCCCTAGCCACCGTGCCCAGCCGTCGGAAACCCCCTTTCCTCCTTGCCGCTGGCCTCTCGCCGACTTTCCTCCGCTCCCTCCGCCGCCTTGCCGACCTCAGCCTCCCACAGCGCCCTTTCTCCGCCTGAGCGCCGCTCCACCCCCGTTCTCTCTCCCTCCGCCATCTCTCACTCTCTCCTCCGACTTCTCTCCCAATTTCCTCTGCTGCTTCTATTCCTCTCTCTCGTTTTGATATTTTTTTTACTTTTTAAAAGCTTTGGCAGAGAGGAATTCACCTCTCATATTTTCTAAACATATTTTATTAGTCACTTTATTAGTCACTTTAATTATTTTACTTTAATAGAGTTGAAGCATTCAATGCCTTCATTCACCCCTCATATTTTACTTTCTTTTGCTGTCAGCAGTTTGGTATTAGTTCTATGTATTAGTGTGTTATTATACCTGTATTGATTATAAGTTTTGTTACTATTATTTTATTATTATCTTTATTGTTATTTCTTTATAGTCTCAGTATTGTATACATGGAGGTTGTATAGTTAAAATTATTAGTATCATTTATCAATACTATTTTACTAAATATGTATATATATATATACATGCGTATATACAATATTATACTACAATGATTATTAATAAATTTTATTATTGTTATTACTATTATTATTACTCTTGCCGTATATATACATGCGTATACACACCGAAATCGCAGTTCGTGCCACATTCATCATTGCAGCACACAAGGCGTACTACCAGGCAAGACACCTTGCCATTTGCTGTTTATTTATTTAGCTCATATTTCATGCATTATTTATTATTTTTTTATGTAAAATAAACTGTGATACATGGCATAACCTGTTAGAACTTACTATTCATTTATATTTCCTGCTATGTATTATTTTTCTTACACATTAAACCTAGATTTAAGGGACCACCTTGTGTGTTGCATTCATTGGCCTTGACACGTTGTAACACGAAGTTGTGTGTCGTATGTAGAACACGGACATGCGTGACTGGCTGACCACAGGTGCGTATAAGCCGTGCGATAGGAATAACCGCTAATAAAGGTTGCATGCTTAGTTTGACTTAGCGGTTATAGAGGTCTTCTGTTGTGGATAAAACATAGTTGGCATTGGGCGGGGAGGATAATTCCTTAGCTTATGGGCTTCGATGCACTTTCCCTTGTGACCCGGATTCTTCGCTGGAGATACGGGTTGATGACCCATGATTACTAACGGCCACTGACGTTCTGCGGAATGTTATGCTCTTATTGATTGGGCCTCTAGTGCCCCAAGGGGGGACTATGTCGATCCTATTCAGCCAGGGCCCATACGTAGGAAGGATTGTTCTTAACTACATTTCACTTAGAACGGTTAGGCACCTTTATCCGTTAGGTACGAGTACTTTTGGTTTGGGTACTTGTATCTGACCGCGGCTTGGAATAATAACTTGTTGCGGGTTAGTTTGTCACATCTTGTCCTTGTTTGGTTGTAGGTGTGACTTACTACTTTGATGAGAAGGTATTAAACTTTGTTGGGGTCCGGATACCATATTGGATTCATAGCATGGAAAGATACGTCACCGTGAATTAGTTTACCATCTCCTGTCCTTGTTTGGTTGGGAGGATGGTACGCTCGTTCAATAGGCGTGTATTGGACCATGTTATAATTCAATTGACTTATTTATTTGAACAATATTTATTTAGTTTATATGGCATGATATTATGTATCTTGTTACGTCCCTCTGAGGACCTGGTTATCTCGCCAGGTGTGTGCTATTATTTTTTGTAGGTGTTCTAGCTCTAGCCGTAATCATTGCTTCTTTACGAGGATGATTGCACTTGGATCGTCTTCGCTTCGCTCGCCAAATTCATATCTTTTCTTATGTATTTTTCCTTTACTTGTTGGTAGTAGATTTGTCTCCGCCCAACATATTGTATCAAGACAATTCATTATCTTTATATGATGTCTTTTATTCATTTATTTCGTGTGGATGAGATTAGTTATGGTTCTACTACATTCTACAGCTTACGTATATTTATTATACGGCTGGCATGTCTACGTTCCTAGTCCTACGTATTTTGGGACTGGAGCGTTACACTTGAGGCGGATGAGGGGTTCTGCTAGTTGACGGCCCTGTAGGATATGCTGCCAAGACGTTGAGGATATGTTGTTAGTGACGACAGTTGTGGGGTGGAAAAGTCTGAAATATCTAGCCTTCATAAACCTGGACCAAAGCGAAGAGTCCGATTGGAGCTTCCACCACAGCTTTATTGAGCAGGAATTGACGATGTAAGGAAGTCTGCTGAAGCCCAGCCCGCCCTCCTCGGTGGGTTTGGCCATGGTCTTCCAGCTGGGCCAGTGGTGTTTATCCTTGCCAGCGGAGTGTCCCCAAAATTTTTTGGCGAATAGAGATTCTAGCGAGTATAGAACTTTTTTCGGAGGGGCACAAACGACAAGTGTATAAATGGGGATGGATGATAGAACATGCTTGATCAGGATCAACTTGCCTCCTGGGAATAAGATCGCCTTGTGCCATCCCTCAATTTTGGACCTGATTTTTCTAACAAGACTTGCAAAAATGCCTGAGTTAGCTTTGCCATAGACCAAAGGGCAGCCCAAGTAGGAGAAAGGCGGGTATGCAGCAGAGAAGGAGGTCACGGTGGAGAGCACCACAAAGTGGGTCCTGTCAGCTTCGTGGTGAGTGTAGATGACGCTTTTGTTGGGGTTGATGCGCTGGCCCGAGCATCTCGAGTATTTCTCAAGCGTGCTGTGGACCACCTCAATCGAACCGATATCGCCCGAGGAGAAAGTAAGGATGTCGTCTGCATAGGCCAGATGTGTGATCAAAGGACATTCGATGGTGGTATGGAAGTGGTGGAATTTGGGAGTATTGGCCATACTTTTGAGGTTTCTACTGAGCACTTCCGCTGCAATGATGAAGATAGTGGGGGAGAGAGGGTCCCCCTGTTTGACCCTACGGCTGGCAGTGAAGAAACCTGCTGTTTGTCCGTTGATGTTGGTGGAGAACCATAGGTTGCTGATCGAACGAAAGATTATGTCGATCCAAACTTCCAAGAATCCGAAAGCCCTGAAGACCCAAATCATGAATTGCCAGTCCAGGCGATCGTATGCTTTCTCCATGTCAAGTTTAATGGTGATGTTTCCCCCCTCTGGAAGGGAATTTCATGCAAGTAATCATTTCTTGGGCTAGAAGGATGTTGTCTATGATGTTTCGGCCCGGGACAAAGCCACTTTATTCTTCAGAGATAATCTTGGGTAGGAGAGCAGGCATGCGGTTGTTGATAAGCTTCGAAATAATTTTGTTGGTGAAGGTGCAAAGGCTGATCGGTCTAAAGTCCTTGAAGGTCTCCAGATTATCTTTTTTGGGTATGAGGATGAGGTTGGCACTAGAAATGGATTTGGGGTATGTAGCCCCTTGTAGGAATGAGAAGGTGGCCTCCAGGAAGTCCGATGCAATAATATTCGAGCAAGACCTGAAGAATACCCCAGAGAAACCATCCGGCCCGGGGGTGCTACGATCATCGAGGGCCCATACGGCATCCTTGACATCCTCAGCGGAGGGAAAAGCAAGCAGACGCTCATTGTCTTCTTCGGAGATCAATTGGGTAACCTTGGCCAGAAACTCCTCATCCTTGACGATGACAGCTTTGGAGAATAAATTGGAGTAGAAGTTGGCCTCCTCCTCTTGGATGCGCTTTTGGTCATCCAACATGTTACCATTACTGTCGCAGATTTGGTGCAAATGAAGCTTATCCCTGCGGCCCTTGACGCAAGATAAAAGAAGGTCGAGTTTCGGTCCCCATCAGAATCCTATTTAAGCCTGGCCTTCTGCTTCCAGAATTCCGTCTCCACCTTCAGGCAGGATTTTAGAATAGCTCTAGCGAAGTTGAGGACGGACCGGGCCTGCAAGGATCTGTCCGCGGTAAACTGGATCTCAGCACGGTTGACGTCGTCCTCCGCTGTTCTAACCGCTTGAAAAAGGTTGCCATATGCGGACTTGCTCCACATGGAAAGGGCCTTCCTGGTTGCTTTGAGTCTAGCTGCAATCCGAGTGAGTGGTTCCGGATCCTCCTTAGAACCCCACGTAGAAGCGACAATGTTCCTGAATTGAGGGTGATGAGTCCAGAAGTCCTGGAACCTGAAAGCTTTTTTGATGTGGGTTGATCTGCTGCTCAGCTTAATCAAAAGGAGAGAATGGTCCGATTCAGTGGTGTTAAGGTGGGATAGTTTGGTGGAGAGGTCCATGTCGTGCCACCAGTCATTGGTCAGAGCGCGATCAAGGCGGGAGTATTGTCTACGAGCGCCTTCATGCATGTTGTACCAAGTGAAAGCATTATTGGCAAAAGAAAAAGAGTGTAAATGGGCGTCAAAGATAAAGTTGTTGAAGTCGTTCATGGCCTGTTGGGGGGGGGTGACCCCCAGACTTTTCTTCTCTGTAAGAAATAGTGTTGAAGTCGCCAATGCACATCCACGGAGCAAGGTTGCTCATGGAATAAGACTCCAGCAAAGTGCGCCAGAGGGTCCTGCACTTAGGGAGGTCGCAGCTACCATGGACAACAGAGAGGGGGGAGCGGGTTGGGAGAAAAGATTTTCCATCCAGCAGAAAAGGGCCTTTCTAGAGTCCTGTACGATGTCGAACCTGATATCAGCTGCGAAGAGGATCCAAATGTCGTTGTATCCGACTACCGCGACCTAAAATCCAAGCTGAAGTTAGATGGCTTTAAGTTTTTTTTGAGGGAATTTGGGTTCAATAATCACTAATATGTCGATCTTATGAAACTTCTTGAGGCTGATGATTCTATTCAGCGTCGGTTTATTGGCCAGCCCCCACACATTCCAAGAGAGGATGTTAAGCATTGGGGAGTGGTGGGGAGGGTGGTTGGTGAGTTTTGCGGTAGACCTCGTGGTCATGGCCGATGACTGCTCTGTGTCTCATTTTTTCTTTTGCTTGTGGTTATTTTTGAGGGCACTCTAGTTTGAAATGGCGGGTCCCACCGCCGTCTCTGGCATGCTTGGGTGACGGTTAACAGGGCCCTCTGTCAGCAAGGGGCGGTCTTCTTGTTCCTGTTCTGTCAGCGCGCTCAGGGGTTACTGGTGTCCAGAAAGCCTGCTTCCTGAGCTTGGTGAAACCTGTCCGTAGCCTGAAGGTCGAAGCTAGGTCTTTCTTCCGCAGTGTCGGTGTCATTGGTGGGGGCAGCCTTCTCTGATGTGGGATGCTTTAGTGTGGTGGTAAGATCCAGTTGTATCTCCTCGTCGGTTGCCTGGAGGGTATCTTCCTTCTGGCCGAAGGCGTCGTCTGCGCTGGAGCCTATGGGAAGGGGCCGCTCTGGATTGATCTCTGAATGGTCGGAGAGGATGGTGAATGAGTTTTTGAGGGTTAAGCTTGGAGGGTTATAGGGGATAATAGCACTGTCCGGGAGCCGAGTCGGGCTGGGGGAGGGGGACGTGCCGTTATTATTGGATGTGAGGTGGAGGTTGGGGATGTGGGTTCAGTGGAAGCCTTCTTTTGAGTTTGTGGTTTACGAGAGCCCGCCTTCTTCAACTCAGGATGTGCTCTGAAATAGAACTTAATGGCATGGCCTCTCATTTGACAGTGTTTGTAGAAGAGGATGTTGTTGTCATAAACTAGCGATTGATAGTGTGTTCGATCCCCTAGATCAAGTTGAATCTGGAGGGATGGGTCAGAAGATAGGTCTAGTTCTACGCAGATCTTCGCGTAGTTGCCTTTGGAGAGGTTTTTGGTTTCTTCGGCAATCGCCACAAGCGTCCCGAAAGAGCTGGCGATACGCTTCAGAGCCGCAGGAACAAAGCAGACGAGTGGGAGGTTGGGTAGGGGGATCCATGCCGCAACTATCAAGGAATCGACCTTGGTGCTAAAATCCAGAGACCATTTGACGATTTTGACGCTCTGGGCAGCAATTATGGTGGAGCCATTAGCCCAAACCTTGGAGAAGTCTGAATGAGAGGATAGGTGGAGTTACAGTTGTTTGGGGTCTAGTGGTGCGACCCGATAAGTCGCATCGAGGCTCCATCCGGCAATAGCTTCTTTGACTACTGCGGTTTTCGGGCATCCAGCGAAAAATTTTAACACGAACGTCTTCGCGAAAGAGGAGGATAGCGATGAAATTTCGGCGACGGAGAAGGGGATGAGGATATCTTGACCTTCGACGGGATTAGTGAATTCCATCTCCGGGAGGGAAATCTTCCTCTCTGGTGGATCGAGCTGTCTACCGCGATCAGGACGAAGAACCGCATCATAGGAGGCGGTCGGGGATGCGATGGGGATGTCTACTCGAGCATTGGCGGCGAGTGCGGGGAAAGAGGAAGCTGCCAAAAAGTGGGGGGCGGTGGAGCCTGTAGGCGCTAGCGTGCCAGCTACACCACTAGGGAGGGAGCAAGAGCCGGGTATAGGGGCACCCCGCCAGCGAGCGAAGGGCCAGGATTCGGTGGGGGGAGGGGAGGGCGCATAGTCCAGTTGTAGGAGGACCGTCGTAAAGCCCATCCGGGGAGGACCGGGCGCCTGAAGCGCAGATCCAGGGGAAGGCGCCAGGCCCCGAGGAAGGGGGGCAGGCGCATATCCCACGGGAGGCCGAGAAGGCCGAGAAGGCGTGAGGCTGTCCGGAGAACGTTGGGCGCATGCCCCTTCGACAGGGACAAGGGTGCTGGGTCCTGGCACCGAAGAGCACAAAGGCAGGGGAGAGGGAGAAGGCTCGGTTCGTAAACCCAGCGCAGGAGGATGAGGGTAAGAGAGCGCGGACCCCGGGTAACCCATCGCAGCGACGACCGAGAGGGGCTCTGCCGCAACTACGACAGGCGGCCATCGGAGCTTAGGGGCGGTGCTCGGAACAACGGCGAGCCGAGGGCTTGCCCGTGGTTCCACCGAAGTTTCAGGGCGATACCAGGGGCGGATAGTCCGACGAGGGCCAACTGCGCGGAAGTCCAATCCGACACGGATCGGCGCGGGCGCCGAGGAGACGGGCGAGGGAGGTATGGGTGCTGGGAGGAGGACGAGGAGGGAGCAGTCCGATGCCGGTGATGACCAGAACGATAGCGCCTAATACCACCGGGCCGGGGTACGGTAGCCAAGCGGCCCGACACGACGAAAGACGAAGGGATTAGCGGCTGAGCACTCGAAAGGGGGAGGAGGGGGGTACCGACTGCGGAGGACGGAGGGGCGTCCGGCGGGAGAAACCGCCTACTGACAGCTGCTCGGAAGGCGGAGAGACTGCGCAGCGGGCGCATTGGGGGGGGGGGAGGGGGGCTGAGGCAGGCCAACATACGCAGCTAGTGCAGATGCCTCATGGCATGGAGCAGAGGGCGCATAGCCCAGACTTGGCCGGCCAGCGGGTACATGAAGCGGTGCCGTATGGGTATTGGGCGCATGGCCCTTGCATGTAAACACAACGTGAGCATCATAGGACGCATGGCCCTTGCATGTAAATACAACGGGTGTATGAAACTCATCAGGGACCTGGGGCGCATAGGCCCTACAGCCAGCGGGTGGGGCACCCACGTGCGATCTAGAGGAGGGAATTTGAACTCCTGGCACGTGCGTACAGGCTGTAAGGCCTGCCGACGCACTGCCCGATGCTCTTCGCGCCCCGGGGTGGGGCTGGGCTAGGGGGGACGACGACGACTCGCCGGCATAAGGCGGCGGTTCCGTCCAGCAAGAGCGGACCGAGGGATATGAGGGCTGAGGGTGCCGACAGGGGAAAAGCTGCTAAAAAGAGGAGGAACAACTCCTTGACTGGCGGCGGTGGTGGGGCCTACCTCGACGACCGCAGCCAGGGAGGCGGAGGCAGGCGGGGGAGGAAATGGAGGAGGGAGAAAGAACGGAAGGGGGGTCAGGAGCTGCCGCTCGGACGCGCGGCTGTACCGCCGCCCGCGAGGAGGCATATGGGGAGGGCTGAGCATGGGAAGAGGGAGAGGAGACGGAGGAGAGGGCCGGAGAGCAACGGGGGAGGAGCCGATCGCCGGGCGAGACAGGACGAGTCAGGGGGGCCGATCGCCCCCGGGCGCTCGGGCTTCTTGGAGAGCTGCCATTTTTTTTCTTATATATATATATTTATATATATATATATATATATATATATATATATATATATATATATATATATATATATCTTTTTATTCCTTCATAATCTTCTTGAAATTGAATTCCAATAATCTTAACTACACATCATAGGAATTTTAACCACTTAAGCATCAAGAATAAAAATGTTCTGAAGTCACTAATTGAATCCTTGAAATTAGTCACATCTATATACCAATAGTTTCTATTTACCATCATCTTATTCAATTCTACCAATACCTTCCTCTATGGGACGTTTTAATCTAGCCCGTATAACTGAAGTGTGTTATGATCAAAATTTTCCTCTTCACATAAGAGAATCACATAAGAAACAAGGTTTGCATAAACTACGGAGGAATCATAGTAAAATATGAGTGTAGCAATTAAATTGGAAGGAAGAAAAATAATGGTTGCTAATATTGCATGAAGAGTAAAATATGTTATGGGTCTAAGTAAATCTGGGTAGGGCACAAAAATAAAAGGACAAGGGTTAAGCAATCAAGATAAAACACAAGTTAAACATTTAAGGAATTAAGTGGACCACAATCATTCATTGGGTCAAAAAATATGAGTCGAGGTTTAGTCCCTATCTGTAGTCGGAGGGTATATCGGTATCATGGTAAAGGTTATAGTGTAGGAGCGTAAAAAGTGCTTCATGGACTAAGTCAAAGAAGTTGAGAATTGTACACAAATCAAACAGAATAAAACTCTACGCGAGCTACTCTCTATGCGAGCTATTCTCTACGCGAGCTATTCTCTACGCGAGCTACTTTCTACGCGAGCTACTTTATGCGAGAGTTATCCGCTGAACTTTACGCCGGGGACAAGCTGTCAGGCTGCATTTATTGTGCGTGATTTTTGATCTGACAGCAGGATTTTCTGACAAGAACAGTGCACAAAAGTCGATAGGATTTGATTTACACTAAACCCAACACTTGTCGTTTAGTGTACAGATGGGCTACTTTACGCTCAATAAACTGCTTCTTTTACGCACGATAGCTATTTCGAGCTTTTATGCTCAAGGCTATTGTGTGCGTAAAGTTTATTTGAGCTAATTTTACGCTCAAGGCTATTTTTAGCCACTTTACGTTGGAAGTTTATTTTGGGCTATTTTTACGCCCAGTCTGCTACTTTACGCAGGGAGTATATTTTGGGTCATTTTTACGCCCGAGCTTTCCTGACTACATGAGAACGTTGTTTGCTTACGTGGCTTTCATGCCACACTTATCGAGGAACGTGTGTACGTGCTCTCCCCATTTTGTTGAAGTAGTGGGACACGTGTCAACGTGCGTAGATGATGATTTATATCGTGGGTGACAGTTACTCGCGTAGAGACCCGTTTTTGTTGCTTTTTATGCACAAAGGGTCTAGTCTATAAATAGACTTATTTTCAACACAGACAAAATCAAGAGATCAATAGAGATACATGAGAGAAAATTCTGAGAAAACTCATACTTTAAGAGTGATATTCCCAGAAGTATTTCTTCAACTTTTTCTCAAGAACAGGGTGAAGCAAAGCAAGAAAGCATTCGACTGTGCCATCAGTGCCATTGTTCGATACCTTTTCGGTGACTTAGTTCTTCCGATTATTCGTCTTCTTCAAGCAGTTTTCTTCATCATCATCGTATGGTCCAAGGAACAAAGTGATCGCTCTCAGACCAGACTTCCATAGCAATACTTCCCAGAACAACTTGTACTTTGGTACTTTTTCTCGTTTTCTCTACTTCAGTGATACGCCCTGGGCGTAAAAATCAGTCTCCCGTCTGTGACGTGGCAGACTCTCAAGTTTTACGCTCTGCGTATAAAAATCAAACTTTACGCTGTGCGTAAAAATCAGTCTCCCGTCTGTGACGTGGCAGACTCTCAAGTTTTACGCTCTGTGCGTAAAAATCAAACTTTACGCTCTGTGCGTAAAAAGCAGTCTCCCGTCTGTGACGTGGTAGACACACAAGTTTTACGCTCTGCGCATAAAAATATGTCTCCCGTCTGTGACGTGGCAGATACTCATGTTTTATGCTCTATGCGTAAAGGTAAATATCCTGTCGGTGACATAGTAGATAAAATTCATAATGATGCCTCTGCATCTAAAATGAATTTACCTACACGTATGCAGCGTAAAAACATTATTGGTAAAACTTCAGTTTTCAACCAACAAACTTTTTACACTGCTTTACGCAAGGTACCAAACCTTTAAATTACGCGTAATGCTGATGGAGTCCTTTGTGAACAAAAATATTAGGATTTATGCACACAACTCCAGGCGCGTAAAAACACTCAGTTTGGTTCTGCTAATACAGCCAGTAATCTTCTTTATACACAAGGGACTAAATGTTTCTCTACCCAAATGTAATAAAGAAGACTACTCCCTCTACTCCTTCTGATTTACGCGAGTTACTCGTACAAAAGCGTAAAAACAGAAAATCTCCTGTAACACTCCCCCAAGAAAATCATCATTATGAGTGTCACCAGATTGTAATCAAATGTTGCTGTTCGGCTTCTAAACGGTCATTTTTGATCGATTAAGCTACAATGTGCCTCAGCAGCAAGTTGATGAACAAGAACATGAGTTATCATATGCGTCAGTCAACATGGCATCTCATACCAACAGAGGACGATGTCCAAGACGCAAATCGTCCCAGACTCCTGGTCAACAATAGTTCAATCGACTTCTTGATAGTTTTGAAGGGGTATATCAGAATACTCGATCAAGAAGTCAAAGACAGTTACAGACTTCTGATTCAGAAGCTGGGGGTACCCAGTCTTTGGAGTCCGAAAGTGATAGTGTTGATTCATACCTCTATACTAATCCCTCTGTATCTTCAAGAGAGGTTGAATCATAGGCTATCGGAGATGAACCAGAGACATCATCTGCTAATACAGAACATCGTCTCTCTGCCGTTGAGCAATCACTGAAGGACATGCTCACCATGATGCAAAGCATGCATCAAATAATAATGACTCAGCAAACTGCTCAGCCGGCAGTAATAACACCGGTGCAGGTGGCAGCACAAACTCAAGATAGTCAAGGGGTTGATATACCTTTGAATAATAAAGAGCCTGCTGTCAATCAAAATTCTGCATCTCCAGATCCTATCATTCCAGAAGATGTACCACCTCCGGTGGGGGTCACGGTACATCCAACAACTATTCAATCGAATGTGCTTTCTCAAACCAGTAAAGCTATTCAAGCAGTGCGTGAGCTAAAAGCACAGTTTGAAGTTCTGAAGCGTAAGGATCAGCTCCAGAGGTTAGGGATTAAGCAACCTTATCCTCCTCATTGGAACGATGTTCCCTTTCCTCCAAAGTTCAAGCCACAATCCATGGTGTTATTTGATGGAAAGACATCTCCTAGTCAATATACATATTACTTTAATATTATGACTGTACATTTGCAGAAGAATGGTGCTCTTTTTACCCGAGTTTTCATCGGGTGTATAATGGGTTCAGCTTACGACTGGTATCGTAGTCTACCCGACAATTGTATTTCATCTTTTGACGAATTTAAAGCAATATTTCTCTCCCGTTTCTATGAAGAAGGAATGGACATGAATATGTCCTCCTTAATAGAAATCAAACAAAAGGAGAATGAGGATACCCGAACGTTCATTGAATGTTTTCGACCGGCTACTTTGAAAATGCCTCCGGGTATGCCAGATTCAGCATTGATCGATACATACAAGATGAATCTGCGACCATCCATTGCTGTTTTTACGGGCTCTCAATTCACAGATTGGGCCTCGTTCATCATAGCAGTAGTTTCTACCGATACCAATGGTAGGTTGGCTCGTGAACATGGGATGATCTTCGCTTCAAAAGATAACGGAAAGAAAAACTCTTCAAGTAATAATTCCGGCAATCGTAATGGAAAAGGAAAGGAAACCTTAGTGGTTAATCTTTCAAAACCCAAAACGACGCTGAATAATCAGGAGTCTTCCAAGCCAAAAGAAGAATACTCTTTCGATGACAGTAATATCCTAGGGATATTCCAATCTTTGGTAAAGAGTGGCAAACTCCATATTCCAGAGCCGAAAAGACCTAACGAGGTGAATCTGACCGACAATCCCAAGTATTGTATCTAGGGTTATTTACACTAACTACCCCTATGTTTTTGATTTATAACACGGGGTACCCCTACTTTTAAACTATTTACACTAACTACCCCTATGTTTTTGGTTTATTACACGGGGTACCCCTACTTTAAGGAAAAATAAAAAAATTATAACACTAACTACCCCTACGTTTTCTAAAGGGAGGGGTAGTTAGTGTAAATAGTTTAAATCAGGGGTACCCCGTGTTATAAATCAAAAACATAGGGGTAGTTAGTGTAAATAACCCTTGTATCTATCACAGATACATAAATCATCCTACCAAGGCTTGCTATGTCTTGAAGAAGAAAATCCAGGAGCTGATAAATGCTAATGCTATCGCTTTAACCAACGATGAACATACAATCACAACCAATATGATTTCTCTTCAATTTGGAGGTTTTCCTCCACAGCAAGTCCCAGAAGGAATTGTCCCAATTTCAAAGGCGACGATGAAGATTATGAATATCCCGCCTGCCAGAGAGCAAAATGAAGGACTTTTGCCTCTTACACTAAAAAATGGTGAAATCATATGGGTACACCCTGATTTAGTGCCTGAAATAGAGAATGTAGGTAAAACTTCGAAATCCAAGAAAGGTAAAAAAGTCAAAACCTGCAACATGATTTCTCATGTTTTAACTCTAGACCATGATAATTTAGATCATTTATGGGGTGGCATTCCTTTGGAGGATAGACTGAGGGGTTTGAATATATGCCCTCCAAGTTTGGCTCCTCCTACCAAACTCAAGCTTACTTATCGGCAATGGTTAGCAATGAATAGTGTCCCCTTATACAGGACACAACAGGTCTTTGCTGCTTATGAGAAAGCTCTTACAGGGATTTTTTCTTCTATCCCGAGTATTCCTCCTTCTCCTGTGGCTACAGAGTTTTCTATTCCTCCTTCTACACAAGTCTCTATGCCTCCTTCTCCTGTGGTTACAAAAGTTTCTGTCTCTTTTTCCTCCGTTAAACCATCTATTGAAAGTCCGCTGCCCACTCATTTGTATAGTCAGCAATCAGTCTATCTCATAAAAAAGATAGGCTATGACTTTCAAAAGGCGGAAGGCTTGAATTATGATAAAGGAATGCGACTTCCTTTGTAACTTCAAAGTCAGAAATCCACTCTCGGATTGGGTTTTGAGGTCCCTCATAAAACTCCTCACAAGAAGAAGATTAAGGGAAAGAAGACTAAATCCTGCAATATGGTACTTCATTTTCCTGAGTCTGAACAAGAAACCTTTGCTGGTACGAGATCTGGTAAAGAGTACCACAAAGATTATGAGGGGACTTCACAAGAAGCAGAGGGCGTGACTGAAACACTTTCAGCTCAACCATCTCATGTTCCTGCTAAACCATCTGTGGTTGAGAAAGGAAAACAGAAAGCAGTTCATTTTGACATCCCGTTGAAATTTGCTTCAAATCAAGGGGTAGTGATGAAGCCCTACAAATTTGATATTCTTGACCAGTTAGCTAATACTCCGGCTAGACTTTCTATCTTTGAGTTGCTTCGTCTTTCTAAAGAAAGCCGTGAAACTTTGAGTGAAGCATTGCTACAAGCAGATTCATGCTTAGCTCAACTCAAGACTTCTGACAATATACCGGTGTCGTGTCCACAATTTTATAGTGTGATGGAAGCAATTCCTAATATTACCTTCACACAAGAAGATATGCTGCTGAAGCATAACAAGCATGACAGGCCTCTGTGTTACACCGGGTATATTGAATCTACTAAAATTGACAGGATTTACATCGATCCTGGATCTTCAATTAGCATAATTCTTCAAAGTATGCTACGACCTTTGAGGATCCTTATTAGTGATTTGACTTACACTAGTACCACAATAGTTGGTTTCAACTCTGGAAAGAGTAAACTACTAGGAAAGATTCGTCTGAAGATTCAAATTGGTGATCTTCGAACTATGGCAACCTTTTATGTTAGCAACTCAGATGTATCTTACAACATCCTCCTTGGAAGACCGTGGATACATGAGCATAACATTGTGCCTTTAACTCTCTACCAATGCTTCAAGTACGTGGATTCTCAAGGGGTCCTGAAGACCGAATTTGCAGATATCAATCCCTTTAAGGGTGTTGAAGCTTATTTCTCTGATTCAATACTCTACAAGCAGGAGCATGTGAAGGAGATATCGGATATGGCCGAAGATCGATCACCTGCCGTGGATCAATCTGTCAATGACGATCCTCTGGAAGAACAACCTTTCAAGATTAATGTCAAAGGCCGAATCCAACCCCAACCTGTTAATGATCAACCTCTGGTGATCAAAGTTAAAGAAAGAAATCGAGCTTTGTCTGAGGAATCAGCGAGCATTCCAGTCAAGTGTCAAGTTCAACCTCTTATGATCAAGGTCAAGGGACGTACTTCTCGTACGAATGATCCAGAACCACCACTGATCATCAACCTTGGCAAGTCTATGCAGAAGACGGATGACGATCCGTTAATGATCAATCCAAAGCGTAGTAGTCAACTTATAAATAATATAAATATTGATCATTATGTACTTTCTAATATCAATGAAGATTTCCTTTTGGAGTATATGGCTGTCAAATTTATTGAAAGAATGACTTTATCTTCTGATGATCAAAGTCATCAACATAAAAATGACATAAATACAGAGGAAACCTTATACATTGACCATAAGGAAAATTCCTTTCCTCCTCATGTTGATGTCGGACCTTATGCTCAAAGGTTCCTAACATCTTTCCCCTATCTTCTTCCTGTAGCCTCATTATCATAAGCTTGTGTAACTCATAGACGTCACGAAGAATCTTATTTTATGATTCCGTTTGATAAGAAAAATAAGCGCCAAATTGTGTTTGGTCTGGCTAGAAATATCCCTGTTATTCAGACAGATGATCTTAGAGATAAAGATAAAGGAAGAATCCGAATTGACAAATATAGTCAACAATCTCTCAAGATTATCCAAAATATGGGATATGATTTGAAGACTATGCAGGGTCTCAATCAAGGTAAAGGTAGACGGTTACCATTATGTGGTGATCTATTTTACCAGAAAACTTGACATGGGTTAGGATACGATCCGTCCCACATGTTTAATGAAGATATACAAGAAGAATTTTCTTCCAGTTCTTCACAATCCTCAGATTTTGAAGAAATCTAATTCGTCGAATCGGATACACCCCATATGTACAAAGAAAATATGGAAGAATGTTCTTCCAGTTTTTTACAATCCTCATATTCTGGAGGAGACTATTATGATGAATCTGAGTGCGTATTCTCAGTCAATATGGTTCAAATTGATGGTGAATCTGAGCCATTTGAGAATGATCCTTGGGCACAGCAAATGGACACTCAATGGGAGCTTCGTTTTGAACAGCGACAGC
Source organism: Iris pallida (assembly GCA_029216955.1). NCBI lineage: Eukaryota > Viridiplantae > Streptophyta > Magnoliopsida > Asparagales > Iridaceae > Iris > Iris pallida. Next base: position 18,411,134 of record JANAVB010033620.1, read on the forward strand.
CACTTACAGAGGATGAGATTGTCCAGATTGATGTTGGAGACGGAACTACGTCCAAGCCAATATTCATCAGTAAAAACCTTTCTAAAGATGAAAATGAAGAGTTGATACAACTGATTAAAGAATATATTAATATCTTTGCATAGAGTTATGAGGATATGTCGGGTCTAGATCCTAAAGTTGCTACTCATAAACTCAATATTCTTCCTAATGCCAAGCCTGTAAAATAACAGCAGCGGCATTTTCGACCAGATATGATGGATGTAATTGAAGCAAAAGTCAAAAAGCTGATTACATGTGGCTTTGTTCGTGAAGAACAACACCCAGACTGGGTTGCCAACATTGTTTCTGTTATAAAGAAGAACAGAAAAGTCCGAGTTTGCATAGATTTTCGGGATCTTAATGCAGCTTGTCCAAAGGACGAATTTCTACTTCCGATTACCGATGTCATGATAGACAATACATGTGGTTTTGAACGCATGTCTTTCATGGACGGATTTTCAGGATACAATCAAATTAAGATGCATCCAGGAGATGAAAAGCATACCGCTTTCCATACACCCCTTGGAGTTTACTGCTATACGGTTATGCCGTTCGGACTGAAAAATGCCGGTGCTACGTATCAACGGGCCATGAGCAGCATCTTTCAAGAACATCTACGGAAAATAGTTGAATGTTATGTAGATAATATTGCTATCAAAATTCGATCAAAAGATGATCACATTCAAGACTTGAAGACAGTATTTGAGTTGATGCGTCAACATCAACTAAAGATGAATCCTACTAAGTCTTTCTTAGGGGTGTCCAGTGGCAAATTTTTATGATTTGTCATCACTTCTCAGGGTATCCATGTTGATCCTGATAAAATCAAAGCAATTCATGAAATGTGTCCTCCACGCAATCTAAAAGAGCTACGTGGTTTTCAAGGTCGTATTGCTTATATCAGGAGATTTATATCCAATCTTTCTGGGAGATGTCAACCTTTCTTTCGTCTATTAAAGAAAGGTGTATCATTTGTTTGGGATGAAGCATGTCAGAAAGCCTTCAATGACATCAAACAATACCTTACAAATCCATATGTTCTGGTACCCCCAGTGGTGGGAAGACCATTTTTGCTATATGTTCGAGCCTTAGATCATTCCCTTGGTGCTATTCTTGCACAGAAAAGTGATATGGGACATGAACATGCAATTTATTATCTTAGACGAATGATGGTCGGAGCTGAACACAGGTACACTCCTGTGGAAAAAGAATGTATGGCCTTAGTTTTTGCTATTCAAAAGACACGACATTATGTGTCAGGACAGACTATTTATGTCATCTCCAGAATAAATCCTATTCGGGTATTGATTAGAAAATCGAGCATTCTTAACTCCAGGTTAGCCACCTTGGCGATGTTGCTCACTCCTTATGATATGGTCTATGTACCTCAAAAATCAGTGAAGGGCCAAGCATTAGCTGATTTCTTAGCAGCTCACCCTATACCTGAAACATCGAAGCTATATGAGCACATTCCAGATGAAGTTGTGGATTGCAACATGACTTTGAAGGATGACATTTGGCAATTATATTTTGATGTAGCATCACGGGTTGGACCTAAAGGCAATATTATCTCTGGAGTAGGCATCGACTTGGTCTCTCCTGATAAGATGGTCATATACCGTGTTTATTCTCTTAATGAACCATGTTCCAACAATGTGGCAGAATATAATGCTCTGCTGATTGGTTTCCAAGTAGCAAAACAATTGGACATCGAGTTCCTGGAAGCTTATGGAGATTCTTAACTGATTGTTAATCAAGTCAGAGGGACATATGAAGTCAGAAATCCTGACCTCATTCCTTATCATCAAGTGGTAATCAAATTGGCCTCCTTTCATTCAAAGGATTCTTCATCGAATTCGTACCACATTCTCAGAACTTCGAAGATGGTCATATACGTCTGCTCCTCGACCGAGACTCCGCGGAAAACTCCGCTGCTATGCTCCGCCTGACGTCTGGAGTACTCGAACTCTGGCTCCCCCAGTACTCTGAAGAGAACTCTACCCCCTCTGCAATCAATGCTGGCATGGTGCCTGCTCAACCAATCCATACCGAGTACTATATCGTAGTTCGACAATGGCATTACGAGCAGGCTCACCTCCAACTCACGACCTTCCAAAACAACACTCTGACCCTTACAAACATCACTCACGAGGATAATGCCACCCCCGGTCGTGATCTTGTAAGTCCTAGGCAACGATTCAGCTACGATACCGTGCCTAATCGCAAATGATACTGATATGAAACTGTGCGAAGCACCGGAATCGAATAATTGAAAAGCTGGACTGGAGTCGAGAAGAACCGAACCTGCGATCAGCTCTCCTATCGCCTCCGCATCCTCAGCCCCCATGGCGAAAGCTCGCCCCTGCTGTCCTCCTCTGGCCTGCTGCTGGTACTGTACGAACCGCTACTGCTGAGTATAAGAGGTGGCAGACCTCTCATCGGCGTCTCCCTGGCCCTGGCAATGTGATCTCGTCTCAACCATCCTGGAGACAGATCAAAAGAAACAATTGCTGAGAAGGAGTCGAAAATAGCAAAGGCGGACAGTTAATATTCAAAGGAAGACAAATAGCAGAAAATGTAGATATACGGAATCTGATAAAGAGTTTTCCTAATATGATTGAGTACCTTCAAGAATTTCCTAATTCTACTGCAGGCTGCAGTGATATTCTAGTTCGAATACCACTACATTTCTAAACTAGACCTGCATGGGCCACCACTAAAAATGTGTCACGACCCGCACCCTAGAGTAAGGGCACGAGAAGTGGGTACGTCCAGCCTACGTCGCAGTGTCGGCGGTAGAACGCTGTCCTAGGTCAATCATCTAACAATATAAGGTACCTGTACAGTATATACACTCCGAATGGAGGTGACATAGCAGAATACAGTTTCAATCACATTTAAGGTGGAATACGATAAAAAGATAGATAGATAAAACTGAAATCCACAAAGAGATACAACTAGATAGAAGTCTAAGTGTCTAAGATATCACGAATCTATTTAATGTCCCAAATCTCAAATACAGTAATCCATAAAGTAAATACAACTCGAGACAACTGAAAATAAATAAGAAAACTCTAGCTAGCTACTCCAACCTCTATTGTGGCTCCTCTAGGCTAGCAAGTAACCTCCAAGCTATCTGTAAAATTTATCAACAGGTCCAGTCAGGACGGGAGCGAGCACAATACATCTCAACAAGTCATAGCAGAAAAGAAAATATAATTATGCTAGAGAATAAAATACAGGAACTGAAGAATAGCATAAGGTAAAAGAGAGACTGTAAGTAAATATCTATGATATATAAAAGAGAGACAGTGCTAGTGATTCAGAGTACAAGATGAACATGTGAATGGCTTAGGACTGATTCATAACTATACTAAGAGTGGTTCATGACTATACTACTTTGGATATTATTCACATGACCATTCATACTCTCTCTGTACCCCAATCAATACACAAGGATCCAGTCAAGTTACGTTAAGATTCATGACTAAACTACTTGACCCGTATAGGGTGATTCATGAATTGATTCGTGAAGGCTCGATGATCATGAGAGTACATGAGTCACTAGCTGATTCCCGAAGATTCATGATAATAGAAGCAAGAGATACATGATGTAAGTGAAACACACGAGACAAGAGTATCTGATGCTCCCGAGAGGGATAACATCTCATGAAGGGATCCATATAGTACTAATCCGTGTTACCAACGTGTCAGCATCAAGTAGAATAATCTAAAGCAGAAAATATAGTCCTAAACAAGATATGAAATAATCATAAAATGTACTCGCCTGCTATCTGAGTGTCCGAATGAAAGGTACTGTCCGAGGAGAGGTGTCTGGCTCCTAATCAGAACAGCACAAATCACAACAAGTCTAAAATGATGACAAGATGCAATTTAATGCATTCTACATGAATCTAGGTCAATCTAGGCCAAAGTCAACTCTTGGTCAACTCTGGTCAACCCTAGAAGTCAAACTAGGTCAACTATGGTCAAACTAGGTCTAACAAGTCTAAACTAGTCTAACTAGTCTATTCTAGGCCTAATCAAGACTAAACAAGTCTAACTAAGCTCTCACTAGTCTAACAGACACACCATAGGCCAATACCATATATATATATATATATTTTTTTCAATACCATATATATATATATATATATATATATATATATATATATATATATATATCACTATTCACAAATATGAATATATATATATCTATCTATATATACAATAGGAATATGCCTAACACATTAGCTATCACACATATAGAAATACCCATATATGCTACTCTACAATTCATACATCACATTAAATTAGGCATGCTATATGTAGCTATAGGCATACTCATATAGAATATATACATGTATTTCATAGAGAGGGGTTAACATGTTAGATGTGTGTGTATGATTGAGATAGGTGTGACAGGAAATATGGGGGTTTAAAAATGTGTGACAGGTAATGTGTATACTAGAGTGTGTGTGTGATAGACATTGCACTCAAGTGACAGTGAAATATCTGTAGGTGAATCCTGAAACAGTGAGCATGAGTACATGATTTTGTGTGTGTCACAGGAATTTGCTACAACAGTTAAGACAGTTAACAATGAAACAATGTAGTGTGTTTGATAGCCTACCATGACAAGAATAGGGAAACTTGTGTGTGTGTGTAGGTAGGATGAACCTGTGTGTTCCAGTGAAGGGAAATCAGAATCAATGTGAGTGTCATTCATACAATGTGTTAACAGTTAACAGTGCAAAAATGGGAATTCGAAGAGCATTGAATGGCAATGGCTCTCAGTTAACACAAGCATCCATATAAGCTATGAAATCAGTCAAACCAATGTAATGTTTCAGTTAAACATTGATTTTAAACTCAGTTCACACTTCATTCTCAGTTTTCAAATATCAAGGAAAGGAAAAACTCCTTCTCAGGTTTTTCTAATATATATAAATACAGTTCAGTTTTCATCCCCAAATCCCCATTTCAGTTTACAGACAAGTGACAGTGAACAATGTGAGTGTAGATAGTTCCCAGGTTTTGATTTATGTGTGGTGCAACATCAATCTTGTCACGCCCCAGAACCAGAATACTGGAGAGCGGGGGCAGACATAGCCAGCTACGTATATTGAAACAGAATACATCTCAACTATACGGTCACGGCTGTCTAGATATGAGGGTTTACTACAAGCCAACAGTCTCTTAAGGTCAAGCCTATTGTCTCAATCTCAAGCAAATAATATAATTACAAGATGAATGATCATTAAATATACAATAAAAGGCGTCCCAAATATTACATATCAGCTGATCATGAAGCTAGTCGTACAAAATGTTAGGACTCGCAAGAGTTTAAGTCATACATGATCAACCCTAGGATTTGTTAATCATGTTTACAGCCCGTAGGCAGACAGTAAATAAAAGTGCATCGAGCTAACAGGTGCTCGTCGGCTAAACGCCTCAAAAGAATAAATTTACAATAGAGTGAGCGAAACAAAATAGAAAACCCACTCGTAGCCCGGGTTCCTTCTAGTCGCCACCATTGGGCTGGAAGCTTGGTAGATCCTCGGGAGCTGCTCCAAAATCTGGCCACACAAAACCAGCTGGGTCAACCCCAGAAAGAGCAAGTGCCACAAGGGGCCACGAAATAAGAACAAAAGCCAGCAATTAGCACAAGAAAATCTAATATTAAAACTAGAATTGTACGAAAACATGTCAGGATGATATACGACGAGATAACCATAGAACTATTCCGATAACCAGGTTACAACCCGTAAACCAAACAAGGACCGGGGTTGTAACCCTTCATCTGAACAGAGCTTGGTTTCCCACCATTTATCGGCAAGATAAGTAATGTAAGTAATCAAGACAGGAAGCAATCTCGTACGGGATCAAGACATGACTAGACTGGTTATACCTCATTCAATCAATCACGGCCAAGCAGATACTACGGCTTACTACTTTAACTAACTAGGGTTATCACATGCCTAATTACTAACAAGATGCAGTGAGATTGTTCCACAGCCACAAGCCCTGCAGACCATCCAGGCTACCCAGGACGAAAGATTAGGGTTGAATTCAGGAGGGTACATCGCTCGGGAGACAAATGTACCCTTAGGTGACTTAGAGGGTGCAACACTCGACGGTACGCTGGAAATGTGCCCTACTCGACGGCAGGCTACAAATCCCAAGAGCGCCCAGGTAACGGGATTGCCTGTAGCTGTGTCATCTCTTTATGACTACTGGGTTATTCTAGTTATTAACCTTAATCCATTTTAGTAGGTACTCCTGACCGTAGTACTCAGGAGTCCTATCCTAGACATGATGCAAGACTGGACAAGTGGATTAACAAGCAAGCAAGAAAGAACCACCCACGGTGTCATGGCAAGTCAAGTTAAGTTATCAAGTCATGTTAAGTCAGGAGTGCACCGTCACGGGCCACTATCAAGTCATGTTGGTCATATCAGGAGTGTACCACTACGGGTCACTGTCGTGTCAAGCTAGTTCCTTGTCATACCAAGCCATGTACAATAGTCATTCCAAATATAATAAGTAAAATCAAGTTCATGACAAAAGGCGTAAGGATATAAAATGGACATAAAATATCTAATAGAATATCAAAATACGGGGTTATAGAAGAGCCAAGCTTCAAGAAATAAAACCAAAACTCCAAGAGTTAGGGGGTTAAGCAAGGGGTCAGGGGAGCAGCGTACGAAAAGGTCACGCACGCTGAGAGAGCAGCGTGGGTGAAAGTCACGCACGCTGAGAACAGTATTCGTGAAAGTCACGCACGCTACAGGGAGCAGTGTACGTGAAAGTCACGCACGCTACAGGGAGCAGTGTGTGAAAGTCACGCACGCTACAGGGAGCAGTGTGTGAAAGTCACGCACGCTACAGGGAGCAGTGTGTGAAAGTCACGCACGCTACAGGGAGCAGTGTACGTGAAAGTCACGCACGCTACAGGGAGCAGTGTACGTGAAAGTCACGCACGCTACAGGGAGCAGTGTACGTGAAAGTCATGCACGCTACAGGGAGCAGTGTGTGAAAGTCACGCATGCTACAGGAAGCAGTGTGTGAAAGTCACGCACGCTACAGGAAGCAGTGTGTGAAAGTCACGCACGCTACAGGGAGCAGTGTGTGAAAGTCACGCACGCTACAGGGAGACAGCATACGTGAAAGTCCCATACGCTACAGGGAGCAGTGTGTGATAGTCACGCATGCTACAGGGAGTAGTGTGTGAAAGTCACGCACGCTCAAGGAAGCAGTGTGTGAAAGTCACGCACGCTCAAGGGAGGCAGCATACGTGAAAGTTACGCATGCTTAAGGAGACACACTTCCAACAGGAAGCGTACTCAAGCCTGCGTACGCAGCGCTAAAGAGCGCGCGTAGCTCAGTGTGCGTAAGCTAAGCAGCTCTGCACACTGCTCACTGTCTTCTCCACAGCAAGAACACCAAGGAAGAACCCAAAGCTTCACAAGTTCATAACTTGGCCATCCGAACTCTAAATCCGGATTTCCAAAGTTCCAACTTGGGTGAAACTGAAAGCTCTTCCACATGGAAACATCAAAACTCATAGAAAACCAACATAAATAGCTCAAACCATGTAAAATCCGAAAATAGGAAAAAGCTTAGATCTATGATAATGGGGGCTCCAAATCACAAAAACTCAAGTTCTAATGTTTGTCTCCATGTCCTAATCTAGCAAATGGACAAGGAAAAGAGGGTTCTCATGTAGTGGCAAGATGTACTTGCCTAGGGTTGGGAGAGTTGTGTAGAGGAAGGAGAAGAAGAAGAAGAAGGAAATTAATGGTGGAAGTTATGAGGAGAGAGAGTGGTAGGTAGGGATATAAAGAGGGGGAGTTGTGGTGGGGATGAGGGGTAGCATAGGCTATGGTGATCCATGCATAAACCGAACCAGACCAACCCAATAAAACCGAGCCAAGCCAAAAACCCAAATACGAGAAATACCAAAATTCCACAAGCTGAGGAAAAATAAAAACACATGCCAAAATCCAGATACGAGTATAAATACGAAATACGGGAAATACGGAAAATGAGGGTGACAAATCTCAGTTTACTTGCTGACATCTAAAATAGGAACATCATTCAATGGATCAAACAAACTTCCATTCCCTGTGTCTCAGGATTTCAAATTAAAACAGTGTAACAGTTTGTTTCTCAGGATTTCGAAGAACAGTGGTCTTCAATACCAGTTAATGCAACCCAATCAAAATGCCAATTCGAAAATAAATATGAAACTGAGATTATGACATAACAAGAACATTAGAAATGCTGAATGGATCTCAGTTTTAGGAAACTGGATTCAAATGCCCAACCCAATGTGTATCAGTGAACATATAATGACAATCTCAGGAAAAACCCAACTCATGACTATATTTCATTTCTCATTAATCAAGGACCTATCCTAGCATGATGTCTAGTGTTCAGGTAATCAAACATAACTAATACATAGCATTTAACAGGAAAAATTAGTGAAGAACAATGATCAGTGATACTCACTGATACCTTATGTATCAGTCGACTGGTCATTCTTCAAATCCACATTCGATTTCACAAATGAATGATGAACATTAGGTAGAAAATAATTAGGGGTTATTAGTAGGTAACATACACACAAAATGGTGTCCTAAATAGGACACAAACGTGTCCAAGCATCACACAAAACTCAAACACACAGACTGGGTTCAGTCGACAGTTCCCGTGTCTAGTGCGGGCCAGATTCCTCACCCGACACGAAACATTAGGACACAAAACTTTGGAGATGACACGACAGTCATTGCCCTTCACTCCATGTCTAACCACGCGTATCCACGTGCTCTGTGCACTGAGCACGAGCACGCTGGTAGCAGGGGAATGCTTCCCGCACGCGCGTGGTACACCTCGCGTGTGCACGTGTCCAAAGCGACACGACATGACACAAGCAACACCTCAGTCGAGAAAAACACGTAAGCCACATCCAAACATGACTTTCTATTCAAACACATTTCAAAATCTCGATCGAAATGCCCTCTGTGGCATTTCGTCGAACACCTACGCTGGTTACTGATACGTGTCCGATACGGACACGTACATGATACGAAATCGAGCAAACCCTATTCCTACAGCACAAGGACATCTAGGGCTTGATATTTATGCAAAGAAAACCTAATTTTAATAGATGAATAGGAATTTACCTATGTATGTTCTTCAACACAAAAAGCCTCTTCAAAGGAGCTCTCCAAAGCCACCCAAAATCTCCAAATTGCTTCAAATCTGAGATGTGACTCCACAAACAGTAGGAGAACAGTGATTAGAACACTATGGAAGAAATTTCAATAAAAATGGAGCTCTATTGATTAAACTATGAAGAAAATAGAATGGAGGCTCACCTAGTTCTTAGAAAAAATGATAGAATATTGAAAAGAGGCACAAATTTCTAAAGAGATATTATACAGGCAAGGGGGGGTCTTGGCCGGCCACTTAGCTTAGGGTTAGGGTTTCTAGGATGCATCCAAGGGCTAGCAATGCATCATGACTATTGAGTGGCCTAGAATCTAGGGCTCCTTCCTAGTTAAGTTACAAACCACTTACTTAGCTAAACATGACTCAACCCACTATCCAATACTAACTAATTCTCAATATGGCTAACTAGGCTAGCTATGGCTAATCTAGGTTAGGTCCAATCTAGGTTAGGCTAACCAAAACCACATGGCAATAATTAAACTAGTATTTAAATCACACCATTCAAATAAATCATTTTAAATTTCTAATAAAATATATTAAATTTAAATAATTCAAAAATGACAAAAATACTCTCAACTAGAAATGTGGTAGTGACAACTTCTTCTTCTATCTATCATGTCCTTTTGGCCTCTAAATAGATATTAATCTATTTTTCTTTGAGTTGTTACGATCTATCATGTTTATATTACCTCTGATAGTATCATATACTCTAAACAGAAAAAGAGATTCATTATCTATCATGTCTATATTACCTCTGGATAGATATAATTTATTGAGTTTAGAAGACTTGTCATGTCCATATTACCTCTGATAAGTGTTTTTTATCTCATACCTATTGTTTAATTACAAAATAAATGATAGGGTCACAAAACAAATATTTTATTCATTTTTGTAAATACTACAGAATGAAAAAAGATAAAAGATTACAAAAATTCTTTATTTTGCCTAAGGCGGAGCAGAGACATCCTAAAGAAATTTTTGTAGCTCCGCTAGACGTTTTTCACGAGATCTCAATACATTATTAGTAGCTACGAAGCATCGAGCTTCGGGAGTACAGATATGAGAAAGTCCAGCAAAAGTGACTATCATCTTGTCCTTGGCTTCGTCAAGGGTTTTGATGGTAGCCTCAGCTCCGAAGACTTGTTCCTCCAAAATTGAGCTCTGAGTTAGCTGATGGTCCGAAGCTGTGATCATCTGCTCCCTCTCCCCCTTTAAGCGAGCCAGCTTAGCCTCGACTTCGCGAATTCTATCATTCTGTTGATGAATTCTTATATTCGAAGCTTCATAGGCTTCTCTCTGAATCTCCAGCTGAGGCTTTGCTTCAGTCAAAAAAGCCTTTTCTTTGGCCACCTTGATGCTGTACTCATGGAGGGCCTCATTAAAAGTCGTCTTCCGAGCAAGGTATTCAGCCGATAGAGCGTCATACTCCTCTTAAATGAGACTTTCAGTGGTTTTACTTGACAGCTTTAGATATTGTTTGATGGGCTGTTCAAGTCCCTCCACGACTTTCTCCAATGTCGCTGCTCTCGTTGCATCATTGAACATGGCAACATTTCTGATAGTAAGAGCAATCGCCGCCTTCAGACTTTCATAACTGAGGCCCTTATTCAGGACCATTTTGATCAGAGCTGCCAGACTCTTGTAAAAAGTATTAGTATGAATCTCAACTAAGAGATTCATTTCTGCACTTGAGCTCGGCGTTGCGGCGATGTCTACCAGATCTCTTCTCTGAAGACTAGGAGCAGATGTTGTTGCCTTAGTAGCAGACTGAGAAGAAGCCATTGTTGTCATTGCTACTATGGCCAACTGATCCCCAGGAGCTTCAGGGACAGTATTTTTAGTATTTGTTACTCCAGCCGATTCTGAAGTCGAAACTACTTGAGTTTCGGTGGCGGTAATTGGTGTGAATGGAATGGTAGTTATGGCAGCTGACTCCGGTTAGGGTATTGTCTCTTCAAGAACTTTTTATGAAGTAGTAGCAATAGCAGAAGATGCTATTTCAACGTCCCCAACTTCAGTTGATGATTCGACTATGTCTTCATCACCTTCTTCGGCTACCGGCTCTGCAGGATCTTCAAGTATTTCAGTTGTAGTGGGTCTTTCTACACCTGGTTCTTTGTTGAAGTCTAATTCTTCCTCAGTAGCCGCTTCATCATCTACAGTAGGTTCTACTGTAGTTTGTTCCTTATTTCCGCCCTCAGCAGGAAGAGACAATTCTGGCTGAGCCTGCATCTCTGGCTCTTGTTGTACCTCCATAGATGGAGGACATTCTTCTTGAGCATCTTCTTCTTCTAAAGAAGAATCCTCTTCCTCAGACTTCACATTTTCCTCATAAATATCTTCTTGAGGAGGAGGAGGAGCCACAAGCTTTGATGTGATGATAATACCTAAAAGAATTAAACAAGATAAGTTAATATACAAAATATCATAATTTTGTATAGATTTTGTATAATTTATATTTACCTGGGGTAAGTGTAGGATGTGCCAAGTATGCGTCATAGTCCCCATCCCAGTCATCATCATCAAAATTAATAGCTGGTTCATCTGATGGGATGGACTCTCGATCAACAGTATGTACTGGAGCGACATCCTCAACAACTTGTGCCTTTTGTGGCAAAGTCAAATGAAGTGCTGAGCTGAGACGTCCCGGAGATAGGATCACCGCTTTCATTGACGCTGCTGGTTGGGAGGCCGAGGACCCTTCTCCAGGATGAGCTGAAGAAGATACAACATTTTACGGCTCCTCGACTGGAATATCAATCTCTGGGGTAGCGGCTCTTGGTCTAGAAGGCCCTTTGGTGGTTGTTTCACTTAACAAAAATGCCAAACAAAAGTTGGATTTTAAAAATAAAACGAAAAAAAGTACAAGAAGTACAAATTTGATTGTGGAAAAGTACTGTTATGGAAGTCTGATCTGTAAATGATCACTTTGTTCCTTGGACCATATGATGATGATGAAGATCACTGCTTGAAGTAGAACAACTTGGAAGAACTAAGTCACCAGAAAGGTATCGACGCACTTGGACACTGATGGCGAGGCCGAATGCTTTCCTGCTTTGCTTCACTCTGTTCTGAAAGAAAAGTTAAAGAAGAATGCTCCGGAGAATCAAAATCTCGAAGTTCTGATCTCTGTATTCTCTCCTGTCTCTCTGTGTGTCTTATGAGAAAAATAAGTCTATTTATAGACTTGGGCTCTGGTACGTAAAAACTTAGCAAAAGTTCCGCTTTTACGCTAACAACCGCCACCCACGATCAAAGTCAACCTCTATATACGTTGACACGTGTCCCATCAATTCAGTAAGAATAGGATGCACGTACACACGTTCTTCGGGATGTGTGGCATAAAAGCCATATAGGCAAACCACGTTCCAAATTGATCAGAAAGAACATGGCGTAAAAATAGCCTCAATGTACTATGAGCGTAAAGCAATAGATTGAGCGTAAAGTAGCTTTGACGTAGACTTCCCGCGTAAAGTGGTTGTTAAATAACCTTGAGCGTAAAAATAGCTCAAATAGACTTTACGCACACGTCAACTGTTGAGCATAAAAGCTCGTATAGTCCTCGTGCGTAAAAGAAGCCATAGTGTGAGCGTAAAGTAGCTCAATTCACATACTAAACGACAACATTGGTCTCTGTATAAAACAAATCCCTTTGAATTCTGTGATATATGCCATCATTAATATCTTCATGTCAGAGTTTGCATTAAATGCAAGACTTGACAGCTTTGTCCAGCGTAAAAGTGGCTAGCTTGTCCTGGGCGTAAAACGATGGATATAGATCCGAGCGTAAAATAACCAGCCTGCTTCAGGCGTAAAGTGATTAGCCTCTCCTTGGCATAAAGGGGATCAATTTGAGTAGACTGATCTATCACTTTGACCCTTCTTGTGAAGCACTTTTTACTCTCCTACAAGACCCCCTTTAAAGTTTTCAAATATCTCCAAAATTTGAAACACTTTGAACAGAAGCGTAAAAATTGAGATTTGACCAGTCAGCGTAAAATTCGGGATATGCAACAGCCATCTGCGTAAAAGCGGGGATATCCAACAGTCGGCGTATTCTTCAAAAGAAAATTAATGTCGGTCAATACTTAACCGTCACAATAAATTTCTTTCTCGAAACTTTTGAATGTCTCTTCATCTTCCCGAGTAAGCAGTTTCCAACGAGGAATGTGAAGAGTTGCTTTGGTTTGTAAAAATAAGGACAAATTCTTTATTCTTGACATTCATCCTTGTTTTGTCATGGCGCCGAAGAACGAGATTACCAACAAAGAGGCTTCAAGCTCCAGGCTTGATTTCGAGCGAGCGTGCAACCTTTTAGAGTGTTTTGGAGTGACTCCTGCAGTCTTTAGTCGCATTGATGGTGGTCCCCCAACTGCGTACGAAGGGCCAAGAGATGCTGAAGCATTTCTTAATCTGATGCGCCGCTCCGGGATTCACAATATGCATGAACTAGGCGTCTCCCTTCGTCAGCCCAACGAAGGAGAAAAAAATGACGTTTTTATGTATTGCGAAACTTTTATCTATAGGGGTCCACTTCCCCCCTTTATAAATAAAATTTTGCTGTTGACCTCATCTATTGACGCGTACTTGTTTATGCACTTCTTTTGACTGCTTCTGTGGTTGTTAATTCCCAAAAAATAAACCAACACGTGGCATTTGTCTTGTGGTTACGAGAGCCTTTAAATAGGATCTTCTCCCGAAATAGACTTATCCCAACAGTTTTTTTTAGTCTTTATAGATAGCCGAGAATGTTTCATATACTCTCGTACTCATTCCTCTGAAGATAACTTTCTGCGATGTCGTTCTTCAACAAATGACAATAGCGAAGCTTTCCAACGGCGTTCCTTTGTATGCCCAGTCATTAGACGCAAATTCAACCACCATTAGAGCCAAACCATTCGATTCAAATGGTAAGTCCGATCGTAAGCAAATATCTGTCTTCGAATTTTTTGTTTAAAGACAGCTATTTTACGAGCGTAAAGCCTTGCTGAAGCACTGGCGTAAAAACCTTGCTGAAGCACCGGCGTAAAAAGTCTTGCTGAAGCAAATGGCGTAAAAGCCTTTGTGAAGCACTGGCGTAAAAGCCTTGCTGAAGCAATGGCGTAAAAGCCTTGTCATATCACTGGCGTAAAAGCCTTTGTGAAGCGCCGGCGTAAAAGCCTTGCTGAAGCAATGGCGTAAAAGCCTTGTTGAAGCACTGGCGTGAAAGCCTTGCCATCTGTTTTTAGTTAGCGTTTAATACGCATCTGATGATACTTCTGTCTAAAACACTTTTTCTTCGTTGTTTTCTGCAGAAGCTTGGCTGAAGAGCTTTTTCAGAACTGGCATTGGTGACTTTAACGCTGTGAAGAGCGTTCTTCTGACATCAACATCAGGGAGCTCATGCGCTTTTGACGCGCAAGTCAGACAACTCAGAACTCTTCGTGGGATAGAAGGGTCTTCTTCTTTTGGTAGAAAGAGCCTTTATACACGGAGAGTTGGATGGTGGAGTCAACTCTACCCCGAGAAATTGGATAGTAGAGTTCCTTTCACGGCAGAACTAGAAATTGTATCCCAATGCTGGATACATTCCTATCTCCTTTGGAAGGCCGCCCTTAATCCACCAATTGTATTGGCAACAACACGCCTTCGGGCTGCCATACTCTGGGGTTCTCCTCTCGTCTGAGAGAGAATACCAGAGTTTGATTCTTGCTGTTCTGGTTGCCACTGGAGCTCAGACAGTCAGGAATTGCCACCAACAACGAACCTGTCAAAGAAGATCCGAAGAGGAAATAAATCTCCATTAGGTTATCGTTGTGTGTATAGAATGAAAATCCTAGATATAATAGATTTCCATTGTAAAGAAAAGTCTAAGAAATGTAATAGACTTTTATGGTGATATGAGAGTGGAAATGATAATTCTTCTATGCTCAATGATTTGTATCTATCTGGATGTAATATGGACATGATAGATAATGAAACCTTCTTTTCTGATTTATAGTACACAATACTATCAGAGGTAATATGGACATGACAGTGTGTGAGAACTCAAAAGAAAATTAGATTAATTTCTATGCAGAGGTCAAATGGAAAATGATAGATAAGTAGGTAGATTTAGCATTTATCCAGAGGTTATGAAAACATGATAAATAACGAATCCCACTTTTTAATCAATTGATAGAAGATTTAAAATCCCTCTCCCAAGAGACAAGAAGTCAGCTTAACCAAACCTTGGTAGCTGGGGAATAAGAAGACAGATATTGTGAGCATATACGTCAAAACGGTGGACGAATCAACGTATTTCTTGGGAACAGAAAGGATGATTCAATTCTATTTTGAAATGAATGAACCCGATGGAGCGAACGGACAGGTCTTTTTAGGAATGAAAGGTTGTTCTCAATCTTCAAAGACCGGTTCATCAACAGTCCTCTTTTATAAATAGGTGAGAACTGCTTGTAACCCTTCATTCTTATTTCTCCTCCTCTATTGGAAATGTCTTCCGAGGATGTACGGCGAAAGAATAAAGTCCCCCGAAAAATCGAGGGCATCATTGAGACGTTTCCCGTTGAGCCCCCTGTATCAGGCTCATCAGTCTCAACCGAAATAGGTGGAAGCTCTTCTGCGCCCAAGCCACCCGAAGACATCCTTACTTTTTTAGTAGAGCCAGGGAAAACTCCTGAAGAAGAAGCGTCGAGGATGGCTGTCTGCAAATTTTTCATGAGTTCAGGAAACGACGCCTTCTATGCATTGGCCGACTATGTATTCAATAACGAAGGGAGTGGCCCTCGTCCTTAGTCTTTTGTTTCAAACAAAAATAATAAAAGGAACTTTATTTTTATCCTTTTTTTTCATACATAGTATTTCTTAAGAAACTTGCCATTGATTGGCATCATGAGCAGATCTCCATTGGGCTTTGATAATCGATAGGCGCCATTGGAAAACACGGACTCAATTACATAAGGGCCTTCCCATTTCGCTAGGAATTTCCTTTTTCTTTTGTGAGTCATCACCATTGGTCTCCGAACAGCTAATACAAGCTCGCCAACTTTGAATACCCTCTCTTTAACTTTACGATTGAAAGTTTGAGATATGCGGGCTTGATATAGTTCAATGTGCTGTTGTGCTTGAAGACGCTTCTCATCCAATCCTTCAAGTTCCTGGAGTCGTAAGCGATCATTATTCTCCGTAGTTAGCTCATTAGCAATGGCTATTCGTAGAGAAGGGATCTGGATTTCCAATGGGAGAACAGCTTCGCATCCATAAACCAATGAGAATGGTATAAAACCAGTAAGAGTCCGGACCGTTGTTCGATATGCGCATAAATATTCTCCAAGCTTCTCATTCCAATCTCTTTTATTAGAAGAGACAAACTTTTTGAGAAGTTTGATGATCGTTTTGTTGAAGGCTTCAGCTAAACCATTAGCAGCTGGATTATAAGCCGTAGAAGCCAGATTTTGAATTTGATTTTTGTCACAGAACCGATAAAATGCCTGACTGGCAAATTATGGTCCATTGTCATGAATTATTCGTCGAGGAATCCCGAAGTGATAAATGACATGATGTTTAATGAAGCTGATTACATTAGATGTTTTCACTTCAGCAAGGGGAACTGCTTCTGCCCACTTCGAAAAGTAATCGGTTATAGCTAGTATAAACCAATGTCCTTTGACAGAAGGAGGGTTAATAGGACCAATGATGTCCATACCCAAGCTTCAAAGGACCAGGAGGCTGCTGTAGGATGTAGAAATTCAGACGGCTGATGAATAAAATCAGCATGAATCTGACATGCTTTACATCTTCTGGCATAGTCTATAGCATCTGCTATCATAGAGGGCCAATAATACCCCATTCTTCGAATGCGATCTTGCAACTTTGGACCCGGTTGATGAGCACCACAGACACCATCATGAGCCTCACGTAGTGTTTGTTTGGCTTCACTTTCTGAGAGACAGTGCAGCAAGAGTCCGTCATATGAACGACGATATAGCATATGTAAAGACGAATCATAATAGAATCGAAACGATCGTCTCTTAATTGATGCAGCTTCTTTAGGATCTTCAGGCAAAATCCTATGAACTGCATAATCAATGAATGGAGTTCTCCAATCTTTCTGCTGGGAACTTGCCTCTGTAACATAACTTTGTTCAATATGCAGATTACTCTTCACACAGAACAAGTCTCAGTCCAACAAAGTAATTATATTTTGCCTTCGGATTGGGACAGCTAAGTCTGCAGCTAAGCTGGCAAGAGCATCAGCCTCCAAATTCTGAGAACGTGGTACAAATTCAATGAAGAATCCTTTGAATGATAGGACCAACTCGACTACCACCTGATGATAGGGGATGAGATCAGGATTTCTGACTTCATAAGTCCCTCTAACTTGATTAACGATCAATTGAGAATCTCCATAAGCCTCTAAGAATTCAATATCCAATTGTTTTTCTACTTGGAGACCAATCAATAGAGCATTATATTCTGCTACATTGTTAGAGCATGGCTCATTAAGAGAATAGGCACGGTATATGACCATTTTGTCAGGAGAAACCAAGACAATTCCTACCCCAGAAACAATATTGCCTTTAGGTCCCACTCGTGATGCTCCATCAAAATATAATTACCATATATCATTCTTCAAAGTCATGTTACAATCCACTACTTCGTCTGGAATGTCTTCATATAACTTCGAAGTTTCAGGTATAGGATGAGCAGCTAAGAAATCAGCTAACGCTTGGCTCTTCACTGATTTTTGAGGCACATAAATCATGTCATAAGGAGTGAACAACATCGCCCAGGTAGCTAACCTAGAATTAAGAATGCTCGGTTTTTTCATCAATACCCGAATGGGATTTATTCTGGAGATGACATGAATAGTCTGTCCAGTGACATAATGCCTTGTCTTTTGGACGGCAAAAACCAAAGCTAGATATTCCTTTTCCACAGGAGTATATCTGTGTTCAGCTCCGACCATCATTCTGCTCAGATAATATATTGATTGTTCATGACCCATATCACTTTTCTTTGCCAGAAGAGTGCCAAGTGAATGATCCAAGGCTCGAACATATAGCAAAAATGGTCTTCCTATCACCGGAGGTACCAGGACAGGCGGGTTTGTAAGATATTGCTTAATATCATTGAAGGCTTTTTGATACGCTTCATTCCAGACGAAAGATACCCCTTTCTTTAATAGACGGGAGAAAGGTTGACATCTCCCAGAAAGATTAGATATAAATCTTCTGATATAAGCAATACGGCCCTGAAAGCCACGGAGTTCTTTCAGATTACGAGGAGGACGCACTTCAAGAATTGCTTTAACCTTATCAGGATCAACATGGATACCTTGAGAGGTAATGACAAATCCTAGAAACTTGCCACTAGAAACCCCTAAGAAAGACTTAGTAGGGTTCATTTTCAATTGATGTTGGCGCATCAATTCAAATACTGTCTTCAAGTCCTGAATGTGATCATTCTTTGACCGACTTTTAACAGCAATGTCATCTACGTAGCATTCAACTATTTTCCGTAGATGTTCTTGAAAGATATTGCTCATAGCCCGTTGATATGTGGTACCGGCGTTTTTAAGACCAAACGGCATAACCGTATAGCAATAAACCCCAAAGGTTGTTCGAAAAGATGTATGCTTCTCATCTTCTGGATGCATCTTGATCTGATTGTATCCTGAGAATCCGTCCATGAAAGACATACGTTCAAAACCGCATGTATTGTCTATCATGATATCAGTAATGGAAAGTGAAAATTCGTCCTTTGGACAAGCCGTATTAAGATCTCGGTAATCTATACAAACTCGAACTTTTTCGTTCTTCTTCATAACAGGAACAATATTGGCCACCCAATCTGGGTGTTGTTCTTCACGAACAAAGCCACATGTAATCAGCTTTTTGACTTCTGCTTCAATTGCATCCATCATATCTGGTCTAAAGCGCCGTTGCTGTTGTTTTACAGGCTTGATATTAGGCAAAATGTTGAGTTTATGAGTAGCAACTTTAGGATCTAGCCCTGGCATATCCTCATAACTCCATGCAAAGATGTCAATGTAATCTTTTATATTTTATCAGCTCTTCCTTTTCATCTTCAGAAAGATTCTTACTGATGAATATTGGTTTGGACGTAATTCCATCTCCAACATCAATCTGGATAACCTCATCTTCTGTAGGTGGCTGTCGCTGTTCAAAACGAAGTTCCCATTGAGTATCCATCTGTTGAGCCCAATGATCATTCTCAAATGGCTCTGATTCATCATCGGCTTGAACCATATTGACTGAAAATATTTGCCCAGATTCACAATATGAGGAACGAGACATATCGAATTCGATGAATAGAATTTCTTCCGAATCTGATGATTGCGAAGAGCTAGAAGATAATTCTTCTTGTATATCGTCATTAAACATATGGGACGGATCATATCCCAACCCATGACGAGTCTTTTGGTAAAATGGATCACCACATAATGGTAGTCGTCTGCCCTTGCCCTGATTGAGACCTTGCATAGTCTTCAAATCATACCCCATGTTCTGGATGATCTTGATAGATTGTTGACTGTATTTGTCAATTCGGATTCTTCCTTTATCTTTATCCTTCAGATTATCTGTCTGAGTAACAGGGATATTTCTATCCAGGCCAAACACAATTTGGCGTTTATTTTTCTTATCAGACAGGACCACAAAATAGGATTCTTCGTGACGTCTGAAAGTTATGCAAGCTTGTGATGAAGCAGCTACAGGAAGCAGATAGGGAGAAGATGTCAAGAACTTTTGAGCATAAGGTCCGACATCGACGTGAGGCGGAAAAAAATTCTCCTTATGATCAATGTATAAAGTTTCTTCCGGTTCTATGTTGTCTTTATATTGATGACTTTGATTATCAGAAGATAAAGTCATTATCTCAATAAACTTGACAGCCATATACTCGAACAGGAAATCTTCATTGATATCAAAAAGTACAGAATAATCAATATTTACATCATTTACAATCTGATTGCTACGCTTCGGATTAATCAACAGTGGACCATCATCCGTTTTCTGCATAGATTTGCCAAGATTGACAATCAATGGTGATTCTGGATCATTCGTACAAGAAGTACGCCCTTTAACCTTGATCATAAAAGGTTGAACTTGGCTCTTAGCAGGAATATTTATTGATCCCTCAGATGAAGTTTGAGTTTTTCCTTTAACCTTGATTATCAAAGGTTGATCATTGATAGGTTGGGATTGAATTCGTCCCTTGACTATGATCTTCAAAGGTTGCTCCTCTGGCGGATCTTCATTAATAGACTGATCCTCAGATGATGATTGATCTTCAGCCATGTCTGATATATCTTTCATATGCTCTTGTTTATAAAGCCTTCAATCAGAGAAGTAGGCTTCGACACCCTTGAACGAATTAATATCAGCAAACTCAGTTTTCACAACCCCTTGGGAGTCCACATATTTGAAACATTGGTGAAGAGTTGAAGGCACAATATTGTACTCATGAATCCACGGTCTTCCAAGAAGAATATTGTAGGATACGTCCGAGTTGATAACATAGAAAGTTACCATAGTTCGAAGATCACCAATCTGAATCTGCAGACGAATCTTCTCCAGTGGTTTGCTCTTGCCAGAGTTAAAACCGACTATCGTAGTACTAGTGTAAGTCAGCTCACTAGTAGGAATCCTCAGGGGTCTTAGCATACTCCGAAGAATTATACTAATTGAAGACCCAGGATCAATGTAAATCCTGTCAATTTTAGTGGATCCGATATATCCAGTGTAGCACAGAGGCCTATCATGCTTGTTGTGTTTCAATAGCATATCCTCTTGTGTAAAGGTGATGTTGGGAATTGCTTCCATCACACTATGACATTGCAAACATGACACTGGTATATTATCAGGAGTCTTGAGTTGAGCCAAGCATGAATCTGCTTGAAGTAAAGCTTCGCTCAAAGTCTCTCTGCTTTCTCTGGAAAGGCAAAGCAGTTCAAATATAGATAGTCTAACCGGAGTATTGGCTAACTGAGCTAGAATGTCAAACTTGTAAGGCTTCATCACCACCCCCTGATTGGAAGCAGACTTCAATGGGATATCAAAGCGTACTGCCTTCTGTTTCCCCTTTTCAACCACAAACGGTTTAACAGAAATAGAAGAAGGTTGAACTGGTAGAGTTTTTACTACATCTTCTGCTTCTTTGGAGGATCCCTCATAGTCTTTGTGGTACTCTTTTCCAGATCTTGTACCAGTAAAAGTTTCTTCTTCAGACTCATGAGAAGAAAGTACCATATTACAGGATTTAGTCTTTTTTCCCTTAGCCTTCTTCTTGTGAGGGTTGTTACGAGGAACTTCAGAACCCAATCCAGCAGTGGAATTCTAATTTTGAATTTGTAAAGGAAGACGTATTCCTTTATCATAATTCAAACCTTCTGCCTTTTGAAAGTCGTAACCCATCTTCCTCATGAGAAGGACAGATTGCTGACTATACAAGTGGATAGGCAGTAAACTTTGGACAGGTGTTTCAGCACAGGAAGAGGAAGAAACCTCTGCAACTACAGGAGAATGAAGCATAGACGTCTCTGTAGTTAAGGGAGGAGAAGGATTCAGGATACGAGGAGAAATCCCTGTTGGAGCTTTTTTATAAGCAGCAAAGACTTGTTGTGCCCGGTATAAATGAACACTATTCATGGCTAGCCACTGCTGATGAGTAAGCTTGAGCTTGGTAGGAGGAACTAGACTTGGAGGACAGATGTTTAGTCCTTTCAGTCTATCTTCGAGAGGAAGGCCATCCCATAGATGATCCAAGTCATCAGGATTTGGAATAACATGAGAAATCATGTTGCAGGTTTTGACTTTTTTACCTTTCTTGGATTTTAAAGTTTTACCTTCATTTTCTAACTCAGGTACTAAGTCAGGATGTACCCACATGATTTCACCATTCTTCAATATGAGCGGCAGCAATCCTGTATTTTCTTTCCTGGTAGGCGGAATATTCACGATCTTCATCGTCGTCTTCAGAATTGGAATAATTCCATCTGGGACTTGCTGTGGAGAAAAATCCTCGAACTGAAGAGAAACCATATTGGTCGTAACCATATGGTCATCATTGGTTAAAGCGATAGCGCCACCATTTATCAGCTCTTGGATCTTCTTTTTCAAGACATAGCAAGCACTGGTAGGATGATTAATGTATCTATGATAGATACAATATTTGGGATTGTCAGTCAGATTCACCTCATTAGGCCTTTTTGGCTCTGGAATTTGAAGTTTACCACTTTTCACCAGACATTGAAATATCCCTGGGATATCACTTTCGTCAAAAGAGTATCCTTTCTTTGGCCTGGAAGATTCCTGATTATTTGGCGTCGTTTTGTTCTTGGAAAGATTGACCATAAGAGTATCTTTTCCTTTCACATTACGATTGCCAGGATTATTACCAGGATTACTTTTCTTCCCTTTATCTTCTGAAGCAAAAATCATCCCGTGTTCACGAGCCAACCTACCATTGGTCTCGGCAGAAACTGCTGCTATGATAAATGAAGCCCAATCTGTGAATTGGGAACCTGTGAAGACAGCAATGAATGGTCGTAGATTCATCTTGCATGTATCAATCAACGCTGAATCTGGCATACCAGGAGGAATCTTTAGAGTAGCCTGTCGAAAACGTTCAATGAACGTCCGAGTATCTTCTTTCTCCTTTTGTTTAATTTCTATCAAGGAGGACATGTTCATGTCCATACCACCTTCATAGAAGCGGAAGAGAAACATTGCCTTGAATTTGTCAAAAGACGAAATAGAGTTATCGGATAAGCTACGATACCAGTCGTAAGCTGAACCCGTCAGGCACCCGATGAACACTCGAGTGAGAAGAGCATTATTTTTCTGCAAGTGTACAGTCATAATATCAAAGTAATTGATATATTGACTGGGAGATGCTTTTCCATTGAATAAAACCATGGATTGTGGCTTGAACTTCGGTGGAAAGGGTACATCATTCCAATGAGGAGGATAAGGTTGCTTAATCCCTAACCTCTGGAGCTGATCTTTGTGCCTCAAAACTTCAAACTGTACTTTGAGTTCACGCACTGCTTGAATGGCTTCACTGGTTTGAGGAAGCACATTTGATTGAATAGTCGTTGGATGTACCGTAACCCCCACTGGAGGTGGTACATCTTCTGAAATAATGGGATCTGGAGATGCAGAATTTTGATTAACAGCAGGCTCTTGAATATTCAAAGGTATATCAGCCCCTTGACTATCTTGAGTTTGTGCTGCTACTGGTACCGGAGTTATTACTGTAGGTTGAGCAGTTTGCTGATTCAAAATTATCTGATACATGCTTTATACCATGTTAAGCATGTCTTTCAATGATTGCTCCACGGCAGTGAGACGTTGTTCCGTATTAGCAGATGACGTCTCTGGTTTATCTCCAACAGCGTAGGATTCAACCTCTCTTGAAGATATAGAGGGATTAGTATAGAAGTATGAATCCACACTATCGGTATCAGACTCAAAAGATTGAGTACCCCCAGCTTCTGAATCAGAAGTCTGCAATTGTCTTTGTCTTCTTGATCGAGTATTCTGATATACTCCTTCAAAGGAATCAAGAAGCCTGTTGAACTGTTGTTGACCTGGGGTTTGGGACATATTCCGTCTTGGATGTCGTCCTCTGTTAGTATGAGATGCCATGTTGACTGACACATATGACAGCTTATGTTCTTGGTCTTCAGCTTGATGTTGAGGCGAGTTAAAACTTAAACGATCAAAAACTGACCGTTTTGAAGCCGAACAACAACAGTTGATCACAACCTGGTGATATTCACAATGATGTTTTTTTTGGGGGAATATTACTGGAGATTGTCTGTTCTTACGTTTTTGTATTAGCAATTCACGTAAATCAGAAGGAACAGATGGAGTATTCTTCTTTATTACATTTGGGGTAGAAAAACGTTTAGTCCCTTGTATATAAAGAAGATTACTGGCTGCATTCGCAGAACCAAACTGTACATTTTTACGCGTTTGGAGTTGTGTGCGTAAATCTTGAGATTTAGCACGAAGGACTCCATTTTCATGGCGTGTAATTTGTAAGTTTGGTACTTTGCGTAAAGCAGTATAAGAAGGTTGTTGGTGTAGGACAGAAGCTTTACCAACGACATTTTTACGCTGCACATGTTTAGGTACATTCACATTAGATGTGCAAACATCGTTATGAATTTTATCTACACTTTCAAAGACAGGAGACTTACCTTTACGCGTGGAACGTAAAAATTGATTATCTACCACATCACAGACGGGAGATTTTACTTTATGCGAGGAGCGTAATTTATTTGGGCCTACCACGTCACCGACGGGAGACTGATTCTTATACTCAGAAGCATAAACTTTAGAGTCTGCCCCATTACGAATGGGAGATTCATTCTTATGTACTGAGCGTAAAATTTGGTTCTTACCCACTGAGCGTAAAACTTGATTCTTACGCAGTGGGCGTAAAACCTGATTATCTTCACCGTTACAAACGGGAGATAAATCGTCACACTTTGAGTGCAACTCTGAAGTTAGGACTGCCTCGTTACGAACGGGAGCCCCTACGACAGGAGTGGGAAGAATTCCCTTATCATCAGAAGCAACAGAGAGATCAGAAACCACTTTGGATTTGGAAATCTAAACTTTTCGTGCTTTGCGAGACTTTTGAACATTGGAGTGGCGAGAACCACCCCCAGTTCGGAGCATTTCTTCATAGGCAGTCTGGTCGAAGTGTACAACCAGAGTCTTCTTAGTCGAACCGACCGAAACATCATCATATTGAGCAATCGCCTCCTCGTTAGAGGAGAAGGTCATCCCCAGCAGAGTCGCCATTTTGTTTCACTTAACAAAAATGCCAAACAAAAGTTGGATTTTGAAAATAAAACGAAAAAAAGTACAAGAAGTACAAATTTGATTCTGGGAAAGTATTGCTATGGAAGTCTGATCTGTAAATGATCACTTTGTTCCTTGGACCATATGATGATGATGAAGATCCCTACTTGAAGTAGAACAACTTGGAAGAACTAAGTCACCAGAAAGGTATCGACGCACTTGGGCACTGATGGCAAGGCCAAATACTTTCCTGCTTTGCTTCACTCTGTTCTGAAAGAAAAGTTGAAGAAGAATGCTCCGGAGAATCAAAATCTCGAAGTTCTGATCTCTGTATTCTCTCCTGTCTCTCTGTGTGTCTTATGAGAAAGATAAGTCTATTTATAGACTTGGGCTCTGGTGCGTAAAAACTCAGCAAAAGTTCCGCTTTTACGCTAACAACTGCCACCCATGATCAAAGTCATCCTCTATATATGTTGACACGTATCCCATCAATTCAGTAAGAATAGGATGCACGTACACACGTTCTTCGGAATGTGTGGCATAAAAGCCATGTAGGCAAACCACGTTCCAAATTGATCAGAAAGAACAGGGCGTAAAAATAGCCTCAATGTACTCTGAGCGTAAAGCAATAGATTGAGCGTAAAGTAGCTTTGACGTAGACTTCCCGCGTAAAGTGGTTGTTAAATAACCTTGAGCGTAAAAATAGCTCAAATAGACTTTACGCACACGTCAACTGTTGAGCGTAAAAGCTCGTATAGTCCTCGTGCGTAAAAGAAGCCATAGTGTGAGCGTAAAGTAGCTCAATTCACATACTAAATGACAACATTGGTCTCTGTATAAAACAAATCCCTTTGAATTCTGTGATATATGCCATCATTAATATCTTCATGTCAGAGTTTGCATTAAATGCAAGACTTGACAGCTTTGTCCAGCGTAAAAGTGGCTAGCTTGTCGTGGGCGTAAAACGATGGATGTAGATCCGAGCGTAAAATAACCAGCCTGCTTCAGGCGTAAAGTGATTAGCCTCTCCTTGGCATAAAGGGGATCAATTTGACTAGACTGATCTATCACTTTGACCCTTCTTGTGAAGCACTTTTTACGCTCCTACAGTGGTAACCTTCTTCTTCTTTTCTGGGGTCTTCTCTAGAAGAGTAGCAGCTGCACCTTGTTTCCGTTTCTGAGTCTTGCCAATAATTATAGATTTCGCAGCTTTTTTCCCCATTCCCGTTGGGATTATTTCCAAATACGCATCTGGAACGGCAGCGTCGTCAGGTATGTCGGATGGTACCCTGACTGGCTCTTCAACGTTTCCTTCCTTGGGCCATCTTAGACTACCTCTCAGGTTGTAGCCATGGGCAAAGGAGCGAATGGAAGCATAAAAGCGAGCATATGTATGAAGTATACGCAGCTCGGTGGTGCTTGTAGCAGTCGATATTCAAAATTTGGCACCGATACAGGCAGTACTAAAATATCTCCAGCCTCTTGTACCATCAATCAGCTTTCCATAATGACGGAAACTGGTGGAGGGATTACCAACATGAAGTTGGTCATATCCAAACTGGCGAGCGAACCGACTTGGTAGATATGGTTCGAACGCACAGCTGTCTTTATTTCTGTACATCAGATGGGAGGGTCTGATGCACTGTAGCCATCTGAAAAATGGTGCTGACAATAAAGTTCTTCCTTCAACTTCATCTTCAAATTGTACGTCGAAGCAGTCGGCTGGAACTGGTGGCCGAGTACAGAAAAAGTTCCAACCATAAGAATAATTCAATACTGCTCTGGTATCTGCCACTATCGTGGCAGTCCATGTGGCTTTGCTGAACTTCTGGAGGAAGACCTCCGCATCATCTCCAGGGCCTGGTGGTAAAAATTGCAGTTGTGATGCAATAGCCAGCCTATAAGGTAAGTGTAGGGCATTTCTACCCTAGGGAATACGTTCCGGTGAGGAGCATTTTTGATTAGTCCTCACCGAAAGTCCTCAAACCTATGTTTATTCAGCACACCATTGCCGATAGCAGGTTGATTCTAACTTTGAACACCAAACGTACCGCTGGCCATAGCACGTTTTGGTGGATTCTATCAACTGTACCGGTCTTCGATACAACCCATCTCCTCAACCACAGAGTAAGAAAGCCTGCCAGCAAGGCTTTCTTGGAGATCTTCTGGCTGCCATATCTGAGGAAACTCAAGGCTTCGGTTCCTGCAGAGAACTCCCAGTCTTGGTGGACAAATATTTGTTCAGGAATTTGTAGCCAACCATCATATCCCGTATTTTATCAGCAGGGATTGTTGAACCAGTATTGATGGTTGGAGCCTTGTTCTCCTGAAATCTTTCTTTATCATCTTTGGATATCTTATCCATATGGTAAAAGAGATATGTTGTCCACTTGTTGATGTACGCCAGATGAGATCCACTTTCATGCATGGTAGTACAGATCATGTAATGACACATCAACTCTTCATATACCTCAACTAATTAAGGGTTCTTCTTCCTGATTTCTGTTAGTTCCTGGTCGGAGGGAATATACCCTTCATATCGGGCTTCCTCCATCGGCAGCTTCGAGATGAATTGCATCTCGTGGAGTGCGAGACCCATTTCACCTTTTGGGGTCGTAAAAGTTCCTGTTGAACTGATATATATCTCCATCAGAGCCATGAACAAATTACTGTTTGGTGGTATACCCTAACTAGTGGAGGCCACTGCTTCATACAGGCCGATGTCTTTTAGCTCCGTCTGGAAGTTCCTCATAATCCAAACACTAATCTGAATCCAGTTCTGGTTAAAAGGAGTTAACCACCCTGGTAGCCTGGGGTTGGCCTGAGGATATAATACTGCAGCCCTAATGAACTTATTAATGAACATTTGGATCTGCACTGGCTGAATCAGAGCAGAATCCTCACTCGGAGTAAATCCTGGCAAGAGACCGAAGAAGGGGACAACACCACCACTGGGAGTATTGGTGTGGCAGCCCATGTCATTTGCTCTCTCTCTTGAAAATGATCCTTCCTGGCCTACCATGACTGCTGGGAGTCAGGTTCCATAGCATCTTTCGGGGATGGGTGGCATGGATAAAAGCAGACAAGGGATAATCTCTATCCATATCAGGGAGGTACATTGCTCTATCTCCAAACTTGAACACCCAAGCCTCCTTTTTGGGGTGTGTTTGTGATTTAAAGTCTATCGCATCCCCGAATAAGAAAGCTGGCTTTGCAAATTGTTGGCCATCCAGCGATGTCAACAGTTCTCCATTTATCATGGACAGCAACATTCTGTCCCCTTGAGCAGCTATCAGTTGTGCTCTCTCTGCAGGATATTCCGGGTTCGACTGGGAAAACTCCACATGGAACAGGTTCTCCAAATAATTTGAGCCCACCATACCAGATGATGAGCCAAATATTTCTACAAGTGGGTGAATTTGCAAATCTACTGCCAAAAGAAAAAAAAGAAAAAAATCAAGTTAGTAAAAATCTAATTTGAAATTTTTATGCAGATGATTTGGTCTGAGTTTTACGCATAAAGATTAAAGACTCTGACTATGCAAACTTTACGCTTATTAAAGTTGATAAAAACTTTTAAAAGTGTAAAAGTTCTTTGTTTTACACAAAGTCTTTCACTTGTGAATTTTACGCTGGCACATATTGATGTGGGCGTATTGAGAATTTTATGCTGTCACGTGTTGACGTGAGCGTATTTTAATTTTTACGCTGGCACATGTTGATGTGAGCATATTGAGAATTTTACGCTGTCACTGTTGACGTGAGCGTATTTTAATTTTTACGCTGGCACATGTTGATGTGAGCGTATTGTAAATTTTACGCTAGCATGTGTTGACATGAGCGTATTTTAATTTTTACGCTGGCACATGTTGATGTGAGCGTATTGTGAATTTTATGCTAGCATGTGTTGATATGAGCGTATTTTAATTTTTACGCTAGCACATGTTGATGTGAGCGTATTGTGAATTTTACGCTAGCATATGTTGACATGAGCGTATCTCAATTTTTATGCTAGCACATGTTGATGTGAGCGTATTGTGAATTTTACGCTGGCACATGTTGACGTGAGCGTATTTTAATTTTTATGCTGGCACATTTTGATGTGAGCGTATTTTAAAATTTACGCTGGTACGTATAAACGTGGGCGTATGTTCTTAATTTTACGCTGACACGTATAACGTGGACGTATTTAATTATCTCAGTTTCTACGCTGACACGCATAGCGTGGGCGTGAAGTGAAAAGGTCGGGTCTTCTTCTCCGACGAACTCGCGGCCAAAGTTCAGTGCTTTACCCTTCATTGCCGGAGCCACGACAGGGTTGCTCTGTTGGGGCGTCGTTATTGATGGGACGGAGGTTTTCGCGCGGTCGGCCGACGATGAATCGACGACGGGTTTCTTGCCCTTGCTGCCGGCGGCGGTCTTCTTGGGGGCCATCGATTTAAAGTTAGAGAGAAAGAAGAGAAAGTGAGTAAAGAGGTTTGAAGATTGCAAAGAGAAGTAAAGTTCTTTCTGAACTCATAAAGCTCTATTTATAGAGAAATTTTGAATCGGTTCAAATTCCCGAAATTTACGTTGACGGTTGAATATCTCGATTTTTATGCGGATTGTTGACTGTTGAGTATCCCAAAATTTACGCTGACTGTTGAATATCCCAAATTTTATGCTTCTGTTCAAAGTATTTCAAATTTTGAAAATATATGAAAACTTTGAAGGGGGTCTTGTAGGAGCGTAAAAAGTGCTTCATGGACTAAGTCAAAGAAGTTGAGAATTGTACACAAATGAAACAGAATAAAACTCTACGCGAGCTACTCTCTACGTGAGCTATTCTCTACGCGAGCTACTTTACGCGAGAGTTATCCGCTGAACTTTACGTCGGGGACAGGCTGTCAGGCTGTATTTATTGTGCGTGATTTTTGATCTGACAACAGGATTTTTTGACAAAAACTGTGCACAGAAGCCGATAGGATTTGATTTACACTAAACCCAACACTTGTCGTTTAGTGTGCAGATGGGCTACTTTACGCTCAATAAACTGCTTCTTTTACGCACGATAGCTATTTCGAGCTTTTATGCTCAAGGCTATTGTGTGCGTAAAGTTTATTTGAGCTAATTTTACGCTCAAGGCTATTTTTAGCCACTTTACGCTGGATGTTTATTTTCGGCTATTTTTACACCCAGTCTGCTACTTTATGTAGGGAGTATGTTTTGGGTCATTTTTACGCCCGAGCTTTCCTGACTACATGAGAACGTGGTTTGCTTACATGGCTTTCATGCCACACTTATCGAGGAACGTGTGTAAGTGCTCTCCCCATTTTGTTGAATTAGTGGGACACGTGTCAATGTGCGTAGAGGATGATTTACATCGTGGGTGACAGTTACTCGCGTAGAGACCCATTTTTGTTGCTTTTTACGCACAAAGGGTCTAGTCTATAAATAGACTTATTTTCAACACAGACAAAATTAAGAGATTAATAGAGATACATGAGATAAAATTCTGAGAAAACTCATACTTTCAGAGTGATATTCCCAGAAGCATTTCTTCAACTTTTTCTCAAGAACAGGGTGAAGCAAAGCAAGAAAGCATTCGACTGTGCATCAGTGCCGTTGTTCGATACCTTTCCGGTGACTTAGTTCTTCCGATTGTTCATCTTCTTCAAGCAGTTTTCTTCATCATCATCATATGGTCCAAGGAACAAAGTGATCGCTCTCAGATCAGACTTCCATAGCAATACTTTCCAGAACAACTTGTACTTTGGTACTTTTTCTCGTTTTCTTTCAAAAGCCAATTTTTAGGCATTTTGTTAAGTGAAACATATAGCTAGCCTTTTGACCTCAAAGTCATATCATAAAAATAGAGTACAAAGGGACGTGTTTGAGTAGGACATGATATACCTACATGAAGGTGGGCTCGTCTAGGTCTTGCATATAATTTTTTTTAGAAGGTAACATCTAGTATCACGCTCCGAATATCAATGTCATGGTAAGGGACACCAAAATATCTAAATAGGAAGTGGGTGTTCATGAGGTGCTAATTAACGCGCAAAAATAAAAGGATTAAGTTATAGCACGAAATTAAGGAATCTAGTAGGTCAAGTAAAATAAGTTAGGGACACGGGTTCTAGAGATAAGATAGTCTTCTAGGTTATGGTACGGTCAAGGAAGCGATTCTAATCATTTTTCAATTTCAAATGATTAGATGATCACGATAGATCTAGAGTTGAGGGAGGTCGAGTAAGTCAAGATGAAGATACAATCACATAACTTGGTCGATGGTTAGCTATACTCGTGTATATACAACTAGGAGAATACTTAGTGCCTATCTATAAATTAGAGAGCGTTTTGTCTTTCTAAAATGAGTGAAAGACAAAAGTGATAAAGAGTTCAAGAAGGTTTTATTGAATATGAACATGTGGTTCAAAGACGACTAAATAATTCAAAAGAGAATTGTCAAGGCAGTCGCGAATGAGATCCTAGAGGGCAAGTATATTTAACTATATCTCAATCCACGTAGATTAAGAAGAGCGAAGCAAGTGCACTTAGGTTGATCAGACCGTCATGTACCAGTTCTGATTAAACAATATGTTAGTGTAGGCCTCCAATAAAATACTATCCTTGATCAAGCTCCGTAAAGAAAGCAAGCTCGCAAAACTAGGCAATATTAGCATCATTAGTCAAGCTAGTCCAAAAACATATGTAAGCGAGATAATGGTGAAATAAAACATAAATAATTCAAGGCTCTTAAGAATCTAAGTCATTTCGGTGTTTTGGGCCTATACCATTGTCTTACTGTCTTCTTGTCGAAGGGTTTGGTCGACTAGATGGGTTAGAGATCTTTAGATAATCTTATTAGTGACATTCCATTATACTACCTTAATTGGTCATAGGGGCAAGAAAGTGTTAGGTCGTGAGGCTTCTACCCAACTTAGAAGAGTTAAACTAGTAGTGTGATGGGACAATGGGTTAACTTATTAATCTCTATCACGAACGAAGGAAGAATAAAAATTTTGGTAGAAGGAATCAAGCAAAATGCGAATCAAGGAGCCAAGCGAGAGTTCAAAAACGGAATTGAGGAAGGAGGTCAAATATGTGAATGAGATCCTATACTCTAATCCTATACGCATGCTCATATTGGTACAGTAACGTAACCAAAGTGATAAACTGACATGCATGGGCCACCAAAAAAAATGTAACGCCCCAGTCCCAAAATACTTAGGACTAAGTACGTCGACATGCCAGCTGCATACATACGAAGTAAACTCCAATATATGGAACATCATATGTATACATAAGCTGTAAAATGCAGTATACCATGATACTAATCTCATCCACAAATAAAGAAGGAAGAATTTATAAATCAACTCATGAATTTTTATTTACAAATCGTTGGGCAGAGACAAATCTACTACCAACTAAAAAGAGAAGAAATACATAACAAATGAATTCTTCGAGCGATGCAAAGACGATCCAAGTACAATCACCTTTGAGGAAGAGAGTAAAACATGTCCTTGGCTAGAGCACCTACGGAACATCACAAAGGCACACCTGGAGAGTTCACCAGGTCCTCATAGGACGTAACAAGATACAGGAAGAACATGCCATAAATACTGAATATAAATTATGTCATAACGTCACAAAATAAAAGTGAAGTGTCCCAACCATAACACGGTCCAATATCCCATCATCGAAATAGTAGACTACCCCTACAACCAAACAAGGACAAGGGATAGCGCACTATTCTACGATGTGACATTGCCCCATGCCATGACTAGAACAAAGTGTGACATGATATTAACTAAGGTCACCTAACCAATCTAGTATGCAATTTAGAAGACATCTCGATGTATGGGCAGGTAAAGGGTGACTCCCCCAAGACAAGGTAACAACTCACAACAAGCACACGTCAAGTACCAATACTATCAGCCGGCATAACTCGAGGCTAGCGACCTACATGACCCATCAGTCCACATAGCTCGAGGCTAGTGACTGTCGCGACACGACTACCGTAATACGCAGTTACTATGGCTTTTGAATTTAGGTTGCCCATACATCTAACTATCTTCACCCTCCTAAGGGTTACTGTCAAAAGGTAGTTCGATAAGACTAGGTCCACATGCATATTAAAATTCAAGCAAGAAAAATAATTGGAAGCAAAATAAAGTAACTATAAACAGCAATTCATGGATCCAACTGAAAATAAACATGAAATAAATATGCAGTAATCAAATAAAGAAACATGCAGTTAATTATAAGTAGTAAATAAGGCAAGGTATCTTGCCTGATGTAATGCCCTGGTGTGGTACGATGATCCGCTATGTCTTGTTTTGTCCAATATCCCAGGTCGGTGTACAAGGGTCCGATATTCACGAGAAAATAGGGAAGGATGATTAGCCACGATCGAGACTTTATAGTCTAAAAGAGGCTTGAAAAGAAATTTCTTAAGAGATATATATATATATATATATATATATATATATATATATATATATATATATATATATATATATAAGGAAAACTTTGTTTTTTTTTGGAAATTACTCAAAATATTAGATTTTATTTGCAAAATCTATTTTTGGGAAAATACTTTTAGCAATAAAATTGTTTTACGCAAAATATAGGATCTTTAGATAGAGGCCTATGTTTATTAGTCAAAATATATATTTTAAATATTTCTAGAAGACATAATCATAAAATAAAATAATTCTAGCTCAAAACTGTAATGGGTACATAACTATTTATGAATAGATCAAATAATTAATAATATACTTTTAGGATAAAAAATAACTTGGATTTTGAAATCAATATAGGCTTAGACGAGTATAATATTTTCCTCATTTTAAAAATACTAATATATATACATTTTGAAAATAATTTAAAATAACGATGATACTTGGTAACCAATTTACTAGTGATAGTAGCAATAATAATACTATAAACAAGAATGCCTTTATTAAATGTATACTTGTATTTCAAAACAGAGTATGATCATACTAATAATTATATAATGCTAATATACACAGACTATTTTAGTATAACCATAAATCTAAATTAAAGATATTACTAATAATAATAAGGGTGACAACACTATGTTGTTTCTTTGCTTAAGTGACAGGTAGAAATGAAATAAATAAAAAGTCATAAACAAAAGAAGCATCAGTTGCTGCTGTCTCCAATTCGAGAGAGGGGGAAGTAAGAGCAAGCTATCAAATAAATTAATCTGGAAATTGCTGAGAAACCCAATTTCGGGGTGGGCTTTTATGAAATGCCCACCCGCTGGATAAGTTTTATGAAATACCCAGAATTAAGTATTTTCACGTTAAATATTCCAAGATTCCCTTTTAGATGCCACCCGCTAGAAACTGCTATTTTTATAATACCGAAACTACCCTCCGCGCGAATTGGTCATCTATATGTATTTGAATTCAAAAAACTCAGATCTGGATTGCGATTTTCGTCTTCTTCTTCTTCACGGGAAATCTGAATTCCATTGCTCTCATATTCAGCAGAGATCGCAAAGATCGTTCGTAGTTCGGTGTGTTTTTCTTCAGTCGAACTCAGATCATCGCTCGTCATCATCATCACCATCATCATCATCTTCATCGTGGAGACATTTGAACTCAGATCTTCAATTGTGGAGAGAAGATATTTCTTCTTCTTTTCCATAAGAATTATCATCGCTTTGAAAGAAGAACGAAACTCTTTATTCCTGAAAAAACTAAATTACACGTTTTAACACTGGAAATGACCATTCTCCGTCTTAATTAGGACGAAGAATGGCATTCTCCGTCTTAATTAGGACGGAGAATGCCATTCTCCATTTTATTTAAGACGGAGAATGCCATTCTCCGTCCTAATTAACACGGAGAATGACATTCTCCGTTTCCGTCTTAATTAGGACCGAGAATGTCATTCTCCGTCTTAATTAGGACGGAAAATGGCATTCTCCGTCCTAATTAACACGGAGAATGGTCATTCTCCTGCGTTTTAACACTAGAATGACCATTCTCCGTGATAAATTACACGGAGAATGGCATTCTCCGTCCTAATTAAGACGGAGAATGGTCATTCTCCGTTTAATTTAGCACGGAGAATGGCCATTCTCCGTCTTAATTAGGACGGAGAATGCCATTCTCTGTTTTATTTAACACGGAGAATGACATTCTCTGTTTCATTTAACACGGAGAATGGCATTCTCCGTGTTTCTAACACGGAGAATGGTCATTCTCCTGCGTTTTAACACTGGAATGACCATTCTCCGTGTAAATTAAGACGGAGAATGTCATTCTCCGTCCTAATTAAGACGGAGAATGGTCATTCTCCGTGTAAATTAAGACGGAGAATGCCATTCTCCTGCATTTTATGGTTAGCTGAAACTTTGGAGGGCCATTACTTTTGACTGGGAGGTCGAAACGAGGTCCCGTTTGTCGCAAAATGAGCGTATCGTCGAGGAGACTGAAAGTAACAGCTTCATCGTTAGACGGCCTTCCGAAATTTTAGATTCGTAAAAAAATGATGTTTGGACCTCCGTTTTAGCACTTTTGTCGTTCGTCCCGGTCTTTCCGAAATTTTTTGACGAATTTTTGAAGATTTTTGAGGAGAAAACCTAGATTCGAAAGTGAGCAGCGTATGGAAGAAGATGGAGTATTGAAACATTTTTTTAAGAGCAGTTTTGTGGGTGTTTCCAATAAATTAAAAGGAAGGGCAAAAGGGTCATTTGGAACCCGCTTTGGATAAGTTTCTCTAATTCTGGACACGCGATGAAAGTTTTTTTAGCGGTGGATTTTACATAAAACTTTTTTAGTTTTTGGGCATTTCATAAATCTTCCCAAAATTAATAGTCAATAGAAATATAAAGAGAGAGAGGAACTAGATGGGGGAAAAGGAAAAGGAAGCATGAGCTTACTAGATCGGGCTCTCGACCGAGGTAGAGGCACTGCTTAGGCGCGGAAGCGGGCGGAAGAGGCTAGCGAGGGTGCGGCTGACCGGAGAGGGCGGCGTGGCCGAGGCTCACCGTAGGTGTGGAAATAAGGGGAACTAGGGACACGCTGCCCAGAGGCCGCAGAGATCCTGGCAGAGCCGGTGGTGAAACGGGCGGCAGGCACAGCTCGGATCCACCGTGGTGACACGGACGGCGCCGGAGGCAAGGACGGCGACGCGGCGGAGTCGCTGACGCTGCGGCGATTAGGCGCTGAGCACGCTGCTGCCTCAGAGCAGCGAGGCTCGAAGCAGAGTGGGTTGGCGCTCGGCCAGGAGTGGGGTAAAGTCTCGCCGTGGGTGCAGGCGAGGTGCTTGGGTGTTCCAATTTATTTTTCGGGTGTGGGGTTTTCTTTTGGGGGTCGCCGGTGGCAGGAAAAGGAGGCGGTCGACGCTGCGAAGTGGTTGTGGCAACGTGGTGATGGCAGCGTGGTAGTACGGCCGATGGTGGCGGTGTGGATGACGTGCAGAATTGGGGCTGTGATTGTGGTATTGATAGGCTGTGGGTGAGTTGTATCGTGTCGGGAGTGTTCGACACGACATAGATGGATGTTCGGACTTGTCGAACACGTAGAGGATATTCATATTTATAAGGGATATTTTAGCAGATACCCCTATCCAAAACATTAAAACTAAGAGATGCCCTCACTATTTTAAATTTTTAAGAAATACCCCCATATTCAACATTTTCGTTAGAAAATTTAACAAATGCCCCCACTATTTTTATTCAATGTTCCCTGGAGATATTGAAAATGGGGGTGGTTCTTAAAATTTTAAAATAGTGAGGGCATTTCTTAGTTATCATATTTTGGATAGGGGTATTTGCTAAAATATCCCTATTTATAATGGAAAAAAGATATAGTGGATGGGAATGGGGACACAGACACGATGCACGAATTTTCGTTGTGGTGGAAATTTGGTTTGTAAAATTTTTTGTGGACAGAGAGCCAAGAGCCTCTCCTTATATAGGAGGTGAAGACTCCTATTTAGATATGGATTAGAATTATTTAAACTCCGATGGATAATTCCATCTTTTAATTCAAATCGATTTAAAATTAATTCAATCAACTCCTAATCAAATCTAGATAAAACTTCCTTTAATTTAAAGTCTATTTAAAATAAAATCCTTTCCAAATTTAAATTATCATAATTAATCAAATATTAAATAAAACAAAATCTTAAATATCCTTTTCATAAATATTAAAATATAATAATAATTAATTTTGAAAATCATGATAAATGTTTGAAATATCATTTTACAATATAATAATTATAATTCATTTTCACAAAATCAAAGTGGACATGAAATAAATTTCATGTCAGTTGCACACAAAAATAATATATTTACATAAACAATAGTTTTCTAAATTACTACTTATATTTGTAACCTAAAAATAAAATACCCTTTTTTATAAATAAATAAACAAAATAAAGTTTGGCAATGTAATAAAAAAATATATTTAATTTTTACTATTTTAAAATATACTTCGCATATACGTCTTCGTACGTGATGTACAAATACGAAAAACAAAAAAATCATTACCAAAAATTTATTTAAAAAAATTCATAGTAGAAATTTAGGGGGTTTACAACGTTTGAGTCATCGTGGAAGCAGCTTTGAATCATCATAAGAGCAACTTTCATTTGAAGCAAATCAAATAAGAATCCAAGGACGTAATGCCGTGCTCCGATACCATTATGTCACACTCCGATCTCGGAAGATCAGAAACTAGCTACTGGACATGATGCCGTACAAGTCTAGATTGTACTTGCAAGGAAAAACTATTATAGTTTCCGATATTTCTCAGGAACAATGACAGAGCAATAAAACCAAGTAGACAAATTGAGGTCACAGTATATGAGAAAATATATCTCTTTATGGATAATTAAAATCGATTACAAGACTTGCAACTGAATACAGAGTTTACAACAGATTATAAGAATTTTGAATAGCCAACTAAATTCCTTTCCATTTAGGCTTACAACTGAACATACCGACTTTGCTTACAATGAACTTACCAATTTGGCTTATAATTTTACTGGTACAACTGAGTTATATTGTTCTATACATTATATCCCGCATAGCAGAAGACATCGTCTTGTTAGAAGAGCTTCTGCGTACCCATCCGATTTAAGCACTGATCAAACAATTTTCCCATGCACGAGCACCTGTAAAGATGCCCACAAACATGGGTCAATACATCATCTATGTACCGACGAGCGGTGCTAGCCCAACTCACTTATGAAGACAAATACTAAATAATTATGTTATAGAACATTATTAAAAGTGGTCTTTCTCGTTGCCTTAGGGTCAATTAGCAGTTCATATCCGACAAAAGTAAAGCATGCATATCTTATAGCCAGCATAATGTAAAACATATGTTATCACCTTTTTTGGTGATTCTTACCCACAGTCGTATAGACATCCATGTGTATTTATAATACTTATTCTGCCTGCACAAGATATTGTTAGAAACAATATCATAATTCAATATATTTGTCACCGTTCAAGTGATTTTTACCAACAGCCGACATCCTTCCCTGTAGTTGAGTAATAACTTACTCTGCATGCATAAGACATCATTAGCACTGGACCTATCTATATGAAGGTCACTGGCGGCATGCCATTTTGGACATTAAATGGTAAACGGCTAACTCCGAATGGGGTGCGAGTCCATAGGAGATTTTTGAATCACCGTGCTACTACTTCAGCTCCATGGGATTTTAGTGCCCCTTTCAATGAGCAGTAGTAAGCCCTGAAAGTCCCAAAAATCTTAATGTTAGTAC
The DNA here is from genome assembly GCA_029216955.1 of Iris pallida. Taxonomy (NCBI): domain Eukaryota; kingdom Viridiplantae; phylum Streptophyta; class Magnoliopsida; order Asparagales; family Iridaceae; genus Iris; species Iris pallida. The sequence continues at coordinate 18,449,986 of JANAVB010033620.1, forward strand.
GTCGACATCAATCTTTGTTCTCCCTAGGATGAACCGGGCCCGTGGTCGTGAAGTATCGTTCAAGGAACTACCTTGTGCATAAGTTGTCCATGAGCATGCAAGTATATCCAACTTATCTATGAAGAAAACATATAATGCATGATAAGAAAAAATTAAGTAATCAGCTACCATTCTCATTCGTATTGCCACCATTCCTTGAGCTGAGCTCACAATTGTCAACTGCCCAATCCAGGGTCTAAGTGTAATCACATTCTACATCGGTGATAGGATAATAGAATATTGACTACTCAATCTTTTTCCCATATCTTTGATACCATACGTTCTTTTGGTCATAATTCAAGCATACTTACTGCCCAATTCTTGGGACTTAGCATCTGTGTTACATCTATTCATCTAGCTAAGGCTCGATATACTCACCGCCCAAGTATTTGAAACTTTTCTTTCACTTGTCATGTATTTTTAGCAACAACACGCAAGCACACAATTCATAAAATGATACGCAACAGTTTTCGGATCATGTGATTAATTATCTTTCCCATTTTCATGCAAGATGTTATTCAGCAACTCAATGAGTAAACATAGCATATAGTCCTTTTATTAAGCGTGAAGCTAAGGGATCTTTGAAGGGTTCAACACTACTAACATTCATAAAACGATTTCCACCACGATCACATAGCCTTCCAAGTAATCCTTCGCATATTTCCATGTCTAATAAGGCTTCACCAAACCAACCAACCATCATAATACATCTTGCGGGTCGGGGCACTACATATAACTTGCTCAGAGGTGATGTGGACATGGCAAGTTTCTATGATAATAACACTATCTTATGGTGGGCAGTAAGAATATCTTGCTCAGAAGTAATATAAAGATTGCAAGTATCCGTGATCAGGGTGCTATTTTGGTGCTAACAGTGAGAGTGTTTTGCTCAGAGGTGATGTGGATATGGAAAATGTACATCTCTTGTTCGGGCAGACGACTTAAAGTAATTTGGACGTGGTCATTTTCCAGAGGGGGAAGTTAGAGATGAAGTGGACGAAAGTTAGAGATGAAGTGGACGTTACTTTTTGATTGTACTACCCTCGGGGAAGGGATAGTAAAGCATAACTTTGACCCGACTGGGGATCAATAGGTGGGATATCCTTGGGACAGCTCGGCCGTAGAAGGATGTTTGACAAATATTTTTGAGTGCAAGACCAAAATGATTTGCCTTATGAAGTGCATGTATCACTTTTTGTCATACCTCTGGAAGATGGTAGCCGATACTTGTATGCCTAGTTTATTTGTTCAGATATAATATTTTTTTAGAAATTTCCCGTTGATGGGCATCATTATCAGATCTTCATTGGGACGGGTGAGTCTAGGGGCGAGCAAATTTCGATTTTGGAATCGAAAACAATCCGACCCAACCCGACCCGATTTAACCAATCGGGTCAGTTTTAAAATTTTTGGGTCGGATTTTGGTTTGACTAAAGAATATATCGAGTTTTCGGGTCGGAAGTCGAATTTGGGTTTCGGTTATCAACCCGAACCGAAAACCAAAATGTTTAATTATATTTCTACCCCTTCCTTTATATATATACAAAATAACTTAAATCTCTCTCCCTCCTCCTCCATTTTTTGCAATCGCCGCTCTGGAAAAATCCTCTTCCTTGTTCCGACGGCTAGGGCACACAGGAGGCACCTAGGTTTAGATATGGTGCTGGCCCAGATCCGGATGGCTCCAAATGGCTGGATCTGGTGTACAACGTCGACATGAGGCGTGACGAGGGAGAAATCGGGCCTCCTCAACCTCACCGAGTCAATCTCTTCTCCCTTCTTCTTGTTCTTCTGTTGTTGTGTTATTTTTTGTTGGTGATGTTGACCCTTTCCTATTGAATCTACATCACTCTCTCGTGTATGCTTGAGCAAATAGTTCATGCTGTTGGTGAGGATTTCAACTAGTATCCATTCACCAACTTTTACTTTAATATACTTTACCATTTTTTTCTTGTTTTTTCCTTGTTGTTTGTTTTTTTCCTCTTGTTTTTTTACTTTAATATACTTCTATTGCTGTGTTATTTATTTTTATGGGATGAGTATATTTTATTTTTTTATTTTCTAGTGTTATATTGGTGTTAATATTAGTTTCTAACTACTCATTGCTGTTATTCCTGTGCATGCTCAGGGTTTTTTTATGACACATGTATTGCTATGCAAGCTCTCTTACTTATATAAGAGATGATGTCTGGAGGACGGGTGAAAGAGTTGGCTGGATTTGCTAGGTCAGCCACCGGATCTGGAAGAGGGTTAGGGCTAGGGTGATGTGTCCTTGTGTCGGACATTGGTTTAAAAATTGTATCGAATTTTGTAATTGTATCAGACAAGAAATAAAATTTATGGTTGAACACTATGAAGAATACTGGATACAAACGAATCAGGACACAAGTAGAAAGGGTTGGGTTTGGACTGAATTGATATAAAGGGTGGGGTTTGGACTGAGTTGGATTGGGAGTGAGAATAATGGGCTTTGAATATGAAACTTGTAATATATATTTTTTTTACTTATATTTCAGCTGTAGTCTTTTATTTTATTATGTTTTTCTAAACTATTTTTTGGTATTTTTTTAGTAATTTTTTTAGAAGGCCCGTCCCACTTGGGCCCACTGGACCGAATCGACCAAAAATTGAACCAGTTTAAATCGGTTATGTTTTGTTCGGTTTTCTGCAATGCGGTTCGGTTTTTGGTTTTATATAATTATGGTTCGGTTTTCTGCAATACGGTTCGGTTTGACCCGCACCGAACCGTTGCTCACCCTTCGGTGAGTCTGTAAGTGTCGTTGGAATACACCGACTCTACTATGTGGGGTCCCTCCTATTTGGGTTTGAATTTTCCTGCCATTTTTGTTTGCAAAGAACAAAAGTCTTTATTACAAACTAAGAAAAGAGGACAGGAGTATAACTAATTTCTGGGGAAGTACAACTATAGGAATCTGATCAGAAGATGATCACTTTATCTCTTGGACGATGTGATATCGAAGACATGAGCCTCTGGAGAAGGCAGCAGCACTTTAGCAGGAGATTATGATCACTCTTGATGCCTTGTGATTGATTTGAAACTCTATTTATAGAGTTCTTGAAATAACTGTTTAGCAGTTATTCTGGGTTGTGCGCGCTTCAGGTTGCGCGTGACGCAATGTAGCAACTTGCGCGAATGGTTGTACCAACTGCTATGGACGCGTGGCATTGTTTGATTGAGATGTGCGTTGTCGTGGGCAGTGTAGTGGGCACGTTCTGCGAAGTTAGTGGCTTTCACGCCACATCACTCTGACTTGAACACTAGTTGATCACCTTGTGCGAGCTTCATCAGGTTGCGCATGGCGCAATATAACAACTTGTGCGAGCTGTTGTACCAACTGTTATGGACGCGTGGTATTGTTTGATTGAGATGCGCGTGGTAGTGGGCAGTGTAGTGAGCAAGCTCTACGAAGTTGGTGGCTTGCGCACCATGTCATCCTGTTAAAAATAAGAATTGATCAAGTGGCGCCAACTTGTCAGACTGCGCATGGGCGCAACTGGACAACTGGCGCCTTTGACTAGGTTGTTTTTGTGCTGTACTGATTAATCCTCCCGCCATATAATGACTTGCGCGAGCCAGCTGTCAGCATTAATTACATGCTGACAAAATCTTCTCGAACGTCGTGTTGCGCGGGATTTGAACGGATTTTTCTTAATCTCTGTGCTGTCAGTTTGTCAGGTAATGATGATGCCGTTACAGCTCCTCGAGGATGTGCGTAACGTGGCGCTTGCACAACCTGACTCCAGTGCAACTTGACGTTAGCGCAGCCTGATGCTACGTAACTTGATTGTTTGGCAAAATGTAATGTTTTAGCGCCATCTGATGATCGAACACCTTAATGGGTGGCGCAGCTTAATTTTTAGCCTATACAAGACCCCCTTCAAAGTTTTTGAAACTTGAAAATACTTCAAAGTTTTGAAATACTTTAAATTATACTAGTTTTGTTTAGATTGTGCCAATCTACTGTCTGAGCTGTGCCAGTCAACTCGAGCCCGATTCTCCAGCATGGATTGCGTAACTGTTTGGTCTATAAATAGCCTTACACTCTGTGCCTTTCATTTCACTAACATAATTTTCTCGAAACCCTGCCTCCTCCTTTAACCACTCTGTCTCTTCTTCTTCCCGATTCAGAAGCTTCTTCGACAAACCCTAATGGCGCCCAGGAGATTCGATGTTAAGAAAGGAAAGGGCTTCGTCGAGCCTGTATCTCGTGCTTCATCATAAAGAGAGCAGCGACATGCGTGTCAGTACGTTCCACCTTCGTTACGACGAGAGACTGTTAACCCGGCCCTGGAAGGTAAGCATTATACCTGATCATCGACTATCCTATTTAGGGTTTGGCCGGCTCCTGACGTCGTACACCCACTCTTTTTAGAGCGGGGCACAACTCATAACTTGTGCCTCCCTTTTTAGGGTTTGGTTACTGTCGACCCATGTTGCGCGACACTTCGAAATCTGTGTTGTATTTTAAGCGTAATTTTGACGCATTGAGCGGCAAGATGCGGCATAATCATGATTGTTGCGCAACCTGATGGCTGCGCATGCTAAGTGCGGCATAATGTGAGTATCGCACAACCTGACTAAAAAAAGTATTAAATACTTGGTTCATTCCCAACGATGAACCTATTTATGGGGCGCTCTTTATCAAAAAGTCTTTTTACTTTCTCCCTCGTTAAGTGATACGCGCCTATTTATTGGTAAGACGAAGATTCGGCGGGGGCTGACCTTCAGTGTATAAATATATATGGGCATAATGCCCAGCCTCCATCTTCATTCACTCTTATAGCTTCCAAAGAGAACATGAAGCAGGAGATGAACAACCATGGCGACGGCAAAGCTTCTGAGAAGGAGTTGTACTCTGCGTTTGTAGAGTACTTGCTAGAAGCTGACCCGTCGCTGAGGGCAGAAACTTTCTCGACTATTTTAGCCTGACTCCAACAGTCCTCGCTCATTCCAGAGGTGGGCCATCATCTTCTTCCGAAGAGCGTGGCGCCTTAGAACATAGAAAGGATTCCTTCGTTTGATGCCTCGCTCGAGAATCCATAACATGGAGGAACTGAGCGCTGCCTTGCATCAGACTGATGACGGGAAGAAGAAGTGATGTAATGCGAAAGAGTCATTTTACATAATGGCCTATAGCGCCTATGTCTGTAGTGTCTGTCCTCTTTTCCATTATGAAATAAAAATTGGAATTTATTAAACCCTTGCGAATTTGAGCTTTGTTGTGTAACTGTCTTGACACATCCCACACATTTTTTTAACTTTTTTCGGTTCTGTTAACATCAACTTCCAAATACCACGTGGCATTTTCCCCAAAATATACGCCTATAGACGCGCAAAATGTTTCAGCTTCAATTGTATATGAATAATTACGATAAGAAAAGAATATTTACTGATTCTTTTCTTCTTTCTAATGCTTGCAGGAGACCAACTGACAAAAATTCCCAGAACTGACATCGGTGATCTTGGATGTTATGAAGTTGAACCACCTTTGACACACACATCAGAGAGCTCAGAACTCTTCATGCTTAAAAGGGCTTCCTCAAGATGGTAGGAAGGGCCTTTATACATGAGAGTTGGACGGTGGAGAGACAGAATAAGGAATCATATCACGAGGGTGATCTTATTCCTACTTCTCATGAAGGGTCGTCTCTTCTCCACCAGTTGTATTGACAACAACTTTTCTTCGAGCTGCTGCACTCCGTGGTTCTCCTCTCGTCTTTCTGAGAGAGAAGACAAGAGTTGATTCCATTGCCTTTCTCGCTGCTTCAGGTCGAGTCAACAAGGAACTGGCATCAACAAGAAGATCCAAAGATGTAATAGACATTCATTTGTTAGATTTAGAATAAAAATCTCCGATGTAATAGATTTATATCTAGATGTATCTATGTTTTTAAAGAAGGAATAAAGAATAATTTTCTCTTCTTTATGATCTGTTTTGACGTGATGATATAGAAAATAGAATCCAGAGGTAATGTGGACATGAACTCATTTTTCTATAAATGATCTTCAAGTCCGCTGGGACTTAAAGACAGAATATCGTGTCTAAAAGGACAATATCTGTGATAATACAAATTTATCATAAAGAAAAGACATCTTTTAAAACAACTGGGTTCAACAGACGTAATTGATGATTTGGATAGACTCTACGGGAGATTTTGAGTATTTATTATCTTCTGGCTTTATTTACGAAAAAGTAAATAAACGATAATAAATGAAATAGAGATGAAAAGTGTCACGCCCCAGTACCAGAATACTGAGGATAACTAGGCCAGCTACACCATATGAGGTATGCAAACGTCATACGGCGATCGTGGCTGTCAAGAGACAAGAGGGTACATGCTACAATCAAGTCTCATATGGTCTCACAGAGCATCTATGTCTCAATCAATCAAACAAGAAGCAGTAAATAATGGTCATATAAGACAAAGCAGTAAGGCGTCCCCGATGTTTTATCAAAATAAATCATGAGCCTAGCTATACAAAATGATAAGCTAGTACCGAGAGTCATAGGTACATAACCGTAGTCAGATGCAGTCTGATTTAATTACAATTATGTAAAAGAAAACTAATGTCCAGAACAGCCGGCTAAACAGGTGCCGGTGGCTAAATGCCAAGTAAAAAATAGAAGATATCAGAGCATTGAAGAAGAAACCCACTCATGGTCCCTGCGCCCATACTCCTGGTGTGCACCATTGTTCGGGTAGAAGGCTGGATCCTCTGGTGCTGCTACGATATCTGGCCAAACAAAACCAGCGGAAAGGGAGCACATAATGAATAAGACAAAACCCAATGAGTAAATTAAGAAATGATTCAAGAGTTATAGGCTTATACCATATCATCGAGAGAATACGACACCCTTACAACCAAACAAGGATAAACGGTGCCAATATCGTACCGAGATAAGATATATCCTATAACCATGGGCAGGTGAAGGACTTCTGATCGTAATTTCGGTCCATAGTCTACCGCAGCACAATAGCCCAACCCAACAACCAAATAAGGACATGGGTTGGATCACGCACCACGATAGTCCATGTTCCTCAGTTGCTAACCGAAGAAAACATATCACAAACAAGTCGGCTTATAAGCAACCAATCAATCCTACGGCTTTCTATGATTTGTCTGGATTATCCCAGTTATACAATATATAGGAATCCTCAGATCTTATCGCATCAAAGTAGGGCTACCGTGCTAAAACATATAACACATAGCACGTAGGAGTCAGATATAGTCATCTACTAGAGGTGGATGAAACTAAATCCGTGGCAGCCAACCCGATACGTCAGGACAGGACCTGGGGTGGCTAGTAACGTACGATCTCGAGATTCTGTTCCCTTCCAATGCTTCTACCGATTTAAGTTGCTTAGATTAACCCTATCTTGATATTGGAATTACATGTCGTGGTTACATGGTCATCCTCCTATATGTCATACCATAGTACGTGTACCCAAAGTATGGATCCACTTCGGCTCAAGGAATCCCAAATCTAGATCCATGCTTAGTGTAATGCATCAAACAATAATCATTATACCACGACACTATTATTGACCCATTACCATGATTGTGCTGGAAGGTACACATGTATTGACATATAACATGAATGATCACTTAGCTTGTAGAGTCACACCTCAGTGCATTCATTAAATAGCACCGCAGTGCATACTAATATTGTATCTCAATACACACTTAGAACATATACCAGCATGTATACAGGTAATCAGGTCAGGAACACGGTCAAGTCAGGAAGTCACGTAGACCCCTTGTGACATAAAAGTCACATATGAATTCTGGTTAAAGTGAGACATGAAGATTTTAGAAGCCAAAATAAAGATCTACAACTTTTATGTTTTGAGTTTTCAAGATTCTAGCTACAAAACATCTCAAATGGACAAAAATAGTCATTTGGAATGATCTGCGTGCAAGTTACGCGAGAAAAATTGCCCACGGTGCACGTTGCGTGCAAGCACGGCGCACGTTGCGTGCAAGCACGGCGCATGTTGCACGGCAAAAAATTGCGCGGGCGCGCGGCCGTGCAAGTTGCGCGTTGCGCGCGGGTAAAAAAGTCCACGACTCACGTTGCGCGCAAGCATGGCGCGCTCGGGCGCACGACAGAAAATCGCGTGGGTGCGCGGCCGCACAAGTTGCAGTGTGCACGAGGGCAAAAATGCCCACGATGCACGTTACGCACAAGCACGACGCGCGGGCGCACGACAGAAAATTGTGCGGGTGCGCGGCCACGCAAGTTGCACGTTGCGCGCGGGCAAAAACACCCACGACGCACATTGTGCGCAAGCACGGCGCACGGGCGCGTGGCAGCGAAGACACTGCGCGCAGCACTGTTCATCGTTCCGACAACACCAAAAGGTGTGGGGAAGCCATGGACACAAAAATGGATAACTTTCTCATACGAAGTCGAAATTCGGCATTTCAAAAGTCAAAATTGGGTAGAATTGAATTCCCTACAACATGAAACAAGTAATTTTCGAAAGTAAGGAAGTTTGATAGATCAAAACTACAAAAAACATAAAACCCTAGTTTTAGAGGCTTAGATCTACAAAAAACTAGCCATTAAAATTAAAAACTCCAAGAACTAAATTTGTAGAGGATGATGAGAAGAACAATATAGACAAATCATATCAAAGAAAAAAAAAATCAAGAAATAAGAAATATAAGAATCTCTCCATTTGGTGCAAGGTGTACTTGCCTAAATATTGTTTGAGAAAAATAAATGAAAGAGTGAATGAGGAGAGAGAGAGAGGAAGAGAATATATATAAGGGTTAGTTTGACTCAAAGAAACCCTAATCTTAAGCATGCTCTTAACCGTATGACTAATGACATGTTAAATGCTACATGATACAACTAATTAAATTATTTAAATAAAATCCTAATCACAACACGGTTCAGATATCTTATCATCGAATTAGTGAGCCACGCCTACAACCAAACAAGGGCGAGGGGTAGCATACTAATCTGCAACGAGATACTATTCCATACCATGGCCAGTTACAAATACATGATACATACAATCAAGATACAGGTGCCAGATACCATATACAAAAAAATCAAAAATTTACGTATTCCGGAAACGGGGAGTGACAAAAAGACTGATGAATAAGCATGCCTTTTCAAGGAAAGGTTACTTCGATTCTCGAGACAAATAGTAAATAAAGGTCTTTTCACAAGATGAAAGAACATACCTTTTCGAGGAAAGGTTGTTTCGATTTGTGAGACAGAATGTTTGGCTTTCATCCGCCTTTAAATAGTATGGAACTTTTCTGAAAGCATCATTCACTCCTTTTCTCTTATTTGCAAATGTCTTCAGAAGATTTGCCTAAGGAGACGGAAGTCATCTCGAAGATCAAAGCCGTCCTCGACATTCCTTCCGATGAGCCTCTGTCGCCTACTCAGCCAAAAGTCGGAGAAAGCTCGGCTGTCCCTGGATAGAAGCAGGATATTTTCACCAAGCTGGTGGAGCCTGGAAGTACTGTCGAGGAAGAAGCTCCTAGGAAGGCCGCATGCGAACTGCTGGTATCATCGGGCAATAATGTCTTCGAGCTTCTTACGAAATACGTTTTCAATCAAGAGGGCTTCGGTCCTTGCTAATTTTATGTATTTCCTTCTGTCTAAATTTATGCAAATAAAAAGAAATTTTATTTACATTCTGAGTCTCTGTGTTGATATTTCTTCTTTTTCTTTAAACATAGTATTTTTAAGAAATTTGCCATTAATGGACATCATGGTGACTCGACCATCCATACCAGTCAATTGATAAGCTCCATTGGAGAAAATTTTGTGTACAACATAGGGTCCTTCCCACTTTGCTTTGAATTTTCCTTTGCTCATGTGCGTCATAGTCATAGGACATCTGACGGTTAGAAATAGTTCTTCTTTTTGAATTATTCGGACTTTGACTTTACGGTTGAAGGCTTTTGATAGACGAGCTTGGTATAACTCAATATGTTGTTGAGCTAGGAGCCGTTTCTCGTCAAGCGCATCAAGCTCCTGAAGTCTCAGGCGATCATTATTTTCGGTTGTGAGTTCGTTGGCAATGGCAATTCTTAGGAAAGGGATCTGGATTTTCAATGGTAAGACGTCCTCACATCCGTATACCAAAGAGAAATGTATGCAGCCTGTAGGTATAGTAATACGGTAAGCCCACATACATTCTCCAAGCTTCTCACTCCAGTTTCGTTTGTTGGTAGAAACAAACTTCTTGAGGAGTTTGATGATGGTCTTGTTAAATGCTTCTGCCAACCCGTTAGCTGCAGGATTATAAGCTGTAGAAGCAATATTATTGATCCTGTTGTCATCGAAGAATCAAATGAACTTCTGACTGATGAATTGTGGCCCATTATCATGAATAATTCGTCGAGGAACACCGAATCTATAAATCACATGATGCTTGATAAAGTTGATGACGCTGCTTGTCTTGACCTCAGCTAGAGGTATAGCTTCAGCCCATTTTGAGAAGTAAACAGTTATGGCCAATATAAACCGACGTCCTCAAGACGAGGGAGGGTTGATAGGACCTATGACATCCATTCCCCAAGCTTCAAAGGGCCAAGATGCTGTCGTCAGGTGAAGAAATTGTGATGGTTGATGGATAAAGTCAGCATGAATTTGACATGCTCGACACTTCCTTGTATACTCGATGGCATCAGATACCATCGAGGGCCAATAATAGTCCATACGGCGAATGCGATCCAGTAATTTAGGACCAGGTTGATGTGCGCCACAAACACCGTCATGAGCTTCACGAAGTATTTGTTTTGCTTATTCCCCCGTAAGACAACGTAAGAGTAAGTCGTCAAACGTTCGTCGGTAGAGTGTCTTTGTAGTATGATTACAACAAAATCTGAGTGACCGTCGTCGAATTGTTGTAGTCTCCTTGGGATCTTCGGGTAGGATATCATGGACTACGAAGTCTATGAAAGGAGTCCTCCAATCTTCATTGATGGCATAAATTTTAACTGAATTGTTGCATTCCATGTTTGGGTTGTTAACTTCCATATTTAAGTTATTCTGGACACAAAATAACTCTCTATTAGTGATGACGATCATTTGTTGCCTTTTGACGGGAATTTCTAATACTGTTACAACATTAGCGAGTGTATCAGCTTCTGTGTTACATGCTCGGCGTACATGCTCGATAAAGAAGCCTTTGATTGAAGTGGCCATCCTGATCATTGTATCATGATATGGAACCAAATCTTGATGTCGAACTTCGTATGTGCCTCTAACTTGATTGACAATCAGTTTAGAGTCTCCGTAAACTTCAAGATACTCAATATCTAATTGTTTAGCCAATTGGAGACCAATAAGTAAAGCGTTGTATTCAGCCACATTGTTGGAACACGACTCATCTAAAGAATACACTCTTTAGATAGCTAACCCTTCTGGTGAGATGAAAACGATTCCGACTCTAGCAACAATAGCACCTTTTGGTCCAATTCTGGATGCACCATCAAAGAATAAACGCCAAATAAGAATTTCTTCTAAAATTATGTTGGACTCCAAGGTTTTATCTGGAATCTCATCGTAGAGTTTAGATATTTCAGGAACTGGATGAGCTGCCAGAAAGTCAGCAAGGGCTTGACCTTTAACAGACTTTTAAGGAACATAAACCATATCATATTGTGCTAACAATATGGCCCATGTTGCAAGCCTAGAATTGAGTGTACTGGGCTTCTTCATCAGGACCCTGAGAGGGTTAACTCTAGAAATAACTTGAATAGTTTGACCAGTGATATAATATCTCGTCTTTTGAATATCGAACATCAAAGCTAGACATTTTTTTTCTACTGGAGTGTATCGATGCTCAGCTCCAACCATCATACGACTAAGGTAGTAGATAGCATGTTCATGACCCTCTTTATTCTTCTGAGCTAATAAAGCACCTAGGGAATTGTCCATTGCTCAAACATACATCAGAAAAGGTATTCTTGATACTGGAGGCACTAGAACTGGAGGGTTCATCAAGTACCGCTTTATGTCTTCAAATACTTGTTGACATTCTTCAGTTCAAATAAAAGACACACCTTTCTTCATGAGTTGAGTGAACGGTCTACAGCATCCAGAGAGATTTGAGATGAACCTCCTGATGTATGCAAGTCGTCCCTGGAATCCTCGTAACTCTTTTATGTTGCGTGGAGGATGCATCTCTTGAATGGCTTTGATTTTCTCAGGGTCAACGTGTATACCTTTAGAGGTAATAACGAATCCAAGAAATTTGCCACTAGTGACTCCCAGGAATGACTTGATGGGATTCATCTTGAGTTGATACTGGCGCATTAAATCGAAAATAGTTCTCAAATCTTGAATATGGTCTTCTTTTAGACGACTTTTGACAGCAATATCGTCAATATAACATTCAACAGTCTTTCATAAATGATCAAGAAAGATGGAACTCATGGCTCGCTGATAAGTTGCACCAGCATTCTTAAGACCGAATGGCATGATAGTGTAGCAATAAACTCCAAGAGGAGTGCAAAAAGATGTATGTTTCTCATCTTCTAGATGCATCTTAATTTGATTGTATCCTAAAAATCCATCCATAAAGGACATACGATCAAATCTGCAAGTATTGTCAATCATGACATCAGTGATTGGGAGAAGGAATTCGTCTTTGGGACAAGCTTCATTAAGGTCTCTGAAGTCGATGCAGACCCGAACTTTCCCTATTTTCTTCAAAACTGGGATAACATTAGCCACCCAATCCGGATGTTGTTCTTCTCTGATGAAATCGCAGGCGATGAGTTGCTTCTATGGCATCCATCATGTCAGGTCGAAACCGACGTTGTTGCTGTTTAACTGGCTTCGCATTTGGCAGAATATTGAGCTTGTGGGTAGCGATATGAGGATCTAACCCCGACATGTCTTCATAGCTTCAAGCAAATATATTAATATATTCCCTCATGAGTTGGATTAGTTCTTGTTTGTCCGCTTCAGGGAGGCTTTTACTGACAAATTTCGGTTTTGGAGAAATTTCATCTCCAATATTGACTTGAACCAACTGATCTTCAGTAGGTGGCTCACGTTGTTGAAAGCGAAGCTCCCATTGAGTATCCATCCTTTGTGCCCAAGGATCAGATTCAGAAGCTTCGGCAAAGTCTTTATCATCTTTCGAGAACTCGGCATTCACCATATGGAAGATAGAGTCACACGATGGACGTGCCCTACACTTGTGTCTGAATCCCATGAGATAGAATCAGAAAAGTTAGATCGTTATTTTTCCTCGAATTCGGAGGCTTCTGCAGTCGAACTTGGTGAAGTATAACCTAATCCCCACTTCGTTTTGCTGTAGTATTATTGTGATTTTCCTTTCAGAGCAGGCATACGAATAGGAGTTCGTCTTCCTTTGTCGCCGTTGAGACCAGCTTTAAAATTATAGCCCATCTTTTGAATGATATCTTTTGATTGCTGACTATAATGACGTAGTTGAAGTCTTCCGTTATCATGATTTTCTTCTTCACTATCGGGCGTGATCTTTTGATCCGTTCCTTTACTAAAAAGTATAGGAAGTTCATTTTTCTTCCTGGAAGGAACTAAGAAGAAGGAGTCCTGCATTGATTCGAGCAATACTTCATTTTGGGAAGCTTCAACTGCTCCTATGGTAAATGGTTCAAAGTTATCTAACATTTTAAATAACATCGACTATAATAAAGGACATCAGTATACTGTAAAGGATATGATACTTCATTGATTTGTACATCATCATTTACAACATGATTCTTTGCCTTCACAGAGAGCTTAGTAAGGTTGATAACCAGAGGAGAAAGAGAATAAGAAGGAGAAGATTTGTTACGATGAAGGTCGATAACAAGAGGCTTAGAAGAGGTGAGCTCCCTTTGTTCCTTTTCTACAGCAGAAGGCTGTTGGTTATGAGAGGAAAGATGTATAGTCAATGTCTGAGAAGAAGAGGGACAAGTAGCACGTCCTTTGACGGGGATCATGAGAACATCTTTTGAAGTATGTTTCTGATCATCCTCACTATCCATTGTGAATACAACTTTCATGAACTCCTCTTTGTATATCCGAGAGTCCGTAAAATATGCTTCAATGCCCCTAAAAGGATTTAAATCGGCTACTTCCTTTTGGACTTCTCCATTGACATCCACATACTTGAAGCATTAATGTAAAGTGGATGGTACAATGTTATGCACATGCAGAAAGGGTCTTTCCAGCAAAGCATTGTAAGAGCCGTGATTATCAATCACGTAGAAAGTAACCGTCGTACGAAGATTGCCTATTTGAACTTTCAGGCGAATCTTTTCCAAAGGTTCACTTCTTTCAGAATTGAATCCCAGGATTGTCGTGATGGTTGTCGAAAGATTGTGTACGGGAATCTTCAATGCATCTAGTAGAGTCTTTGGCATGATGCTAAGTGTAGACCCAGGATCGATCAAGATACAATCAACCTTCATGGTATCAAAATATCCCGTGAAGTAGAGGGGTCGATCATGATGATTATCTTCCAACAACATATCATCTTGTGTAAAGGTGATGTTTGTCATTAGTTCCATCACACTATGACAATGAAAGCATGTTATAGGCTCATCCTCTGGCTTCTTGAGAAGTGCTAGTATCAGCTTGTGTCAAAGCTTCACTCAACGTTTCTCGAGTCTCCCTTGAAAGACGGAGTAGCTCAAAAATTGACAATCTTGCCGGAGTATTGGCCAGCTGAGCCAATATATCAAAGTTATACGACTTCTCAAGTCCCAAGGTTGAAGTCTTCTTCAATACTTTGTCGAAACGGACAGGCTATTTTTCTTTATCGGCTGTCGTCAGTTTGGGAAGAGTTGGCTCTATCGGGGGTGATGAAGCTGATAGATTATTGACAGCAGGAGAAGATGATGCTTGAGGAGCCTCCAGAGCTGGAGCAGGGTTTTCTTGACCTTCTGAATAATCTCTTAGGTAAGGTTTCCTAGATCTGGTACCAGTTAAGACTTCTTCTTCGGATACAGGCTCAAAGGATACCATATTGCAACTCTTTGCCTGGGTTTTATTTCTAGAAGATTTCTTTTGGCAAGATGGAGAGTTTGTCCAGTAACCCAAACCAACCCGAGATTGGTTGTGAGAAAGACATAGAAAAAGAGGTACATGAGATCCCTTTCCATGATTCAAACCAGAGGCCTTTTATAGATCATATCCCATCTTCGTCATGAGTTCACGAGACTATGGACTATACAGATGAAAAACTAGTTGGTATTTGGCTTCTGATTTTGACAATATTGTCTTATCAGTGGAAGAAGAAGAAGGATTATCTGCTGCCGAGATAAATGTAGCAGTTAGAGGTGGAAGACAATGTCCACCAAATGAAATCATATAACATAATTTATTTTTAGTGGCCTTCTTGGACTTGGTGGAAGTAGGTGGTGTTTCAAAGTCCGCCACTAAATCTGGATGGATCCATATAATCTCCCCTTTATCAGTAGACAAAGGAACAAGACCATCTGTTCGTGCAGGTGGATGATTAACAATTTCTATAGTAGTTCTCGGAATGGGGATGATACCGTCCTGCACAAGTTGAGCTAGAAAATCTCCAAACTGTAAAGAGATGACATTAGCCGTTACAGTTTTCTCGTCTTGCTAGAGAGTGATTGTACCGGAATTGACCATCTCCTGAATTTTACCCTTGAGCACATAGCACGCTATAGTTGGATGTCGAATAAACATATAGTAAACACAATATTTAGGATGATCAGTCTTACCAACTTCATCTGACCGTTTAGGTTCTGGCAGTTGGAGTTTATTGCTCTTGATGAGGAAATCAAAGATACTTATGATATCATCTTCATCGAAAGAGTATTCTTCTTTTGGACGTGGTGCCCGTTGTGGTGGTGCTATAGGGGTAGATATTGGCTGATTTACATTGATAGCTAAGGCTTCTTTGCCTTTGAGGTTAATGGCAAAAGTTTTCTTGCTCTTACGATTGTTCTGACGACGATTATTATTTGGTGTAGCACGTTCATCTTTGTCAAGATTAGGCATTTGAATGCCTAATTGCTTGAATTTGTCAGCACTCTCTTCTGCCGCTTTGGCGTTCATTATGAAAGAAGGCCAATCCTAGAATTGTGTTGATCCTGTCCACATGCTGATTATAGGCAACAAGTTTGATTTGCAAGTGTCTATAGTTAAAACATCTGGAGTTCCGAGAGGTATTTTGAGTGCTTCACGACGGAACCGTTCAATAAAACCTTCAGTCGTTTTATTATGTCGTTGTTTGATTTTGATGAGAGCAGACATAGTCATATCATTAGTTCCCTCATAAAATCATTCTAAGAACATTTGTTTGAAGCCAGCGAAAGAGGTTATACACCCATCTGGTAAACTACGATGCCAGTCATATGCTGTACCAACTAAACAGCCGACAAATACTCTAGTAAGAAGAGCATCATTTGGTTGAATTGATCAGTCATTACTTCAAAGTGATTAAGGTATTGACTTAGAGACGTGCTGCCATCAAACAACATAATAGTAGGGGGTTTATATTTTGGAAGAAATTGTACCTCTTTCCATTCTATAGGATAGGGCTGTTTGATCCTAAGCTTCTGCAGGCCATCCTTCTGTTTGAAAGCCTCAAATTGGGTACGCAAAAGTTTTACAGCCTCATTGGTACCTTTCGTTGATTGCGGAGTAGTGGATTGATTCAATGTGTTAGGAGGGGCTACCGCATGATAAGTACCACCCCCGACACCAGATTGACTTGGAATAGCCTGCGCAGGAATAGAAGCGGTGTGAGGAGATTGTACCCCTAGATCAATATTGGTGGGAACTGATGTTGTCACAGGTTCCTGAGTCGAAATCAGATTCACGACCGATGGAACTGTATGTTGTGCCATAATCACAGCATGCATGCCTGTCATCATCTCAGCCATGTTCTTCAAACTAGCCTCCAAAGCAGCAATTCTCTGCTCTTGACTGGAAGACCTGGAAGTATCTTGATCCTCTGTGACGGTGTAAGCAGTCACTTCTTATAGCTCCCATTCCCGGAAAATTTTTGAAAATATTTTTTTATTATTTATTTGATTTAAATGGTGAATTTTTAGAATTTTGTAAATAATTATTTAGTTAATTATTACGGTAGATGACTTTAGCCATGGTTGAGTTTTGAAGTACCAGACGACTAGGAGTCATGGCACGGATAGTGCAGTGGCGTGCCTTGACTAGTGTATTAGCCATGCCAGGGAAGACTGAGCCATAGTAATGCCCTAACTAGGAAAACCAGGCTAAGTTGTGACCTGACCATTATAAATAGTTTAATTATTTATTATTAATATTAATTGACTTTTAGGTGACCCGGTTGTACAGAACTAGTCCGGACCGGACCCAAACCAAGTCCAAGCCCACGTAGTCGGGTAGTATGTTCAGAGACGACCATATAGATGTATGTGGTATTGGCATTTTACTTTAGTGATTTAGAAAGCATTTTGAAAAATGATTGTTATATATGTATAATTTATATCCTAAATATTCTGGCTATTAGGTTACTATTCTTGTAAACATGATAATATTCTCGTAGAATGATATTTGAATTTTGGCATTTACATATGCAATATACATTGTGTATAAATATGTTCATAAATTGTACACGATGTATTTTATATAAATTCCTAGATAATGTTAATTATATATTTTAGTATTTAGAATTAATAATTATATATATTGATTATAGATATTGATCGTATATATATAATATATATAGTGATTATATACCATGATTGTATTATATGGTGTACATATAGCCATCATACACATATTGTATATATATATATATATATATATGAATGGATATAACAAATATATATATATATATATATATATATATATATATATATATATATATATATATATATATATATATATATATATATATATATATATATATATAAAGAAAAAAATGTAAATGAGATAAATAAAAGGAAAAACAATGATTTATATAGCAGCCCAACCGAGCCCATCAGCAACAGACCATAGGCCTATACTTTCCAGCCCAGCCAGACTCTAAAACCCCATCCCAGCCAAGTCAAAAGCCCAGCCCAGCCAATCTTCCTTTCCCTCACGCGTAGACCCGAGAGTAACAGCCCGACCCTGTTCTGTATCAGCATATATACGCAGAGGAGAGATTGAACGAGAAAGGAAAATAAAAACCCTAATTCGAAGGCACCGCTACCAACCTACGCACCCACAATGCCCCTCTACGACCCTGGACGTGCCACCCTTGGCGCCGCGCACGGCCACGGCCTGCCGGAATGCACAGAACCGATAGTAAAAAGAGCAATGCTCTGTTTCGCCAACGGCCAGGTACCTTGTTTCTCCGTCGGTTTTTATCACATCCACTTGATAATTTTTTGATCTGTAAATTTATACTAGAATCCTACATAACCCACTCGGATTCCTAACAAATAAAATTAATAGATGGCCAAGGAATCTCTCGAAAAATCGAGGCAAATCCGACCAAAAACTACTGTTTCGGAAAACAGTAAGGATGACCCAAACACCCACTTGGAAGCGAGTTTATGAACAAACCATTAAGGTATTTTGAAAACCAATCAAAAATAGTCCTAGCCAATCTATAAGGCTCTGCGACCCAATTTACAGAACACGATTACATCGACTACACGCCGAGAAATCGGATCCCAAACTTTGACAAAAACCTGTTTGCAAAACTTAGAAAATTCATCAATACGACGTACGTCCTGCCAATCCGGGCGACGTGGTCGCGAGCCGAAGGCATCGAAAGATGTGTAACAGCTTCATGGTCATGTGGGCTTTGACAGAATTCAAATTGGTTGCGTGTGCGCGACGAATTTGATACGTATCCGTCGAAATTTACCATATCGACCTCTGTGCAAATTCTCCAATTCCTTTGTGTACGCTCGTCAGATCGAGACGAAACTTGTGCCAACAGGACCGTATCATTTTTCTGGTCCTGTATGCCAAGTTTGGTCCAATTCTGAGATAGTTGATCGGATCGTCGTTTTGTGGGCCCCACGATCCAATTCAACGGGCGATTTTGTGCACGGCCCACCGTAATCCAAAATTAGACGTACCGTTGGGTTCAAATCATCAAAACGAATCCGTAGATATGTAGTTTGACAACTTTAAAGACCATTGACCCTGGCACGCTTTTCAGTATAAAATGGGTCCAACGGCGAAAATCGTTTTGGCCCAAAATTACCGTTTTGCCCCTGTGTCCAGAATTGGATGTAAAGACATGCAATCGTAGCTAATTTGACTATTCTAAGAATGTTGGCAATGTCTGTTTCAGCTTTCGGAGACGGTTATGATGATTTGGACTTATTGGCTTTTCAGCTGACTATATTTTCTTGGATCTGCGTGCAACCTCCAGGCAAGTATATCTTGTCTCCCTCTACAGTTTTTTTTACATGTATTGTATTTCATTTCTCAGTTTTATTTGTTTATGGACATGTGCTTTTCATATTATATTCTTTTGAGTTGTTTTCATTGCATATAGCCGTGTTCATGTTTGGTCTTGTGGTTCACACTTGGAGTTTCTCGTCAGTACCTTGCTTGAGTCGTATCATAGAACGAGTACGTGTAATTGAACTGCTAAATCCTTAATATTGTTTCCTTGGCACCAGAGAGTCCACACTCGGGATGAGGGTGTTTTTCTTGATCTGTTTACATCCGTGAGTCCACACTCGGGACGAGGATGTCGATTATTTGCACCAGAGAGTCCATACTCGGGACGAGGGTGTTGACTTGACTTAACTTGCACCAGAGAGTCCACACTCGGGGTGAGGGTGTTTATATCAGAGAGTCCACACTCGGGACGAGGATGTAGTACTTGCACCAGAGAGTATACAATCGGGACGAGGGTGCCTTGCCGTGAACTAACCAGAGAGTCCACACTCGGGATGAGGGTTAGAGCTTAGTTCAAACCCGTGAGTCCACACTCGGGATGAGGGTTTGGTTCTTCCATTTGATCTCGTGTTCATTGTTCGCTCGGCAGTTCATTTACGCGTAGTTGTTCTAGTGTTCGTGTGTTCGTGTTCGTAGTCATTTGTCGTGTTCTTGTTTTCTTGTTTATTTTCTTGCGTATGATAAAACTGTTAGATAGGCATGTATATTATGTATCTTGCTATGTCCTCTGAGGACCTGATGATCTTTTCAGGTTTAGCGATTGCATGGAGTTAGCTAGTAGTTCTGGATGGCGGAGAATTTGCGGTTCTAGTGGGATCCAGGTATCATTATTACGTTTATTATCCTTTCCTGCTCTACATACCTTTTCATGAGTTATCCTGTTTATTGATTTAGTTTAGAGACTCTTGTTATTTTCCTTAGAGTCTTATCGGACATATATGCTAGTGGGCTGCAGACCACGACATATAGTGTTCATTCATGTTTCGTACACTTATTGTGGATTTGAGCTATAGATTTGTTTTGTTATGATTTGGCAGTATACCATAGTCTTGATAGCATTTACGTATTCGAGAGTGTCTGGAGTCCGCTTGATACGTAGCTGGCTTGCTCATGTGCTTGCATCCGAAAAGCAGGTACGGGTCATGACAAGTTTTTTTGGTGGCCCATATATGTCAAAGCATATCATACTGGTTACGTAACTGTACTGGTACGAGTCTGCGACTATGACTAAACTTTAGAAATCTCAATCCACACTGCCTTGAAAATTCTTTTTAGAAATTTTTCTACCGTTCTTGAAATTCTATACTTTCTCACGATTATTCTTCTTTGCTTTTCTGTACCATTGATTCTCGTCCCTTCCTATTCCGAGGTGATGAATGATCGTGCTGTCTAGAATTCATCAGAAACTCTTGAGTTATAGTATAATATTGCTTGATTATTGAATATTTGACTGTTTATAGATTTGAGGGATTATAAATATCATATGCCTTAGATATCTGTTAGAGAATTGTTAGCAACTAGTTAGAAGGATATACGATTTTAGTGGCCATGTTTTGAGGAGTAGTGTGGCCAAAGGTGGGTAGAAGTCCTCACGTATTCGGAGTGATGAAATGACTAAAGAAGGTTATAAAATATTTTGAGAGATTAAATTTGAGAAGATCTATTAGACTTTGATTTTTAAGGAATACTTATGAATTAGAATTTCGAGGACGAAATTATTTTAAGGTGGGTAGATTTGTCGCTCCCCTTCCCGAAAAAATTTTGAAAATATTTTTTCATTATTTATTTGATTTAAATGGTGAATTTTTAGAATTTTGTAAATAATTATTTAGTTAATTATTACGGCAGATGACTTTAGCCATGGTTGAGTTTTGAAGTACCAGACGACTATTAATCATGGCACGGGTAGTGCAGTGGCGTGCCTTGACTAGTGTATTAGCCATGCCAGGGAAGACTGAGCCATAGTAATGCCCTAACTTGGAAAACCAGGCTAAGTTGTGACCTGACCATTATAAATAGTTTAATTATTTATTATTAATATTAATTGACTTTTAGGTGACCCGGTTGTACTGAACTAGTCCGGACCGGACCCGAACCAAGTCCAAGCCCACGTAGTCGGGTAGTATGTTCATAGAAGACCATATAGATGTATGTGGTATTGGCATTTTACTTTAGTGATTTAGAAAACATTTTGGAAAATGATTGTTATATATGTATAATTTATATCCTAAATATTCTTGCTATTAGATTACTATTCTTGTAAACATGATAATATTCTCGTAGAATGATATTTGAATTTTGGCATTTACATAGGCAATATACATTGTGTATAAATATGTTCATAAATTGTACACGATGTATTTTATATAAATTCCTAGATAATGTTAATTATATATTTTAGTATTTAGAATTAATAATTATATATATTGATTATAGATATTGATCGTATATATATATATATATAATATATAGTGATTATATACCATGATTGCATTATATGGTGTACATATAGCCATCATACACATATTGTATATATATACATATGCATGGATATAACAAATATATATATATATATATATATATATATATATATATATATATATATATATATATATATATATATATATATATATATATATATTTTGAGGAAATTAAACTTTTATTGTGTATATATATATATATATATATATATATATATATATATATATATATATATATATATATTGTGTATATATATATATATATATATATATATATATATATATATATATATATTATATATATAATATATATAAAGAAATAAATGGAAATGAGATAAATAAAAGGGAAAACAATGATTTATATAGCAGCCCAACCGAGCCCATCAGCAACAGACCACAGGCCTATACATCCCAGCCCAGTCAGACTCTAAAACCCATCCCAGCTAAGTCAAAAGCCTAGCCCAGCCAATCTTCCTTTCCCTCACGCGTAGACCCGAGAGTAACAGCCCGACCCTGTTCTGTATCAGCATATATACGCAGAGGAGAGATCGAACGAGAGAGGAAAACGAAAACCCTAATCCGAAGGCACCGCTACCACCCTACGCACCTACAACGCCCCTCTACAACCCTGGACGTGCCACCCTTGGCGCCGTGCACGGCCACGGCCTGCCGGAATGCACAGAACCGACAGTAAGCAGAGCAATGCTCTGTTTCGCCAACGGCCAGGTACCTTGTTTCTCCGTCGGTTTTTATCACATCCACTTGATAATTTTTCGATCTGTAAATTTATACTAGAATCCTACATAACCCACTCGGATCCCTAACAAATAAAATTTATAGATGGCCAAGGAATCTCTCAAAAAATCGAGGCAAATTCGACCAAAAACTACTGTTTCGAAAAACAGTAAGGATGACCCAAACACCCACTTGGAAGCGAGTTTATGAACAAACCATTAAGGTATTTTGAAAACCAATCAAAAATAGTCCTAGCCAATCTATAAGGCTCTGCGACCCAATTTACAGAACACGATTACATTGACTACACGCCGAGAAATCGGATCCCAAACTTTGACAAAAACCTGTTTGCAAAACTTAGAAAATTCATCGATACGACGTGCGTCCTGCCAATCCGGGCAACGTAGTCGCAAGCCGAAGGCATCGAAAGATGTGTAACGGCTTCGTGGTCATGTGGGCTTTGACATAATTCAAATTGGTTGCGTGTGCGCGACGAATTTGATACGTATCCGTCGAAATTTACCGTATCGACCTCTGTGTAAATTTTCCAATTACTTTGTGCACGCTCGTCAGATCGAGACAAAACTTGTGCCAACAGGACCGTATCCTTTTTCTGGTCCTGTATGCCAAATTTGGTCCAATTCTGAGACAGTTGATCGGATCGTCGTTTTGCGGACCCCACGATCCAATTCAACGGGCGATTTTGTGTACGACCCACCGTAATCCAAAATTAGACGTACCGTTGGGTTCGTATCATCAAAACGAATCTGTAGATATGTAGTTTGACAACTTTAAAGACCATTGACCCTGGTACGCTTTTTGGTACAAAACGGGTCCAACGACGGACATCGTTTTGGCCCAAAATTACCGTTTTGCCCCTGTGTCCAGAATTGGACGTAAGGACATGCAATCGTAGCTAATTTGACTATTCTGAGAATGTTGACAATGTCTGTTTCAGCTTTCGAAGACGGTTATGATGATTTGGACTTATTGGCTTTCCAGTTGACTATATTTTCTTCGATCTGCGTGCAACCTCCAGGCAAGTATACCTTGCCTCCCTCTACAGTTTTTTTTACATGTATTGTATTTTATTTCTCAATTTTGTTTGTTTATGGACATGTGCTTTTCATATTATATTCTTTTGAGTTGTTTTCATTGCATATAGCCGTGTTCATGTTTGGTCTTGTGGTTCACACTTGGAGTTTCTCGTCAGTACCTTGCTTGAGTCGTGTCATAGAACGAGTACGTGTAATTGAACTGCTAAATCCTTAATATTTTTTCCTTGGCACCAGAGAGTCCACACTCGAGACGAGGGTGTTTTTCTTGATCTGTTTACATCCGTGAGTCCACACTCGGGACGAGGATGTCGATTATTTGCACCAGAGAGTCCACACTCGGGATGAGGGTGTTTACATCAGAGAGTCCACACTCGGGACGAGGATGTAGTACTTGCACCAGAGAGTCCACACTCGGGACGAGGGTGCCTTGCCGTGAACTAACCAGAGAGTCCACACTCAGGACGAGGGTTAGATCTTAGTTCAAACCCGTGAGTCCACACTCGGGATGAGGGTTTGGTTCTTCCATTTGATCTCGTGTTCATTGTTCGCTCGACAGTTCATTTACGCGTAGTTGTTCTAGTATTCGTGTGTTCGTGTTCGTAGTCATTTATCGTGTTCCTGTTTTCTTGTTTATTTTTTGCGTATGATAAAACTGTTAGATAGGCATGTATATTATGTATCTTGCTATGTCCTCTGAGGACCTGATGATCTCTTCAGGTTTAGCGATTGTATGGAGTTAGCTAGTAGTTCTGGATGGCGGAGGATTTGCGGTTCTTATGGGATCCAGGTATCATTATTACGTTTATTATCCTTTCGTGCTCTACATACATTTTCATGAGTTATCCTGTTTATTGATTTAATTTAGAGACTCTTATTATTTTCCTTAGAGTCTCATCGGACATATATGCTAGTGGGCTGCAGACCACGACATATAGTGTTCATTCATGTTTCGTACACTTATTGTGGATTTGAGCTATAGATTTGTTTTGTCATGATTTGGCAGTATACCATAGTCTTGACAGCGTTTACATATTCGAGAGTGTCTGGAGTCCGCTTGATACGTAGCTGGCTTGCTCATGTGCTTGCATCCGAAAAGCGGGTGCGGGTCATGACAAGTTTTTTTGGTGGCCCATACAGGTCAGAGCATATCATACTGGTTACGTAACTGTACTGGTACGAGCCTGCGACTATGACTAAACCTTAGAAATCTCAATCCACACTGCCTTGAAAATTCTTTTTAGAAAATTTTCTACCGTTCTTGAAATTCTATACTTTCTCTTGATTGTTCTTCTTTGCTTTTCTGTACCATTGATTCTCGTCCCTTCCTATTCCGGGGTGAAGAATGATCGTGCTGTCTAGAATTTATCAGAAACTCTTGAGTTATAGTATAATATTGCTTGACTATTGAATATTTGACTGTTTATAGATTTGAGGGATTATAAATATCATATGCCCTAGATATCTGTTGGAGGATTGTTAGCAACTAGTTAGAAGGATATACGATTTTAGTGGCCGTGTTTTGAGGAGTAGTGTGGCCAAAGGTGGGTAGAAGTCCTCACGTATTCGTAGTGATGAAATGACTAAAGAAGGTTATAAAATATTTTGAGAGATTAAATTTGAGGAGATCAAGGTGATAGTAGACTTTGATTTTTAAGGAATAGTTATGAATTAGAATTTCGAAGACGAAATTATTTTAAGGTGGGTAGATTTGTCGCTCCCCTTCCCGAAAAAAATTTGAAAATATTTTTTCATTATTTATTTGATTTAAATGGTGAATTTTTAGAATTTTGTAAATAATTATTTAGTTAATTATTACGGAAGATGACTTTAGCCATGGTTGAGTTTTGAAGTACCAGACGACTATTAATCATGGCACGGGTAGTGCAGTGGCGTGCCTTGACTAGTGTATTAGCCATGCCAGGGAAGACTGAGCCATAGTAATGCCCTAACTAGGAAAACCAGGCTATGTTGTGACCTGACCATTATAAATAGTTTAATTATTTATTATTAATATTAATTGACTTTTAGGTGACCCGGTTGTACTGAACTAGTCCGGACCGGACCCGAACCAAGTCCAAGCCCACATAGTCGGGTAGTATGTTCAGAGAAGACCATATAGATGTATGTGGTATTGGCATTTTACTTTAGTGATTTAGAAAAATTTTTGGAAAATGATTGTTATATATGTATAATTTATATCCTAAATATTATTGCTATTAGGTTACTATTCTTGTCAACATGATAATATTCTCGTAGAATGATATTTGAATTTTGGCATTTACATAGGCAATATACATTGTGTATAAATATGTTCATAAATTGTACACGATGTATTTTATATAAATTCCTAGATAATATTAATTATATATTTTATTATTTAGAATTAATAATTATATACATTGATTATAGATATTGATCGTATATATATAATATATATATAGTGATTATATACCATGATTGCATTATATGGTGTACATATAGCCATCATACACATATTGTATATATATACATATGCATGGATATAACAAATATATATATATATATAAAGAAATAAATGGAAATGAGATAAATAAAAGGGAAAAGAATCATTTATATAGCAGCCCAACCGAGCCCATCAGCAACAGACCACATGCCTATACTTCCCAGCCCAGCCCGACTCTAAAACCCCATCCCAGCCAAGTCAAAAGCCCAGCCCAGCCAATCTTCCTTTCCCTCACGCGTAGACCCGAGAGTAACAGCCCGACCTTGTTCTGTATCAGCATATATACGCAGAGGAGAGATCGAACGAGAGAGGAAAACGAAAACCCTAAACCGAAGGCACCGCCACCACCCTACGCCACCCACAACGCCCCTCCCCGACCCTGGACGTGCCACCCTGGGCGCCGCACGCGGCCACGGCCTGCCGGAATGCACAGAACTGACAGTAAGCAGAGCAATGCTCTGTTTCGCCAACGGCCAGGTACCTTGTTTCTCCGTCGGTTTTTATCACATCCACTTGATAATTTTTTGATCTGTAAATTTATACTAGAATCCGACATAACCCACTCGGATCCCTAACAAATAGAATTTATAGATGGCTAAGGAATCTCATGAAAAATCGAGGCAAATCCGACCAAAAACTACTGTTTCGGAAAACAGTAAGGATGACCCAAACACCCACTTGGAAGCGAGTTTATGAACAAACCATTAAGGTATTTCGAAAACCAATCAAAGACAATCCTAGCCAATCTATAAGGCTCTGTGACCCAATTTACAGAACTCGATTACATCGACTACACGCCGAGAAATCGGATCCCAAACTTTGACAAAAACCTGTTTGCAAAACTTAGAAAATTCATCGATACGACGTGCGTCCCGCCAAAATTACCGTTTGGCCCAAAATTACCGTTTTGCCCAAATTACCGTTTTGCTCCTGTGTCCAGAATTGGACATAAGGACAGGCAATCCTAGCTAATTTGACTATTTTGAGAATGTTGGCAATGTCTGTTTCAGCTTTCGGAGACGGTTATGATGATTTGGACTTATCGGCTTACTAGTTGACTATATTTTCTTGGATCTGCATGCAACCTCCAGGCAAGTATACCTTGCCTCCCTCTACAATTTTATTTACATGCATTGTATTTCATTTCTCAGTTTTATTTGTTTATGGACATGTGCTTTTCGTATTATATTCTTTTGAGTTGTTTTCATTGCATATAGCCGTGTTCATGTTTGGTCTTGTGGTTCACACTTGGAGTTTCTTGTTAGTACCTTGCTTGTGTCGTGTCATAGAACGAGTACGTGTGATTGAACTGCTAAATCCTTGATATTGTTTCCTTGGCACCAGAGAGTCCATAATCGGGATGAGGGTGTTTTTCTTGATCTATTTACATCCGTGAGTCCACACTCGGGACGAGGATGTCGATTATTTGCACTAGAGAGTCCACACTCGGGACGAGGGTGTTGACTTGACTTAACATGTACCAGAGAGTCCACACTCGGGACGAGGGTATTTATATCAGAGAGTCCACACTCGGGACAAGGATGTAGTACTTGCACCAGAGAGTCCACACTCGGGACGAGGGTGCCTTGCCGTGAACTAACCAGAGAGTCCACACCCGGGACGAGGGTTAGTACTAACCAGAGAGTCCACATTCGGGACGAGGGTTAGAGCTTAGTTCAAACCCATAAGTCCACACTCGGGATAAGGGTTTGGTTCTTCCATTTGATCTCGTGTTCATTGTTCGCTCGACAGTTCATTTACGCCTAGTTGTTCTAGTGTTCGTGTGTTCGTGTTCGTAGTCATTTATCGTGTTCATGTTTTCTTGTTTATTTTCTTGCGTATGATAAAACTGTTAGATAGGCATGTATATTATGTATCTTGCTATGTCCTCTGAGGACCTGATGATCTCTTCAGGTTTAGCGATTGCATGGAGTTAGCTAGTAGTTCTGGATGGCGGAGGATTTGCGGTTCTTGTGGGCTCCAGGTATCATTATTACGTTTATTATCCTTTCGTGCTCTACATACCTTTTTATGAGTTATCCTGTTTATTGATTCAGTTTAGAGACTCTTGTTATTTTCCTTAGAGTCTTATCGGACATACATGCTAGTGGGCTGCAGACCACGACACATAGTGTTCATTCATGTTTCGTACACTTATTGTGGATTTGAGCTATAGATTTGTTTTGTCATGATTTGGCAGTATACCATAGTCTTGACAGCGTTTACGTATTCGAGAGTGTCTGGATTCAGCTTGATACGTAGCTGGCTTGCTCATGTGCTTGCATCCGAAAAGCGGGTGCGGGTCGTGACACTTCTCTAGCCCTTGAAGACGAGCTAGTGGAAAGAATGGTCCTTTCAGAACTTCCACTGTCAGCATCAAAGTCACATAAAGAACTATTCCCAGAATAAGTGATAGGGATATCTTTTTGATTGAAGGAATCTTGGTTAGAATCAAGAAGATTCCTTTGACCGATTGTGTCTTGGTCGGAAGGAAGATTTTTTTGACCGATTATTTCTCGACTTCTTGATCTAGTATATTGATATACTCCTTCTTTGGATTCATAAATCCGATCTAAGTGTTGCTGACTAGGATTATGGAATGCATTACGTCTTGGACGTTTTCCACCCCAGTGCTTCGAGATGTCATGTTGACAGGAGCAAAGAGTAATTCATCTTCGTCTACTAGGATTGGTTCAGGAGTCTGAACATAATTCAAACAGTCAAAGACGGTCCGCTTGGCTGACTGACAGCAGCATTTGATGACAACTTCATGGTGGTGATTACAATGATGTTGTTGCTGTTGGACCGCCGTTGAACATGATGGATTTGCAACCTTCCGCTTCTGTATTAAGAGTTCACGGAGGTCACTAACAGGACGAGAAGAAGTTGTAGGAATGTAGTCTTTGACGATATTCGAGACATGATTCCTGTTCCTGAGGTGTTCTGTACCTTGAGTGTACAAGGACGTGCTAAGCTGGTTAGCATAAGTCACATGATCTTTCACCTCAACATTCTTCCTCTGGTGTAAGTTAGCAATTGGTGTCGGTTGCGCTTGATACATCTTATGCTTTCCCGAAGTTGAGCCTAATTGGCACCTGTTGATATAGGTGCGCAAGTCTGACAGAGGAGCTACTTGTGCATCTACTCGAGATACTAGTAGTTTGCTTCGTCGGGATCTTGAAATACATAAGGTTGGTAAATCCTACCCTGATCTCTTTGGAGTAGGCATAATACCCTTTTGCATGGAAGGTTTATTCTGAATAGAACCCATCTTCCCGACAGAGATTTGGTTGTCTCTGTTAAGGAGAGCAGTACTTTCCACCCAGTCAACGACTCGAGCAAAATGAGGAAAAGCTAAAGAGCATTTTCCTTGATTTAGTGATTTCTCACTAAACTTCTGATTTGGTGGCAAAGAGGGAATCACTAAACAGTGCTTCTCTTTACGTTACGCTAGTACAGAAGTACGTGCAGGTTGTGCCAGGGAATGAACATGCGCAAGTTGTGCCGGAGCAGAAACATGAGCAAGTTGTACTGGAGCAGAAAAGGCCAAATGGCACTTTCCTTTATTTTGGACAGCAGTGTGTCGAGGCAGAGTCTCCTTCGATTTTAGAATCGAAAAAGTGGAGAGATTATCCAAGAGACTGTCTTCCTTAGGTTGCGCCAAAACAGTGATGGGTGCAAGTTGTGCAGAAGTAAGAACATGTGTAGGTTGCGCCAGGAAAGAGAAGGCCAAAGGACACTTTTTTTGTCTTGGACAGCAGTGTGTCGAGACAGAGTCTCCTTCGATTTCAGAATCGAAAAAGGGGAGGGATTAGCCAAAAGACTGTCTCCCTTAGGTTGCGCCAAAGCAAAGATGGGCGCAAGTTGCACAGAGGCAAGAGATTGCACCGTCGAGGACTTAGGAGTCCAAACAGAGTGCATCTTGCTCTTAACAGCAGCAGCAGTAAGCTTGGCACCCCCAGCATTGATCATGGTCTCGTAGGATGTCTGGTCGACTTGAACGACTAGGGTCTTCTGCGTCTTGCCGATCGACGCGGTATCACATTGAGTTGTCACTTTCTCATCGGAAGAGAAAGTCGTCCCCATTAGAGTCGCCATTTTGTTCGCAAAGAACAAAAGTCTTTATTACAATCTAAGAAAAGAGTATAGGAGTACAATTGATTTCTGGAGAAGTACAACTATAGGAATCTGATCAGAAGACGATCACTTTATCCCTTGGACGATGTGATATCGAAGGCACGAGCTTCTGGAGAATGCAGCAGCACTTTAGCAGGAGATTACGATCACTCTTGATGCCTTGTGATTGATTTAAAACTCTATTTATAGAGTTCTTGAAATAACTGTTTAGTAGTTATTCTGGATTGCGCGCGCTTCAGGATGCGCGTGGCGCAATGTAGCAACTTGCGCGAACGGTTGTACCAACTGCTATGGACGCATGGCATCATATGATTGAGATACGCATGGTCGTGGGCAGTGTAGTGGGCACGTTCTGCGAAGTTAGTGGCTTGCACACCACGTCACTCTGTCTTGAACACTAGTTGATCACCTTGTGCGAGCTTCATCAGATTGCGCATAGCATAATGTAACAACTTGTACAAGATGTTGTACCGACTGCTATGGACGTATGGCATCATTTGATTGAGATGCACGTGGTCGTGGGCAGTATAGTGAGCACGCTCTGTGAAGTTGGTGGCTTGTGCGCCACGTCACCCTATTAAAAATAAGAATTGATCAAGTGGCGCCAACTTGTCATACTTCACATGGGCACAACTGGCCAACTGGCGCCTTTGACTAGGTTGTTTTTGTGCTGTACTGATTAATCCTTGTGCCATACAGTGACTTGTGCGAACCAGCTGTCAGCATTAATTACATGCTGACAATCTTCTCGAGCGCCACGTTACGCAGGATTTGAACGAATTTTTCTTAATCTTCGTGCTGTCAGTTTGTCAGGTAATGATGATGCCGTTACAGCTTCTCGAGGAAGTGTGCCACGTGGCACTCGTGCAACCTGACTCCAGCGCAACCTGATGTTGGCGCAGCCTGATGCTGCATAACTTGATTGTTTGGCGCAATGTAATGTTTTAGCGCCATCTGATGATCGAACACCTTAATGGGTGGCACAGCTTAATTTTTAGCCTCTACAGTTTTGTGCGTCAAAATTATTGGTCTTCTGATAGCCATGACAAGATCACCCACTTGGAATGCTCTTTCTCTGACTTTTTTATTGAAAGCCCGGGCGATACGTGATTGATATAGCTCGATCCGCTACTGAACCTGGAGGCATTTTTCATCTAGAGGTTCCAATTGTTGGAGCTGCATGCGATGATTGTCTTCCACAGTAAGTTGGCTTAGAAGGGCCACATGGAGGGGGGGATTTGGATCTCTAGTAGGAGTACTGCTTCGCTCCCGTATACGACTGAAAATGGCGTGTTTCCTGTTGGAGTCCGGATCGTTGTACGTTATGCCTAGAGACATTCGCTCAGCTTTTCATCCCAGTCACGCTTGTTGGACAAGGCGAACTTCTTCCACAATTTGATAATCGTCTTGTTGAAAGCTTCTGCTAACCCATTCGCTGCTGGGTGTAAGGGGTTGAAGCCACATTTTGAATCCGATAATTTTGCGGAATCAATAGAAGATATGACCCACAAATTGGGGGCCATTGTCGTGGATGATGTGCTTGGGAATCCCGGAACGATAAATCACGTGATGTTTAATAAAAGCAATCACATTGGACTTCTGTTAATGGAACTGATGTAGAGGCTTAAAAATATCAAAATATTGCATAGCGCCATTCACAGATAGCACCAAGGTATATCTATCAAATGGTGCCTTGTAGCAAATGGCACCTGACATCAGATAGCACAGGCTGCCACGTGGCGAGCTTCCTCGAGAAGTTAAGTTGTCAGTCATAATGACTGACAATACGACAGTCAAGGAAATCCCTTCGAATCTCGAGCGTACGGCGCTCGAAGAGGATCATGTCAGATCTGTCATAATGATAACTGTTAGTTACTCTATGCCATTTATCAATGTCACAAAGTGCTAACTCCTTACAGACTTAATGCTCAGTGCATTTCACAATCGACACCAATCAACAAGATACGCCATTCATTTACTGGTGCTAATCAATCAATTATCATCCAAAAGCAGTGACGTGACACGCATGCCACTAATCTCGAAGAATATACATGCGAAATTGCCTATGACCAAGCGCATTTCTCTCACAGAATGCTATGCGTCCCATGCACTTAAGCTAACCGTTCGCACGAATGGGTGAAACAGAACATGATGCACAAAATAATGTACAAATTAGTACATTTTATATTATGCTCCAACCATTGTAATTGCCTGGCAGTTACCCCAAAACTCTATAAAAGGAGTTCCAAATCACTTCTTAAGGCATCATTAATGATTATAGTCTCTTGACAAGAGTTTTTGGTACTTTTTCATTACTTTTACAGCACGTTCCAGAGCTTTTATCCTTCGACATCGCATCATCCAAGGGATAAAATGATCATCTTTTGATCAGATTCCTAAAGTTGTAATTCCCCAGAATCAAATTGTACTCTTGTACTTTTCTTTCTTAGTTTGTAGTTAAGTTTTCTCGGAAAACTTTTGTTTTTGCAAACAAAATGGCAACTCTGCTGGGGACAACTTTCTCCTCTGACGAGAAGGTGATAACTTAATGGGATATTACATCAGTCGGCATGATGTAGGAGACTTTGGTTCGAATTCGACCAAATAGCTTACGAAGAACTGATTGGCGTTGGTAGTAACTAGCATGCCACTGCTACTGCCAAGTGCACCACCACTGCTGCTGCTAAGAACACGGCAAGTCCACCGCCGCGCCAATCAATGTTATTGCTGCTCAAGACAAGGGAAAGCGCCCAATGGCCACTCCCCACTCTTTTCCAGTCCTTGACTTGGTGGAAGACTCACTCGATTGCGCCTCTGTGCTTATCAGTGCCAGAACATCTTTGAACAAGAACTCTACTTCTCTTGGCAATGCCAAGAAAATAAGTTCTGTTCAAAGTTCACTTCCTTCTGCCTATAGGTAGGGCTGCAAACGAGCCAAGCTGAGCCAAGCTTTTGTAAGCTTGAGCTTGGCTTGACTAGAATTAACCGAGCTCGAGCTCGAGCTCAAGCTTGATAAATTTTTTATTTTAGAGCTTGAGCTTGGCTCGAGCTTGTTTATATTAAGCTTGAGCTTGGCTTGGTTTGAGCTCGAGCTTGATTTGATAAGCAAGCTTGATAAGCAAGCTTGATTCAAGCTTCATAAACAAGCTCGATAAGCTCAAAATCAGGCTCGTTAAGCTAAATTTCAAGCTTGTTCAACTTTATTTCAAGATTAATGAGCTCGATTTCAAGCTAGTTAGGCTTGAATTCAAGTAACTGTAATATTAACACTTTATATATAAAAATTTAATTTAAAAAGTCCCTTCATATCAATTATTAAGAACATATAAATATATAATAGACACAGCCATATTATTATTATTATTATTATTTGCGAGCTGGCTCGTTTAGAAGCTCGTTTAGGAGCTCGTTTGTTGTTGAATTATATATATATATATATATATATATATATATATATATATATATATATATATATATATATATATATATATATAAAATTCAACAACAAACGAGCTCCTAAACGAGCTTCTAAACGAGCCAGCTCGCAAGCTCATAAACGAACCAGCTTGTGAGCTCAAACGAGCCGAGTACTTCTAAGCTTGAGCTTGGCTCGTTTATTAAACGAGCTCGAAAATGAAGCTTGAGCTCAACTTGTTTACTAAACGAACCGAGCTCAAACGAGCTTTTATCAAGCCGAGCTCCGAGCAGCTCGCGAACGGCTTGGCTCATTTGCAGCCCTACCTATAGGCGTCGTGCCAAACACGTTGTGCCAGTGTACACAGAACACCAAGGCGTCCTACCTACTCCACGCCAGACTGACTTGTGCTAATCTGTCCAACACCATGATCTCTCCACTCTACGCATATCAAGAAGAAAATAGGAAAGATCGAAGGTGTCACATACCGACAACCAAGTGGCTACAGGTACTGATATGCGACCTATCTTAATTGGCGTAGAGTAGAATTTCCTCAATCAGGTCATATGGTGCACCAAAAAATCATGATGCAGTCTGTGCCAACTACCAGTTCGCGCACAGTGAGGGCTTCTAAGAGCCAAAGCCCACTCACCTATGCCAATGAGCTCAGTACTACCCTGTACACGCAGGGAACACAAAAGTTTAGGAATATGTATCATATTCCTAATATAATCAGGTAGAGTCTGCCTTCTTCTTCTTCTTTTCCTTCTACTGTACCCGATCTCTGTGAGCTTATTGTACAAAAGCGGAAGACCACGAGTTCATTTCGTGCATCGGTGACTCCACAGGATGAACATCACTGTAACCAATATTATGAGATAGTAATCAAGTGCTGCTGTAAGACAGCCAAATGTCCGTGTTCGATCACTTGAATTACCCTCGCTCTCTTAATGTTATCCTGATAGATAAAGATAAATAATCTCGTGCATCAGCAACTACACACAACAAACGTCACTGCAATTTGCTTGAAGTTGATGTCAAGTGCTGCTGCAAGCCAGCAAAATGGTCTGAGTTTAACTGTTTGAATTACTCTCGATCTCCCAATGTGATCCTGATGGATGAAGACGAATTATTGTTTGCTTATGTCAATATGACATCTCGTAGCAATGCGGGTGGAAGATGCCCAAGGCATAATTCATCACGACCTTCGAGCCGACAATTCCGCAATGAAGCTCTTGACTCCTCTGAAGGAGTCTACCAAAACACACGACCAAGAAGCCAAGATCTCCTCGGTCGAAGGAATTTTTTCGATTCCAATTCTAAGGGTTGCAGTCTACTAGACTTTGATGCCGATAGCAAAGACTCTGATCGGACTATCCTATCTACCAGCTCATCCTCCGTATTGAGAGAAGTGTATGCTTACATGACAAACAAAGAATAAGACGCTTCCATTTCTGTTAACCAAGAGCAAAGAATCACTACCTTGGAGGCTAATCTGAAAGCCATGTATGACATGGTTACAAGCATGCATGCAGTAATCATGACACAACATGCTGTTCTACCAGTTGTGAACCCAGTTCCAACTCAAGAACACGCAACAGGTTCTGTGCCTATCAATATTGGCCCTGGAGTACAGCCTCCGCTAAATACTATCGTCTCGGAGGTTATACACCTTCAAGCACAGGCTACTCCAAGTCACTCTGGTGCTGAGGGTGGTACTTACCATGCGGTTCCCTATCCTAATCCTTTAAATCAATCTGCTGCTCCTCAAACAATGAGAGACCCTCTCGAAGCAGTCAAGCTTCTACGAAATCAGTTTGAAGCTTTTAAGCAAAATGAGGGATTGTAAAAGTTAGGGATCAAACAACCCTACCTTGCAGAGTGGAAGGAAGTCCCATTCCTACCTAAATACAAGACGTTGACCATAATGCTATTTGACGGTAGCACATCGCCGAGTCAGTATATTAATTATTTCGAGATAATGACTTATCATCTCCAATAGAACGATGCTTTACTTACTAGAGTGTTCGTCGGATGCTTATCTGGTGTTGCCTAAGACTGGTATCGAAGCTTGCCAGATGGTTGCAAAACATCATTCGCAGCACTAAAACAGATATTCCTAGAACGATTCTATGAAGGGACCCACGATATGACTATGTCTGCCCTCACCAAAATCAAATATAAGCCCAATGAGACAGCTAAACCTTTCATCGAGCGCTTCCAACGAGAGGCACTGAAAATGCCTCTGGGTACCCCTAACGCCTTGACTATAGATACTTGCAAATTAAACTTGTTATCTATAGTCATCATGTGGATGGGACCTACACAGTTTTAAGATTGGGGTTCCTTCATTGTAAGTGCCAGAGCAGCTGAAGACAGTGCTAAAAAATTTAAGCAACTAGGTATCCCGATGATGAATCTCGATAAACATAAGCATCCTGCTACGAGTAGCGGTAGTTACCAAAACAATCGCAAAGACTAAGAAGCTTTAGCCATCAACGTAGGTCAGTCAACACCTACGACAACAACACCTCCTTAGAGGGCAGCACCATGATGCAAGAAAGAGTATTCCTTTAATGACGACGATGTCATGAGCATCTTTGATTGCTTGATCAAAAGAAATAAGCTTCAACTGCCGGAGATCAAATGGCTAAATGAAGTAGGTATGACCGACAATCCTAAGTATTGCATGTATTACAGGTTTTTGGGTCATCCAACCAGGGCATGCTACGTACTCAAAGGAAAGATCCAAAAGCTGATCAATGCCAAAGCAATTACTCTCCGAAAAGACGAGAAGGCGATGACAGTCAACGTCGTCTCTCTGCAATTTGGAGACTTTGCTCCTCAGCTAGTCCCTGATGGTATTGTCCCGATACCTAAGGAAACTATAGAGATTGTCAACCTCCCGCTGGCACGAAGTGACAGTTTAGTACCACTATCAACAGCCAAAGGCAAAATCATGTGGGTTCATCCAGACCTCATCGTCGAATTTGAAAAGAAAGCAACTGTCTCTTCTGGAAAGTCAAAAAAGTCGACCAAGTACAAATTATGCAACATAACTTCAAGTGAGCACTCTTCACTTGATGGTCGTGTTCCATCTTTGAAAGCTACTTTCATTCTGGTAGGATCCACGTCTTTCTTTTCATAGACTGCCCCGCAGATGTCAGAAGTCAACTACCAAACTGAATTCCATCGATACAGTCAGCAATCTCATAAGATAATAAAAAAAATGGGATATGATTTTCAGAAAGCACCAGAGGAAAGGGGTCTCTGATACCTCTATCTGTACAACTTCAAGATAACAAGTCTCTGGTCGGCCTGGGATTTAGATAGATCATATGTTCCCTCATTAAAGAAAGAATTCCTCCAAAGGTAGGGCACGAGTGAAGGCCTGTAACACGATTTCTCTCTCACCTGCTTCAGAAGAAGAAGTCTTGACCGCTACTAGATTCGAGGGACTCTACCTCAGAGACTACCTAGATGGTCAAGAGAATGAAGTTATCAATCCTCCTCCTGCTCCTGATGCTCTTCCAATATCAACTCCACCAACTGATTCGGGTCCTTCTAAACCGACAACAACTGATAAAGGCTGGCAACAGGTTTGC
The DNA here is from genome assembly GCA_029216955.1 of Iris pallida. Taxonomy (NCBI): domain Eukaryota; kingdom Viridiplantae; phylum Streptophyta; class Magnoliopsida; order Asparagales; family Iridaceae; genus Iris; species Iris pallida. Next base: position 18,487,346 of record JANAVB010033620.1, read on the forward strand.
TTTGACAAGAACCTGAAGAAGACTCCACTGCAAGGTCTTCAAAAGCTATATAACTTTGACATACTGGCTTAATTAGCCAATACTCTGGTAAGACTATCAATCTTCGAGCTCCTTCGTCTCTTAAAGGAAACTCGAGAAACATTAAGCGAAGCTTTGATGCAAGTCGATGCTTGTCTTGTACACCTTAAGAAGTCAGATAAAGAGCCTGTGGTATGCCCTCAATGTCATAGTGTGATGGAAATAATGCCAAACATCACCTTCATCCAAGATGACGTGCTACTGGAAGACAATCAGCACGACCAACCTCTTTACTTCACTGGGTATGTTGATACAATGAATGTAGATAACATTCTTGTCGATCCTGGGTCTGCACTCAACATAATTCCTAAAACTTTGCTGGATTCTCTAAAGATTCCAGTCCATGGCCTCTCAGTGACAATGACAACTATTCTTGGATTCAATTCTGGGAAGAGTAAACCATTGGAAAAGATTTGCTTGGGAGTCCAAATCGGCAATCTCTGGACAAAAGCCACATGTTACATGATTGACAATCACGTCTCCTACAACTTACTATTAGGAAGGCCGTGGTTGTATGAACATAATATTGTACTATCCACTCTCCACCAATGCTTTAAGTATGTGGACGACAATGGAGAAAACAAAAAAAAAGTTGCTGACCTTAATCCTTTTTGAGGTATCGAGGCCTGCTATATGGACTCTAGAATGTACAAAGAAGAGTACATGAAGGTCGTATTTGCTATGGACATAGAGAAAGACCAAAAAGATGACCTAGATGAAGTCTTGGTGATTCCAGTCAAAGGATGCACCTCTCGTCCTTCATCTTCTCAAATGCTAACCATCAATCTAGCCCATTCTATCAAGAAAGTAGAGCACAGGGAGCTCACCTCTTCTAAGCCTCTCATTATCGACCTTCATCGTAACAAGCCTACTACTTCTCTTTCTTCTCATCTTATCATCGACCTGGCGATGTCTCCAGCCAAGGTCAAAAATGCTCTTGTAACTGTTGAGACTGAAGATATTAATAAAGCAGTCTCCTTTGCAATGTCAACTTTTATGCACAATATTACTTAGAAATTCTAGACAATTTTGAACCTCTCACCTTAGGAGCAATTCAACTTTTTCAAGATGAGATAGTGTACGAACCGATGCAAAATTCATTCTTCGCAGTTCCTCCTCCGAATGACAATGAGCATCCAATTATCTTCAGCAGAGAACGTAACCAAAGAACTATACTCGACAACAATTCTGAAAATGACAATCGTGGAAGAATACAACTGCGTCGTTACAGTCAGTAATCCAAGAATATCATTCAAAAAATATGTTACAATTTCGGGTCTGGGTTGAATGGAGGTAAAGGTAGACATACTCCTATTTGACTACTTGCTCCGAAAGGAAGGTCATCACAATACTATAACAAGACTAGACATGGTTTAGGCTATACTACGTCGATCGCAATCCAAGACAGATCTAAATCAGACGAAGAGATACAATCTCACTCCTCTGATTCTTCTTTATGGGACTCAGACACCAGTATAGGGGATGTCTATCGACTGACTCTATCTGTCAATATGGTGATAACTGAATTCCAGAAGATGATGGAGATGATGACTTTATCGAAACTTATGAGAATGAGCCTTGGGAACAAAGGATGGATACTCAATAGGAACTTCATTTCGAACAACATGAACCACCCATTGATAGGAGCATAGTTTCAACTTGAGAGGAGCTTTAATGGGGCTGTTCCCAGTTGCGTTGGCTTGGAAGATTGCAAGGACACCGAAGCCAAAACTCCCACACTTCAAGCATGTCTGGAACTCGTATATACCTGATAAATGGTCAGTACTTATGTGGAGAACACTGCACAACAAGCTACCTACAGATAATAATGTTACACGTCTTGGGATTAGTATGGCTTCTAAATGTCGTTGCATCGATAGTAGTTCAGTTGAATCGATAGACCATATTTTCAACACAGGGGACTTGGCTAGGGAAGTTTGGACGAATATGGCAAGAAATTTTCATATCAGAGATTATGACAGGAGCTTGCTGCAAAGTTTGAAGAACTAGTGGTGAAAGAAAAAAAAGCAAAAGAAAGAGATTGCAGTTGGAGCAGTAATATGGTATTATGGAAGAATCGCAACAAATGGCGATATGAAGGCAACATATTCTCATCAAACAAGTTGATCGGAGAAGTTTACAGACAGATCTCGAAGGCATCCGTGTAGAAGCATGGAAAATATCAGAATGATAATCTATGCGGCTCGGAACGAGAGAACTCCATGCGGCTCATACAGGAGCAGTCCCATGCGGTTCAGAGAGACTCTTAGTCTCATGCGGCTCGGGACAGGAGAGTCTATGCGGCTTACATAGGGACAGTCCTATGCGGTTCAAAGAGCCCCCCAGCCGCATGAGGTTCAGAAGTACATGCGGCTCACATACGATCGACAGAGATATGCGGCTCGATCAAACACCACATGTCCCCATGGGACCCCCTCACACAGCTGGCCATCGAGTGATGGCCCTATTCAATACTCTGCCATGATTTGACAGCTGACGGCTCTGACATAAAGTGTCATAATGGTCCTGTCATAATGACAGACTCTTTGGGAACAGGAGAAAATCTCTGACACGATCCGAGATTGCCACGTGGCTACTCCCATGTGGCTCCATTGAAGAACAACTTTATGCGGCTAGCGAGAATCATCTTCCTGCGGCTCACCAAGAAGCCATCCCATGCGGCTCGCAAGTATTATACCTATACGGCTCACCGAAGAATTATCCCATGCGGCTCGCAAGTACTATACCTATGCGGCTCACTGGGACGCTGTCTCATACGAGTCATGGATATCATGCGGTTCTGACAGGTTCCACCATTAAGACACGTGGCAGAGATTCAGTGGTCCCCACGACTTAACAGCTCGTAGCAAGGATGATTATGAGATGCAGATCAATCAGAGATGTACCCGATCCCAATGACCATATTTAACGTTATCCTCATAATTAATGAGATCCGGTCATATCATTCATAATCATGCCAATGAGACACGTGGTGAGAAATCCAAGCTTGACACAACCAATCATGAAGATTTAAAGCAATCAACATTAATCATTCACAGGATTCAATGCTATCCCCATTTATGGCTCAGATCCTTCACGCCTAAAATTAATGGTCCAGATTGATTATACATTAGGCCGCCGCCACTTTGAGAATGGGTAATCATCCAAACCCTAATGATGCCCCACTATTATAAATAGCAAGGTGTCATTCCCTTGTAAAAGAGATACACGATCAGAGAAAGATATACAGAGAGACCCCCCCAATAAACAGAGAGAAAAATACACAGAGAGAGAGAGAGAAGCCAGAAGAGTAATAGAGGGAGAGCAAAAAGAGCATTTCTTCATCAACGCCAACCATCTCTTCACAGGAGCCAAGGCTGTATACCGATCGTCCAAGGAGTAAGGCAGGGCTGCCGTCGCCTTCCCGAGACTCTATCATCACCCCCCAGAATCTAAAATAAACAATTGTACTTAGTCTGCTATACCTAGGTTTTCGTCCCTAGGCTTTCTTTGTACAAGCGAGTTTGTAACGTGAAGTAAAAGTCCGGTCCTCCGATAATTGTTCTGTTCTTTTATATTTCATGGCAAACACGATGGCGACTCTGCTGGGGACAAACTTCTCCACGGCTGAGGAGTTGGTGACGCAATCGAATGCAGCCAAACTTGGCTCCACGCAACAAAAGATGGTCGTCCGCTTCGACCAATAGGCGTTTGAAGAGATGCTCTCCGAAGGAAGCGCTGGCCCGGTCCAGAAGCGCACCCGCGGCACGAAGGCTCGCAAAGAGTGGAGGCCAAAATCATTTGCTCCTCCCCAAGCCCTCGATGGGATATCCTCTGTTGCTCAAGACGGCGAGAAAGACTCTCCTGCGGCCCCACTTCAGACCGTAGACAACTCTGCTGTCCCCAAGTCCGGCAGAAGAAAACACTATGATGCTGGACTTGCAGGGGCAAAGAGGAACTCTATGAGATCCGAGCCGCATAAGGGTATTAGCCACAGGAAGAAAGCTCATGCAGCTACATCCGCCAGCCGCATGGAGAAAACTCATGCGGCCACATCTGTCAGCCGCATAGCTTACGCTGCTACAGTTGCCAACCACATGGATGAAACTCATGCGGCTAAAAAAGTCAATCGCTTGCAAAAAACTCATACGGCCACAATTGCCAACCGCATGCGGCCAGCCTGCACGGTCGTGACTCCTAGCCGCATAAAAATAACTCATCCAACGGCAGAAGACAACCGCATGCAGATAGCATGCACGGTACCCAATTCTAGCCGTATAGCATCCGTTCTACGCTTTTCTCGATCAGTCTTTGACCGTCTCTCATGCGGTCCTGACCCTGATGGTTCTCTGGATGATAAGCCAGACTCTGTGGTATTCAACTTGGACTCCTCCTATTACGCACCCACAAGTGCTAAAAGGAGGAAGTCTAGGGCAGCGCGGGCTCATCAAGCCCAGTCAGCTATCCCAACCTCTGACTATCGGGGCGTCCCGTTGACTATCATACGGGCCTCTGATGGGAAGTTGTATAGAACCGCTCGAGTCCAGCCCCCGGCGGCGAACGGACAAAGTGGTTCCTCTGACCTGCGTGAGGTGATCCTCCACAAGCGCAAGGAAAGAGAAGAAGGACATCACTGCACGCAGATCATCGTCAACTGCTGTTGCAATAACACGGCAACAATGGATGACCGGCCGTCCGTCTTCCAAAGACTACAGCACCCGAGCTCAGAAGACGAGGCACCTCCTGTTGTCTCCTGCAATTCCGCTCAGAAAGTCCCCGCCGAGGGGAGAGGAAAAAAGACAAGCATCTCCAGCCCCAAGATATCAACCACTACAGCTAAGAAACTGTCGTCTAAACGGTTGTCCTCCATCGGAGTATTCCAACACACCCGTTCAAAGACGAAATCTGCTGCAACGGGAAACTCATCATCTACATCGCTGGGGTCGTGGAAACCGGGGGTATCACTCCTCCGAACATCCACAACAATCCGATGTTTCAAGGAGCCGAGCTCGGACCAATAACTCTCCCATCAGGTACAACAGGCGCTGATGTCCCCGAGGACATCCATGGCTCTCAAGACGAAGCAAGCTCCGAGATTGGGGATACCATTCCCTCCGAGTCCGAGCCCGAAGAGAATATTTCTACCTACCCCGATGACTTCTCGGTGCATGGGTACGACTCGGAGGGCACATCCTCCACCGTTCATTCCATCACTCCTCATGTAAGGACGGTATTCATGACGGACAGCAACCAAGGTGGTTCCAGCGATCGCCAACGCATCAACACTTTAGAGGCTATACAGCAGGCCTTAGTCAAGTCTGTAGATGAAATCAAAGCCGCTCTTCCAACTCTGCAAGGAGGAACGCCTGGCCAAACAAGCACGGGTCCCGCGGTCAATACGGACTCGAACTCAGCAGCACCAAACCCGGGCAATAATCCTCCCGAAATAACCGCCCCTACCGCAATGGATGAGGCCTGAGAAGTAAGAAGAGAGGTCCAGGAGCTCCGAGCCATGTTCCATGCCCGAGAAAACGCTCAAGACCTCAGAATGCGGCAACCATACCCTGCCGAATGGAGGGATGTTCCATTCCTACCAAAATATAAGCCGTTCAATATCAACCCATATGATGGCAAGACCTCAGCAAGTCGGTACATCACTTACTTCGAGGTCACCACCGACCATCTGCCCTATGATGATGCTATCCTCACGCGATTATTCATTGGGGCATTGGAAGGAGTCGCTTTCGACTGGTATCGCAATCTGCCGGACAACTGCATCCACTCCTTCGCCGGCTTCAAGTGCCTGTTCTTGGAGAGATTCTACGAAGTAGGGCAAGACGTCACCATGTCCACTCTTATGGACGTCGTCCAAGGGGAGAAGGAGTTAACAAGGAACTACATTGAGCGGTTCCGTCAAACCGCCATGAAGCTACCCTCCGAAAATCCAGATTCCTCTTTAATTGAAATTTGCCAAAAGAGACTGCTCCCAACAATCAGTCTCTGGATGTGTGAAAGTTAATTCAAAGATTGGAAGACATTCATCATCAGCACCATAAGCGCCGAAGAACGACTGAAGAAGGCTCGCCAACTGGGATTGGACATCTCGGAAGGAGAAAACAAGGGCAAGCGTCCCAACAACGATAATGGGGGTAGCCCTTCTAACAATCGGGACAGCAAGGGAAAGTAGGCTATGGTGGCCGATACTGCACAAAAACAGCCGAAGCCAGCAGACAAACAATGGCCGCAAATCGATTACTCCTTCGAAGACGGTCACGTCAAGCCCATCTTGGACATGCTCATACAAGGGGACAGGATTCAGCTTCCTCCACCAAGGCGGGAACCGCGGCCGGCAGAAATGGAGAATCCAAAGTACTGCCATTATCATCGCTATGTCCATCATGCTACACACGATTGCTACCAGCTGAAACGGTACATCCAGAACCTCATCGATTCGAACGCTCTGGCCATCGATTTCGAAGAGGTAACCGTGGCGGCCAATATGGTGTCCGTACAATTCGGCAGCTTCCCTCCGACGGAGACTCAAGACAGGGTGGTCCCCGTCCCTCTAGCGAAAATGGAGATTACCAATCTTCCACCTCCCCGAGATCGGGCTGCCGGTCTAGTACCCCTCACCACATCACGAGGGGAGGTCATGTGGATCCATCCAGACTTGGTGTCAGAAGTGACTCGGCCCACACCATCTCTCACCGACAAAAAGAAAAATGGAAAAGTCAAGACCTGCCACATAATCTCGGCAGACAACGAGGAAGCTACGGTCGTCGTCACGCGGTTCGGAGCGCAATTCCAATCCGTGGTTGACAATCCAGCTGAAAATTATCAACCCACTACAACTGATACTCCGGGACCGGCTCAGCCTTCGACGACCGACAAGCCTAGGCCGAGGGAGACTTGCTTCGACAAATCTCTCCGAAAAGAAGCAGCCCAAGGGCTAGAGAGGCCCTACAACTTTGACATCTTAGCACAATTAGCTAACACACCAGCCAAGTTGTCACTGTACGAACTCCTAAGGCTCTTCAAGGACGTTCGTATTACATTAAGCGAAGCACTCCAAAATGCCGATGTCTATCTGGCTCAATCCAACCTCACTGGGGAGGACTCACCCGTGGATCTCCAGGACAGTGCCTGTACGGGAGCAATGCCCAACATCGTCTTTACTCCACAGGACATGCTTATCAAAACCAACCTGCACGATCGCCCACTATACTATACTGGATACATCGGCGACGTAAAGGTGGATCGAATGCACATTTATCCTGGCTCTTCCATAAGCATCATCCCGAAGGGTCTGCTACATCATCTCCGCATCCCAATGCATCGCCTGACGCCTACAAGCACCGCCATCAGCGGTTTCAATTCGGGCAGGAGCTACCCTATTGGGAAGATTCGTCTGAAGTGTCAAATTGGCGACCTCCAATCCGAAGTCACCTGCTATGTCATAGATGCAGACACTTCTTACAACATCCACTTGGGGCGCCTATGGATACACGATTACATGATCGTACCTTCCACGCTACACCAGTGCTTCAAATATGTCGACAAATACGGCTTTGTAAAGACGAAATTTGCTGACATCGATCCCTTTAAAGGGGCCGAATCTTACTACTCAGACTCCTGCCTATACGAAAAGTCGAGGAGGCACCTTGATAAAAGAAATAAACAAGCTGGTAACGAAACGGCCACGGGATCAGAAGGACCTCTGACGATCCACCTCCAAGCTCGCAAACCGGGCAAGTCCGCACCCCTTACTGCCACTCTGCGAAAGGACGCGATTAGCCTCTCGGCGCAGGAAGAGCAGATGATAATTCGGCTGCCAAGGTCCGACCAAGTGCTGAGACCCACAACGGGGCCACTGACAATCAGACTGCCGAGAGTCAGTCAACCCCAAACGGAGAAGCTCAATCCTTCCGATAGGCCACTGACGATACTCCTTCCCAAGAAGGGTCGTCACCCCGATGCAAGGTCTGACACTTCCAGCGAACCAGCCACTCCTTGCTCCACATCGAGCACCAAGCTGGGGTCGCTAGTCTGCCAACAACCCCACGCTCTGCTCCATCAACTGAACCATTGACAATCAAGCTTCCCAGGACGTCCTCTCAATCTTCGTTCATACAGGGGGTAGCCGAAGAGGAACCAGAATTAGCCAAGTATGTGGCTGCCCACACTGATGTTCCCTCCGCTGATGATGTAATCCCCTAGAAAAGATACCTTACTTCATCAATAAAGGGTTATCTTTGAACTACACCGAGCTCAATAAGCTATGTACAATGTATGCGATGGAACACGGTATAGGCACTCATATACACACACAAGTGACAAATGTGTACACCGCGATCCAGCTTAATCCAGTAGAGAATGCTTACCGAATAATCGAGGGAGGGGATCATCCGATCATCTTCGGCCGGACGAACAACCCGCATCCCTTCACCATAGAGGAAGCCGACCTCGGGTCAGATGCCGGAAGACTGCCTCTGTATCTTTATAGCCCCCAATCCAAATATCTCATACAGAAACATGGGTATGATCTGGAGACGACGCCAGGTTTGAACTACGGTACTGGGCGACGATTACCTTTGAAGCCGCCAGTCCCGGCGGGCAAACCACGGGACTACTATAACAAAACTTGATGCGGGCTAGGGTATGTAACGCCCACTACGACCCCTGAGAGTTCAGATGAAGAATGCGATTGGCAGTCACATTCAACCGGGTCACCAACTTCTGACTCGGATACCAGCATCGAAGATGTATTCAGACAAGTCTTGTCAGTCAACATGGCATTCGTCGACGCTTACGAAGAAGATGAAGACATCCCCGAGATCCTCGAGCTAGAGCCGTGGGCCCAGCAATTGGACGCACAATAGGAAAAACGGTTCGAACTGAGAGAACCTCCTACCGAAGATGAAGTCATACAGGTTGACCTCGACAGCGAATCTTCTCCAAAACCCATCTTCGTCAGTAAAAGCTTAGCGGACGAAGAACGGGAGTCGCTGCTAGAACTTGTCAGAGAATACATTGATGTGTTCGCCTGGAGCTATGAAGACATGCCAGGGTTAAATCCCGACATTACTCTTCACAAACTCAACATTCGGCCAGATGCGAAGCCAGTCAAGCAACAACAGCGACGCTTCCGCCCAGGCATCATGGACGCAATCGAAGCCGAAGTCAACAAACTGATAGCCGACGGCTTCATTCGTGAGGAGCAACATCCCGATCGGGTCGCCAATATAGTACCCGTCCTCAAGAAGAATGGGAAGATTCGAATCTGCATCGACTTCCGCAATCTGAACGAGGCGTGCCCCAAAGATGAATTCCCCCTTCCTATCACAGACATCATGATCGACAATACCTGCGGCTTCGAACGTATGTCATTCATGGATGGCTTCTCGGGGTACAACCAAATCAAAATATCTCCTGATGACGAAAAGCATACATCATTCTGAACGCCAATTGGCACGTACTGCTACACAGTCATGCCTTTCGGTTTGAAGAATGCTGGCGCCACCTATCAAAGAGCCATGAGCATCATCTTCAGAGACAACTTATGTAAGACAGTGGAGTACTATGTTGACGATATAGCCGTTAAGAGTCGCTGCAAGGGAGACCATCTGCAGGATCTAAGGACGGTATTCGACCTAATGCGAGCGCACAATTTAAAAATGAACCCTACGAAGTCCTTTCTGGGCGTATCCAACGGAAAGTTCTTGGGCTTCATCATCACTGCACAGGGTATCCATGTAGACCCTGAGAAGACGAAAGCAATCATGGAGATGGGTCCCCCGAGAAATCTCCGCGAACTCAGAGGCCTTCAAGGGAGACTAGCTTACATCAGGAGGTTCATTTTCAACCTCTCCGGACGATGTCGACCGTTCACCCATCTCATGAAAAAAGGAGTCTCATTCGTATGGGACGAGGAATGCCAGCGTGCTTTCGACAGCATCAAAGAATATTTGTCAAATCCTCCAGTCTTGGTGGCCCCGATTCTCGGAAAACCATTCCTGCTCTATGTACGAGCAATAGAACACTTCCTCGGGGCTCTGCTGGCACAAAACAACGACGCAGGCCATGAGCAGGCCATATATTACCTCAGCCGAATAATGATTGGGCCAGAGCACAGATACACCGCCGTGGAGAAGGAATGCCTCGTCCTGGTGTTCGCCATTCAGAAAACGCGATACTATGTCACTGGACAAACAATACATGTGATCTCACGAGTCAACCCTCTCAGGGTCCTCATGACTAAACCAGGGGCACTCAGCTCTCGACTCGCTACATGGGCAACATTGTTGTCCCCTTATCATATGATCTTCGTCCCACAAAAGGCAGTCAAAGGTCAAGCCCTGGCGGACTTCTTAGCAGCCCACCCAGGCTCGGAGTCCTCCAGAATATATAAAGAGATCCCAGATGAGGTTGCCGACTCACATGCAACCTCTCACGATAATATATGGCGAATGTTCTTCGACGGCGCTTCAAGGACCGGACCTAAAGGCAATATAGTCGTCGGAGTCGGGGTAGTGCGGATCTTCCCTTCCAGATTGGTGATTAACCACGCTTATTCCCTCACCGAGCCCTGCTCTAACAATGTGGCCGAGTACAACTCTCTGGTCATTGGCCTCCAACTCGCAAGAGAGTTGGGGGTAGAATACCTTGAAGCATACGGTGATTCCCAACTAATCATCAATCAGATACGGGGCTCATATGAAGTCCGCCACGAAGACATGATCCCTTATCACCAAATAGCGATTGACATCATCTCGTCGTTCGAGGGGTTCTTCATCGAACATGTCCCCAGACTTCAAAATATCGAAGCTGATGCCTTAGCTGGTCTTGGCGCTTCCCTAGCAGTTCCGAATTATGATCGCCAATCAGTGGATGTGATAGGCCACGAACTGGTCTGTCCCAAGAACAATATGCAATTTGTGGCGAGTTATTCCGCACAGACGATCGATGATGCCCCAGATTGGAGACAACCATTCATCGACTTCGTCGTCTACGACATCCTACCCGAGAACCCAAAGGAAGCCACTTCCATTAGACGGCGTTCTCTCAGATTCTTCTACGATACAGAGACGAAAAATGCTGTATCGCAGCTCCTACGACGGATTACTGCTTCGGTGTCTGTCAAATGCAGAAGCCAAAAAAGCCGTACGAGAAGCTCATGACGGTGTCTGTGGGGCCCACCAGCCCGGCCCAAAACTGCAAGACCGCCTTCGCCGAATGTGCTACTATTGGCCCACAATGGTGGCAGATGCGATAGATTATGCTAGAAAATGAAAAGCCTGCCAAGTCTACACGGACTTCATTCACCAACCATCCGAGTTTCTACATCCGACAGTGGCGTCCTGGCCATTCGAAGCATGGGGAATGGATATCATTGGTCCAATCACCCCACCTTCCTCCCGAGGACATCGCTTCATACTTGCGATCACTGATTAGTTCTCCAAATGGGCGGAAGCTGTCCCACTCACAGAAGTTAAGACTTCAAACGTGATCAGCTTCTTTAAGCATCACGTCATCTACCGCTTTGGACTGCCCCGAAGGATCATCCATGATAATGGTCCACAGTTTGCAAGCCACACATTCTATCGGTTTTGCGATAAGCACCGTATTCAGAATGTCGCTTCGACATCGTACAACCCAGCAGCAAACGGGTTGGCAGAGGCATTCAACAAAACAATCATCAAACTCCTCAAAAAGTTTGTCTCCTCCAACAAACGCGACTGGAACGAGAAGCTCGGCGAATGCTTATGGGCTTATCGCACCACAGTTCGAACAGCCACCGGGAATACACCATTCTTCCTGGTGTACGGGAGTGAGGCAGTCCTCCCATTGGAGACTCAGATCCCCTCACTACGCGTCGCCTTCACACATCAATTGACAACGGACGAGAACCACCACCGCCGGCTACAGAAATTGGAGGCACTAGATGAAAAGCGTCTCTTGGCTCAGCAACGAATTGAGCTATACCAAGCATGCATCTCCGGAGCCTTCAACAAGAAGATCAAAATCAGAACATTCCAGGTGGGCGATCTCGTTCTGGCAGTCCGAAGGCCGATGGTCATGACTCACAAGACCGCCGGCAAATTCCAGCCAAAGTGGAAAGGCCCATTTATCATTGAGACAGTATTCTCCAACGGTGCTTACCGCCTCGCAAAACAAAACGGAGACTTGCTCATGTTGCCCGTCAACGGCAAGTTCCTGAAGAAATATTATGTCTAAACGACATTCTCTCCAGATCATCGATTCATGTACCCGCTGGTACCGCTGAACTCACATCCACAATATTTCAGATTATCGAGTCATGTACCGGCTGGTGCCGCTGAACTCACCTCCACATTCCCTTCAGATTATCGAGTCATGTACCTGATGGTGCCGCTGAACTCACACTTTCTCAATACTCTAAATTACCGAGTTATGTACCCGCTGGTGCCTCTGAACTCACATCCCGGTCACTCTTTCAAATAGTAAGTCACGTATGATTATACCTATGAACTTCATTCCTGGAAGAGATCCTCCCTCATGATCCACTACCCGCACTTCCAGTGCACAAAAAGGGTAATCGATCCACAAATTACTGAAACGGCCATGTCCTCATTACCTCTGAGTCGTTTTCACTTCCACCAAAAACAAACCGCCCCCTCGCATAGAACTTCCACGTTCTCCTACCTCTGAGTCGTTCTATGTACCCCCCCTCTTCATTGAGCCCACTCCTGCCATGTCCTCATTACCTCTGAGTGGGAAGGCTCCGTCGAAGAAACCTTCATGCTTGCCATGTCCACATTACCTCTGAGCAAGTATGTCGGTCCCCTTTCAATCTATTATCTGTACCCACAACCGGAGTACGACAAGGATAATAGGTCCACAAATGTCCTCTGTTGACCACAAATGTCCGCTATTGACCATGAATATCTTCCGTGAAGTTTTCCCTGCCATGTTCTTATTACCTCTGAGCAGGAAGATTCTACGGTAAAACCCTCATGCTTGCCATGTCCTCATAACCTCTGAGCAAATATGTTGGTTTTCTTTCATCCCATTATCCGTATCCTGAACCAGGGTACGCCAAGGATGGTCCACAAATATCCCTTGCTAAGCTTCTTAGCATAAATCCACCATCTCCCCATGCCCCGGGAGCCCAGCTGCTATACGGTATTCTTTTTCCCAAATACCGAGAGCACCTATGACCACTTTGCCATGGCTGTTCCGAATATCCTGACCAAACTTGTTATCCGTACCTAAAACCAAGGTACGCCCAGGGTAACAGGTCCACAAATAATCCCCCAGTAAGTCCAGTTCCATGGACACCGCAAGTACAAGAAAGAGAAGATGAGTTGAAACATGCTCATTCATTCAAAATTCAAGGTGCTACATCATTTAGGATCGCATCCTTTACAAAATCAATACAAAAAGACGAAAAAGAAAATAACAGCAAAAGAAAAACAGAAGGCTGATCACTGCTCCGGGGCACATAACGTCCTGAGACGGTCCGTCAGCAAGGCAACCGACCGCTCAAACCTCTGGGTAGCTCGACGCTCTGCCTCTTGGGTCAGCACCGCCTCGTCCTCCAGTTGAGCATGGGCTTGCCAGTTATCCTCGAACCTCTTGAAGGCCCGCTCCAGGTTGACAGAAGATCGGGAAACCCTCTCGGCCTCCCGAGCAATCGACTCCTGTTCCGCACGAGCAGCCTCCAGCTCTGACTCTAAGAAGGTCAACTCCCTCTGGAGCGCGAGAATCCGCTCCTTCGTGTCAGCAATCCCACGAGAAGCAGACTCTTCCCGAGCCCGACAAGCCTGACTGCGGCGACCCAGCCTGTCATACGAAGCGGAAAACTTGTCAAGGTCTCCCCGCACAACTGGCCCGGCAGCATCTCGAGCAAGCTTGATCCTATCCCGAGCAGCAATGAGGAAGCCCCGCTCCCGATCAATCGCAGCAGACAAGCCCGCCTGCCGGATCGCCAGCAATTGGGTCACAAGCTGATCAGCCTCTGTTAACTTAGGCTCCAGGAGTGCAGCCAACCCCACCCCGCCAGGGAGGGACTTCAAAGTTATAACCTGACCCCGAGCGCATCGCAGAGATAGAGAAAAAGGGGTCCCTACGCCCCTTTTTAAATGGCGATAGAAGCTGTCGACCACATCCTGCATCACCTCGTCCAGAGCCTCCGAGGAAGCCGGTGTCAACGGGAGTGTAGCCGGCAATGCCGAAGAAGACGCAACAGAATCTGCCGCTCCTGCTACAAGAGAAACAAACTTCGCACGGAAGGACGCATGAACAGCGGCCAACTCCTCTTCAGCGGCCCGCAGAACTTGAATGCTCGGAAGGGTCGAGAGGTCAATCTCCGGAGCCGTATGATCTGCAAAGGATGAGGTGGAGACCATCGCCAGCTCTATTCCCATCTGCCCGGGGCTGGCGGGAGGCCCCTCGACATGAGACGGCGAAGGAGAGGAAACGCTCCTTTCTCCCAGATCACGGCAGGCCGAGCCTTCCCCGAGAACATCCGCGGTGGAAAGTAAAGGGTCAGGACCTATAGGGCCAAGGCAACCATGAATCGATTTGACCCGAAGGATATTTTGATAGAGCAAATAAGCCCCTTCACAAGTCAATATTTGACTTATCTTACCAGTGGAGGAGGGTGGAGGCTGAGGTTCGCCTACAGCCACCGCAGCCTCTTTACCAATAGTATCCGAGTCAGGTATAATAGACTCCTTCGCCCCTGCACCCTCGGGAGAGGATGCACCGAGATCGGCGTCGCCTTTCTGAAGTTCAGCGGTCTCAGAGACGGGCCCGGGGAAACCTTCGTCACCCCGGGCCGAGGCCTCAGCAACCTGAGAGCTTCCAGCCACCGCTGAGAGAGCCCCCACGGAAAGGACCGCGGCACACATGTCGCTAATCAAAGCAGCAAGGGCCGGATCAACTCCATGGGCGACAGACGATTCAGGAGAGGCCGGTTCATCAGACACCTACAAAGAAAAGTGATTAAGTTATATCTCCAAAGGAAAAGAAAACCACAACAAAGAGATGGCCCCGACTTGGTCTTACCTTCGGAACATCGTCTGCACCTTCACCCCTCTCCGTAATAAGTAGCCTACGGGGTCCGACCGCCGCCCTCTTCACCGAAAAGGCTACTCCTCCGCCAGTAGACTCACGCCTGCCTCGCTTACGCGAGGGACCAGGCACGACAGGCGGTAGTTCTACCCGCACCACCTCCGGTACAGATGACAACTGGTCTACCGCCCCATCTAATACACCCGATGGTTGATCCGTCATCATCTCATCTGCCATGATGAGAGGCTGACCCGCCGTTGCTTTGTCACCAGAAGAGAGAGCGTCCTCGTCGTCCCGTTCGTTGTCTTCCTCAATTGTGTCGAAGGACTCAGAATCGGGCGTAGGAACTATATTCGCCCCTTTCTTCTTTGCCCTCGACACCATAGCCTTCTCCGCCAGACAAGTGCCCACGATGAAGCTAGTCCTTGGGTCAAAATCGAGAGGAGGATGGTTTGCCGTAACATGATATAAGGCCGTCATATGCAAGATTTTCCCTATCACATTTGCTGCAGGAACCGAAAAGCTAGTTCGGGTATGACAAGTATCATAGTAGCTCCATGTCCTAATACCATCGAGAATGCTACCTTCAAATCCCAGGTGGAAACTGGGACGCCCGAGGAATAGCTGACTGTACCCAAATTGACGGGCAAACCTACTGGGCAAGTAGGGCTCCAAGTACACAGTGTTGCGATTACGGTAAACTAAATGCGCCGGGCGAATGTTATGCAGCCAGAAATGCATCTTTTCAGATAAGAAATGAGGATGTTCGACACCATCAACATGAACACTCCTCACTTCCTAGTCGGTGAAACGGGGAACGGACACGAAGAAATTATATCCGTCCACCCTCGCCAACATCCTCCGACACGCCGGCATGGTACTACATTCCCAAGGCTGATGGTGATACCTGAAAAGAAAAGCGTCGTCGTCCGTAACGCCATCTCCCGTCCCAAGCCTCATCAAAGACTGATAATACAACAACAGCCATCCCAACAAGTAATGATAAGGCAGTTCTATACGTTCAAAATCCATTGCCACGTCACGAGCGATGACCTTGGACGAGAAGGCACGAAGACCATGCTGAATACTGCACACCATAGCGGAAAGAAGAGCCAGTCTAACCCCAAAGGCCAACTTCACGGCAGGGAGAATAAAGTGGCGACTGATCCTCTCGATAGAACCTGCCCCTCCTGAGACCACATAATTGCGCAGCCATACCATTAAAAACCTTGCCAAGAGTGCCTTCTCTGACAGCCGCCGGATACTATAATAAAAATAGCTGAAGGAGTCAATCTGGCTCCCAAATTTGTCATCTTTAGACTTCGACCTCCTAGCAGTCGACACCAAGTCCTCTACTTCCCTAGGAGTTTGACGATCTCGGAAAGTAACTCGGCCAGCAGCGCTGAACTTAAAAAGGTATGAGACCCAAGATTTGGTATGGGGAGCGTCCCCTTCCGAGCTGTCATTTTTCTGGATAGCCGTTCGGTGACAGGTGCTATGATGACACAATAGTTCTTGATACAAAGTGACAAAATCTGGGAATCGTCGGTCTAAATCCTGGAACTCCTCATTCGTCGGAGTGTACGCTTCGAAGGGCTCGTCTTCCCAGGGGAGCTTGGATACAGCATACATCTCATGAAGAGCGAGCCCCAATTCCCCTACAGGGGTGAAAAAAGTCCCTGTCCGATGATTATACATCTCCAGAAGAGCCATGAACAATGGCTTATTAACGGGCAACCCGTGGCTGGTACCCCGGATAGCAACGTAAAGATTGATTTCTCACAAAAATTCCTCGTAGTTCCGTAGAATCCACGAGGTCAGGTTAGCCCACGGGGGAATGGGGTGTAACCAGCTCGGCAGTACCAATCTGCCAACAGGATAAGACCCTTTGCGAGCAAGCTGGCTCAGGAAAGTATCAACCTGAGAGAATGAGAAGTTAGGACCGGGTGTGTTGATAAAGGTACCCAGAACTAACCCCATCACGGATCGACTGGCCGGATCCTTGATCGCGCGCACTAACCCAGTGGTTCTGTTGTGGCGGATGTTACCAACAAATATCCCCGGTCTGGTTGGAGTGAGGGGATCTGGCATCTGCCTATCCAAAACGATCATGTTGAACCATGCAAAAGGGAAATGACGCTTCATAATGGGGATGTGAATCGGCGTCCCGTCCAGGTCAAAATCCCAACTCTCGAAAACATCCAACACTCGGGAGTTTTCTATGATCAACGCATCCCCAAAGAGGAAGACCGATCTCAGATGCTTCCCATTAGGCTTTCCGGAACTCATCATGTCACTAAGGAATTTGAAAGATTGGACCCTGATAGCGTTTAGTCGCTCCAAAGGTTCATTAACAAGGAGCTTCTCGGACACTTGACGAACTAAATCATCCCGTCGAACATCCATGGCAATCTGATTCAAGCCAACCAGAAGTGCCCCTGCAGGATTTACTGGCAGATTCACTGAAGAAAGACAAAAGAAACAAGGTCAAAAAGACAGCCGAAACACAAATTACGTGATGCTTATGCGGCTTAGCTCAGCATACCCTCATGCGGCTCAGTTGAAAGAGCTCATGTGGATTTAGTTCAAATGGGCTTATGCGGTTCGGTTCGAAATAGGCTTATGCGGTTGAGGGCGGATGAGCTTATGCGGTTCGGTTCAAAATGAGCATATACGGATCAGTTCGGATGAGTTCATACAGGCCAGTTCGAATAAGCTTATGTGGCTCGGCTTGAAATAGGCTTATGCGGTTCAGTACGGATGAGCTTATGCGGTCTAGTTCAAAATGATCTTATGCGGTTCAGTCCGAAATAGGCTTATGCGGCTCAGTTTGAAAGAGCTCATGCGGTACAAGTCTAGATGAGCTTATGCGGCCCTGATGATGAAGTAGTTATGCGGCTGCAAACAACAACTTTTATGCGGCTCAGGCCTGGGTCATATCCCATGCGGCTCGAACATGAGTCGGACACGCAGCATACTTAGAAATACAGGCTCGCGCATAAAATATGCGGCGTAGCCGTGACAGTTCATGTTGATGGTCCTACCAGCAATAGGCGGGTGAACGTCGAGGTAAAAAACAGGCACGTCAGCCGACAGAGGAGCCGCCACGTTCGCCGCCGTCGATGAAGACGCGGCCTTCTTGCCCTTCGCTGTCGCAGACGACGACGCGGCCTTCTTGCCCGTAGCAGCGGTAGTCTTCTTGGGAGCCATTGGCAATCGTTGATGGGAGAAGACGAAGAGGAAGTCGACAACAAGAAGTTCGAGCAAAAGAGAGAAGGTAAAGAAACCTTCAAAGAATAAAACTACTCCTATTTATAGGTGAAGGAGGCTCAAAAAAATCAAACAAACGCCTCGATCCACGTGCCGCCTAAAAGAATAAAGAAAAACCTCTTCGGTCAAAACAAAACTAACCCTTGGGATCCTCCCCCAAGAGGCGGCGTTAATTCAAAAAAAAAGAATCAAGGGCATTAAATGCAGAAGATTTGCACACGTGGTTGGGACACGTGGCAAAAGGTCTATGCGGCCTAACAGCTCATGCGGCCAGATAAATCCATGCGGCTAAATCATCTATGCGGTCAACAAAGGCCATGCTTCTTATTCAAAGTATTTCAATTTTGCAAATTGAAAACTTTGAAGGGGGTCTTGTAGAAGCATGGAAAATATCAGAATGATGATCAATGCGGCTCGGAACGAGAGAACTCCATGCGGCTCATACAGGAGCAGTCCCATGCAGTTCAGAGAGACTCTTAGTCTCATGCGGCTCGGGGCAGGAGAGCCTATGCGGCTTACATAGGGACAGTCCTATGCGGTTCAAAGAGCCCCCCAGCCGCATGAGGTTCAGAAGTACATGCGGCTCACATACGATCGACAGAGATATGCGGCTCGATCAAACACCACGTGTCCCTATGGGATCCCCTCACACAGCTGGCCATCGAGTGATGGCCCTATTCAATACTCTGCCATGATTTGACTTCTGACGGCTCTGACATAAAGTGTCATAATAGTCCTGTCATAATGACAGACTCTTTGGAAACAGGAGAAAATCTCTGACACGATCCGAGATTGCCACGTGGCTACTCCCATGCGGCTCCATTGAAGAACAGCTTCATGCGGCTGGCGAGAATCATCTTCCTGCGGCTCACCAAGAAGCCATCCCATGCGGCTCGCAAGTATTATACCTATGCGGCTCACCGAAGAATTATCCCATGCGGCTCGCAAGTACTATACCTATGCGGCTTACTGGGACGCTGTCTCATACGATTCATGGATATCATGCGATTCTGATAGGGTCCACCATTAAGACACGTGGCAGAGATTCAATGGTCCCCACGACTTAACAGCTGGTAGCAAGGATGATTATGGGATGCAGATCAATCAGAGATGTACCAGATCCCAATGACCATATTTAACGTTATCCTCATAATTAATGAGATCCGGTCATATCATTCATAATCAAGCCAATGGGACACGTGGTGAGAAATCCAAGCTTGACACAACCAATCATGAAGATTTAAAGCAATCAGCATTAATCATTCACAGGATTCAATGCTATTCCCATTTATGGCTCAGATCCTTCACGCCTAAAATTAATGGTCCAGATTGATTATACATTAGGCCGCCGCCACTTTAAGAATGGGTAATCATCCAAACCCTAATGATGCCCCACTATTATAAATAGCAAGGTGCTATTCCCTTGTAAAAGAGATACACGATCAGAGAAAGATATATAGAGAGACCCCCCAATAAACAGAGAGAAAAATACACAGAGAGAGAGAAGCCAGAAGAGTAATAGAGGGAGAGCAAAAAGAGCATTTCTTCATCAACGCCAACCATCTCTTCACAGGAGCCAAGGCTGCATACGGATCGTCCAAGGAGTAAGGCAGGGCTGCCGTCGCCTTCCCGAGCCTCTATCGTCACCTCCCAGAATCTAAAATAAACAATTGTACTTAGTCTGCTGTACCTAGGTTTTCGTCCCTAGGCTTTCTTTGTACAAGCGAGTTTGTAACGTGAAGTAAAAGTCCGGTCCTCCGATAATTGTTCTGTTCTTTTATATTTCATGGCAAACAATCCGTCAAGTGTTCACACAACTAGGCTTATTTTGTACTAAGCTTATTTGTACTCTGTGACTCTTTTGTTTCAATAAAATCTTATTTTCCAATATATATATATATATATATATATATATATATATATATATATATATATATATATATATATATATATTATAGGTGATACCTTCAAGGTATAGCCCTAGAAGCCTATGTATGGACCTAGAAATCTGGGTGAAGCCTAGAAATGACTAATTTGACACTAGAAACAAGGTATTAACCCTAGAACTAAGGTATTGACTAATAGTTAAGATTTGAGATACGAACAAAGGTATTAGGTAAATATGTGATACTTGTTAAGCTATCGTGATACGGGGTAAGGTAAATAGCTATAGGCCAAGGTTATTGCTAGAAATTATAAGTAGAAGTATATATTAGGGTAATATATGTTGGGAGCTTATTAGTATAGTCTGTAAACCTAGTATTGGTCTATTTTTAACTAGTATTGACTAGTTTGACCTAGTTAGCACCTAAAAAATAAATAGTGACTTGTTAATACCTAGTTTAACTTTGTAAACCTTATAAATAGATAAAATCAACCTAGAAAGTAGAAAATTATGTAGTTTGACTGTGTTAACCTAGATTTGACCTAGTTTAGGAAGGTATGACCAAATTTAGCAAGGTATTGACCTAGTTGACCTGGTTTGACTTGAAAATGACTTAGAGACCTAGTATTAAGCTAGTATGGCATGTTTATGATTCTAAAACACCAATTGACTTTGATATTGGATATTTAGGTATTTGTGACTCTATTTTAGATATTGATCCTCACACTTTGCTCAAGACCACAGGCGGATATATCCTTTGATAATTTTCCATTTATAATATCTTATATATTTCTTGTATTTAATATAGATATCCTTGATCTCTTAACACATCGGTTACACGGATTGGTATTTCCGAATCCTGTCATGAGATATTATTTTTTGTATGTCTTGGTATAACTTGTGCAAGCTTTGTTGTTGTTCTTGTGTATTGTATGGACATTGATTCCTGAGGAGATTAGCTACCTTTCCGGTGAATACCATGTCGTAACGTACCATGGTTGGATCTACCGCATCAGTCGGGAGCAGGGAGTAGTAGTGTAGATATGTGATCATACCCTCCCTGTGCAAGTTATTGTTCCATATGAGTGTTAATCATACATCGCATGTATGATTAACCAGGACATAAAATTCCTGTGCAAGTTTCTAAGCCAATCACATTTTGAAACTAGTGCTCACTCACTTAGATAGTTTTTTTCTTCTGATTATTGTACATGATATTTCTGCTCACTCACTTTTCCATATTTGCTACAATTATGTACCTGTTACATTATCTTGTATATCCTATTTATTTACTGCTACATAGTCTTTATTATATACATGAACTGTTATTAGAGGTGTACTTTGCTCCAATTTCTGTCTGGATATATTTTTCCACGTGATTTAGATGATGGGTGCCCTACGTACTACGCCCCAGAGGATGTAGTAGGAGAAGACCAGAAGACACTGATTCAGGAGGACTTAGCTCCAGCTGAGGAGGCTCTAGTAGTACTGGATTTGTCTTAAGCTCTTTGGTACTGGCATGTTATTATTGAGACTTATGTATTTGAGATAGTTGACTCTTAGACTCTCTTTGGACTTGTGTTATGTTGATGTTAGATTCTGCTGGATATTCATATCATGTATACCATTTATCTTTCTTATAGTCAATGTGATTGAGTATGAATATTATCAATATTTGTTCTCCTTGTGGAGTTGAGATATCATGACAGGTTTTGATACATATTCATGTATTATGTTAGTTAGCATAGTAGACATAGACAGCGTTCTACCATCGATGTTGCGACTTAGGCTAGACATATCCACATACTTATGCCCTTATACTGGGTGCGGGTTGTGACACATCCACTCATATGGAGTGGTTCGAAACTCAAGCAAACAAATAGCTCATCTTATGCAAAAACAACAAAATTATAATTTTTCAACATAATCCAACCTTCTAGTAGGTGAAAAACATGAAAATAATGACATAATGTAGAATAGTTGCAGTTCCCAAGTTGTAGAACAATACAAAACAATGAATTGTATGAACTAATGAACACGAAACTACTTAACTATTATCCAAAAAATTAACATCAAGCCATAAGGAGAAGAATAAAGCCATTATCCAACATTTTGGGGGTCAACTACATTAAGCCTTTTCTTTTACCTATTATTTTAAGAATCATCTCTCTAACATTAGCTTATCTCAATTCCTGATGCTATAGTACAAAGAAGTAGATAAGCTTAATCATGATAAAATTTATATTAGGATGTAGATAACAAATAAAAGGATTTTCTCTACTTCCAAAGTAGAAGAAAATGTTCTGGAATCTCATCTTCAAATTATAGTATTCTCAAATGGTTTCCAAAAAAACTTAAGAAAAGTAGTACATGGAGAATACCAAGGTTTCTTAATCTGGGATAAATTTTTAGGCAACAAGGATTGCACATATGAAGCTAACCATCAAAAGATTAAAAATCCACCCAAATCTCCATGATTAAAATTTAACAATTATTATGTTAACGAACTTATTTAAAAGGGATAAAGCCATATTCTAACAAATTGTCCTATCTACTGTATCCACATTATAAGAATCTATCAACAAACGATTATTAATCCTGGACACAAAATGGTTAGATGCTTGTTTCTTGTACACACAAGAGCATGGATTTTCTTAACGAAAAACAAACAAATTAATACTATGTATTCTAACATCTTCTTCTGCTGCTTATGCATTAGGATCTACGTCTTATTAATCATCAAAGAATTTATTTTCTTTTCCAACTCAAATTCATTATTTACATGGAAAAAATCAACAATCAATCAACGCTAGAAAACGTTCACCACTTAGGAATAAATTTGTTCAACAAATAAATTGATGCCATGTTTGTGTCATAGTTTCTAAATGTCTTAATCGCATCATCAACTACTTGTGTCCATACAATATGGCATATAATTTGGATTTTCAGTTTTTGAACCACTGTTTGGCACTTTTAATTAAGAGACTCTTCCTAAAGGCTCCACTGGACATGGTTCTCAATATATGCCAATTTGATAATTATAATGCTCCATAAAATAAAATAACATAAAAACTACAACTTAATTAAGACACTTGCAAAGATTTGTACGAAGGTAGATATGACTAAAAAATGACCCTAAGCATATGTTGAAAGAATATCTTAATTATATACAAACTGCAGAAAAATGAGGTAGGAAATAAATATTGGTTAAATAAGTGAAACCAACAATTCCGTATAAACATATAGCTATTTTCTTTTAAGCGCTTAATCCTATAAGCAACCATTAAAATACTCTATCCCGATGGTTCAGAGTTGGCAAATCATATGAAGCCCTTTTGTTTGTATTTTATAATCAATCTCAATATAGGGTTCCCCACCTCCCTTTGAGTCATCTTGGATGAGAAGACAGAGACCGAATTCATTGACTTTCAATGTCCGTGTGGAATGCAACTTGCTCACTGAAGTGGAGGCGCTTTCCACTGGGGCAGACCATTCTTGTGAGAATGAGGGCTGATCCAATCCGACCCAGTTCCCGTTCTTTTCCAGTGCACTCGCTTTGTATCTCCGACACACAAAGAAGGATGTGGCGGGAAGGAAGCAGCCCTAGCCTATGTCCGGCCGATCATTCCGCTGACATCTCGCATTCACGCCCCGTTTGACTGCCGCTCTATCACTCCAAGCATATATGACCGTGATGATATAATTGGAGAACCGCATTCATGGCAGTGGTATTCCACGGAAACTATATGTTTAAACACTAAAACTACGAATTTATTTTGATAAATTTTAATTGATGAACTTAGAGAAAGAAAACAAACAGTTTATTTGCGATTATTTTTCTTTAAAGGAAACATCGTTCTTGGAATCAATTAGCATCTACCTTTTTTACATGTCCGACCTTTTTTGTCGCGACGTCAGATCTTTTACGATTTTGAGAATGGATTCCTTCTTCTTGGTTAGAGCATGGTGCTGATAACATGTCGTGAACATAAGAGAGAAAGGAGTAAAAATTGATAGACAAAAATCTGTACGTAGATTTTCTCATAATATATATAAGAGGGAATGGGATAGAGATGGTTGTAGGTATGGATAAGAACATCCATATTTGAATTTATCCAAATCACAACATAAAGAAAATACTATAGGCTATTAGGAACACGTGTCAAGTTTCAAGGGATTCTATGGTGTGGATTTCAAATGGTAATTTCATTGTCCAAGATGGTTAATCATTCTTTAATATTTCTTATGTTTTAATTATTATAAAAATGTCTTAAAATATACAAATCTAGAAAATTGTAGGAAGTCTTCAAACAGTGTTTTAAGGCTTAACTGAATGTCTCTAAGCTCTTTGTTCTTTAGTTACAGCTTCACGTCTTGGTATTTTTGTTCTACACATACACCCAACACCATTGCATATACTTACAAAAATTACATATGGTCTCTAATCTAAAATACATATGAAATTTCATAGGTGTTAAAGTGGGAGTTCTATTATGGCTTCAATACTAATGTAGTCCATGAATGGGACCCGAGTAATATCGCGCGTAACACAAAATTCGGTGGATTGTACTTAAAATTCCATTTTGGTCGCAATAACTATAAATGGAAATCTTATAGTACGCTTTGGAAATATAAGATATTTAGGAAGCATCTATTTGAAAATTATTTCACACATTTATTTCCATTAATTATAATATATATTGTGTTTTTTCTTTACATATTTTCTTTCTAGTATTAAATAAGTTAGATATAGTACACTACCAAAATAAGCCGTATTATTACCGTCAAATTTAGCAACTCCAATACTAGACGTCAGTAAATTCTAAAAATCTAGCGACACCAATAAAATACATTGCTGATTGCAATGAATTGCGACGAGTTGTAAGTAATGTTAGGTAATATGGAAAGAGACGTCACCGAGAGTCCCTACACAACGCTAAAAATTTAAAACCAACAATGTTTAGCGATCTCCTCGACAAAATGTTGCTAATATTTTAATATGGGGTTTAGCGTCACATTATTTGACTTTGTTAACTATTTAATAATAGCTGATCAGAAATAACCTTCCCCCTATTTGTCTTTCTATAAATTTTGTCAAAAAATTTCTCTCTCAAATCGAAAACCCTCTCTGTCCGGTGATCCACCACGCCTACCACCACCATCACTACTCCATCGCGGCTACTACGACCACCACCCCTGCTCTTCGTGCCTTGGTGTCACTACGCTTGTATGGTTAGGGGAGTTTTATCCCTGTAATTGACGGCGAGTGGAGTTTGCGGTGGCGTCAAAGTCTCCCATTCTGTCGGCGACATGGAACCCGGATTCCAAGTTCCTCTCCGACTCTTGAGCTACTCGAGGCCTTTCTAGTATTAACTCAAAATATGGTAGTAAAGGCTCTATTGGCAGAGAACTGGAGACTTGGGGGCATGCGGGTTGCCCTAACCAGGAGGGTTGTCCAAGTCCGATGGCTTGTCTGGCTTACCCCAGGACCAGTCTTTACTATATATCTGTTGAATGATTTCCCAGAAATAATATCAAATCCTAGATACTTTCAGTAAATCCAAGGGATAGAAGTTGCAGGGTTATTTGCTCTACTCTTTTGCAAAGAAAATTATCCAAACCTCTCCTTTTTTCCAATGTAATCCAAAAAAAAAGGACGCTAAGGCAGATACGTCTTCTACCTACCAATGATCAATAGGAGACTTCCTATGTCTTACGAAGCCAGGAATTCTACAACCTACTAAAAATATGAATATGTTCAAAGGTTAGAAAGCACATCTAGAAATCCAAGATTTTAACAACGATTATTATTTTCCTTGTAGTTTCCTAATTTATAACGTCTTTTCATTTAATTATATAAGTTTATGGATATTATTTTAGTAAGGGAGTTTGGTAAATATTTAAAAGAAATATTGTTTGCCCCCAAAGTTAGGCTATATGTCTTCCCCTCTTCTAATCACTATGTTCTTCTTCGTTTGGGTATTCTGAAATCCAGTACCATTTTATCATTTTATCATTTGTCATTTCTCTTCCAATTTTTGGTCATTTAGCCAATTAGCCTTCTCTAAGCATATGAACCCACGACAGCCCAGTGGCTATAAACCCATCTCACAACTCATAATTCAAACACGAGTGAAAGCAGTACTAGAATGAACATCATCCAAAATTATAAAATGATGAAATTATGACAAAATAACTAGATGAATTCAATGAAGAACAAAC
The DNA here is from genome assembly GCA_029216955.1 of Iris pallida. Taxonomy (NCBI): domain Eukaryota; kingdom Viridiplantae; phylum Streptophyta; class Magnoliopsida; order Asparagales; family Iridaceae; genus Iris; species Iris pallida. The sequence goes on from JANAVB010033620.1 coordinate 18,513,855, forward strand.
TCAAAGTAAACAATTAAAATAAAAAGAGACAGCCTTGTTGACTACTTCTAAACGACTCTGTACCTTTGAAGATGATAAATTATTTTGGGATTATTTGTGGGACTACATTTGGAAACCTTTGGCTAAAGTATAAATAAGCTTTCGTAGGGCAATCAAAAAAGAAATCTCGAGAAGCAGTCCAAAAAATCAAAAGCAAACATGTCAAAAGTTTGTCTGACAACTAATGTTGACTTACAACCTTTATTTCCCATTTTGATTCAAAATTGATCCCAAAATGTACGCTATTACTACAACTATTGTTAGTTTTAGTATTGGTACTATCCATAATTTCTCTTTGACATTTGGGCTATCAAAATGCCGCTATTGTTAAAAGGGAAAACTTGAAATCCTATCAAAAAGTAAAATAAAATAAATAAATAAATAAACTAATGTTGATTGCTATGATTAATTTAATATTGAAGAAGCGACTATTTTACTTCATTCCAACAATTTGTGACAAAATCGGGTCTGAAGTGAGCGGAGATTTTAATAAAATATTACCAGAAAAGGTTTTTTTTTTTTTTTTTTGTAATTAAACAGTGAGTTTTGTACCTTGTATTTGAGCTTATGGTTTCCACGCAGATCCATGTGATGAAAGCTACTTTGCATTGCTTCCGCCAGCAAGCAAAACACCTACCAAAGCCTACGTGTAATGCACTATTTACCAAACTTCAGAGAATTTCGCAATTCTCAAAATATTGAAAGATAAAGATAATACATCTCATGTTTTAGAAATATAGTTGCACTTCCATTTCAACACTTCGACTACCATACTGATAAGTTTAGAGTAATTGCTTTTTGTTCTTTGCAGTATAACACACAAACATATCGATGGGATAACATTGAGAATTAAATACACGAACATAAAGCACCCATCAAACTGATGTTTTGGTGGATCGATCACAAGTTGACTAGGGTTGAAATGAATTATGGAAATTAATTTATTAATTTTTAATTGAATATTTTTGTTTATAAAAATTACAGATTTGCATTTATTTTTGAATTAATAGCAAATCCTATAAACAAGGTAAATTAGCTAGATTTAGAATATTTGCTCAATCTCATATTGTATATTGTATGTTTATATATAGCTCATCTTTATTCAATAAAAATCAATGTAGAAGCTCAGAAATTCAAACATATTGTGCCGCGCCATTTCCAGTTAGCGTGCATAAAAGAATCATATAGCGCTATTTATTAATGGCGCCTTTCATCAGATAGCGCCAGGATCCGTAGCAAAGCTTCCTTAAGAAGGCAAAACTTTATGTCATATCAATCATGATGACTGACAGCACGACAGTTGAGAAGAGCTTTTTATCGAGTTCTGCGTGCGCGGCGCTCAAGGAAGATTTTGTCAGATACAGTCAACGTCAAAGCTGGATTGTGCAAATCAGACATAAACTCAAATAGCGTCAAACAACAAAATGACACCACGTGGTAATCTTTCTCGAGAAGCCAAATCTCACGTCTTTTCAGAAAGATTTATCATGATGATTGTCAGTACACTAAATGAGAAAATCACAAGATTAGCACTAACAGTCACACTTTCTCAGCGCCATTTACCAAATGGCACGAATTGACAAATAGTGCCAATTACAGTTTGGGGCCAACCGATAGAACGCGTCATTCATCAAATTGGCGCCAATCAACCACAATCACCATCCAGAAGCAGTTAAAGATGATGTGGCGCGCATGTCACTAATCTCGAAGAACATGCACACGACACTGCCCATTACCAAGCGCCTTTCTCTCATAGAAAGCCACGCATCATATGCAGTTAAGTTAACCATTCGCACTAATGGATGAAACGTTACATGGCACGCAAAGCAATGCACAATCAGTGTATTTTTGTAATGCATGCCAATCACTATAACTGCCTAGCAGTTTTCTCAAACTCTATAAATAGAGTTCCAAAATCACTTTTTGAGATCAACACAACACTTATCATCTACTTCTGACAAGAATTCTCGTCAATTCTCTATTACTTCCGCAGCAAGTTCAAGAGCCTTTCTTCTCCAACATCGCATTGTCCAAAGGATAAAGTGATCGTCTTCTGATCAGATTTTTATAGTTGTACTTTCCTAGAATCAAAATTGTACTTAGATCTTTGTATAAGAATTTTGTACTTTCTTTCTCAGTTTGTAATTAAGTTTTCTTTTGGAGACTTTTGTTCTTTGCAAACAAAATGATGTCTACTGGGAACGACTTTCTCCTCTAACGAGAAAGTGACAACTCAATGTGATGTTACAATGTTCGGCACGACACAGAAGACTTTGGTCGTACAATTCGACCAAATGGCTTACGAAGAGATGATTGACGCCGGGGGTGCCAAGCGCACCACTGTTGTTGCCAAGAACAAAAAGGTGCGCGCCATCTGGACTCCAAAGTCTAAATATGCGCCAATCACTGATGTTGTTGTGCAAATCAAGGAAAAGTGCAAAATAGCCGTTCCCCACTCTTTTTCAGTCCTCGACTTGGTAGAAAACACTCTCTATTGCGCCTCTGCACCAATCAGTGCTCAAACACTTCTGGATAGAAACTCTACATCTCTTAGCAAAAAAATCAAAACTATAACACCCACTTTTCTAAAATAAGAATAATTTTGAACTTTTGTGAAAGTTTATTATTTAATAATAGGATTTATGATTTATAGGGATTTTTAATTAATTTAAATTGGTGAATTATAATTTTGATATGTTAGCTAGTGAACCCTAGAACTGTTGAGCCTAAAGACTAACTATGACCATGGGGACCTAACCATGTGATTAGAATGACTATTTACAACTTTTTATGCTAAGGGTATTTTGGTCATTTTGTGACTTTTGAATTATTTAGGATTTTAATTAATTAATGAATTTTAGATTATTTTAATAATATTTAAATTGATGTATTATGATTTTGGTCATTTTTCATATTTTAATATTTTGGAAATTTTATATTTTAGTATTGATTTTACGGAATTTGTTTAGTCGGGTTTAAGTTTCGTTTCGTTCCGACTTGTGTTAGTGACCCGGGTAGCTTAGACTCTAGAAGAAACCCCAAGATTAGTTAGTCATGGCCCATAAACCCCACTAATTAAGTTAGTAAGTTTAGACTAATCTCACTTGTTAGATTGGTTAAGTTAGAGGTTTAAATTTAACCCTTTTGATCCCAAACTTGAACCTAACTTAAAATTAACCAAGAGGACTAGTTGAGGCCTTATTGGGCTTTCCCCCAAGGCCTAAATAGGGTTTAATGGAAGCCACTATAGGTAGGTTAGCCTCCCTTCCATTCATTTCATTTCATCTTGCCTCTTTTCCTTCACAAAGTGTTCTTCTCCAAATTAGAGAGCTTTCCTCTTTGATTTGATCTCCAAATCCTTACATCCCTCGACCAAAACTTCCATCCAACCTTCTCATATTACCAAGGGAGGGTGCTAGCAAAGATTTGGAGCAAAGTGCAAGGAGAAGCATCCTTTTTGGAAGATCTTCGTGTCGGAGCCGTGTCCTTGGGAGTGTCATTGGGATTTTACTCCCAATAGGTAAAACCAACCATCTAAATTGATTTTCTATGCATATTAGTTAATTTTGAATCCATAGGATCCACCCCCATGCATGTACCCCATTTAGATTCAAATTTGAGACCATTTGGAGCTATCTTGAGGATTTTTAGATATGTGTCTTGTGTCCTACTTGATAGATCCCAAATTAGGACACCTCATGTGTATGTATGTATGCTAATAGTTTAAATAGATATTTAAATTTAGTTTTAGAATGGTTAGAGAGTGGATTGATCTTAGTTAGGATGGTTAGAATGAGTTTTATTTGGATACCTATGTTGGTATCCAAGTATCTTGGCCTACATGTGTTTCTTTTGTTCAAAACAACTCAAATTCGTCATAATATTCATCCACGTTTTTATTAACCAAATCAACTTAGAAATGTCATAACTTTTAGATTAGAACTCCGATTAATCTCTCATTTTTTTAAAAAAACCGTATCAAAGTTAGATTTCCAAATATATATATATATTAATAGGTAAAATACATTCTAGAACTTTCTGTGGAACTGTTTGAGTATCAGCTGTCTGAAAGACGAATGCGTTTCGATATTTTTGCGATTTCGGGAGCTTTCAGACACTAAAATGCGATCCGTTTAAAGTTTCGAAAAGCTAACACAAAGGACTACGACATACTTTAATCCTAGAATTTAGTGAAGGCCCAATTGGTACATTATTGATTTTAAGTAGAAGAGTGACTATACGACATAGGCATTTTGTGTAACCTATGAGCCTATGTAGTATGGATATTAAATGAATGTAGAGTATGTAATACATGATATGTCAGATGAATGAAATGATATATATATGATATGTATCCTCTTTACATTAATGTATATATATGGTTGAATGCAAGCATGTATGAATGCAATCAATGTAATGTATGTAAGCAATGCATAAATGCATGAATAAAAGAATAATATACAATGTATACATGAAAGTATATAATGAATGCTAGATACGAATGCAAGGTATACATGTAATGATAGATATGAATACATAATGTATACATAATGTAATGCTATATATAATGATAGCATGTATGGTAATGTAGATTATATGATGCAAGCATGTATATGTCCACTGTTTTTTCTTTTCCTTACATTTTTTTTCCTTCCCTTTCTATTTCAGTTTTTCCCATTTTTTTCCTCTTATATTTTTACATGTTGTATACAATGTATAAAATGTATAGATGCATGTAAGTATATAATATGCATGAGTGACATGTATGTAATAAAAATAAGTATATGTATACAACTTAATGATATGTGAATGGATATAATACATGAACTGAAGTATGCATGTATATGGGATATGAATGAATGATATATATGTGTTAAGGTAATATAATGTATGTATTCACATATATTTTGAGTTAAATATATATTTTGTATGCATATATTATATGTATGCAGGAATGAATGTAATATAATGTAGAGTATGCATATATGAATATAATATATGCAAGTATATAATGTATTCAAATATGTATGTATGCATCTATGTATGTGTGTATAGGTGCATGAATGAATGCAAGTATGCATATATGATATGTATGTAGGCATGTATGTAATGTATGTATGTATACATGATATGTATGTATGCATGTATGCATATATGCAATGTATGTATGTATGTATGCATTTTTATAAACTGAGTTAACCTATAACCTTGTACACACATGCATTCATACACCCTTTGACACCATGTATCCCATGTCACATACACGTACCTATCACTAAATCTTAGAACATTAACACATATCCTTTCACACACATGCCAAACACACACACACACTCACTTACTCTTTTACCTCTCCTTATATATATATATATATATATATATATATATATATATATATGTATGTATTTATTTGAATATGTGAATGTGAATAATATATATACATTATATGACTAAGTTTGTGTGTCTTGTTAGCTTATGGTTTAGTTTTGTGCTTGGTTTAGCAAGTGACTTAGGCTATGAGTTAGTAGCTATCTTGGATACTTGATTTGCATAGACTTAGTTTGTTTAGACCTAGAATTGACTAACCTAGACTAGTTGACCATTGTTGACCCAACCCTAGCTAGTTTGACCACAGTTGACTAGAGTTAACCTATTTTGACTTTATAGTTGACCAGAGTTGACCAAGAGTTGACTTTGACCTAGATTGACTTAGAGTCGTGTAGATTACATTATAATTTTAATTACCATATAAATTGAACTATTTATAACCTGTGTTGCTCTAACTAGGACTCTGTGGCTCCAGTTGGCCATCTTTTTATATCAGATGTTTAGGGTATCAGGCGAGTACATTATCTGATCGTTTCATACTTGATAGGATATATATTTATGCTCTAGATTACTTTACTTGATGCTGTCATGTTGTTAACACGGATTGGTACTATATGGATCCCTTCATAAGATGTTATCCCCCTCGGGAGCATCGGGTTACGGCATGTCATGTGCGTTTCACTTTCATCATGTACTCCGGTGCTTTCACCATTCAAGTGCACTCTTGTGATTCATGTACTCTCATGTTCACAAATCCCCTCATGTATACTTCATGTGCACCCATTTATGGGCCCCCATGTGAAATCATGTACAATAACATAACTTGTCTGGATCTTTGTGTAATGATTGGGGTACGGGGGAGTATAAATGGTCATGTGAACAATTTCAAAGTAGTGTAGTCATGTACAAAATTTTATGTTTATTATCAAGCCGTTTACATGTCTATCTTGTACTCTACATCACTAGCCACTGATAGTTCCTTACTTATAGTAGATATTTTCTTATTGTCATCTCTTTTACTTCATGTATATTCTTTAGCGTTTCATGTATCTTACTCTATAGCATGCTTAGATTTCCTGTCATGATATGAAATGTGTGAGATGTATTGTGCTCGTTCATGTCCTGATTGGACCTGTTGAAAATATTACATATAACCTGGAGATTCACAGCTAGCCTAGAGGACCAGTAGAGATTGGAGTAGATTACTACTTTATGGTTTAGTTTCTCTTTTAGAACTTGTTTTGTAATAAGTGGTGTCTTGAGATTGTTGAGATGTTGTTATTTTAGGAGTTTATTTAAGTTGTTGTTGTCTTGAGTTTTATATAGTTGTTAGACTCTTGTGTAATCTTATCGTGCTTAGATTGTGATTGAGTATTATCGTATCTTATACTTGTCCTCCATTCGTGGTTGAGGTTGTGATAGGCACATTATATAATTGCGTGAGTTGTTGATTAGATAGTGACCTAGAACAGCGTTCTACCGCCGACACTGTGACATAGGCTGGACGTGCCCACTTCTCGTGCCCCTACACTGGGTGCGGGTCGTGACAAAAACAATGCCAAGAATGTTAGTCATGTTCAAAGTGCAACTTTTTCTGCACATAGGTGCCACGCCAAACGTGTCGTGCCAATGCACGCAAAGCAACAAGGCATCTGCCTATTCCGTGCCAAACTGATCCGCACCAATGAGGTCCATGCCATGATCTCCCCACCTTGCACATATTAAGGACTGAATAGGGAAAATTGAAGGTATCACAGACTGACAATCAAATGACGCCAGATACTGATATGTACGCCTATCTCAATAGGTGCCGAGCAGAACTTTCCAAACCAAGCCATATGGCGCACCAGAGGACTTTGACGCAGTCTGGGCCGACCACCAGTTTGCGCACAATAAAGGTTTCTAAGAACAGGAACCTGCTCACTTATGCTAAAGAACTCAATACATCTCTGTACACATAGGGCACACAAAAGTTTAGGAATAAAAATTATATTTCTAATGTAATCAGGCATAGTCTGTGTCACGCCCCAGTACCGAAATACGGAGACGGACTAGGCCAGCTACTCCATATGAGGTACGTAACGTCATACGGCGATCGTGGCTGTCGAGAGACTAGGGGTACATGCTACAATCAAGTCTCCTATGGTCCCACAGAGTTCTATGTCTCAATCAATCAAATCGCATCAGCAAATAAATGAACATTAAAGATAAAGCAGTAAGGTGTCCCTGACGCTTCATCAAAATGATCATGAGAGACTAGCTTTATAATTTAGCTATCTCAGAGAGTCAGGAGTACAAAATTATACACAGCTGTAGTCTGTTTAATTACAATTATGTACTGACACAAAAATATCAAGTAATCCGGCTAACAGGTGCCGGTGGCTAAACGCCGCAAAAGTATAAGCAGGAGTGGTGGAGAAGAAACCCACTCGAGTCCCCGAACCGCCATGCTCCTAGTATGCACCATGGATGTCAGGGAGGAAGATCGTGTCCTCTGGCTCTGCTACGAGATCTGGCCAAACAAAACCAGCGGGGTCAGCCCCGAATAGCAAGTACCGCCAAAGGGGCACAAGAGTTAAGATTAAAAACCCAGCTAATAGAATGACTGATAATAGTAATACTTATGTTACTCTTATAGGGTAGCGCCACATCCTCGAACCCATATGGCACCCTTACAACCAAACAAGGACAAAAGGTGCCGCATGGAGTCGGGACGCATCGTACTCTATAACTTTCACATAAGTTAGAAGGTATAAACAATAAAATCTCCTGATCGTGACTTCGGTCGATAGCCTATCGCAGCACAATAACCAACCCAACAATCAAACAAGAACATGGGTTGGATCATGTACCATGATAGACCATGTTCCTCAGTCATTCACAGAAGTAGCACTTCACAACCAGAATAAGTCTTCCGTTTATAACTTCGGTCCACAGCCTGTCATAGTACGATAACTAACCCAACAATCAAACAAGAACATGGGTTGGATCACGTACCATGACAGTCCGCTTCCCTCGGTTATTCGCAGAAGGTAATAGGATACAAGCAAGTCATTTTCACGGCTAATCAAGTCTACGAGTTTCTAGTGGGACGAGGTTATCCTCGCATCATGTTATTTAGAAAATCCTCAGATCGTATCTTTCCAGCAAGGCTAGTCAACCCAGGGGTTCGCGTAGACAGGTATGATTGAGCACAGGTCCCTCGTAAGGCCACCTTGCTAAAACATATATTACATAGCAGGAATTAATCGGATACAGTCATCCACTCGTTGCAGATGACACAGTATCCGTGGAGACCAGCCGGCGCGTCAAGACAGTATCTCAAGGCGGCTGGTGTAACACGATCTCGGGATTTTGCCCTTCCCATGCATCTAGTATATTTAGTTGCCTAGTTTAACCCTAGGTGAAATCTTGGACTCTCATGCTGTGGCCTGTATGATTATCCTCCTAAAGTCGTACTTTAGTACGAGTACCCCAAAGAGGATCCATGTCAATCAGTGTGTCAACATGTTCTACCCTCCTTAGTGTAATGCATCATTGCAAATACGCCACGTGGAGTTACGAGTCATTTGTCGAGCATGAACAAGAACTGGGACATTCGGGTACATGTAACAGGTAGGAACACTTTGTTCTCCGGGGTCACATTAGTGCTCATATCATGCTCGGGACAAAAGGCGTAAGGATATAAAATGGGCATATAATATCTAATAAAATATCAAAAGCATACGCACAACAAGGCAGCATACGTGAAAAGTCACGCAAGCTTACACAAGGCAGCGTGCGTGAAAAGTCACGCAGGCATACACAAGGCAGCGTGCGTGAAAAGTCACGCAGGCTCAAGGAGGGAGCAGCATGAAAAGTCACGCAGGCTCAAGGGAAAGAGCAGCGTGAAAAGTCACGCACGCTACAGGGAGCAGCATGGGTGAAAAGTCACGCACGCTACAGGGAGCAGCGTGGGTGAAAAGTCACGCACGCTACAGGGAGCAGCGTGGGTGAAAAGTCACGCACGCTACAGGAGACACGCTTCCAACAGGAAGCATACCTAAGTCTGCGTACGCAGCGCTAAAGAGCGCGCGTAGCTCAGTGTGCGTGAACTAAGAAGCTCTGCACACTGCTCACTGTCTTCTCCAAACAGCAAGAACACCATGGCAGAACCCAAAACTTCAAAACGACATAACTTGGTCATCCGAACTCCAAATCCGGATTTCCAAAGTTCCAACTTGGGTGAAATGGAATTCTCTTCCACATGGAAGCATCAAAACCCATAAAACTTCAACGAAAATAGATCAAAACTAAGGAAATCCGAAAATGATTAAAACTTAGATCTACAAAAATCAAAGCTTCAAAATGGAAATTTCCAAGTTCTAAACTAGTATAGATTGAGAAGAAGAACATGTTTTGGCAAATAGTTTGTAAGAATCATTAACAAAATTATGGATCCTTCTCTTGAGCAAGTTGGTACTTGCCTTGGTTGGTGGAGGAAGTAAATGAGGGGAAGTAAATGAGAGGAGAGAGAATGGGATGAGTTATATATATAAAGATCTTGGACCCATGGGTTCATGATGAACCAAAGGGTTCATGATGAACCATTGGTGAACCAAGAATGGGTTACCCAAATGAGCCAAAACTGTAGGCCCAAATGCAGAAAATAAATTAGGAAATAATATTTTGTCAAATATTTTTGGGAAATGCATGAAGAAATACTGCATAATAAATATAGTATAAATACGAGGTAAATACAAATTATCGGTTTACGTATTAAAATACGTATTCCAGGATCGGGGAGTGACATCTCTACCCTTCTTAGAAAAATTTCGTCCTCGGAATTCCAGCCAAGACAGGATAGTGAAATCAGGGCAAGCAAGGCACAATCATATATAAGTTAACTATCATAGCAGTTATTATCATACATCACAAAGTGCAAAACAAGCAGGTGCAGATAAGCATGGAATCGTGTCAATAAGGTGCAAAAATATACCTTATTAGCCAAACAAATACGGATACCGAGATCTGATCTCGTCCTCGCGCTCCCAGGTTGACTCTTCCGGAGAGTGATGGTTCCAAGAAACACGGACAAGGTTTATCGTCCGATTCTTGAGTACCTTCTCTCGCCGGTCTAAAATAGATACGGGTTGCTCCTCGTAAGTTAGGTCGGTACCAACGACTAACTCAGAATGATCGAGGACATGACTCGGATCCGGGACATACCCACGTAATTGGGACACATGAAACATATCATGTATGCCAGTTAACGAAGGCGGAAGGGCAAGTCGATAAGCCACATCGCCTACCCGAACGAGAATCTTAAAAGGACCAACGTATCTTGGGCTAAGCTTTCCCCGGGTTCCAAATCTGATGATACCCCGAGTAGGCAAAATCCGCAGAAACACTTGGTCGCCAACTCTAAACTCTAGAGGCCTACGATGCTGATCTGCCCAATGACGATGTCGGTCCTGTGCAACTCGAAGGCGCTCTCTGACCAACTTAACTATCTCCACAGTCGGCGTGATCATCTCTGGTCCCAACAACTTCCGTTCTCCGACGTCGTCCCATGCCAAAGGGGACCTGCATTTCCTTCTGTACAATGCTTCGAACGGGGCCATCTGAATGCTAGCCTGATAGCTGTTGTTATAGGAGAACTCCACTAGATGAAGGTGATCCTCCCAAGATCCGCCAAAATCTAAGGTACACGCCCGTAGCATATCTTCTAATGTCTGAATGGTTCTTTCTGATTGCCCGTCGGTTTGTGGATGATAAGCAGTACTGAATCTTAACTTGGTTCCCAAACTTTGGTGCAAGCTCCGCCAAAAATGGGAAGTAAACCGTGTATCCCGATCTAATACTATACTAACTGGAACACCGTGCTGCCTTACTATCTGTTTCATGTACATTTCTGCTAACTGTTCAGTAGTCTGTCCAACTCGGAAGGGAAGGAAATGAGCGACCTTCGTGAGTCGATCTACTATAACCCAGACTGCATTCTTACCAGTCGGGGATCTAGGTAAACCGGTCACAAAATCCATCGTGATGTGCTCTCATTTCCATTCTGGGATAGGAAGCGGCTGTAGCAACCCTGCTGGTCTCTGCTGCTCGGCTTTTACCTGTTGACATACCAGATACTTGGATACAAATCTCGCTATCTCTCTTTTCATGCCATTCCACCAAAAGTACTGCCTGATATCTCGATACATCTTCGTTCCTCCTGGATGAATGGAGTAAATAGAACTATGAGCTTCGGACATAACTTCTTGCCGAAGGTCTCCACTCGGTACACAGAGTTTGTTTCCAAACCTGAGCGTACCATCTTCATGAATCACTAACTCCTTTCTATGGCCTGATTCACACTCCGACCGCAACTTCTGAATCTGTGGATCTCCTGCTTGTGCTGCCCTTATCCTCTCTACTAAGGTTGACTGAATCTACATACTGGTCATTCTTCCTATATCCCTTGGCAAAACTACTTCGATTCCCATACTCTAAAGGTCTTCTAAAATATGCTTCTGTGAGGTCAAGATAAAGGCACTGTCTCTCCTACTCAGTGCATCTGCAACTATATTCGCCTTGCCTGGATGATACTGAAGATCTAAGTCAAAATCCTTCAGCAGTTCTAACCATCTTCTTTGCCTCATGATCAAATCTCGCTGCGTGAACACGTATTTCAAACTCTTATGATCAGTATAGATCTCTACCCGATCTCCGTATAAATAATGCCTCCACAACTTGAGTGAAAACACCACAGCTGCTAACTCCAAATCGTGAGTCGGGTAATTCTTCTCATGGTCTCGAAGCTGCCGAGACGCATATCTATCACCTTTCCGTGCTGCATCAATACACATCCAAGACCCTTCCCAGATGCGTCACAATATACTGTAAAGCCTCCCGCTCCTACTGGAAGCGTCAAGATCGGGGCTGAGAACAATCTCTTCTTTAATTCTTCAAATGATGCCTGACAGCTAGCTGACCAAACAAACTCCACGTCCTTGTGCGTCAAACGCGTTAAGGGCGCAGAGATCTTGGCAAAGTCTGCCACGAACCTTCTGTAGTAACCAGCTAGTCCTAAGAAACTTTGTACTTCTACAACCGTTCTCGGGACTGGCCAATGCTCTACGGCCTCAATCTTCTTCGGATCTACTAACACTCATGTCCTAGAAATTACATGTCCCAGGAACGAAATATGATCTAACCAGAATTCACACTTGTCGAGCTTCGCATAAAGTTGATGCTCCCTCAATGTCTGTAAGACAGTCCTAAGATATTTCTCATGCTCCTCTTCACTGCTGGAATAGACAAGAATGTCATCTATGAACACCACCACAAATTTATCCAAATACGACAGAAAGATGCGGTTCATTAAATCCATGAATACTGCAGGGGCGTTGGTTAGTCCAAAGGACATTACTAAAAACTTATAATGTCCATATCTAGATCTGAATGCTGTCTTCGGTATGTCTTGCTCCCGGACTCTTACTTGATAGTATCCTGACCGAAGATCGATCTTGGAAAAGACGCTGGCCTTGCTCAACTGGTCAAACAGGTCATCAATCCTTGGTAGCGGGTACTTATTCTTTACTGTTACTGCATTCAGCTTGCGGTAGTCGATGCACATCCTCGTCGACCCATCCTTCTTGGGAACTAGAATCACTGGCGCAGCCCAGGGCGATTTACTGTCTCGGATGAATCCCTTAGACTTCAACTCTTCTTCATGTTGATACAACTTATCCTGTTCTGACGGCGATATTCTGTAAACTCTGTCTGCAATAGGCCTCGTTCCAGGGTTCAACTCAATGCTAAATTCTACCTCTCTGACTGGGGGTATCCCTGGGAGCTCATCAGGGAAGACGTCGAGAAAATCTTCGACCACTCTCGAAATCTGTCCTGGCTCTGACACTGCTGCTGAGATGACGCCTCCGACCTGATTCTTCAAGGTTCGAGTAAAGATGAACTGCTCCATCCCAGGGACGCTGAATATGACCCTACCTCCTCTATAATCAATTGTCGCATGACTGTCTCTCAACCAGTCCATGCCAAGAACGATATCAAAATTCCCCATAGGGAATTCAATCAATGATACGGGCAGTAAATGCCCACACACCTCCACCGGACATGAAAAGCGCACTCTGCTAACTTCTACGAGCCCATTGCCGGTGAGTATATCCATCCTCTTCGGCAATGCCTCAAACTCTAATCCAATCCGTGTAGCATATCGTGCAGAGATGAATGAATGAGTAGCACCTGAATCAAATAATGCTACAACGGGAAATGAGGTGACGAGAATTTTACCTGCCACCACGTCACTAGACGCTAGAGCCTCTCCCAAGGATAATGTGAGAGCCTGGCCCTGGCCCCGCTGAGCTCCTTGTTGCGGCCTTCCTCGACCATGCTGTTGCTGCCTCTGAGGGCCTTCGGCTTCCTGTGCCTGGCGAAACATCTGAGCCTGCGTTGGTAAACACTGGGCTAGGGGCCTTACTGCTAATACTGGCCCTCCACTCGGGGTTGCCACCGGAGCTGGTAATGCTGGAAACTGCTGAGCTGGCCCTCCTGGCCTCTGCATCACAGGACAAGTGGAGATACGGTGGTCTGAACTACCACACCTCAAGCATAAGCCATTTGCTGACCGGCACACCTCCCTCGTGTGCCCGGCCTTCCCACAGAAGGTACAGCCCTGGGGTGCTCCCTGACGCTACTGCTGGTTCCTCGGCTGCTGATGCCGAACTGGCGCTGTATTAGTTGACACGGCCGTCCTCAGCGGTGCTCCTGCATCATGAATACGTACACCGGGTGCTAGTGCCGATGTTCGCTGCATTGCTCCTCCTCCAACCTGGGAATGAGATCTCTTCTGACCTCTTGTCCTCGATGCCAACCTCTGCTGGGTAAGCTCGTGCCTCCGAGCTGCCGTCAAAACAGCGTCGAACGTCTGGTAGTCGTATCCTTCCACCAGTTGCAATAGTTCTAAATGAAGTCCCTGTTGGAACCTTATAGCTTTCTCTGGCTCCGTTGCCACCATTGCTGGTGCGAAACGGCACAATTTGCAGAACTCTGCTGCATACCCATCTACGGTCTTGCTTGCTTGCTTGAGACTGATAAACTTTTGCTGGAGCTCATATCGAGCTACTACGCCAAAATACTTGGCCTTGAATCTGTCACTGAAGGTGGTCCAACGAACAGGGCGCCTTATACCAACTTCTTCTGATGCCCACCAGTCGCGGGCAAGATCCTGAAGTACTAATTTGACTGATCAACCTTCTCTTCATCTGGAACCTTGGCTGCCACAAGAATGGCTTCAATGTCTTGAATCCATGCATCCGCAGTGATGGCATCCTCCGTGCCATCAAAATACCTCGGGTTCAAGCGACGAAACCTTTCTGATGCTCCCGAGTCAACCCCGGCACTCCTCTCAAGAGCTAACTGAATCCCCTGGTTCAGCAACACGTTCTGCTCCTGCTGTCGAGTCTGTTGCTGTTGGTGAGTGACAAGAATCCCTCGGACGATCTCCAGGAGTGCTACGGCATCTAGTACTGCCGTCGCTGCTGGTGCTGCAGGAGTTCCAATAACCTGCGGCTGCACTGCCTCTGGTTCCATTTCTGCTCGTACCTGCACAGGAGAAGGTTCTCTCCCCTGTTGCTGCCCAGTCGAGCCATGCTCTTGCTGCTCTTCCTCATGGGCCTCACCCGCTACTGAGAATGAAGCACCCCTATAGAGAAGAATATAAGATTATCAAGTCCGAACGAGGAAGATTTCGAGGATGCAAGTCAGGTTAGAGATCAAGGCAAGGACGGAGAATTCGAAACAGAATTTCAAGGGGAACAAGTTTTGATTGAGACTCCTAATAATTCGCAATACCCCACAAGTCTGGAAATCGGACCTGCATGGGCCACCACTAAAACCTTGTCACGCCCCAGTACCGAAATACGGAGACGGACTAGGCCAGCTACTCCATATGAGGTACGTAACGTCATACGGCGATCGTGGCTGTCGAGAGACTAGGGGTACATGCTACAATTAAGTCTCCTATGGTCCCACAGAGTTCTATGTCTCAATCAATCAAATCGCATCAGCAAATAAATGAACATTAAAGATAAAGCAGTAAGGCGTCCCTGACGCTTCATCAAAATGATCATGAGAGACTAGCTTTATAATTTAGCTATCTCAGAGAGTCAGGAGTACAAAATTATACACAGCTGCAGTCTGTTTAATTACAATTATGTACTGACACAAAAATATCAAGTAATCCGGCTAACAGGTGCCGGTGGCTAAACGCCGCAAAAGTATAAGTAGGAGTGGTGGAGAAGAAACCCACTCGAGTCCCCGAACCGCCATGCTCCTAGTATGCACCATGGATGTCAGGGAGGAAGATCGTGTCCTCTGGCTCTGCTACGAGATCTGGCCAAACAAAACCAGCGGGGTCAGCCCCGAATAGCAAGTACCGCCAAAGGGGCACAAGAGTTAAGATTAAAAACCCAGCTAATAGAATGACTGATAATAGTAATACTTATGTTACTCTTATAGGGTAGCGCCACATCCTCAAACCCATATGGCACCCTTACAACCAAACAAGGACAAAAGGTGCCGCATGGAGTCGGGACGCATCGTACTCTATAACTTTCACATAAGTTAGAAGGTATAAACAATAAAATCTCCTGATCGTGACTTCGATCGATAGCCTATCACAGCACAATAACCAACCCAACAATCAAACAAGAACATGGGTTGGATCATGTACCATGATAGACCATGTTCCTCAGTCATTCACAGAAGTAGCTCTTCACAACCAGAATAAGTCTTCCGTTCATAACTTCGGTCCACAGCCTGTCATAGTACGATAACCAACCCAACAATCAAACAAGAACATGGGTTGGATCACGTACCATGACAGTCCGCTTCCCTCGGTTATTTGCGGAAGGTAATAGGATACAAGCAAGTCATTTTCACGGCCAATCAAGTCTACGAGTTTTTAGTGGGACGAGGTTATCCTCGCATCATGTTATTTAGAAAATCCTCAGATCGTATCTTTCCAGCAAGGCTAGTCAACCCAGGGGTTCGCGTAGACAGGTATGATTGAGCACAGGTCCCTCGTAAGGCCACCTTGCTAAAACATATATTACATAGCAGGAATTAATCGGATACAGTCATCCACTCGTTGCAGATGACACAGTATCCGTGGAGACCAGCCGGCGCGTCAAGACAGTATCTCAAGGCGGCTGGTGTAACACGATCTCGGGATTTTGCCCTTCCCATGCATCTAGTATATTTAGTTGCCTAGTTTAACCCTAGGTGAAATCTTGGACTCTCATGCTGTGGCCTGCATGATTATCCTCCTAAAGTCGTACTTTAGTACGAGTACCCCAAAGAGGATCCATGTCAATCAGTGTGTCAACATGTTCTACCCTCCTTAGTGTAATGCATCATTGCAAATATGCCACGTGGAGTTACGAGTCATTTGTCGAGCATGAACAAGAACTGGGACATTCAGGTACATGTAACAGGTAGGAACACTTTGTTCTCCGGGGTCACATTAGTGCTCATATCATGCTCGGGACAAAAGGCGTAAGGATATAAAATGGGCATATAATATCTAATAAAATATCAAAAGCATACGCACAACAAGGCAGCGTGCGTGAAAAGTCACGCAAGCTTACACAAGGCAGCGTGCGTGAAAAGTTACGCAGGCATACACAAGGCAGCGTGCGTGAAAAGTCACACAGGCTCAAGGAGGGAGCAGCGTAAAAAGTCACGCAGGCTCAAGGGAAAGAGCAGCGTGAAAAGTCACGCACGCTACAGGGAGCAGCGTGGGTGAAAAGTCACGCACGCTACAGGGAGCAGCGTGGGTGAAAAGTCACGCACGCTACAGGAGACACGCTTCCAACAGGAAGCGTACCTAAGTCTGCGTACGCAGCGCTAAAGAGCGCGCGTAGCTCAGTATGCGTGAACTAAGAAGCTCTGCACACTGCTCACTGTCTTTTCCAAACAGCAAGAACACCATGGCAGAACCCAAAACTTCAAAACGACATAACTTGGTCATCCGAACTCCAAATCCGGATTTCCAAAGTTCCAACTTGGGTGAAATGGAATTCTCTTCCACATGGAAGCATCAAAACCCACAAAACTTCAACGAAAATAGATTAAAACTAAGGAAATCCGAAAATGATTAAAACTTAGATCTACAAAAATCAAAGCTTCAAAATGGAAATTTCCAAGTTCTAAACTAGTATAGATTGAGAAGAAGAACATGTTTTGGCAAATAGTTTGTAAGAATCATTAACAAAATTATGGATCCTTCTCTTGAGCAAGTTGGTACTTGCCTTGGTTGGTGGAGGAAGTAAATGAGAGGAGAGAGAATGGGATGAGTTATATATATAAAGATCTTGGACCCATGGGTTCATGATGAACCAAAGGGTTCATGATGAACCATTGGTGAACCAAGAATGGGTTACCCAAATGAGCCAAAACTGTAGGCCCAAATGCAGAAAATAAATTAGGAAATAATATTTTGTCAAATATTTTTGGGAAATGCATGAAGAAATACTGCATAATAAATATAGTATAAATACGAGGTAAATACAAATTATCGGTTTACGTATTAAAATACGTATTCCAGGATCGGGGAGTGACAGTCTGCCTTCTTCTTCTTCTCCTTCTAATTTAACAGATCTTTACAAGCTCATCTTACAAAAGAGAAAGATCAAGGACTCATCTCATACAACAGTGACTTCACATAAAGAACATTACTATAATTCACATGAGATAGTAATCAAGAGCTGCTGTAAATCAGCTAAATGATCTGTTTTACCGCTTGAATTACCCTTGCTACCCTGATGTATCCTGATAGATGAAGAAGAGTTGATGTTTGCGTCTGTCAATATGATGTCTCATAGTACTGGGGGTGGAAGATGCCCGAAACATAACTCATATTGAACTCCGAGTTGGCAATATCTCGATCGAATCTTTGACTCTGTTAAAGGAGTATCAAAATACACGATCAAAAAATCGAGATCTCCTAAGTTAGGGGAATCTTCTTTATTCCAACCCTGGAGGTAGCAGCTTACCGGACTTTGATACCAAAAACGAGGATTCTGATCGAACTATATTTTCTACCAACTCGTCCTCGGTATCAAAGGAACTGTCTGTTTAGGTAACCAACGAAGAACAAGACGCTACCAGTTCTGCTAATCAAGAACAAAAGATTGCTACTATAGAAGCTAATCTGAAGGCCATGAATAACATGGTTACAAGTATGCACGCGGTGATTATGGCACAGCATGCTGCTCCACCATTATGAACCCAACTTCAGCTCAAGAACACTCAGCGATCTATGGGCCTGTCCAAACTGGTACGGGGGTACAATTTCCTCTAAATACCACCATACCAAAAGTCACACATCTTCAAGAACAGGCTATTCCAAGTCACTCTGGTGTTGGGGGTGGTGCTTCCCAAGCGGTTCCATATCCCAATCTATCGAATCAATCTGCTGCTCCTCAAACATCCGGGGACCCTCTTGAAGCAGTCAAGCTTCTACATAATCAGTTTGAAGATTTTAAGTAGAAAGAGGGATTACAGAAGCCAGGGATCAAACAACCCTACCCTGCAGAGTAGAACGGTGTCCTATTCCCGCTCAAATACAAAACGCAGTCTATGACCCTATTTAAAGGCAAGATATCTCTGAGTCAATATATCGATTACTTTGAGATGATGACTGCTCACCTCCAGAAGAATGATGCTCTACTTATTAGAGTATTCATTGGATGCTTAGCAGGGGTTGCTTACGATTGGTATCGAGGCCTATCTGATGGTTGTATAACATTTTTCGATGTCTTGAAATAGATGTTCCTGGTACAATTTTATGAAGGAATGAACGACACGACCATGTCTACCCTTACAAAAATCAAACATAAGCCTAATGAAACAGTCGAACGTTTTATAAAGCGCTTCCGACAAAAGTTACTGAAAATACCTCCGGGCACCCCTGACGCATTGACTATTGATACTTGCAAATCAAACTTGTTAACCATAGTTAGTATGTGGATGAGACCAACACAATTTCAAGATTGGGGTTCTTTATCGCAAGTGCCAGAGCACCTGAAGACAGTACTAAATTTTTTGTCAACTCGGCATCCCGATGTCGAACTTTGATAAAGACAAACATCCTGCTACCAACAATAGCAGTCACCCGAGCACTCACAATGGTAAAGAAGCCTTAGCAATTAATGTAAGTCAGCCAGCACCAACAGCAACGACACCTATACAGAGGACAACAGTATGACCCAAGGAAGAGTATTCCTTTGATAATGAAGATGTCATGAGCATCTCGGATTGCTTAATCAAGAGCAATAAGCTTCAACTGCCTGAGATCAAATGGCCAGACGAAGTAGGTAAAACTGATAACCCTAAATAGTATATGTATCACAGGTTTCTGGGTCATCCATTCAGGGCATGCTTTGTACTCAATGGGAAGATGCAAGATATAATCAACGCTAAGGCGATCACTCTCCGGAATGACGAAAAGATGGTGATTGCCAACGTCGTCTCTTTACAATTTAGAGACTTCTCTGCTCAGCTAGTCTCTGACGATGTTGTCCCGATACCGAAAACAACTTTGGAGATCGTCAATCTCTTGCCGGTACGAAACTACGATTTGGTACCACTATCGACAGGTAAAGGCAAAATTATGTAGGTTCATCCAGACTTAGTTGCCATCTTCGAACAGAAAACATCCACCTATTCTACCAAATTAAAGAAGTCAAGAAAATACAAATCATGCAACATGACTTCAACTGAGTCGACCTCACTTGATGACCATGTCCTTACTTTAAACGTTACCTTCATTCTAGCAGGATTTACTCCATCCTCATCAAAGACTGCTCTGCCGACGTCAGAAGGCGACTATCATCTATAATTCCATCGATACAGTCAACAATCTCGTGAGCTGATGTTGAAGATGGGATATGACTTTCAAAAAGTACAAGATTTGAACGATGGAAAAGGGTCTCCAGTACCTTTATCTCTGTAAATACAGGACGACAAGTCTCGTATCAGTCTAGGATTTTGGATAAATCATATGTTACCTCCTTGAAGAAAGAAATCTTCCAAAAGCAGGACACGAGCGAAGACCCGTAACATGGTTTCTCTCTCATCTGTTCCAGAAGAAGAAGTCTTAGATGGTACTAGGTCTGGGAGACTCTATCTCAGAGACTACACAGAAGGTCAGGAGAAAGAGGTTGTCACTTCTTTTCCTACTCTTAATTATCTTCTAATATCAGCTTCACCAACTGATTTAGGCCCTTCCAAGCTGACAGTAGCTGACAAAGGAAAGCAGCAGGTTCATTTTGACAAGAACTTGAAGAAAGCTCTACCATAAGGTCTTGAAAAGCCATATAAATTTGACATATTGGCTCAACTAGCCAACACTCCAATAAGATTATCAGTTTTTGAACTCCTTCGTCCCTCAAAGGAAACTCAAGAAACGTTAAGCGAAGCCCTGATGCAAGTTGATGTTTGTCTTGCACATCTCAATAAGCCAGATGGGGAACCTGTGGCATGCCCTCAATGTCACAGTATGATGGAAATAATTCCAAATATCACTTTTACCCAGGATGATATGCCGCTAGAAGACAACCGGCATGACCGACCTATTTACTTTACTGGATATCTCGACACAATAAAGGTAGATTACATTCTTGTTGATTCCGAATCCGTACTCAACATAATTCTAAAAACTTTACTGGATTCTTTGAAGATTCAAGTCCATAGCCTCTCAGCGAAGGTTACAACTATTTTTGGGTTCAATTCTGGGAGGAGTAAAGCACTGGAAAAGATTCGCTTAAGAATCCAAATTGGCAATCTTCGTACGAAAGTCACCTGCTATGTGATTGACTGTCACGTTTCCTATATCATATTGTTTGGGAGGCCATGGTTGCATGAGCACAATCTTGTACCTTTCACTCTCTACCAGTGCTTTAAGTACGTGGACGACAATAAAGAGGTCAAGAACGAAGTTGCAGATCTCAATCATTTTCGAGGCATCAAAGCCTATTATACAGACTCTAGGATGTACAAAGAAGAATACATGAAGGTTGTAATAGCTATGGACGCGAAAGAAGACCAAAAAGATGACCCAGATGAGGCCCTGGTGATCCCAGTCAAAGGACGCACTTCTCGTCCTTCATCCTCTCAAATGTTTGCCATCAATCTCGTCCCTTCTACTGAAAAAGTGGAACAAAGGGAGCTCACCTCTTCTGAGCTTCTTGTTATCGACCTTCATCATAAAAAGCCTATTACTTTCTTTCTCTTTCTCTTGTTATTGACTTGGTGATGTCTTCAGCCAAGGTCAAAAATGATGTTATAACGGTTAAAGCAGAGAAAAGCATCAATAAAATAATGCCTCCTTCACAATATACCGATATCGATTTTTACGCACAGTATTACTTAGAAATTTTGGATAATTTTGAGCCTCTCACCTTGGGAGTAATTCAACCCTTACAGGATGAAATAGCATTTGAACCTGTACAAAACTTGTTCTTTATAGTTCTTCCTTGGAACGATGATGAGCATCTAATTCTCTTTAACAGAGAATGTAATCAAAGGGCTATACTCAGCAGCGAATCTGAAAATGATGATTGTAGAAGAATACAACTGAATCCTTGTAGTCAACAATCCAAAAACATTATTTAGAAAATGGGTTACAATTTCAGGTCAAAACTTAATGGAGGCAAAGGTAGACGAACTCCTACTCGACTACCCGCCTCAAAAGGAAATACATCATAGTACTATACTAAAATTAAGCATGGGTTACACTACACCGATCACATTTCCAAACAGATCTGAGTCAGACGAAAAGATACGGTCTCATTCTCTGACTCCTCCTTATTGGACTCCGACACCAGCATAAGGGATGTCCATCGAATGACTCTATCTGCCAATGACAACTAAATTTCCAAAAGACGATAATAACTTCATCGAGACGTATAAGAACGAGCCTTGGGCATAAATGATGGATACTCAATGGAAACTTTGCTTCGAACAACATGAACCACCTACTGAAGATGAACTGATCCAGATCAACGTCGGAGATGAGGCTTCTCTAAGGCCTACCTTCATCAGTAAAAGCCTTCCTGAGACGAACAAATAAGAACTGATTCGGCTCATTAAAGAGTATGTTGATGTGTTTGCCTGGAGCTATGAGGATATACCGGGACAAGATCCTCATATTGCTACTCATAAGCTTAACATTATACCAAATGCTAAGCCTGTTAAACAGCAATAGCGATGGTTTTGACCGGACATGATGGATGATATAGAAATAAAGTCAAGAAGCTCATCGCCTGTGGCTTTCACTACTAAAATCTGAAAATTGGCGACGTAAATTTAGCGACGTAGGCGAAACATCGCTAAATTGTGGACATTAGCGACGTATAATTGAAACGTCGCTAACAGTCGCTACTGGCGACGAAAATAGCAACGTGTCAACGACGTATATTAGTTACATGAGATAGTCGTCGCGAAACGTCGCTATGACGTCGCTAATAGCGACTAATTTAGCGACGTTAGTATGAACGTCGCTAAATTCTAAAAAAATTGAATCTCCCCCGATTCATTTTTCTCCATCCATTTTACTCTCTCATTCTCTCCCTCCGGTGCTCTCACTCTTACTCTCTCCGACGCTCTCACTCTCTCCGGCGACTCTCCTCCGGTACGTGACTCCCTCTCGCTCTCTCTCTATTTTAGTAGTTGGTGGTTGGGGGTGCTAGTGGCTCGGGGGGAGGGGCAGAGGGGTGCGGGTGGTTGTAGGTGAGGAATGGTTGGGGGATGGCTGGGGGTTAGGGCAGGGGGGTGAGGGCGGCTGGGGGTGAGGAAGGGGGGTTGGGGGAGGGGAGGGTTAGGGTTCGGGTTAGGGGTGGGTGTGTGGGGGGAGGGGCGGGGGGGGGGGGTTGAGGGCGACTGGGGGTGAGGGCGGGGGGAGGGGGGTTGGGGGGAGGGAAGGGTTATGGTAAGGGTTCGGGTTAGGGTTAGGGGTGGTTGGTGGAGCATGAGAGCAGGAGGGTGAGGGGGGACTGGTGGGGGAGGGGTTAGGGATAGGGTTCGGGTTAGGGTTAGGGGTGGTGTAGGGGGGAGGGGTGCGGGGGGCTGGGTCAGGGGCACCGATAGTGCCAAAAAATCTGATAATTTAGTAATAATTATTTATTTTTCGACACCGAAAAATCTGATACTCCGATTTGAAACCATGTACCGATAGTGCCGATATTTGTAACACGTTGTTTTGTTGGTTGGTTAATGCCGTCGTCTATTTTTCTTGATCCCGATACTCATAGGAATGGTCCCGAGTCATGGTCGTACGTCGGGTTAGGACCTTTTTGCTGCTCGTGGGGTTGGGGGGTCTGCTGCTCGGGGTGGGGCCCTGGGGGCTCCCAGTATATATGTATGTATGTAGTATGTAGTATATTCATTTTAGTTTTAAAGTTTATTCATATTTGCAGATCTAGAAATGGCTATATCCATGTATCTGCTAGACCGTTCATGGATGTACAACCGTATTCGAGATGACAGGTTCGGTGTACGAGATGAATACATCGCCGGAGTAGAACAATTCCTCCAATTCGCGAAGGTGTTTCCTCAATCCATGGACGGCATAGACATTAAGTGCCCGTGTGCAAAATGTCGGAACATGAAGTTTCAACCAGAATTGGATGTGACGTATCACTTATACACAAAGGGTTTCCTTCCAGATTACTACCAATGGACCGTACACGGAGAGCTTGTACCTTTAGCATTCCAAGCGAAGCCTTATGTAGAGCCTTATGTGGAGCCTTATGTTGAGCCTTATGTGGAGCCTTATATGAATGTCCACAACCGAACTGGTGTCGACAATAAGTACGTAAACATGGTCTTCGACGCTGCGGGGCCTAGTTTCGATCCATACAATCGTGACGCAGCTGAGAAGGCTCCGAATGCCGATGCCGCAAAGTTTATGGAGTTGCTGGAGAATGCAAGGACTCCTTTGTATCCTGGTTGTGAGGACCATTCACCGTTAGAGGTGATCACTCGGCTCTTGAGCATAAAGTCTGACTTTAATATGTCGTAAAAATGCTACAATAGAGTGCTCGAGTTGATTACCGATATCTTGTCGGAGGGTGCCAAGTTACCGAAAGACTTCTACTGCTCTAAGAGGATGGTGAGATCCCTCTAGATGGGATACGACAAGATCGATTGCTGTCAGAATGGATGCATGCTTTACTACAAAGATCACAAGGATGCAGACGTGTGCGGATTCTGTGGTGCTGATCGCTACAAGCCAACTGCTGCAGGCAAGTCTAGAAGACCGACTGCTTCATTGTACTACTTGTCGTTGACGCTGCGGTTGCAGAGGTTGTTCATGGTGAAAGATACTGCCGAAAATATGAGTTGGCACAAGCGATAACAGACCGAAGGAATGTTGGATCACCCATCTTATGGAGAAGCGTAGAAGCACTTCGATCGAGCATATCCTAATTTCGCTTCTGATGCTTATAATGTAAGGTTGGGGCTCTGCTCTGATGGTTTCAGGTTCAAGTCAACAAATGCTCGAATAAGAGACGACTTCTTGGATTTGGATTCTTCGAAGAATAGTTGTTTGTGCATAAAATCTTCAAACTACAAAGACGTCGACCCAGGCAATGACTTCTTCGGCGTCTTACGGGAGATTATAGAACTGACATACAATTATGCTACAGAACCTTATAAGATCGTCTTGATTCAGATGTGACTGGTTCGATCCGATCCAAGGTCGAGGTTGGAGAGTTGACAAATATGGTCTTGTTGACATAAATTATCATCGTCGATATCAAGCTTATGAGCCGTTTGTTCTAGCAAGCCAGGCTCAGCTAGTTTACTTTACCAACTATCTAAAACAAGGAGCTGGGAGATCAGATTGGTGGGCAGTCTGTAAGATTAAAGCTCGGAATACCTTCGATGTCGATGAGATAGCTTATCAGGAAGACGAACTACCTCTTATTACAAATATTATCGATGTGGACTCAACGGAAGTTCCTCATGACATGTTTCATCATTTGGAAGAGGTAGAAGTATTAGAAGAGGAAGAGGAAGTTGATAGAAGTGACGATGAAGAGGAAGAGGAAGAGGACTCGAAACAAGATGAATATTCAGAAGAGGGTTGAATATGTTTAATTTTCAGATGTAATATCGTTTACTTATTTTTTAGATGTAGTATGGTTTACTTTTGTTTTTTTAGATGTAGTATGGTTTACTTCTGTATTTTTTCAGATATGGCTCGACGTGGATCCTTTGGTTTCGGTGCTGGTAGGAGTCGACGAGGCCGACAGTCTCCATCTACCACTCCTCCTACCGACTCGTCATCCTCCCGTACTCCAGTATACACTAGCGGTCTAGTCGCCGGCAGTGTCTCCATACCTGGTTCTAGCAGTTCCAGGCTAGGCCTTCTTCTTCTACGCAGCCAGTACCGTCGAGTATTCCAGAGGCCGACCCTACTACTGAGGAGAAGGCCGAGCCACGTCGAGGGCGAGGGCGATGGCGAGGCCCACGCCGAGTCCGAGGGTGAGGCCGAGGGGCAGGCTGCGGGCAGGGGTAGGGGCAGGGGGCAGGGGCAGGCTGCAGCTCCCATTTGAGACAGATCCTCCGTGTCGCCCGGAGGGGGATCTGAGGTTAGAGATTTGGGCTTGTACTCGGACCAGACGGTAAGTAAAATATTGTTGCATTTAATTTATTTAAATTTATTATAATTTTATTTAATAAATTTTAATTTTTATTTTACAGGTATTATCCCTCCTCCGTACACCGGTCGCTGGGGACATTCCTGCGACAGAACTACGGGGGGCCCTGGATCAACTGGAGGGATGTCCCGGCCGACAAGAAGGCCTTCTGGTTTGAGCACTTCTCGGTACATAAAAGTTTATTTCCTTTTAACATTTAGTATGTTATGTTATAACTTACGTACTTCCATGATTTTTTCAGCAGACTTACTTCTTCCCTCCCCATCGCGCCTTGTTGTCGAGTCTATTTTTTCCAGCGTTGCCAGCAAGCTCATTAGGGACGCGATCCTCGACCAAAAGGATTACGAGCGTCGGGGAGAGCCTATTCAGGGCTGGATCTCTACCGCCGACTGGGCGGCAATAAAGAGAAGATTCGAGGAAGAAACCTACAAGGAAAAGTCTGCGAAGTCTAAAAGAGCACGACAGGCGGGGTCACAGTGGTGTGGTGGGTCACGGTCCATCATGGATTTCTTCACTCATATGGTACATATCTCACCGTATACCCATAATCAATACTTTATAGTAATATATTTCTTTCAACTTAATTGACAAATTATATAATAATTTCGTAACAGGTTGAATCGGAAGAAGACCCGAACATGGTGACCTTGTTCCTCGCCATGCATACGAAGGGGGAGCGGTTCGTAGACGACAAGGCCTGGAATACCTACGTAAGTTTTACTTAATGCTAGTTCATTAATATTAATTTTTAGTTACGTAGAAAATTCATATAGATGTTATTTCTAGGCCGAGTTTTTGAAGTTTTACTTAATGCTAGTTCATTAATATTAATTTTTAGCGACCACGTGAGAATTCATATAGATGTTATTTCTAGGCCGAGTTTTTGAGGCTTAGGGAGGCCGGGCCGACACGGTCAGAGAGAGCTGGTGCTAGCACTTCCCAGCAGCCCCCGGCCGTCGCAGCTCAGTCAGATGACGAGCTGTGGATAAGGGCCGTTGGTGGCATGCATAGGGGTACGTACTATGGTATGGGCTCCTATGGTGCCTTCAATGCGTCACAGGCCTCTACGACCGCCACTAGTGTGTCCGGTCCCGCATAGACTGAGGAGTCGCTCCGCCACCAGCAGAGTATCGATGCGCAGATCGCAGCTCTGCGTGACGAGATGCCGCAGAGGATGGTGGCGCCGTATACAGATGATTCTACGCTCATCTCACGCTTTGAGAGGCTGGAGGAGACTACTGAGGCGCTGCGACAGATGACTCGTGCAACGCAGGAGGCTACGCATCGGTTGGTCGAACAGATACAGCAGTTCCAGGAGATGGCTATGGAACGACCGTCTACTGGTACACCGGGAGGATCGTCTACATCCGACGGTGCACGAGAGGACATGCTTGTCCACCTGTTGTCACCAGAGGAGTATCAGACGATCCTGGCATTACGACGATAGTCATCTGGTGGCGCTCCTCCTCCAGCTCCGGCTCCAGCACCGGGTCCAGCTCCAGCTCCAGGCGATCATTAGTTTCATTTTTGCATTTTCGGACTGTACTATATTTTTAACTTTGTACGTATTTGGGGATATTCACTTTGTTCGTTGAGGATATTGACTTTGTACGTATTTGAGGATATTGTCTTTGTTCGTTGAGGATATTATATATTGACTTTGTTCGTTGAGGATATTATTTTTTCTTTATATTTTTTGTATATTCTGGAATGTATTGTGCGTGTCGGTGTTGAGTGTTCCACCGAGGGGATCGACGAACCCAGGGATTGGATTCTGTATTTTGTATTTTGGATTCTGTATTTTGGCTCAAGCTCCAGCTCCATTTGCATTCTGGATTCTATTTTTTATATTTTTTTAACTTAGCGACGGTTTTAACGACGTTAATAAGCGTCGCTAAATTTTAGCGACGTTAATTAATGTCGCTAAAAGCGTCGCTAAATTGCTGACATGGCAACACGTGGCACCAAATCTGGTGTCTGCACGTTGTCGCCAAAATGTCGCAAAAGTGTCGCTAAACGACGACCACACAATGACGTCGCCAATTGCGTCGCTAATTAGCATCCACGTGAGAACGTCGCAAATAACGTCGCTAATTAGGGTCGTTATCAACGTCGCTAACTGACGTCGCCATAGCGACGTTTTCTCGATTAGCGACATATTTTTTTTCGTCGTTTCCAAAACGTCGCTAATTTAGGTTAGCGACGTTTAGGCCGAGATTAGCGACGTTTTAGAACGTCGCTAATCTGACAAATTTTTGTAGTGTTTGTTACGGAGGAACAGCATCCCCATTGGGTAGCTAATATCATCCCAATTATAAAGAAAAGAAAAAAGTTCAAGTCTGCATCGACTTTAAAGACCTCAACACAGCTTGTTCCAAAGACGAGTTTACTGTCCTAATCACTGATGTCATGATCAACAATACCTGCGGATTCGAACGAATGTCTTTTATGGACGAATTCTCTGGTTATAATCATATCAAGATGAATCCTAAAAAAGAGAAGCATACGTCCTTTTACACTCCACTTGGGATATACTACTATACAGTCATGTCGTTCGGTCTTAAGAATGCTGGTGCTACCTATCAGCGGACTGTGAGTACGATCTTCCGCGAACATTTACGAAAAATAGTCGAATGTTATGTCAATGATATTGTCGTTAAGAGTCGTTCAAAGGAAGATCACATTTAAGATTTAAAAACTATTTTTGACCTAATGTGTCAACATCAGCTCAAGATGAATCCTACTAAGTCATTCATGGGTGTCTCTAGTGGCAAATTTATCGAATTCATTATTACTTGTAACGCCCCAGTCCCAAAATACTTAAGACTAAGTACGTAGACATGCCAGCAGCATACATACGAAATATACTCCAATATATGAAAACCTCGTATATATACATAAGCTATGAAATACAGTAAACCAAGATAACTAAATCTCATCCACAATAAGAGAATAAATATATGATAAGAATCAACACTGGATTTATTATTTATACCAAAGTTGGGCGAAGGCAGATCCACTACCAACCATTTAAATGAGGGAAAAAATACAATGAAATGATGGATAAAAATAGTAACGAATGAACAAAGAGCAATCCTCCTCGATATAGAAATGGATGACCACGATCTTGGCTAAAGCACCTGTGAAGCATCATGAAAAGCATACACCTGGGGAGATCACCAGGTCCTCAGAGGGACGTAACAAGATACAGGAAGAACATGCAATAATAAACTGAATATATATAATATGTCACAAGTCACAAGTAAAGTAAAATAGTCCCAATCGTAATAAGATCCAATATCTCATCATCGAAACAGTAGACTACCCCTACAACCAAACAAGGATAAGGGGTAGCACACTATTTCGCAATGCGATATTGTCCAATGCTACTAATAGAATGGGGTGACATGACATTGACTAGGGTTACCTAACCATTCTAATGTGTTTATGCAGTTAAGAACAAACATTTAGTCGCATGAGCCCTGGCTGTAAATAGGATCTGGTATAGTCCCTACTTGGGCACCAGTAACCTAAGCGTATAACGTTCAAAAACGTCAGTGGCCAACTTGAGTGGGTAAGCATACCCGTATCTCCAGCGGAGCTTTCGGGTTGCAAGGAAATGTGTAATAGAAGCCCATACGACAAGAAAATATTCTGTCCACTCAATGCACCTATCTAAGTCGTATTTGCGATCATGTACCTCTACTAACTGCTAAGTCTCTCCTAACATGCCTCTATTAGCAGTTAGACCTAACGCATGCGCACGTGTGATCAGCCAACACGCAAGTACCTCTACATGCTAGTCATCTCACACATATTTTGTGGTACAACTGTGTCAAGGTTTATACAATACACTACAGAGGGTAGTCCCTTAACGCTAGGTCCATATGCATAATTTAAAGACAAGAAGAAAGTAAGACTAGTACTGACATTATGTAACACGAAAAGCAAGCAAGTAAATCAACTAAAAGAACTAGAAAGAAACAGACAGGAACATGCAATAATTAAGAAAATGCAAACAAATATAAGCAGTAAATATGGCAAGGTATCTTGCCTGATGTTGTGTGCAAAAGAGTAGGATCCAATAGCTCAAACCAGCAATCGACGAAGCAAAAAACTTAAAATCCAAGAACGGCTCTAGATGCTGAAACAAACATCAAGAATATTTTTGGTGTAAAAGAAATGTCTAGAAAATGTCTGTCCAAAAGTCAAATTCTGGAACAGGGACAATATCGTAATTTTGGGCCAAAACGATGTCCGTCGTTAGACCCGTTTTATACCGAAATACGTGCCAGTATCTATGGTCTCTAAAGTAGACAAACTACATGTCTACGGGTCCGTTTGAGGAGATGAACCCAGCCGTATGTCCAAAGTTGGATTCTGACAGACCGTGCATAATTTTGCCCATTGGATCGACTCGCGGGCCCACCAAAATAGCGTTCCGGTCGACCTTCTCAGAATCCGACCAAACTTGGCATACAGGAACATAAAAATGATATAGTTCTATTAGTGCAAGTTTTACTTTGATTTGACGAATGTGCACAAAATAATTATAAAATTTGCAAAGAGACCGATACGATAAATTTTGACGGATACGCATCAAATTCGTCGCGCACACGCAAGAAATTTGAATTCTGTTAAATCCCACACGTCCGTGAAGTCGATATGCACCTTTTGATGCTTTCAGTTCGCGGCCACATTGCCTGATTTGTCGGGGCGCACGTCGTATCGGAGAAGTTTTCTAAAATTTTAATTTTTGAAAACTATTTTTGGGCAAACTTTGGAATCAAATTTATTTACATCTAGTAAACGAAAATTTAATCTACCAGAAAGGTTTTGTAGGCCTATATGTGGTCTAAAATTCTCGTTAATAAGTTTTGACAGAAACCTACGGGATTTCTCGAGATTTGCCCCCAAATAGGGGTACCTGGACCATCTATATGTCCTATTTTCTGACAGTTTTTCTTCAACTTTCTGTCAAATTTTTTGGCTGATGGTTCTCTATGTCGAAACATAAAAACTAGGGTTCCTAGTTGGTCATGTAGGCTTCCCAAAGGATTTTACGAAACTAAATTTCGTTAACTATACGCGAGAAACGAGTAAGAAGAAGATGGTACCTTGGATTATATCTGCAAACGAACTACAGTTACTGCAACGGTTGTTGTAGCATTTCTAGCGGCTGCTTGTCGGCCTCGTCGCGGCGACGGATACTGCGACGCCCGCACAGGGTTTGGGTCGCCAGGGTTCGAGCTAGGGTTTCAATTTTTTTTACTTCACAGCATGTACAAATACATACGGCTAAAGGGTCTAGGAGGGCTCATTCCTGGGGGAGGGAGGAACACTACCCGCACGTACTATTCACTCCATGGGCTTCTTTGCTTTTTTTTAAATACTTTCTTTTCTTTTCTAAGTAAATAAATAATATTAATAGTTAATAATTCCTAATAACATTTCGAAATTTTCTAAAAACTATGAAATAAAATTTTAAAATACTATAACATATGGATATATATATATATATATATATATATATATATATATATATATATATATATATATATATATATATATATATATATAAGTTATCTATATATATAAGTTATCTTTTCATAAAAAAATATATTTGATCAAGTAATATTTAATATTAATCTCTAAAAAATCTTGTTATAGATTCTAAATCTCCTATAAAAATAAATTTAATTAATCAAAAATTATTTATTTATTTTTTTCTAAAATGAACTCCCCATTTCATAACACATCTAGAAAATATTTGCTATGATTAGTAACTAGTACTAATAAAAATCACTTTTAACTGTATTCTTAATTAGTATAGATAATTATCAAAATTATACCTAAAATATTAAAAATAAAAATATAACTAAAAAACTGTAGAAAAATTTTATGGGGTTTACATCCTACCCAACTTATAAAAATTTCGTCCTCAAAATTAAAATAAATCTTAATATCAAAGGAAAATGGGATTATTACAAAGGGAGAGTAAATACACAAAATTATAACTTGATTTCGAAATGATGGAGAAGGTAGTTATCATGGAATCCAATTGATGTCGTGTTCTACAAGAAGGGTATTCTTCCTTCAAGACTCTACCCAACTTATAGAAATTGGCCAACCGTATAAATCGTCGTTAAAAAACTTCTGAGAAGGACATTTTCTAGAGGATGGTTCGAGAATGTTGGACACTTCTACTAAAATGACGGATTCTAAGTGAGCATAGATACTGTCAAGGCATTCTGTCAATTACTGCCATAAGAAAGTTATTAAAACTTAAGATTGCCTCCCTATGGGTTATGTTCTAACAAGCTAGTAGGAAACTCTTATTTGGATGTAACTAGAACATGTTGGTTCACAGAAATTCCAGTCTTTCCCCTTCATGGGTAACTAAGATATGAGAGTTTAGTACATAATATTGTTATAGATGTTGATTAGGTAATGGTCTGAATTCATCAAGTCATATTGACTAGGGTGTGCTGGTTGGTGTTTGGTATTGCGTAGGAGCCATGTGATTGCTTGGGTGGAATGCATACATCATAGGTGTAATACGACTTCCATGGTTCATAGTTTTTTGATTCAGTTAAGGGAGTGGGTCATTATCTGCCTAGTTAACCTCAATTACACTAAAAATAGGGCATTTATGGTTTGTTCTAAGGAAAATATGTCACACATGTGCGTAATTGAAATGGAGCACAAAAAGGTGTGTTTGTGTGAGACATGTATGTTATGTGTGTATTTTGACTAGTCTATTTCATGCGTATGGAGTTTGTGATAGGAAGGACTATTGTTGTGCTTCAAACATCAAAGTCACGATAGAGATTATCAACTAGTACTGATAGAAATGGACGTTAGGAACCGTTGATTTATTAGTCTAAATAGAAACCAATCGTTTGCAATTGCTTGCTGATTTCAAGAACCCAATGCTTCTTAGAGGGGTTGCAATCTATGCACTACTGAAACTTTCGTTTCTCGAATATAAAACTAAGACACGATTCTATAATAGGGCAGAGTTTTGAAGAACAAATGCTATGATCTTTTTATCCTTGTTATCTAAATGCACGAGTGAAGGGAGATAAATGTAATATGAAAACTGTTCCACATATTCCAAACAATTGGAAGAACAATTACATTTGGAATCTAATTCTACGAGATAGTGTATAATAAATTCAATGTTCTAAGTAGCATATAAAAATTTGGTTATTCGGGGGAACGTGCAGTAATAGGACTTCTAAGTAGGCCAAATTTCAAGAAGGTGTATCAGGCTATAAGGTTCTGTAGTCATGGACTCTATAGAAAGTTTGGGTATTATTTACTTAACATTCCTCCTATGTTGACTATGTCTTATCAAGGCAGTAGGAGAGATCTTGGTCAAGTGTAATTGGAAACAAGATGGTATAGCGAAATTCCTTTCATCTCATAACGTAAGATATAAAGAGATGCAGTTTCTAAATTTATGAAAGGAGAGTTAGTGGACCAAGAGATTGAGACTAAATAATAGAGGTGAGGGCCTTTTTTTGCAAGTTTGTTTTTATAGTCCACTTAAGGCATAGGCAAGGATGGGTTTAACCGGGTCTTAATAGATTCCTTAATTGGACATTGATCTTTGATTGGATGAATCATATGTTTTTAACCTATATTGACTGGAAGAGATGCTATGAAATCAATCTGAGCCATTCCTAGTTGGTTAGGGTAATCTTATAGGTTCCAAGTCAAGTAGTCGGGCTAATTTTTCAGCTGGGTTGGTTAACCAGGTTCCTAAAGCCCAAAAATACGCCTTCTGTGACTTTTCTGTTCAAACAACACAATAAGACTCAATGAAGTGGCACACTAGTGGCATGTGCGAAGTGGGCTTCGAGTAGGGGTTATAGATAGTATTTTTGACTCGAAAGTCGCATCATAAAAATAGAGTACAAGGGGACGTATTTTAGTGGGACATGATATGTCTACATGAAGGTGGAGTCGTCTATGTCTTGTATGTGAAATTTATTGGAAGGTAACAGCTGATCTTGTGCTCCGAATATTAATGTCACGGTCGGGGACCCCAAATGATCTAAATAGAAAGTGGGAGTTCATGGGGCACTAATTATCTTCCTAATAGAAATCAACTTATCCTGATCAATCGGTAATACTAGTATATCCTAAAATTTAGGAGACTTATACTCTACTCAATCTAGAAGCTAAGACATTGTTTTTGGATTAATGGGGTTAGAAAATTTCAAAGTTGTGATATCGTGCTTGGGTTTTGAGTATAAAGGAATACTACACAATGTGATAGATAACATGATATGGTAGATATAAATCAATTGGATCGTGGTTCTCCGATTTCGAATAGATAGAACGATTGTGTAAATATAGCTTTCATGGCCATAGGTGGTATGGCGAGATAAGGGGACATTCTGGGTATATCTTTCCTCAAATATGAGCATTTGTTTTTCCGCAGTAAGTAAAAGCAAAAAATAATAAAGAGTTCAAGGGAGAGGGAATCAACGCGAATACGGGATTCCAAGGGCGATTGAATAATTCAAACAGAGTTGTCAAGGCAATTGTAGATGAGTTCATAGAGAAACCTATATCTCAATCCACGTGGGATACTCATATGAAGAGCGAACCGAGTGCACTAAGGTTGATCAGACCATAATACACTGATTCTTGTAAGATAATATGTTAGTGGGCGTCCCCAATAAGCATATGTCCTGCACAAGCTCGATAAAGAATAAGCTTGCAAAAACTAGGCTATAATAACGGCGTTAGTCAAGATAGTCAAAAATATAACTATGCGTAATTTATGATTGAAAGAAAACACAATTAGTTCAAGTTCATCAAACTCTAAGACTCTTCCATTGATCGTGCTTCCATAGTTGTCCTATTATTTTCTATTCTAAGGCCTTGGTTGAAAATCCTCTTTAATGGGTTACAAGGACCAATAGAGTGATAGGTTATGAGGCATACTACCAAACTTATAAGAGTTCAACTAGCAGGGTGATTGAGTAATATAACCATTATAACTAGTATGAGTCATTTTCCTAACCTCTCTATCAAGCACGAAGGACAAGATAAGGTTTTGGTGGAAAGAGTTCAAGCAGGATGCAATTCAAGGAGTCAAGCGAGAGTTCGAAAACGGAATCGAAGAAGGAGATCAAGTATGTGGATGAGATCCCTATATTCTAATCCTATTTGCAGGCTCACATCGGTACAATAACGTAACAGAAGTAATAAAATTGACCTGCATGGGCCACCACAAAAATATGTAACGCTCCAGTCCTATAATACTTAGGACTAAGTACGTAGACATGTCAGCTGCATACATACGAAGTACACTCCAATATATAAA
Organism: Iris pallida; assembly: GCA_029216955.1. Classification (NCBI taxonomy): domain Eukaryota; kingdom Viridiplantae; phylum Streptophyta; class Magnoliopsida; order Asparagales; family Iridaceae; genus Iris; species Iris pallida. The sequence goes on from JANAVB010033620.1 coordinate 18,549,282, forward strand.
AACCTCGTATGTATACATAAGCTGTGAAATACAGTAAACTAAGATAACTAAATCTCATCCACAATAAGAGTATAAATATATGATAAAAATCAACACTGGATTTATCATTTATACCAAAGTTGGGCGGAGATAGATCCACTACCAACCATTTAAATGAGGGGAAAAATATAAAAAATGATGGATAAAAATAGTAACAGACGAACCAAGAGCAATCCTCCTCGATATAGAAAGGGATGACCACGATCTTGGCTAGAGCACCTGCGAAGCATCATGAACAGTACACACCTGGGGAGATCACCTCAGAGGGACGTAACAAGATACAGGAAGAACATGCCATAATAAACTGAATATATATAATATGTCACAAATCACAAGTAAAGTAAAATAGTCCCAATCGTAATAAGATTCAATATCTCATCATCGAAACAGTGGACTACCCCTACAACCAAATAAGGACAAGGGGTAGCACACTATTCTGTAATACGATATTGTCTCATGCTACTAATAGAACGGGGTGACATGACATTGACCAGGGTTACCTAACCATTCTAACGTGTTTATGCAGTTAAGAACAAATCTTTAGTCGCATGAGCCCTGGCTGTAAATAGGATCTGGTATAGTCCCCACTTGAGCACCAGTGACCTAAGCGCATAACGTTCAAAAACGTTAGTGGCCAATCTGAGTGGGTAAGCATACCCGCATCTCCAGCGCAGATTTTGGGTTACAAGAAAATGTGTAATAGAAGCCCATACGACAAAAAAATGTTCTTCCCACCCGATGCACCTATCTAAGTCGCATCCATGATCATGTACCTCTACTAACTGCTAAGTCTCCTTACATGCCTCTATTAGCAGTTAGACCTAACACATGCGTAGGAGTGATCAGCCAACATGCAAGTACCTCTACATGCTACTCATCTCACATGTATCTTATGGTACAACTATGTCAAGGTTTATGCAATACACTACAGATGGTAGTCCATTAACGCTAGGTCCATATGCATAATTTAAAGACAAGAAGAAAGTAAGACCACTTCTGGCATCATGTATCACCAAAAGTAAGCAAGTAAGTCAACTGAAAGAACTAGAAATAAACAGACAGAAATATGCAATAACTAAATAAAAGGCAACTAAATATAAGCAGTAAATATGGCAAGGTATCTTGCCTGATATTGTGTACAAAAGAGCAGGATCCAATAGCTCAAACCAGCAATCGACGAAGCAAGAAACTCAAAATCTACGAACGGCTCAAGATGCTGAAACAAACATAAAAAATATATTTGGGGTAAAAGATATGTCTAGAAAACGTCTGTCCAAAAGTCTAATTCTAGAACAGGGGCAATATCGTAATTTTGGGCTAAAATGATGTCCGTTGTTTGACCCATTTTACACCGAAATGTGTGTCGTTATCTATGGTCTCTAAAGTCGTCAAACTACATGTCTACGGATCCGATTTGAGGAGACGAACCCAATCGTATGTTCAAAGTTGGATTCCGATGGACCGTGCACAATTTTACCCATTATATCAGATCGAGGGCCCGCCAAAATAGCGTTCGGTCGACCTTCTCAGAATCTGACCAAACTTGGCATACAGGATCAGAAAAATGATATGATCCTATTGGCGCAAGTTTTGTTTCAATTTGACGAACGTGCACAAAATAATTAACAAATTTGCAAAGGGACCGATACGGTAATTTTTGACGCATCAAATTCGTGGCGCACGCACAACAAATTTGAATTCCGTCAAATCCCACACGTACGCGAAGTCGTTACGCACCTTTCGATGCTTTCGGTTCGTGACCACGTTGCCCGGTTTGTCGGGGCGCACGTCGTATCGGAGAACTTTTCTAAAATTTTAATTTTTAAAAACTGTTTTTGATCAAACTTTGGTATCAAATTTATTTACATCTAGTAAACAAAAAATTAATCTACCAGAAAGGTTTTGTAGGCCTATATGTGGTCTAAAACTCCCTTGAATAAGTTTTGACAAAAACCTACGGGATTTCTCAGGATTTGCCCCTAAACAGCGTACCTGGACCATCTATATGTCCTGTTTCGGAACAGTTTTCTTCAATTTCGTGTCAAATTTTTGGGTTGATGGTTCTCTATGTCGAAACATAAAAACTAGGGTTCCTAGTTGGTCATGTAGGCTTCCCAAAGAATTTTACGGAACTAAATTTTGTTAACTATACGCGAGAAACGAGTAAGAAGAAGATGGTACCTTGGATGATGTCTGCAGACGAACTACAGTTGCTACAATGGCTGTTGTTGCAGTTCTAGCGACTTCTTGCCGGCCTCGTAGCGGCGGTGGCCACCGCGGTACGCGTGCAGGGTTTGGGTCGCCAGGGGTCGAGCTAGGGTTTCGATTTTTTTTACTTCACAGCATGTATAAATACATGCGGCTAAAGGGTCGGGGAAGGCTCGTTCCTGGGGGAGGGAGGAACAGTACCCGCGGGTACAGTTCACTCCATGGGCTTTTTTTGAATACTCTCTTTTCTTTTCTAAGTAAATAATAAATAATATTAACAACTAATAATTCCTAATAACATTTCAAAATTTTCTAAAAACTATGAAATAAAATTTTAAAATACTATAATATATATATATATATATATATATATATATATATATATATATATATATATATATATATATATATATATATATATATTTGTAAAAGTTATCCTTTGATAAAAAATATATTTGATCAAGTAATATTTAATATTAATCTCTACAAAATCTTGTTATAAATTCTAAATCTCCTATAAAAATAAATTTAATTAATCAAAAATTATTTATTTATTTATTTTCTAAAATAAAATCCCCATTTCATAACACATCTAGAAAATATTTGCTATGATTAGTAACTAGTACTAATAAAAATCACTTTTAACCGTATTATTAATTAGTATAGATAATTATCAAAATTATACCAAAAAATATAACTAAAAAACTGTAGGAAATTTTTAGGGGTTTTACATTACCTAATACATATTGACCCTGATTAAGTCAAATCCATTCAAGAGATGGGTCCTGCATGCAAACTAAAGGGGCTACGAGGATTCCAAGGACGACTTGCCTATATCAGGAGATTCATCTCAAATCTCTTTAGACACTGCAGACTGTTCAATCAATTAATGAAGAAAGGTATAACTTTTATTTGGACTGATGAATGTTAGTAAGCACTTGAGAACATTAAGCAATACTTGATGAACCCTCCAGTCCTAGTTCCTCTAATCACAAGAAACCCTTCTTGATGTATGTTCGAGCAATGGGTCATTCCCTCGGTGCCCTCCTAGCCCAAAAAAATAACAAAAGCCATGAACAAGCAATCTACTACCTCAGCCACACATTGGTTGATGCTGAATACCGATACAGGACAGTAGAAAAAGAATGTCTAGCCTTGATGTTTGCCGTCCAGAAGATGCATCACTATATTACGGGTCAAACCATCCATGTTATCGCTAGAGTCAATCCTCTACGAGTTTTGATGAACAAGCCTAGTACACTTAATTCCAGAGTGGCTACATGGGCGATGCTATTAGTGCAGTATGACATGCTCTATGTCCCATAAAAGTCTATCAAGGGTCAAGCCCTAGCTGACTTTTTAGCTGCTCATCCAATTCCAGAAACTTTAAAACTTTATGATGAGATTCTCGACGAAACTCTAGAGTCTAACACAACTTCAGAAGGAGTACCCATTTGGCGCCTATTCTTTGATAGTAAATCCAGAATTGGACCTAACGGTATCATCATCGCTGGAGTTGGAGTGGTCCTCGTATCTCCAGAAGGGCTAGTCATTCAGAAATCCTATTCTCTAGACGAGTTATGTTCCAACAATATTGTTGAAAAGAATGCTTTACTTATCAGTCTCCAATTAGCTAAATATCTGGATATCGATTATCTTGAAGTATACGGAGACTCAAAACTGATCATCAATCAGGTTAGAGGTACATATGAGATCCGTCACCAAGATTTTATCCCCTACCAAAAGGCAGCAGTTAAACTTGCTATATGATTCAAAGGTTTTCTTTTTGAACATGTACACCGAGCATGTAACAGGGAAGTCGATGCACTCGCTAATCTAGCAACAGTACTAGTTGTTCCATTGAAAGGGTAACAATTAATCGTCATCGCTAATCGAGAATTATTCTGTGTCGAAAATAATTTGAACATTAAATTTAGTAATATGGTCAAAATTTGCTTTACTAGTAAAGATTGGAGGACTCCCTTCATCGACTTCACAGTACATGGTATCTTGCTATAAGACCCCTAAAGAAGCAACGATAATTCATCGTTGATCACTCTGGTACTATTACAATCACTCTGGTACTATTACAATCACTCTTTCAAGACACTCTATCGTCGATCTTTTGACAACATGCTCCTGCGTTGTCTCGTGGGTGAAAAATAATACTATATGAAGCTCAGGATGGTGTCTGCAGTACACATCAGCCTGGTCTTAAACTACAAAATCGTATTAGATGCATGGGATATTATTGGTCCACTATGGTGACGGATGCAATTGAGTATGTAAAAAAATGAAAAGTGTGTCAAATCTATGCATATTTCATCCACCAACCGTCAAAATTCTTACATCCAACTGCAGCATCTTCGCCTTTTGAAGCTTGGGACATGGATGTCATTGGTCCTATTAACCTACCATCATCCCCAGGACATCAGTTCATCTTGGCTATAATCGATTACTTCTCAAAATGGGCAAAAGTTATTCCCCCGCTGAAGTTAAGACAAGCAATGTCATCAACTTCATCAAGCACTACGTGATTTATCGATTCGGCATTCCTCGAAGAATCATTCACGACAACGGACCTCAGTTCGTAAGTCAAGTATTTACTCGATTCTGTAATGATGTTCGAATCAACAACATTGCTTCTACAGCTTATAATCCTGTAGTTAACGGTTTAGTAGAAGCATTCAATAAAGCAATCATCAAGTTTCTCAAAAAGTTCATTTCTGCTAATAAACGTAGTTGGAGTGAAAAGCTTAGGAATGCCTATGGGCATACCGCACTACTGTACGTACCCCAACTGGTTATACAACCTTCTCTCTAGTGTACGGATATAAAGTTATCTTATCGTTAGAAATTCAAATTCCATCCCTGAGAATAGCTATCGCCAATGAACTAATGGTAGAAAATAATGATCGCCTTCGACTTCAGGAGCTCGAAGCATTCGATGAGAAACGGTTACTAGCTCAGCATCACATTGAGCTATATCAAGCCCGTATCTCGAAAGTCTTCAATCGTAAAGTCAAAGTCCGAGTCTTTCAAAAGGGTGAACTAGTTCTTACTGTCAGACGTCCTCTGACTTTGACGCACATGAGCAAAGGCAAGTTCGAGCCAAATGGAAAGGTCCCTATGTCGTAAGCAAAGTTTTCTCTAACGAAGCTTATCTGTTGACCGGGATGGATGGTCGACTAGCTATGATGCCTATCAATGGCAAATTTCTAAAGAAATACCATATTTGAATGCATGTATTGTATGTTCTAGCAAAATATTTTACATACACAATCTTTGAATTATTATCTTTTATTCATTTCTTCGTAAATAAGTCCATAGATAATAAGTCCTCAAAAGATCCCCCAGTAGAGTCTAACTCGGATCTTATGGTACATTACCAAAAGATTAATCCATAACATACATCACAACATCATCTTTTGAAACCCAGTCATTTTAAAAGGTATCTTATTCTTGAACCCCAGTTGATTAAGGATAATCAACAAATATAAAAAATTCATATCTGCATTACCTCTGAATTATATTGTCTGTATCAACGACTTGTTACGTCCATATTACCTCTGATAATGTCGTCCAAGAAATAATGTCACATCAATTTATATAATATTACGTCCACATTACCTTTAACAGATATAATAAGTGATGTTATTCTCAAAAAATATATCACGTCCTGTATCACTGAATGTAATTCTATACTTCTATCTATTGCTTGTGTCTCAAACAGATACATAAGTAATAGAGTCACAAACCAATAACTTTTTATTTCATTTTAAATCTTAAGAACATGAACTATTACATTTTTCAAATGTGATAAAGACAGTTCAAAAAGATTATTACATTCATTTTTCCTCTTGAAAGATTCATTATGGAGGCGGAGTACTGAGGTCAAAAATTATATTCCTTAAAGCTTACTATGTTCCACTCTGGTAGCAAAAACTCTTTCTCTGGCTAGGTTCCTCCTAAATTCTGGTGTTAATGGTTGCATCGACAAGATATGACTTTCCATCTCTGCATTTCGGGCTCGGATAAGATTGTCTTTTGTCTGTTAATTTGTCCAGATGGATCGATACAAATTGACGTAGTTCTACAACTTCCTCCTGACGTCTTCTAGCCGCTATGTCTGATGCATGGACTCGGGACCAATTTAGCTTTCAGTTCTTAGATACGAGCCTGATCTTCATATACTTATTTCTCCTTAACTTCTTCTTTAGCTTTATAAAGTTTAATAGAAAAGATGGCCATAGCTATAACAGACTCTATTTCTCCAGAATATATAGCAAATGTTGCCATAGTATTGTCAAGTGCGGTTTGTCTCATGCTCTCGAGCTATGACTCCATAATCAGTATCTACTCGTCTGTTCATATTCCCTCTGATCAAATCTTGGTAAGACTGAATAGGCTTTCTTAGTTCCGACAGGATATGCTCTAAGGCATTTGCCCTCTCTATGTCGCCAAAATTATGTGTGGAGTCAATTGGATAAAGAGAAGCTCTTCTTACAAAATCATAAGAATAGTTCTTCTCTATGGCCAATTGTACCAAGGATCACAAAAAGCTGAAGAAGGTATCCGTATAAGTAAGGATAATGTTGCCCATCACCGCTAGCATCCTAGGCATTGTTGCTGCATCCAAAATGTCTCCTTCTATAAAGGCTGGATGAACACTGGCAACCGGGGTAGCATCAGCACTCAAAAATTTCAGTATAAGCGCTCCCGATAAACTTTCCTCCATGGTATGTGGCACAAGATTCCTAGCATCCGAGGGAGCTAGAGCCGAACTAATGCTGAATGCAGTAGAAGCTAGTGAGACTTCAGCAAGTGTCCCTACATGACTTTTTGCAATTCAAATCAAAATTATTATATTACATATTATTAGATTAAAAAAATGCAATGGTAAAAAAAATCAAAAGTTTACCCGGGCCTATTGGAATATAATAGGTTCGTCGAGATTCTGACTGCCTTTATCTCCATCAGGACTCTGGTCGCCCTCATTTCCAACTGGCTTTTCAAAGATGTTTTCAAAAGAGATGTAAACTGACTCTGTACTGCATAAAATGAACATAGATAAAAGTAGCAAGAACACATCTCAAGAAATGCTTTCTCACTAAATGAATTAGTGATCGTTTCAAACAAATATAGCCCCTTGTTCATAATTACTAGTATGCTGATATACTGACCCACCATCAGTCTACATGCAGGGACAAGACACATCGAGAAAGATAGTCTAAAGCGATAGCTCGAGCCTCATCATATCGAGCCAGAAATCAGAAGAGATGCCAAGAGAAGGACATATGTTGCCAAGAGTTGGTTTTGTATATAAAAGGACGTAATATATGGGAAGATGATCATTGTAATCTGTAATGTTCCTGAGAGAATGTAAGCATTGTATTAGAGAGAATTGGGAGCTTGTAATTTGTTCAAAAAAATCAATAAAGATAATTTGTTTCACGTTACCATTGTGTTTAATATTTGTAATATGTTCCGTTGCATATTGTCTATCTCGTCAAAATTGTCATTGTATAGGTCTTGGCCTTGTGCAAACGCAACGTAGGCTTGCACGGCATTACGCCCAAGCGAGGACGAACGGTCTCACAAAGTCCGAAGTGAGGACGAAAGAACTCTGCAGGATGGGGGCGTGACAGGTACAGTCTATAAGAGAGCATCAGCCAGAGCCTCCTCCTCGTTTTATCCCAAATTTACAGAAATCAAAAGTCCTTTCTGCATTTTTTTACGCCCACAAAGCTATCCGTCATAGAATAACCTTCGAAGAAGGTATTGGCTGAGGTATAAAAATTTGTGTATGTATTTAATATATGCGGGCCAGCCTCGAAGGTAGTCGAGGGCATGGTAAACACAGCATGGGAGCCTCTTGCACTATAATACCTCTACCTTCGAGCCCCATTAATTAAAAACCCGAAGGCTTAAAGGCAAGTAATCGCATTCCCAATATGCATTTGGTCATAGCCAAACTGATGAGCGAACTGGCTAGGCAGATATGGTTCCAGATAGCATATGTTCTCGAACCGGTATACCAAATACGAAGGTCTGATCATGACCAACCAAGAAAAGGCTACTGGATGTGGACGAGAACTAATTGGCTCTAGATCTCGAAAAGAAGTCGAGCAAGATTCGTACTCAGGTGGTGGAAAAATAGAGAAGAACTTCCAGTTAGAGCCTCGATTTAATGCCTTTCTACAATCAAAGAGTGAGTTT